>OZ026612.1:74317432-75517432 GCA_964020975.1 Hermodice carunculata | reverse complement strand
GAGAGAGAGAGAGAGAGAGAGAGAGAGAGAGAGAGAGAGATTTGAATTTCTCAAAAGGAAGGGTAAACTCTGGGGGTTTACCTGTCACACACATTTTGGACCTGTTTATTTTGTCAATCACACCACAATACCCAATTAACCTCCACATGATAAACAAAAACTGTTAAAATCTGATGTGAAACACCACATTTTCTCATTTTTAACCACGCGGGGCCTTATGAGAGCATATTGGTATACAACTTATTCCAATTAAAAATTACCAGCAAGCACCTGATGTCAAGAATGTTGCCTGCTTCTTTGTTATCGCTAACAATATTTTTTGCGAGAAGAATTGGTACAAGGAAAAGCCCTTTTCTCTATTTTTTTTTTTGTAAAATAGGTTCACATGTAAAAGAAACCAACAATAGTGTGCAATCAATCAACTGCTTTCTCTGCGGCACTGCAGGCACAATGCTCCCCAAATGAGCAAGCATTACAGATTTTTTTTTAATCCTTATTAGCTCAGCTGACTTGTTAGTCAGCTGAGCTTATCTTATGGTCCTCCGTCCGTCCGTCAACAATTCACATTTTCGACTTCTTCTCAAAAACCGTCAGCCAGATCCACTTTAAACTTGGTGGGGATGTGCCTTGGTGGGTGTCTACCAAGTCTGTTCAAATGGTCACGGTCCAGTGATTTTTGGATTTTGAATGAATTTTTTGGTTCTTTTTTGGGCAAACCTTAAAAAATCTTCTTCTCTGAAACCGCTAACCCAATTACTTTGATATCACACAGAAACACTCCCTGGAAATCCTAGTTCTTAATTTGTTCACCAGGTGGTGCTGCAATTTTTTTTCTAATTTTTTATGAATTTTTGTTTGTTATAGCTATTTTCGACTTCTTCTCCAGAACCGTTACTCAGATTAAGCTGAAACATGGTGGATATGTTCCTTGTAGAAGGGTCAAGCAAAGTTGTTCACTATGTGGGAATGCTGATGATTCCTGATTTTAAACGATTTTTTCAATTCGGGTACTTATCGGTCAATGCAGCTTTCCTATTGATTACTATGGAAGTCAATGGGCATTCTAATGCTAATTCACATTTTCGACTTCTTCTCCAAAACCGTCATCCAGATTAACTTCAAACCTGATGGGTATCCTAATATTGATGTTACTTTTTACTCACATTTATGAATGGGCAATAGCAAAACTACAAGTAATTTCTCATGGTTCATCTATGCGTAAAGCTGAAATGTCCCAGTTAAATAAGATGTCCATGGGCCAAATGTTCTGCTGTGACATTAAGCATGCAGACTCGGTTCATGCAAACTAAGACTATCAAAGCTTCTGACATTTCTCAGGAAATCTGTGACATAACTTGGGTAACAATTAGTTACAACTTTGGCACACCCCATGTGATCTTAAAAAGGTGGTCAAGGCTATCTGCACTACGACAAGATTTTAATTTCAAGCATGGTACTTATTCCCTACATGTTTGAGCTATGTTTGCCAGTCACTTCTGGATTTCAAAGTCAGGGTCAATTACATAACTGCCTGCTGATGTTGAGAAAATGGGGGTATACTCATTTATATTGAAACAATGTATGAACCTTGACCTAAGGCATGTTTGTGTTAAATTTCAGAATTGATATGCCATTTTCTGTTAAAATCCTAACTTCAATACATTTCTACCTCTTGGAAAAATTCTCCATAAAATACCACAAATGATACATCCTTTATTTATCAAATATGATATTTGTCAACTCATAAACAGGATTTGATGAAATTTGATGAAACTTGAAGTAGGACGAGAGACAAAAACTATAAAAATTAGAAATGGGACTACAAAACCTTGTTACAGTTCCTTCAAGATATGAGAAGCACTTGTCATAAAGTAGTGATACAAGCTCTCATGGACAGAGTTGACCAAACAAGCCGATGCATGTCATACAATTTTCGCTTTCTCCCTTAACCCATCCAAATTGATATAGCCTTTTTCCCCAAAAATAAAATCCTGTATAGCATGTTTTGGTAGGAATAAACGAATTCTTCAGCAGCTCTGCATTTATATTTTAGAAATTGGTAGTGGCAAGACTGTACATGAAAAGTACAGACAGATTTCTGGCACTGATGATATGAAAGTGTTGCATTTTGATTTGTTGATATAAATCTCACTAAATGTTTTAATTTTTTTTTTTAACTAAATAAAAAGCAATCTGAATAAGAGCATGTGACAAGCTAATGACTGAACCTTAACACACAGGGCACAGAGAGCACAGTAATAATGATGATGATGATGATGATGATAATAATAATTAAAAGTGAGTTTTTTGTGCGAAAAACTATGCATCCCCAGAGCACTAAATCAGTCATCTTTGAACAGAAAAATCGTTGGAGCACGACCATTTGAACACAGTGGATAGATAACTGCCCGATGTCCACCTCCACTTAGTTTGAAGTGAATCTGGCTTATTGTTTTGAAGAAGTTGAAAATGAGAATTAACATTGCAATACCCTTTGACTTACATAGTAATCAACACGCATGTATGCAGTTTGACCTTTCAAAATCACTCAGGTTTCAAATAAACCATACAAATACATAGCCCAAAGATACTTTCCTATTAACGTTTAACAGTGACCTTGGGCCTATGATGCACCATTAAGAAGGTATAAGCCAATATATGAAAACTGCAGTCAGGAGAAAAATGCAACAAGGATTTGACCTTGACCTTGACCTCAAGGTTATATGTTGTGATATAGGAAAAAATTTCCTAGACCCATAGATTATCTGTACCAAATTAGGAGGCAACAGGTCAAGCAGAGACACAAATATAAGGAAAACAAGATATGCAGCAGCAGCAGCATGGACAGTGGATGTCGGGACTAAGCACTTTATGCACCCCCTCCTACCGGGGGGGGGGGGGGGGGGGGGGGGCATAATATATCAAGATACCCAGAGAAGTAAACATACACATTGATTGATGCATAACTCAGAATTTAAAACACTGACCATAATGTACTGTAAAGGCCTTGGTTATCAACTTGGCCATATAAATGCAGTGTTTGTAACAATGATTGACAAAAAATCCTACTTTTCTGGGTTAGGCGTCACAGCATTGTGAATGTGGTATCTTTGGTGCTAACACCCACAAAACTGGAGTATTTCAGCCAATTTTAAAGCTTTTATGACATCAAATTTAACTGAAGCATTTCTTGTTAAGATAAATTGCCATTTGTGAGTTTCCTTTGCCCTGTTGTCAGAGCTACAGAAACTCTAATAGTATGTAAAAATGCTCAAATTAACATACATTTTTATTTGTTTTTATGAATTAGAGGCAAAAATCCTACAAATTTGAGCATTTTCACTCAAAATCCTACTAAACCCTACAATTATTCCCAAATCCTACAAAAGTAGGAAAATCCTACTTGTTACAAACACTGTAAATGTTTTCTTTAACAAATTATACTCTCCTGTTTTTTTGTTTTGTTTTTCATTAAAGTCACATTGCTGATAACTTAACATAATATGGCACAGGTTGTCCATTAGTGTGCACATCTGCCCATGCCAGTCTTGTAATATGGTGAACATATTCCATTCACAAAAGGAGATTTGAAAGCATGCACGTTACTTATATAAACACATGGTCCAAAGTATGTCTGAATAATTTCTGTGGAACAAAGTTCTACACAAAATTGTATGTTACAATGCATCACTTCAAATCTGTCACTATCAACAAAACAGTAATGCATGCGTGCACCAAATAGGAAACGACGATCCACTTTACAATGAACTCAACAGCTTTTCAAACAAATACATGTGTACCTATGTATGGCAATATGAAAACTGTTGCATGCCAGCCAATTGCCCCATATGGTGAATAAATAAAAGATGTCAGGCAAATGTATCAAGGAGAGTACACAGACAAAGAGACATATTCTACTCACTCATCTTCTGTCAGTGGCTTGAATTCTGCAGGGTCTTCTGGATATTGCTGCAAGTAAACAGAAACAGAGGCACACATTAGAAAATGACAAGTTATACATACTTTAACCTTCTGGGCCCAAATTGCCGACAAATCAACTATAAACTCCGCATATTACAAAATGTCAGGACTTAGCGGGTTAAAAATGATTTGTAAACAGTCAAAAATGAAAAACTCCTTCCATTTAGTGGTTGTGGCATTGATATATTGTTTGGCCACCTAACAGTGTGTGCACTATTCATATGTGCAGCATCTGCCATACCTGTCATGCCATATTAAAGCACCAAATACTGGAAAACTTGATCTTATAAGTTGTAATCTGGTGACCCATTTTTCATATTTGTGTCAGCTGCATCTGACTAAATTGATGGAAAGTATGCGTTTGTGAAAATGGCAGTACTGTTTCAGTCTGCAGTTTATGCCTGATAATTATACGTTCATACACCTCTATGAATGCAGCAATCAATCTCTTCCTGCATTTTAGTTTCTTTTTTTGTTTTTATTGGCCCCTTTTTTCTTCACTTTGTTCATTTTGATACACTAATAACCTGACAGATGACAACTAACACCACTGGAACCGATTCATGTGAAAGTACTTCATGATACATGCAGCACCTGTTTTACTTTTGGATGTACTGGTATGCTCCTGTGAACAAATGCACAATACATGTACAGAAATTTGGCATAGGGGTATATGGGCCATTTACAAAGTGACATTGAACTGCAAGTTCACAGAATGACTCACTGGCCCTCTGCAAAACAATGTGTCTAGCCAGATGCACTTTTTTTTATTTACCTTTTAATAATACTCTTATTGTTCACACTTTGTAGTCTGGCAGGCACAAATATAACTTTCTAGAACATTTATTTTAGGATGTACATGTGTGCAGCCATACACATATACCATTCTAGATGAGTACCAGATGAGTGACACCATGTACAGACCAAACTACATGACTGATCAAAATGATATCCTGTGTGCTCATTTCACCAAAAATTTACAAAACTGAAGTTAGGTGATTCAATACATGTAAAGCATTCTATGTTGTAACTGTGACCAACTTTAACATGCCCGGGTCAGTTTTCCGTATTTCTTGCACCATGTATATGATATGGCAGTGCTGTCATGTTCCAGCAATTATAACAAGCTTTCATGAATCGGCCACCAAAGACACATCAATTCAGTCTTGAAGACAATCAGTTTCCATGTAATAATAACAACATTAAATTGCACTTTGAAATAATGCCTGTGACTCAGTACATGTGCTAGGTCAAGGCTCCTGTTGGTCGATTATCCATGTTCTAATGCATGTTTGATTTGGTAAAAGATATTTGCCTACTTCCAGCCAATTTGGTGTCAATTTAGTAGGTTTCACTTAGAATTTAAATTTTAGTATTTAAACCCTGGGTATTGACAACAACTATTAACAGATTTTGCTCTGATATTGATAAATGTCAGTTTGGCTTGAACATTTCAGCTGTTCTGGCCAAAAAGCTAAAACTGTTACAGTGCCTTTGAAATGAGGTAAATAATTTCACCCCAGAAAGGAAATAAATGTTTCATCATTACACACAGCAACTGACCTTTCATAACCTAAATGTTATTGATGACAATATCAAGGCCATGTCTCTTACATGAGACTTTATCCCCATGCATTGAATATTTTGTTTCAAACTTAGCCAGTCTCACACTGTTCTCGCTTGATTACAAAGTTGTGCCATTGCATTACATCTGCTGCCTGTACCTACTAACCTTAAGAAAATAAATCAAGGTCAATGATCTTTCAATTCAACAGAATTTAAGAGATTAGCCTGGACCTGACATTTGGAGGAGCAAGTACAATATAAAATTCTTCAGATGATCAATTTACTTGGGTTTCAATATAATCACCATATTTCCTGTGAAGTGTCACCAGTATTCAACATTTCATACAGTTCACCTGTAATGTTGCAGGCAAATTATTCACAATTACAGATATGCAGTTCATCACAAGAATATGACCCTTTCATATTTTTTTAACTTTGTGGACTTTAAAAAGCAAGCAAAGGTCATCCATCTAAGATTCTAGAACCATTCAATACATATTATCTACAAATTCTGTAGATGGGCCAAGTATTTCATATTTTATTGCCAAGCAAGAACTTAAAACTCCAATCTGAATTGGAACATATCCATAATACCTGTCCTCAGGGTTCACCATCTGCTCCCCAAATTCTTCTCTTCAAATTAGAGTATGACTGAATGGACAGTGAGTTAGGACAAGGGCAAGAACAAGTTGAAAGAACTTGCACTATGGTCATGATCCTGACAAAGAGGCAGTGTGCACTGTGAATGTTAAATCTCTGTCATGATAATAAAAACGTATGCGCATGCATGCATGTGTGTGTGTAGCTTTTCAACACATTGTGACTTGTATTATCTTCAACCCACAGATGGTCACAGCAGTTGTTAATTATGGACAATACAATTCCCAATCAGTACAAGATCCATAACAATATGTCAAAGGACAGACAGACAGCCAGCCAGCCAGCCAGCCAGCCAGCCAGCCAGCCAGCCAGCCAGCCAGACAGACAGACAGACAGACAGACAGACAGACAGACAGACAGATAGATAGATAGATAGATAGATAGATAGATAGATAGATAGACAGACAGACAGACATAAGCAGTTGTGAAGCCACTGCTATGTCTCAGGCTGGTCAGCAGCACTACCATACTGTAATATGCCCAAAATTTCTGTCATAGTGAAAATGTTATAAACCCATTCCATGCAAAACATGCTCGACAAAAGTATGCCACTTAATATTTCATAGACAGTGACTATTTGCTGTAACCTTCCCCTCTCTCCCCCCTCCCCCAGTGAACCCTCTCGCAGTTGCAGTAACCTGAGCACAGAATATGTTTACAGTATCCAGCTCTGGGAATCTAAGCAACACTTTTTTTGTTTCTCAGTAACTCTAAATATACTAACAACCTTTCACATTCACATGTGTTCTTGAATTGAAGTCAATGCATCTACTCTGTGATGCATCTGTAATTGCGCTCAAAATGAAAGGAGACGGAAGCTATACATGACAACTAGGCAATGTCATGTCTCAGTTTTCTAAGCAACCCCTGCCTTGCTTCTTGTTACAATACATGTACCTGGTGTATGAGTGCTCCCTCCGCATCCATTCTTATACATGTACTTGTTAAACTGCAAAGGCTGTTTTCAAGTTGAGCAACAACCAAGCATGCAGGGTGTCAATGCTTCATATTCTCACAGGTAATAATTTGCACTTGATACTTCATTGCAGCTACATGTCCTTGTCTATTATTACTGTAGTTTGTGATGGCCAAACTGTAACTTAAAGCTCACCACACAAGCTGGCAGCAGGTGACTTATAATAAATTTTGAAGCAGATTAGTTATTTTGTGTAAACCACTGTGGTTCTGCCAGAAAACATCATGCAGCATTAGACATACGAGCCATTCGTTCAACTTCACCTGCCTCCTGACAGGTAATACATGTAATAATCTTGCCAGTGGGCTTTTCAGGTACCAGGCCGTGGTAACGGAGATGTTTTGATCTGTTGCTATGTTACAGTTTAAACTATTCCCAGCATCACTCCTCTACTTGCCTTCCAAAAATGAGCAGATACCAATGACATGTTTTCCTCGTATGCATTATGCACATATACCTTTTTTTTTTTTAAATGCTGTGATCTACCCCTTCCACAAGGACAACCTGATGTGGAACTAGGATGACTTCAGCCACCAGCTTCAGTTAGTGTAGCCCCAGGAAACCATGAAGCATTGACTTTTTGGGGGATAGGGGTGGGGGGTAATGTCATGTCCACAAATGGTTAACATGATGCATTTTTGGCATGAGTGGGAAACTACAAGTGTTGGTCAGGAGGCAAGGGTTTTGATTCCTAGAAAATGTGCAGTGCAGCAGAAAATTCCTTGTAAAAATGTGTCTGTGTGTTTCCACCCTCCCCCCCCCCCCCCAACCTCTTTCATTGGCTCTGTGCCAAGTGAGTGCCTGACCTGTGGTATTTTCTCCCAGACCTTTCCAAGCTTAACACTTCATTCAAAACTATAAGTAAGTTACAGTACTTAGGTACAAAAGTAACTGCCGTCTTGCACTGACCAGAATCTAAAAATGTCCTTTGAACCACAGACTATGTACACAGCATAAGGTATGCACACAAGGCGAGAAGAAAAAATACATAAAGTATAGCTGTTTTGTATCTAGTCTGATATTTGATCAGGCTGAAAGCTGGCGTGACATTCAATATGTGCAAAGGTAACCTTGAACTTAATTTGACAGCTAGTGGCACACAGACTCATTTTTGAGTCACTGTGACAAATGTATTTTATGGTATTACTCATCTCTTCTGACTGCAAACACACATGCTTATGTATAGTTAATGCCCATATACAGTATGAAACATGAACATGCATAGATTGTCTGAATATCTTCATACAGGATTCTAGGACTCACACTGGCTTGCATATTGGAACTGTCTGAACTGTTAACTGTGTCTAAAAATACACTGCAACTTGACACCAAATGATATTTTAGACCTAATGTCAATTGTACATGCACTCTCAGTATCTAAAATGTTTGTAAGAAACACAGGTAGATCTGATTAAAATATGGGTCAAAAATGAGAGAGCGATTACCTCTGCCCTTTTTCCTCCAAACATGCCACAGCCTGCTAGTCCAGTTGCACCCCACCACACTTCCTTGCAATTAACCTTGTACACCTCAAGATACTCCTCTCACAATAGTAGTAATCAAGCAAGGTATGTGAAACATTCCTACACAGAGGGAAGAAAGATTTTAACTGTTGCTAGGCCATGAAGGTAAGTTGGCCCACACAGAAAGTCCTATGTGCAGTGCAGCAATGCAGCAGGGTAAGCTGGAAGTGAGAAGGTACTCCACCAGTCAGTCCTACAGGTCCACACTTGAGCTGCCCTTCCAACTGCCTGGCAGCTATCTTGAGCAGATGGGAATACACTCCATACCAACGCCAGTCCCTGATAGGCTGAATAGGTATCAGTATATCACCCAGATAAGTGCAGCAGTGTCAGTACACCACAGTGTTGTACACATGAAGGTGAGCTGCATGCATGCCCATGATCAGACAGGCGGCTGTACCTTCAATTTCATTCTGATACATGCTAATCAATGATCATCTCAACAAAACTGTGCTTTCCTGGTGCCCTAATTCTGAAGCCTCCCATGAGAACACCCCAGATCCTGGTGAGTGTATCACTTTACATACTGAACTGGTGCCCATATGAAATGCAAGATGTCTATTGGACTATTCAGTGGCTCAGCTGTTGACACATATCACTGCTGCATATGGTCTCTCTGTGTGCCATTTGTCCTTCCAGTAAATCAACCAACACCAGTCATCTGTAACATGATGCCACAATACAAATCCCACCCTAGACAACATGGACAACCAGTCTGATTTTGCCATTTCCTACATTACACCTGCATGCTTCCTTATCATTCCAAATCAGCCTTCCAAAAAGCACCTGAGTACCATCCACCATGTGTATGTATATATATATATATATCTATAAAATATTACATACATATCTAGATGTAATGATGTCGATAAAAATCTTGCATCAATGTGTATATTTATATACAATACACATGTATACACACACATATATATATATACTGCTTCATATGTGAGGGTGCTAAGTTAGTTATCAGCAAGAAATTACAAAGGAATTAACCCAGCGGCTTGGGAACGTAAGCTGGAATGTAGCCAATCTCAATCTGGTGTGCCTATGAATGTCATAAAAATGTATGAGAGCAGCAGCATTTGTAGATGTGGTGCAGTGGCCCCTAGTGCCCAATCCTTAATACTACTATGCATGTATGCACTTCCTATGCATTTCCTTTCCCTCAATTTAACACATGACCTATAATCACTATTTTCAGAAACAAATGAGCACATTAATAACTCTATTTTCCATGCTACAAATAAGCAACATATTAGCCCAGTAGCCATTCTATCCGTAAAGTACACAATAGTTTCATCACTTGCCATTTCATAAAATTTCAAGCTACAATAACATGTACCACGCATACTTTCTTGTTCAGTACAACACAGTCCTGAAACTAATTTCTTTTAAAATCACATTTGATTAAGTCAATTTTACATCAAAATCACTGAAGACTGAAACTGTTTCACATCTGATGCCCAACAGAATGCTCCAACTCTGATGCAAGCCTGTATCAAAATATGCAAAGCTGAGCACTCATGTAATTGAAGATGTGACTGGCTCCCAGGCTTCTGAGCTGTCTGGCTATTTGTTCATACACTATTGGTTGATTCCTAGATGCTGTGAAAGCTGGCAGCACTTGCTTGGTTACCATCAATGAAAAACGATATAATATAGTTGAGAATGTATTGACATTTAGATGATCATATAATTTTTTTTATGTACATACGTATCACGCAGAGTTCCTAAGTTTAACCTAAAAAAACAAGAGGTCTATGTGGCGTAATGCTGTGTCAACTTGTAGTAACCATGAAAAAACTAGGTCAGTGTCATCTATTTGAGCAAGTTTCATTTCAGACATGATGCCTGTAAATTAAGACCACCTGCACAATTATTTGACTTCAAAGCTACTCTACGATAAATTCACATAATTTCTCTGTATATATTTCTGCTGATATTGATGATACAAAACATGAAAATAAAAACACAATAAAATAAAAATTTGGATATCGGTTTAAATAGGAACTACATGTTCATCCAAAACAATGAAATAAAAACTTCAGTTATGTACCTAAAATGCAATAACTGTGAACATTTATACATGTAAAAACAAGTGCATTTAGAGCATCCTCTATTACATGCACAAGCATCATCTGGAGCGACTGGAAACACCGTATTTCACTCGTACCTACGTTCTATTAATTCTATGTTTAACTGGGTATTAACCGCAAAATTTATGCGATATATATATATACATATATATATACATATATATATATATACACTATATATATATATATATAGTAGTATATATATATATATATAATATATATATATATATATATATATATATATATTATATAATAATATATATGTATATGTATATGTATATTCCATGCTGACCAGATGTTCTTATGCAGGCCATCATCATACCACATCACATTTAACATACAATCCAACATTGTCACGCACACTTATTTTGTGTAGGTGTTAATGCACTACGTCATTGTTACTGGTACATTACAATTCAGTTATAAAAATGTTCTGGTCATGTGACTAGGACGGAATATGTTTCAACTCCCCTATAACACTTACAGGCCCATAGGCCTAATGTTCTGTTGACATATAATCTGATGGCCATTACCAAAAATTTGTTTCTGAAATGCATTCCCTCCATGATCCTGAGCAATTAGTCCAGGTCATCCATATGATGCAACATAAAATTTTCACATGAACACACATAAAACATGTGTAGTACATTGGTATCTTTCCTTATTTTTTATCAATATATTGAATTTATTGTTCTTTTCTTAAGTATTTAATGACCTTGAAAAATAAGTTCAAGGTCATACACCAATTTGCAAAATTGTGACCATTGCCCTAAGATGCATATTTAGTGTAAAGATTTGCCGTTGCATCTCAGTAATTTATCATGTCAGGGACATCACAATAAAATAATATTCTGATATACACCCTCTCCATGACCTTGAGAAAGTGGTCATCCATATTATGCAAATCCATATTCTATACATGATACACATTTGTGGTATATTTGGTATTGTTAGCCTTTGTATTTCTCAATATGTCAAATTTAGTGTCCTCTACTAGATTCTTCATACCACCAGTGGCCCCACCACACACACCTCAGAATATTTTCTGCATAATCTTTCTATAATGGTATATTGATACATGTGCACAAACTCAGATGTAGTGACCCAAACAAAAAATCATTGCCCGAAATGTATTCCCTCCATGACCTTGAGAAAGTAGGTCAAGGTCATCCATATTATGCACAGAAAAAGTGTACATATGTTGCATATTTGTGGTACATTTGGTATGTATCATTAACTTTATTCTTTCTCAACATAATGAAATCGATATGTTTTAAACACCTTTTGGTCCATATCTTCCATACTACTGTAAGAAGTGCCACCAAATTTCAGCACGTTTTCGTCTTTTTGTCTGATTGACATTCCCATCCAGTTTCAAAGGATGATTCATGAAAACTTTTTTTAAAAAAAGCATTTGCAAAATTTTCCTATTATGACCCAAATATTACATAATACTATATGTGGCACCACCAATGCTGAACTCAACCTAGACTTTACACTATACATTTCCTGAGTCCTGAAAATTACAAGCAGCTAACATGAAAACTGTTGATCTATTGTGTTCACAAGCAAAAGTTTATGGATGGATGTATGGACAGACAGATGGACTGACAGACATGAGCAATCACATAAGCTCTGTGACCTATGGTAAGCTGAGCTAAAATTCATATTCAATTTCCCAGCACAGAATAAAATAGGCAATAGCCTATACAAGTTTCAACACATTTTGCCTCATATTCTCTACCATACTGTAGCTGGTACTACCAGTGTAACACTGGTGCGACATTTTTGCTTGCTCCACATTCCCACCAGAGTTGAAAAAAGATTCATCAAAAGTTGATGAATCATTTTCTAGTGCTCAAGAGTTCTTTCACATTTTGCCATACATATACATGTAACCACACATAAGTATCTTAAAGCTGATGAATGAAATACATTTACATGCATACAAACTACAATGTGTAGCATATATGCCCTTATCTTTGTATCTATCAAAGCAAAATTTAGAAGGGTTATCTTCGAAGAACAAAAATAGTCATAATTTCAAAATATGGTTTACTGCAACTTCCTGTGTGCTCAAAATTATATCCGGAGATGAATGGCAAATGTATTTCGGAGTTCTGAGACAAAGTGAATAATCATTGTCATAAGTTATAATTTCATTCCCTTTTTTTATTACATTTTTAATTTATGTTGTTGCTATTATCATCATCTTCATTTTTTTTGGGGGGGGGGGGGGTAGGGGTAGGTTGAGGAATTCTACTGAGTTCAGTGACAAGCACTACTATCTTTGCAGGGTACCAAACATATTAGTGAACACCTATGTTATACCAGCTACTGGCACACATTTTATTAATTACATATCCAGATTGGCCACACACCATCATATGAACTGAAACAGGTCTCAAGTAACTGCATCTGGGATGTTCTGATGTATGGTAAAGTTATAGCCCAACTGCAGCAAGCACAGCATAATGTTTCATATATATACCTGTCACAGTATGAATATATAATGCATCCAAGTTCAGACCATTGGGCATACTGATTGGTGGCTCCCTCTGGTAGACAAAAACAAAATGCTCATCCTTTTTATCACATGATATCACAGAGGAGGTTGCTGAGTGACCCACATTACATGTATTGGGAAATTTCCATGTCCGATACTAGAAAACATATATCCCCACACTTTCATTTCATCATGTATGCATATGTATACATTTCAATAGCCAATATAAAAAGCACAATATACATTCACAACTCTCTTTCATGAAGTCTTTTAAGTAAGGGGGGAAAAATCAGGCTGTAAGTGGACTTGGACAAAACAATTAACAAGATTAGTGACCTTCCACAATATTCCAGTCTTTAAACTTCCCACAAAACCCTACAATACAAGTAGCTGAACAGATGGTGTCATTATGTAGAGTTTTCACTGTATTATAGTAAGTAAAGTGTGAAAGTTTCTGTTGGTGGTGATATGGAAATAAAGACAGAGATCCTAAACACATTATAGGTCCCTGTTTTGAGGAGGAACCAGTAAAGACAAGGGTTGTTTGTTAATCATATGTTCTCTAACATGTATGATTGCAAGGTGAGATCCTACCATAACATGTTGTGACCATGTTTAATGAATTTCAATTAAATTCTTCTGCAGATATTGCATAGAGCAGAATTCTTTTTGAAAGGCCCTGTGATATGGAAGCTTCTTGATCTGTGTTAATTAATTAATTAATCATGGAGGATAATTAGCCATGTAAGACAATGTTCAAGCACTTCCTTCAATATCAGAAGTACATGTACCCTTATTGCAAATTTTGAAGGGTCACTTATTATACTTTCCAAGAAACTGCGTGGACAAACTATGCAGGGGATTTTGAGCTGCTTAATGATTTGTTAAATATTAGTAAAAAAGAAATAATCAGCTAAACAAATTCATGCTTATGTACAGCTACCTGAAATCTGCCAGCCATGAAACATTCAAAGGGCTAGCATCTATAGTTCTTCAGATATGGCCTGGACAAAATCTTTTCAATCAGGAGGTTGCTCAATGAACTTTGTTGACTGATTACTTAATAAAAGTAATTCACCACACGAAACAATGCTTATGCACACCTACTACCTTAGATGTACCATCCCTGTAAATTTCAAAGGGCTTGCATTTATAGTCTAGAAAAAATTGCCCAGATAAAATTATGCAGATGATTTTGAGGTGCTTAACAATCTTTGTTAACTAGATGTAATACTGGTGCTTGCACCACTGAGGGGACTGCCATATACAAACATGGCATAGTTTAGGGCAGCAATTATTGTTAGAACTTTACCCCTCTAACAAGGTCACATTTCCAATGCATTTGGGGTGGCCTCAATGGAAGGAGAATCACTTTAAATCCAGCATCCAGAATCAAATAAACTTAAAAAAAAAAAATTCAGTGATTGTGGAGACACTGAACTTTACACAAGTGGCTGTGTCACCTTGAGAAATGGGTCAAGGTCATTCATGTTCAAACTTAACCTTGGCCGTATAGAGGACTATAATCATGTACAAAATAAAACCCATAATTGAAAAAGTTTATAAATTATTGTGTGGACACTGAATTTCACAAAAGTGGCTGTGTGACATTGGGAGTTGGGTCAAGGTCACTCATGTTTCAACTTCACTTTGGTTCGATAGAAAATTATAATGATGTGCAATATGAAAGCTTTTGCTCAAAAACCTCTAAACACTTTTAAAGTTATGTGGAAATCACACAGACGCCAAATTCACTAATGTGGCTCTGTGCCCTTCAGAATTGGGTCAAGGTCACCTATCTTCGAACTTGACTGAGCCCTTACAAGGGGATATATCTTGTCCAATATCAAAGCTCTACCTCAGAAGCTTCTTAAGTTATTATGCGGACACAAATTCACTAACATGGTTCTGTGACCCTGGAAATTGGGTCAAGGTGATCTGTCTTTGAACTTATCCTAGCCCTTACAGAGAACTAAAATCCTGTGCAATATGAAGGCCCTAGCTCGAAAAATTCTCAAGTTATTATGTGGAACCATTCGGATGCATGCATGCACGGAACCTACGATCACTACAGGCGACTCGCCTTCAGTTGTCCCCCAATTAATCCATACAATTAAGCAAATAGCCAAATAAATACCTCCTACCTAAGATCTACTAACGCTGAAAGTTTGAAAGGGCCAGCATTTATAGTTCAAAAGATATGGCCCGGACAAAATCGTCTCTGATCTGGAGGTTACTAAATGAAATTTTGTTAATTAATTAATTAATGTAGCAATTAGGCACACAAAACAATGCCAATGTACATTTACTCCCTATGATCTACAAACTCTATATTTTTCAAAGGGCTAGCATTTATAGTTTAGAAGATTAGGCCTGGACAAAATATGTTTCAGATGCAAAAGATTTTGAGCTGCTTAACGATCTTTGTTCATTAATTAATTAGTAAAAGAAAGTAATCAGCCAAAAAAATTTAATTCTGTGCTCACTTCCTACCTAAGGTCTACCATAATTAAATATTTCAAAGAGCCAGCATTTATAGTTCCAAAGATATGGCCCAGACAAAACAGTTTTTGATCTGGAGTTTGCCCAATGCACTTTTGTTAATGAATGAATGTAAACAATTAGCCATTGTTTTGCACACTTACCACCCAAGATCTGCTAATTCTATAAATTTCAAATGGTTAACATTTGTAGTTGAGAAGATATGGCCAAGGCAAAATGTTTTGGACTAGACCGACACACAGACTGTGCCCATTACCACATCCCCCAACTTCATAGGCAGGGTATCAAAACATGTCATTCTGTCCTACATGTAACTTGTCTGCTTCTCTTGGATACTTTCAGTATTCAAAAGAAGACATTCAAACCACGTCTGTTTTTGCAAACTGTGCCTCCAAGACCACAAGAAAGAGTACATATGTTATGCGAACTTAGCTACATGTCAACTGTACTATACATATAGTTATGTGTCATTCAATATAGGAAACTTTTCATTTCGACATTTTAAGGCCTGTTTGGTTTTGCAGGCAATTTTAACACTGCTTACCACTTTATTTCTGTGTTTGCCCAGTGTATTGCTACACTTCTAACTGCATGACTGGGCATGTAGTTCTTGTTCTCAGTTCATGAAATAGTATAGGTATATTACAGTCAATCCAAAGGAATACAAGTTCCTGTCTTGTAAGACCACTCTCATGGCAGACCACCTGGCTTGAAAAGCTTCAAATTTTTAAAAAAATCTTATTTTATTCTGTTATTATTTTTAAACAAAACTGGCACAAGAGTTTTCAATACCTGGCAGTGGTAGACCACCTCCACCTCCATGGGCGGGCAGTTATGTTTGTAATTCAAGTTTTGCATTGATAGAGACACATGCAATCAGAACTTGTGCTCAGCAAATACTGAAAAACTGTTCAGTTTTGCTGCCCCCTTTTCCTGATGGAAATATACACTTTCTTTTCCTTGTTTCACTTTGTAAAACGGATTTCCTCTTGCCAAATGTGTGTTCATATAAGCATACATGTACAGATCTGTACCTGACAGAAAGGTCAAGTGAAACCGTTCATGATGCGGACAATGGCACAGGATGTTCTGCTCCAGCAACCACCTAAAGGATTCATATTGGACCTAATATGTACTTAATCCTCACATCTGTAGCATCTTTGAATTCCATAATCTGTGGAAACAATGGGATTCAACATAAATTTCTTCAAAACATCATTCATATAGGCACAATCTAAGATAAAAAATTCCTGGAAGTGTATCAGAAAAACATGGAACAAGTAATACAAACTGACTTGCTAACTATTTATAGCTACTTCCTGGCACTGTGCACACAGAGGGTGGTTTCCATGCCTACATGGGGGTCTTTTCCCTAACTTTTCTTTCCTTTTTTTTCTTTTTAGACTTTGCAGTAGAATACATACAATTTCCATACTGTAGTCTATGAAATGAAAGACCACTTTTGGATGTGTTCTTGGGGCAAGTTCTGGTGACAGAGACCACTGTACTGTGAGTCACTCACACGGACATCAAATAAATACTTTAAAAGTTTCATAACAAGTTTAAAAACAAGAGGCCCATGGGTCTAATGCTTTGCTAGCATCATGGCTTTATTGCACCTGTTCATTTCAAAGCTGTGAGTCTTCAAGTGGTTTCTGAACATATAAAACTTATGTACACTTAATATAAAACTTGTCCACCAGATGGCACTTCGCTCCACATGTAATCATAGCTTATTTGTGCGACTCCTGTGATGAATATTGCTGCATGTGCCAAGACAACAATGAGTGAGTCCTTAACTTGATGTCCTCAGTGACCTTGGGACAGAAGATCAAGGACACCTAGATTATGTAATACAAGAGGCCCACAGGTCTGCCTGGTGCTTGCTGACATAGCCACTGAAGTCCAAGATGCAACCTGCCATTACAAAATTACCTCTTTCAACTTTACAGGCATGGTGACCTCACAAAAATAGGTCAAGGTCACTGATATATCTGATTCTAGCTTTGGGCATTGTCCATATATCCTATAAACTTGGCAAGTCTAATCCAACTACTTTGCGCCACTGGTATCATTACCAACTTAGACTTTGACATCCCCCACAATCCCACAAAATTTGGTGAAGATGTGCCACAAGTTCAAGATGCTAGTGTCCACATTTTCATATTTTGACCCCCATATTCCATAATATTGTAGGTGGCGCCACCAATATCGAAAAGAACCTAGATTTTTACACCCCCTACACGTCCTGAGTTATATTGGGCTAACTTGAAAACTGTGGACAGTACTGCCGTCACAAGATTTTCACATTTGACCTGTATATTACATAATACTATAGGTGGCACCACCAACATTGATGTCGACTAAGATTTTTATACACTTTTTTACCCCAAAACATTACATGGGCCTATCTCAAGAATTGTAGGGTGCAGAGCATTCATGAGATGACCACAAAATTCAAACTGACCATTTGACCTTGACCTTCAACTCGGATTAAAAATTTGTTACAGTTCAAAATATGCGCCCAACATCCAGCTTTCCATACATAGTCTGTTTGTTCATATCGGGTAATAACTTTTTGATTATTGACGAAAAAGAATTAACTTGGACAAGCGCCAAACCCCATAATTACTGGCTCACAGTGACCCAAAAAGCAGGTCACCAAGTATGGTTTTATTTATTATGTAATCAAGTGCAATTTTGATCTGGAGGCTCAATTCTCTTTGCCAATGATGTCCAAGCTACACCCGGCCATTACAAAATCACCTTTTCAACTTTACAGGCATGGTGACCTCACAAATACAGGTCAAGGTCATTGATATTACATAACACTGTACCTTTGGCCATGGTCTATACGTCATATAAATTTGGCAAGTCTAATCAAATCACTTTTCCAAATATGGAAGTTTACATCTTGAAACACATTTTGGCTCTTAATTTCGGTCAAATTGTAGGTGGTGCCACTAGTATCATTAGAGACTTAGACTTTGACCTCCCCCACAATCCCACCAAATTTGGTGAAGATCATGCAAAAATTAAAGATGCTAGAGTGTTCATAAGATTTTCACATTTTGACACCTATATTACATAATAATGTAGATGGCGCCACCACTATGGAACTCGGCCTAGATTTTCATACACCCTAAAAGTCCTGAAAGTTATATTAGGCAAAGTTGAAAACTGTGGACGGTATGGCCCTAACGAGCAAAAGTTTATAAACGGACGGACGTCTCTAGTATGATACACTTATGTAGAAAAACATGACCCATATTCATAACTACCAAACCCAACAATGACAGCAAAGAAATTCCAGAGCTACCAAACCATCAACATTCATCTTCCAATACCAATGTGAAGAAACAAATTTCACTCCTGACTTGAGACAGGCAGTCACCCACAAAAGGTAACCGGTGGTTTTAAACCGGTCCTCTCAACCTTTGAAATATTCTTCATTAAATACAGACTATAGTGTTTCCAATATGTATAGGCCCAACCACTCAAAATCCAAATTTTATTATTTCTGCCAAAAATAAAAAAAGAATTGGTAGGCCTATCACTTTTGGTTCTTCTGACTAGTTCCCATAATAAAATCACCTATCAAATATACAGGCCTGGTCCCTGAAAAAATAGGTCAAGGTCACTGATATTACATAATATTTCAGCATTGGACACAATCTACATATCCTTTAAATTTGGCATGTCTAATACCTTTTTTTTAACATATGGAATTCTATACCTTTGAAGATATTTTAATACTCAATTTCCACCAAAGTATAGGTGGCACCACTAGTATCATATGCAATTAAGACTTAAACCCCCTCAACAATCCCACTAAATTTTATGAAGATCCAAGAATTTAGAGATGACAGAGTGCTCACAAGATTTTCATATTTTGACCCATATATTATTAGTTACTACCTGTCTGTTCACGGAATATAAGAAAATCCCATGGGAAAAGATTTGTATCCCATGAAGCCAATGGCTGAATGGAATACAAATCTTTTCAAATGGATATTTTCTTGTATCCCCTGAACAGACAGGTAGTGACGATTTTATTTGGTAATAGGACTATAAATGTGAAATAAAAAGTACTGAAAAACATAACAATTTATCAAATGACATCAAGCATTTAACAACATGTAGAATACTAGATTTGGCAACAAGGTCTTTTTTTCTTTTTTTTTTTTAAACTGAAGTAGGCCTATTTTTTACTGATATTAGTCAACTGATTCATGAGCCTGATCGCAAAACAGGTATACAGAATTTGTATACCTGTTTGGTGATGAAGTCCAAAACGAGGCTAACTAATGTATACCCCTGGGTGGGGTGCAGAGCATTCATGAGATTTTTCACATTGTATCCCCAATATTCCAAGTAGCCATATAACCTGTATCTTTAACTCAGATTAAAATATACATGTAGTTACTGTTCAAAACGTGCACCCTGTAAACAGCTTTCCATATGCACTCTGTTTGTTCAAATTGAGTTAAATGTTTTCATTACTGAAGTAAAACAATAAACTTGGACAATGGCCACACTCCATTATAACTAGGCCTCAGTGGCCCAAAAAGGAGGTCAACAAGCAGAGGTTTATATGTATACAATGTACTCAAGTACAATTTTGATCTGAAGGCCCAATTCTCTTTGCCACTAATGTCAAAACTACACACTGTCACAATAAAATCACCTCTTTCACTTTGAAGGACTGTTGACCTCATAAAAATAGATCGAGGTCACTGATATTACATAACATATTAGCAATGGACATGATTTGTATGTCCTACAAATTTTGCATGTCTCATTCTATTATTTTTTGGATACAGAATTATATACATGTATCTTTCAATGCATTTAGCTCATAATTTCCATGAAAGTAGAGGTGGTGCTACTAGAATTTTATTCAACTATGATTTTGATCTCCTCCACAATCTTGTTAAATTTCATGAACATCTATCAAAATTTAAGGATGCTCCAGTGGTCCAAAGATCTTTCCCTTTTGACCCAAATATTACATAATGCCGAAGGTGGCATCCCGATATCGAACTCTACCTGGATATTCATAAACTTTAGAAGTCCCAATATTATATGAAAATATATATATATCAAAAACTGTGGATTTTATCCCGCTCATAAGCAAAAAGCTTACAGATCAATTGATAGAATGACAGACAGAGAGGAGTGATCGCATGACCTCTGTAACCTTTGTTTAGCTGAGCTAAATATATTTCCCTGGTACACCTATCCAGTACAAAGCCGGAATTTGGAACAGACTGCCTAAAAGTGTCTTTCAGCACATGAAAATCATCTATTTGTTTTAATGCATCCTCATACCCCGGGCTTGGCTGTGATGCATCAGCCAATGTACTGCTCAAAATAACCAGATTCACATTGCAATTTGCAACACAAAATCAAGCTAATAGGCAACAAAATAAAAAGAATGCCCGGTGGCTGGCTGTGCAGATCCCAAATCTGCCCAGCGTGCTAAGGGTTAAATACTGTTTTTAGGCCTTTTGACTTTATTTTATTGATCAGGGGGTGCGACTTTTATGCCAGGTTTGGACTTGGGATCAGATTTTTTGTCTCAAAATATACCCTGCGACTTTTATGCCAGGGCGACTTTTACATAAATATGGTATATTGCCTCCCTTTGGCAGCCCAAAGGCTTCTAGTTGACTGTATGGCCAGATCAGACTATATAGGTAAGACCTGAGCATGCAATTGGCAAATACATCATTGCTATGCCAGGACAATGTTTTAAGGGGATGGTGCCTGATAGTGATTCATGTCTATGTGATATCTGAACCCAGACTGCTAAAAATATACACATCAATGGTGTCTGATCACTGTTTCTGCTGCTGATGCATGTATATCTGCATGTATGCATCCCCAGTGAGAGGGTTGTAATGGTCCTGTGACAAACTGATTTGCATGCACAAACTGACAGCGTTCGAAATAGAGCTAATCTGTCTGTCCGTACTAAGTAAAATGTACTGCGGACAAACGGTTTGTTGACCAAGGTTATCCGAGTGACAAGTGGAAAAAAAAAAAAAAAAACACAGCAAAAAAAAACCCTACCTGTTCTTCTGCGTTTTCTTTCTTTCTTTTTCCTTACTGAAGGTCATGCAGTTTATTTGTCAATTTAAATGCTGGAAAAATATGCTCCGGTGTCATAAGCAATGCCAAATTATTTCTGTCCGAGTTCCTTGAGATCGATATTATTAACATGATGTTTGCCGCAACTTCTTCCGGAGTTTAGTGACACTGACTCCGGGAGATGGCACTGTTTGTAGAACATCCTGGCACTTGACTATGCTTATTACTTTGGCGCTCACCATGACAAGTCCCATGAGCTGCAGACAAGTTGTTCCTTAAGTGAACTTATCCTTGGGACAAGTGCCAAAAAATTCTTATTTCTAACACTGACTGACCATTACAATCATAAACGTAAGCCCATTTTGAGGCTGTATATGTATGTGATGACATTTGAAAACATGGTTGCCATGTTCTTGAGAAGTTATTCCTTCCAGCTACTGTTTTGTCCCAAAATCACAGTAAAAAAATTGAACTTTATAGTGCAATACAGATGTGCACAGTATTTTGGGCAAGGAGAAGGTTGGTAGCAAGGAATGATTTGGTTCTCCTTTAAACACAGCACTGATGCTGGGCCATCCTTTCATCAAAATATCATTCACAGAGAAACGTGGCTGTTTGAACAGGCAATATATCTGATCTATTTCTTTCCTGTTGAAGTGTACACATGAATTTCAACAAATTTAAACAGCACCATGGTGTACCATAGGATTCCTCACCTTCCAGCTTTTATTAATGACTGCAGTCCCTCCTTTTGCAGAATAACTTCGTGAACAACAGATTCCCCTGGCTCAGTGAACAAGATATACCAGTGACAAAGAACAGGACACACCACTCAAGTTGCTACACATGTTCAAGACTGCCCCTCGAGTGTACAGCCATTCAGTCAAGATCCTGTACTGGGAAGACATTTTCTCAAACTCAAAGCATATATGGAACACAACACCATGCCAGATGACAAGCCTGCTGGCCCAAATTCCCACAGGGTGGATTTCCTTCATGCTTCCCAATGGAAACACATGACCTTCTCAGCCAAAGACTATGCGTAATGCAGGTCAGGTTTTCCTCATTTTCTTCTCCTTTTTAATTTAGTTTTCTTTCTTTCTTTCTTTCCATTTTTTCCCTAATATATTCAGCTTTTATATATATATATATATATATATATATATATATATTCCATTGAAAAAGCTATGTGCAGTCTGATCACTGCCCAGTCAAGCTGTCCCAAAATAGATGACTCCCTTCTCCACTTCCCTGGTGACTGGTGTCCTGGTGAAAAAAAAAGCTAGGTCTCAGCTGGATTGATGCCATTTATTGACTACAGGAGGGCCTTCAAAGCAACACAGCAGACAGAGATGAAACTTTGCAGGCCATCTGTAAATTTAACTCAATTTTATCACTAAGTTGTGTGTACCAAGAGACAGGAACCTGGATGTGATAGTTCAGCAAATCAGTGGCCTGGATATCCAGATGGCCAAAGACATTCAAAACTTATGACATTGTTAAGGTCCCAACCATAATGCCTTAATGAAGTCAATTCTCCTGGCTTCTTAAAGAAAAAAAATGTCAGAACGAAGACACAATTCTTGTTTTGTGAGTGAACAGCCTGCACAGTCCAGGAGGACTGCTACCAGTCGTGAGATGAACCTGTGATGGCCATCTCCTCCCTTTCAGATCCAAGCACTACCAACAGGTGTTCTCCAAAAATCAGAAGAACCACTCTGCTCAACAACTAAACCAAAACCAAAGGTATTGGAGCAACTCTCTGATCTGCTTCCCTCAAGTCTAATGTTCACCAACAGTCAAGGATGATTTCATTTCTTTAGGAGTCAAATGAATGCATTGGCCGGCCCTTTTGTTCAACCTAATGGGCCATTCCAGAAGCAGGAACTGCAGTCAGGGAAAACAACCCAATCATTGGCCAGCAGAAATGTTAGTTTAACTGCAAAAAGAGTGGTTTCATGTTTCTGTTCAGTTGACCATTTTGGTTCATTTTGTAACAAGCAATGTTTTTACGGTTCTGATCTTTACTACAAATTCACATACCCTGGATCAATTGACACACAGTAATGATGTCACAATCCACAAAAAAGATGTGAGATTGCACTCATCATCACTTTTACTATGGACAACATGAAAACTCAAACCACATTTCTGGCACTGGAATCATGGATCAAAATCTACACTACACCTTCATGCAGCTCCTGAAAATACATCAACCTGGTTTACTTAATTGTGAAAGCTGTCACAAGCATATGTTGGTCAAACATGTTGCCCACTTATGAACAGACTAACAGAACATTTCTACTACATCAGTCAAGGGGGCATCAACCAACCATAAGGCTGACATTTTGACAGACCAAGTAAGATCGCCAGGGCCTCATCCTTAAGGTACAGATTTGGAATGCATCTCGCCCTCCTCCCCACCCACACCACCACCTCCCTGAACTGTAGACAACAGAAACACATAAGTTACAAAAGAAATAATTCTGGATCCACCAGCTGTGTACAATGGGACCTTCTGGTCTTAATGTCATGGCAAAATAGACAAACTTAAACTGAGTATCATACTCAATTTCAATTTTCTTTTGTGCGTTTTCCCTGTATGACATTTCCTTTTGCAGATATAGACCTATCTTGCCATTAAAATGCTATGCCTTCTTTCATGAAATCTCATGAACTTTTTTATATGCAAAGCTGCATATACTAGCACTGTATAAGTGGAAGTATTTCTAAGGTATTTAAAGGTAATGAGAAGTGCTACTGCCACCAGGTGGCTAATTGTATGGTAGTTATATGCATAGGGCAGCCTAGTACATGTATACATAATCACTTGTCAGCTTAAGAAGCAGGTAACACCTCAACCAATGGTAGCTTGGCCAGCTAACAGAGTTCAAAAACAAGAGGGCTGTGTGAACAGCCCGTGCCTCAGCTGATCTTGACATTCATCACACTTGCAGCTCTGTGAACTTGGGAAAGGATCAAGGACACCATGTTCTGAGTAAGTCTGACCTTTATAGAAGAACACTTACATGTGCAACATCAAAGTTCAAGTAGTTCTCAAGTTATAATGAAGAGTAAAATTCATGTATGTTGCACTGTGACCCCACAAACGAGGTCAAGGTCATTCATGTACTGTCTCAGCATGACCTTCATACACAATAATTAACATGTGTAGCTAACTCAAAACAGATCTCAAGTTATCAAGTAAACAGTAAATTTCGTGTCAGTTGTCCTGTGAATGAGCATTAGAATGTCCATTGACTTCCATAGTAATCAATAGGAAAGCTGTATTGACCAACAAGTACCAGAATTGAAAAAATCGTTACAAATCAGGAATCTGCAGCATTCCCACATAGTGAACAACTTTGTTTGACCCTTCTACGAGGAACATATCCACCATGTTTCAGCTTAATCTGAGTGACGGTTCTGGAGAAGAAGTCGAAAATAGCTATGACACACAAAAATTCATAAAAAATTAGGAAAAAATTGCAGCGCCACCTGGTGAACAAATTAAGAACTACGTGTCCCAGGGAGTGTTCCTGTGTGATATCAAAGCAATTGGGTGAGCGGTATCGGAGAAGAAGATTTTTTAAGATTTACCCAAAAAAGAACAAAAAAATTCGTTAAAAATCCAAAAATCACTGGACCGTGATCATTTGAACAAACTTGGTAGAGACCCACCCAAGGCACATTTCCACCAAGTTTGAAGTGAATCTGGCAGACGGTTTTTGAGAAGAAGTCGAAAATGTGAATTGTGGACGACGGACGGACGACGGACCCTCAAAAAACCTCAGCTGACTGACAAGTCAGCTGAGGTAAAAAGCTAATTATCACATGACCATTATAGAATGACATCACAGCTAAAGAGCCCACCCAGGATGTAAAAAGTGGCCCACTTTTCCTGCCCAGTTCCTATTACCTTTAATTTCCCAAATTTTCCTGACTAAAACCATTTGAGAAAACAAAAGTGTATTAGTCCCTGAAAGTAGGCTGTTTATGTAAATAAGGCCAACATAATTGGCTAGGCCTGATTTAATAAGAGCTGTCAAACCTGTATGCGTTAAAAGGGGGTTAACAGCAAAAAGATACTTTGTAATTTGCAGTGTTACATTTTGACAAACGGAATTTGCCAGTCAATTCAAGGGAAAATGACAGCAGAATATGTTCATCTAAATGTGATTTAAGTTCATAAATGCTAAAGTTTGTGGAAAATATTAATATTTCTTGGCAACAGTAGAACTTGCCTCATTGGGTGATGCTTAGAAAAAAAAAATTCAAGGACTTTTCCAGGACCTTTGTCCAAAATTCTGGATTTTCAAGGTTTTCAAGGCCTTGAAAATGAATGTAGCAAATTCAAGTACTTTCAAGCACTTCAAGGACCTGTGCGAACCCTGAAGGGAGTCGTCATTGGTTAGTAATGGTAATACACTTTTGCAGAGAGAAATACAAGACTGAGTTCCTTTTCATTCCTTTGGTTATTTCAACATGACATTTCATCTTTGTAAGTATTTATTGTTTGCATTTACTTTGGTATTAAGTTGTCCTTTCAGTTATCCTAATATAACATTTTGTCTTCTTTCATTTTGTTAATTTGTCCATTCAGTTATTTTAATATGACATTTTGTCTTCTTTTGATATTGAAAAAAATAACAGTCCCCTGTTTTCCAGATTCCTGTATAAATTAGCCTAGATTCTTGCACAGCAACATCATGGTTTCCCCGGCAACAGAGTTCAGATTTGAATAGTTTGTCTGTGGATGTCGTGTGATATGGGAACCAATCATCAATGAACTTTTGTTATGTGTGATTAAAGACAACAATCCACATGATAAACATTCTGCGGCTGTAAGAAAAGGTAATGCAACAGTTGGTCATGCGAGAGAACATGCTAAAGTATGCAAGTTTTTTTAAGGCAAGGGGGCACGATCACTGCTACACTGACAGGTCCAAGGGTCAACGGTGGACTTGGTTTAAGTTATAAGTCCCTGCCACTCTCAGTTTTACAGGGAATCCAAAGGAGGCGCCAGCATTAGGCACCTTACTAAGGAGAAGGCCTGGTGTTGCAACCACACACCCAGTTTCTTCAGTTGTCACTTGGTTGGGGACTGACTTTGAAAAACTTTTTTGGGATTGCTTTTTTCAGATAAAGGGGCGCTAATTAGAGCATGTGTGCTAATTAGGTAAATTACGGTTATTTTGAAAAAGTTGCAAACATCCAATAGCTGATGAACAACAAAAGCTCAGAGAACTTTCAAGCCCATAATGCACAAAACATTGTACACAAAATAGAAAACATGTTTGGCCACAATAATTTACAGTTTTTAGACTTGACTGTTTTGCTACTTAACTTTATCTTTTGGCATCTTTCTGTTTTAATATTCACTATCAAACATTTTAGGCTTACATGTTTTCTGTTAGGTAAAGCCCCAGGGGCTACAGGTAGCAAGAAGCGGCCTACGACAGTTGCATGTTTGCCTAATTGTACTTAAAATCCTGTTAAGAAAAATGGTTTTGATAGCATGTTTTTGGCATAAAAGCTAATGACTTCCATTCTTTTCTGATATGCCTAAATGCACATTTACTCAGTATTAAAAAATTACTCAAAATTGGCAGTCTTTTCTCAAGTGTCACAAACCTGACACATTGACTCAGGGTTGGCAGTTAAATAGAGCTTAATTGTTTGAGGAGTATGTGTCATCATGGAGTCTGTTTTACATCTCTGGTGCAGAATGTACATTGTTACAGTCCTTGTTAGGATTTCCCTTGGTTTGTACAGGTGGTCTAGCTACAACTGTTTATTTTACAATCACTGGGACTGAAAATAATGCCCCAGCTTGTTTCGACTTCAGTTAAACATTGGCGGATGGTTTAACTAGGATAAGCTGTCCAGCTAGAAAGGGTACATATTGGTTCAGGGGTAAGTCAAATTGTTCTTATCTGAACCTGTACTATGAAAATTTGGTAATTATGGTTTGTTTGACAAGTATTCTTCTTTGATATGAAGCTCAGCATTTATAAGCAAAACTTCACATATTTAGCTAATTCATCAATTGCCAAGTTCATATTTATTCATTATTATGTGGGTTGTCTTTGCTGAATATTTAGCTTAGACAAGCAGCCACTACTCAGAGAGACATGTACGGGTAAAAGGCTCCGAAACATGTTGAGTAGTTACCCGCTGAAGACCCTTTAATTTATTTGGGCTAATACAGCCTATGTCAAAATTTTACAGAGGAACGTGTGCAATATGGGCAATAGAACTTCTATGTATATAAGTTAGACTGGGACAGGTTAGCTTATGGAGAGTAAAGAGTTTGGACTGCGGAATAGGGTAATGACTACTAGGAAGTGGTTTTGGACAAAAAGACACAAATACAATACTTACCTTTCTGCAAGCTGGACAGAGTCCATTTTCATTTGTTCGGATTCTATGCCAACAAAAGCGACAAATCTGCACAAGAAGAAAATGAGATTGCATCAACATGAGCTGTTTTCCCACCAATATGTATCCTACAGCAAACTGCCTGTGGTGTGACTCACATTAATTTTAGACTTGGGTTGCAAAGATTTAAAGAAATGTATATGCACACATTTTCTTTGTAATTTTATGGTAACAAAACTTCGCTGGCTGCCTGTTTGTGAGCATTTTTCTTAGCTGCATGGCTGGACAAATACAGCAGATGCCACTGTATGTGAAACAAATAATGGGCCCTTGGCTAACAATTCTTAATTATCCAGATTGAAATAATTACAGGAACATGTTGAATTCAAACATATTACCAGTTGCCTAAGCTTTGCCTTGTAAGGGTACAGTCTGTATTTGAGGACCAAAATTCTGGGTCCGTAATTATTTTGAAAGGATATTTGGTGTTCCAATGTTAATGATTAACTACCTGACTGCATATAATCCAAAAGCAAAGGGCAAATGCACATTCTGGACTAAATCAATTCTCTATTTCAAGTGGAAATGCATTGGCAGGATTTATTTGGCTCACAAAATACCTATATACCCATTGTATTTTGTTTGAAATCACGAAAATCCTTCATTACAAATCACACAAATATTACCCCCTCCCCCCCCCTTTCTTTTTTTTGGGGGGGGGGGAGCAACGCTTATCTAAAATACAATGTTGATTCCACATTCACATCCCGCACAAAAAGACTTTTGCTTCCTGCAACAGCATATTCCAGCATATTGAAAATTCCAGATCTAAGGTTCGTTCAAGTGAATGGCTTCATTTGGTGCATCTTGGACATAATGTGCTAGCTTCAATGGACCCACAAAGTGCCCTCCATGAAAGCAGCTGACTCAGTCTCCAATGTGACACTTGAAGAGTTATTCATCTTTTTAAACATTCTTAACATGGACATCACCATGTGCCCCTTCCCCTCGCATCCTATAAATTTACAAAAATACCAATTCATTGCTGTGTTGAAATTTGTTTGTTCAAATTAAGTTACGCCTAACTCATGCAGTACCTAGTCCCGATGAACAGTTCACCAAAATGTTCATGCCAAGGCCTTACCCTGGTACATGCATAAATAAGGGTTTATTTAAATGGCTTACCATGCATACTATTTCATGCTTTAAGAAACAAGCTGTTTATCAATTATCAACACTTACCTGATATCCACATGTGCAAGGAAAGAAATTCATGTCATCCATCTCCAAAGGCTCCATGCACAAGGGGCACTGCAAAAGAGAGTTTGCATTGTCATTTCAATGACACTAGGGATTTCAGAACAAAACTTGAGACACCACATGTGTTCATTCTGCATTTATGACAAGTAAATATCTGAATGTTTCTTTAAATGTTTGCAGAACTCTTCCAAAATAGTAGCCTCAGATTTTCAACTTTTGAAGCAAAACTATCTGCAATAATACCAACTTTTATCATAATGAAAAATTCAGGGTTGTTATCAAGAGCCAGTGGTACCTAAATACTTTAAAACTAGACAAGAGAATCTTACATGAAAGTACAATCTGATGGATCACTGGTTGGTGTTGCCTTCCAAACAAACAACAACGGTACATACATGTACGGGAGTCCCAGTAATAATGTAAACTGAAAAATTGTCTCAGATTTTCAATTACAAGTGTAGTTTTGTCAGGAAATGAGTCAAAAGTCTGGTCCCTTTGATGGATTGATTGAATGTTATTGATGCAACTCCAAACATGAATAGCACGGCAACAAACCATAAATCACACAAAATGAGACATGCTTACATTGTTACAAACATTTTGCCACAAATTTAATGTCTTTACATCAATAAACAAAAAAGTTGAATCCAAGTTTCTTCAAGGTTCTTTGAAAAAAAGACGGCACTTGGTACGATTGCTGTATACACATAGGACAACTAACACACAGGACAGTGGGAGAAAATGATTCAGTATTTTGTTAGCTTTCAAAATGTATAGTTTGTGGCAGTTTTTATGCATATTGATTGTTTTGTGACAGAATCTTTACAAGCACCCTCAAAACAGCACTGAACCAGATGCTCATCCTAAACTTTGGCATTGTCTTTGCAATAGAATTAGATCCCAGTAATTTGTCCAGAGACCAATTGAAATCCAACTTGGGGTAACCCTGTATTCCCATGAGTATATTGATACCAAAATAGGCTTTGATTTCAGGTATCGTTGTGGGATGCCAGTACTTATCAATGCCATCTTTCTCCTGTCTTAGCTCTGAACTCACGATTCGTTTGTAACCTGTCCAACACAAAGGTACCCTACATAATTGACACTGGGAAGATGCTTGTTTCCCATGCCCAGATGCTCAACACGTTGTCTTCCCTCTGTGGCAATTGGATCACGTCCACTAATATTACTTTTCATCATCTGAGAATGTCCCGCAGGCTGTTAACATTGTGAATTGTCAGTCAAATGTAGGTGCTGACTCAGTTTCTTAAATCTTAATTTTGGCATTGTCTTTGCTATAAAATTAGATCCAAGTAATTCATCTGGAGACCAATAGCAATCCAAGTCGGGTAACCCTGTATTCCCATGAGTATATGGATATCAAAATAGGCTTTAATGTCAGTACTTATCGACACGATCTTTCTCCCCTTTCTCTGTCTTTGCTCTGCATTAACAGTTCGTTTCTTCTGCAATCATGGTGAAAAAAACTCTCATTGACCAATTAATAAAACTAGTCCAATGCCTAGGCATCGTCTGTAAGCCTGTGAACAGGCCGGTTGCCAAAAGGGTTTGATATTGATGTTATCCAACTCATCGCTCCACTCGTGACCCTCACGTACAAGCTCAATGTCACCAGAGGTGTCCTCCGTTTCCGAGTCCGATATATGTCAAAGTCAATACTGATATCACTACAATGTATCACTTTCATTTCCAGGGTCCAAATTAGTTCCTACTGCAACAGAGTTGGCAGACGAGAACCCAGATAAATCATCAGAACTATCAGAATACGATGTCATTTTCAATGATGGTGAAAATCCGAAGGTCAGTAAAATCAAGAGGGCAACCAATATGGAAGCTTCTAACCAGACTGGCAACGATGTTTTTTGATGGCTCATAGCAGGCACAATATTTGGTACTCTGTGTTCTCCATAGCCAGGAATAAAGACCAAGTCCAGAACATACATCCACCGCAATTCTGTTACATTGTTGTAAAGATAATCAGTCTTGCTCAAAAATTTGCATGTTCCATATCAACCACTGTCTTGTTTATGTGATGACCACAGGTATTTGGTTTACACGGTCATGCGGTAACAATGTGAAACGGTGCCATGCTGTCACATACAATTTACAAAATCAAGTCAAAAATACCAATTTGAAGATGTAAATTAATAGTTTGTCCCAGGTTAATAACAGTAAATAGTCACAGTTCTGCATTATTGGCTCCCATGTTCATTTCTCCCTTGAACGGAAATGGCAAGACGGCAGCCAACGTGCGGATTTCACGATTGGTTGAGATTGTGGTAACTTTTCATGTTGTTATGTCACTATAAATCTGAATGGCCATCATTTAGCATACTTTTTTGAAGGAGGAGGCTAAAAAAACCCTACCACCTCTTTTGTTTGGGGGGGTAGTTGTTCAAAATGTACCCGTAAGGTGCCAGCCAAAATTGCATGCATAGTACAGGCACATTCAGGCGCTCTGACCAATAAAGGGTTAACGAACAAATCTATCTTCTTTCCTTCAATCTGCTTTGACTACAACAATATGAAGCACTTACTTCGGTCTGTTCTTCACCAACGGACATCTTGTATGATCACAGCTTACTGAAAACAAGGATTCTGAAGACAAGCTGAAAGAGAAAAAGTTTCTGTTGTAATTAAGTGTGACTCAGTCTCCTTTGCTGACAAAAGTACATGTAAAGGTAAAAGTGCTTCACTGCTTTATCCCAGTTGAATGTTTAACTGCTTACCAATTGCTCAAAATCTTTCATGTTACAAACATGTCATATCTGGTAATATGCATATTAAAAAAAGTTGACATGAAGATATATGGAACATTTAATTTTTTTTCTGTGCCAAAATTTACTTGTTAAGCTCACAAACTGAGTAAGCTTAAAAACTAAGATTCCATGTGTACTTATATGCTGTTGCTAAGATCACATGACAATGCTCACAATATGGACATGGTGGATAAATAAACTGTTTGTTTCTATTACCACTTGCAAAATAACTGCAAACATATGGGCTCTAACTTGTCTACAATATTAGCACTTGTCTGCTTGCCTGGAACAAGTAAAGTAGCAGAATAGTAATCATACTGTCAATTACCCAATTTGGCCAGTTGAAGATTCAAATCATTATAAGGCAACTGAGACAATGCATGTAAAATGTGACTGTACAATTTTTCAGATCCACACAGTCTTAAGCAAGTCATTATTCTTGTGCCTCCAAAACAGACCAATGTTTAAATTTTTCTCCACTCCACAAGTACATTATACCAGACATAATCCAGAGCTTGGCCCCTTACACAAAAATTGTTCTTTTGGGCAACTGGAATTCACCAGTTGCTTGCTCTACATGCCAAGTACATAATTAATGTAAAGCACTGAACATCACCAAGGCAATGTAGCTGACAACCTGGGGGGGGGGGGGGGGGGGGGGAAATGCATTCAACACGTTCAGAAAACAGATCTTAGTCACCTATGATCTTTCAATCGCAGTTCTAGTTAATTAGGGAAAAGCAATGAATTTTTCAGGTTACAGTGATATATACTTTACATGATTCACAACACGTGATGTTTTCAACTTCCCAGTGTCCATGCATCTTGCCATCTGTTTCAGTCAAGTTACTTTTGAATCAACTGGTGTGCCAGAACAAGGAATTGTAGGCTATATACAATTCTGTCCCTCAATATGACATGGCCATGTGTGGGTACACACACTTCTGGCTGGGAACAAAACATACACAGATACTTTACTGTCCAATGGTCTACATAAACTCTGTCTATCACAGATTTTTCATCCCTATAAGAATCTACTGAAACTGGCCGCCATGGTGAAACGCAATGCATGACAAATGACAGTTATGTACAATCCTACCCTGACACACCCACGCAAAGACATTTGCAATACAAAACTTACATGTATCTTGGTATATCAGTTAATCTTTACATCCCAATTACAACTCCCGTAATTTTTTTTTTAATCAATAGCCTCAATTTGATCTAATACTTTTTTCATTCCAGATCAATGATCATCACTGTCCTGTGATCATGTTCATGCAAATTTCTAAGTACTAACTTGCTTAACTGCTTCCTATTTTTTTTGTCCTACACACAAATCTGGAGACTTAAGTGTATTAGCAATTACATGTGGTTCACTTAATTTCAATTTCTTTCCAGATTTGAAATACATCTCTCTCTCTCTCTCTCTCTCTCTCTCTCTCTCTCTCTCTCTCTCTCTCTCTCCCCCTCTCTCTCTCTCTCTCTCTCTCTCTCTCAAATATATATTTGAAGTTTGCAATACAATTTTTCATTCTATGAAACTGCAAAGGTACTTGTTATAAAAGAAAATGTTGCTGTATTCCCTGTCCTTAACACTTGGCATTCAGATCAGCTATAGTGCTGTTTTGGCCTGTATCATTGAACAAGGAAGTACCCATATGTACAGACAGGTTTCTGTATCAAACATGTCAAAATATGTTGTTCTGTCCAAACTAACAGCAGTGGATAAGATTAAGTTACTGTTTAAAGTCATAGTCATGTTATTCAAACACACACTAAACTTGATGTCATAAGTAACTGTCAAACAGGTTTGGAATATGTATTCTTAGTTCCCATGAATGTCACCGACACTGTTGGTCTTTCATCAGTATACCCACATCATGGCTGATCATTGTGTGTGTTACCTACAAACACTGAACAGGGTCAGTGATTTTGGCAGGGGAAAAAAATCCAGAACTCACACAAGTATTATGCACCTCTGTTATGACAGACCTAGGGCCAATCATTTTCCGCTTCAAAAAAAAAAAAAAAAAAAGAGGAATTCCGCTTCATCAGCAAACATTTTTCAAATTCCGTTTCACTGCTATATATTACTACATAATTTGCATAAAAAAAATATCAAATTCTGTTTCAAGGATGAAAAAAAAATGCACAATTCTGCTTCGTTTTTGTAAAAAAAAGAAAATAATTGGCCCTACAGACCACAATTGATTAGTGACACCAGTTCTTTTTGGTGAGTGATGTTTCTGGGTTGCCCTCATTTGTAAAAAGTTGTAAGCTTCTTTGCAAATCAAGGTCTGTGGCTTCACTGTCACATCATGCCAAATGGTGAAAGTTAATTTTTTAGTACCACTGAGTTTTCAAGAGGTATTGGAAGAATACAATGTGGTACTTCACAATGAATACTGGCAGTAGACCTCAGAGTTAGCCCAAATGTAATTTCTAGAGCTTGGGTGGCATAAAAAGAATACACTAGTGCTGCACACCAACTCAGAGGTGGGTGTGAAAGAGTAACCACCCCACACGACTGAATGTTTGTCAGAAATGCCACACAGCAAAGATTTCTAAATGGCACTGAACTGAATCATCCGACAAGAGATGCAAGTGGTCCAATGACGTCTATTCAAACTGTGTGAAGGAGATTGCATGAGGCTGGGCTGCATGCAAGACTGCCAGTCTTTGCTCCACCCCCCACAGACCACCATAAAATTGACAGAGTTCAATGGGCTCAAGAACATGCGAGATGGAATTGTTGGTCATGGAATGCTGTTCATTTTACAGACGTGTCCAAGTTTTGCCTTGACCCCACTCAGAGACGACTTACGGTGTGGCAATTGGGGGTGGGGAAATGATACAACCCTTCAACATCATACACCATGACCATCACAACGGGGGATCCGTCATGGTTGGGGTGGAATCTGTGTGACTGTACACACTGACCTGCATGCCATACAAGGAAACCTCACTGGTCAACAGTATGTTGAATAGATTTGCACCCTGTCGTTTGTCCATATGCTGGTGTATTGGAAGAATTTCTGTTGACGGATGATAATACCAGCACCCATTGGGCATGTGTTGTCCAGGAGTACCTTGATAGGGATTCAAATGAGCATATGGAGTGACCTGCATGCTCACCAGATCTAAATGAGGATCTCTGCCATGGCAGTCAAACCAGAGACGATCAATCAGCTCTCCAATGCCCTTATTCAGGAATGGAGACAAATTCTTCAAGAGTCCTTCCACGAGTTTATCTCCAGCACGAAAAGGATCTACCAGTTATTGATGCTCATGGGGACCATACCCACTACTGAGCATCTACCATGGACATAGCCCATTCATGTTCCTCTGATAAACAGATGAGACATTGAACAATGGAACATTTTGATATGCACTTTTGTTAAAAATTCAAAGCTTTAAGGAATTGAGACAAGACTGCCAACTGTGTCATTAGGTGATGATGAAACATGTAAAAAATACATGTACTGAGCTTTTGCTAAATTTCCTTACTTTTTGAGATAAATTTACTGACAAATTGTGACAATGGAGATTTTATTTGTATCATGCAGCAACATCATTAAACAACATGATTCGGTTGTCCATTTACTTGTTCAGTGTTTTCAGTATATTAAATCTTATATTCTGCAGTCTGTCAAAAGTTGACCATTACTTCATGTACAGGAAATATGAGACCCACAAGCACTTTCTGCAATGGAGTCAAGGTCGAACTTGAAGGTCAAAGTAAAGTAACTTTGCCATGATACACACTACTATCCCAAAAAGTATGCAAATATCAAGTTTGGTATTTGTAAGTGTTACATAATAGAAAGTTCTATGACCCACAAAAGCCTTTTCTACAATGGGATCCAAGATCAAGGTTACAGTTGGCCTAACTTTGGTGCACAACACACCCCTACACTATGGTGTGTCCACACACCATAGTTGTTAGGTACAGGTTTTACCCTGTAGTTAATATGCTCCCCCCCCCCCAAAAAAAAACTTTATCGGAAGGAAGGATGGGAGGACAAGGCACAAATCTGCTGTCTCCAGTGGTGGACTGATAAGTAACCCTGTGACTTCGAGGAATGCATCAAGATGACATAAATATAATCCCAAACTAGGTCTAACCTAAAGGCATGTTCTTCTGTGATGCTTCATTAAGTTTTGTTGAGTGCTGCAGCAGAAGAGGAAAAAGTGGAAGAAACAAGCACTCAAAGGATGTTTCCCTGTGGCCTCAAGGAAGGACATCCCTGGAAAAATGTATGTTGTCTCCCTTGCCCCAGGTTACACAAACTTATGAAAGTTATTGCATCCACAAGGTTAAACATATGATGACCTTGAAAACATGTCCAGGTCATTTAATGTCAAACTCGACAACCTTTTAATAAGACACTTCTACAGTAAAACTTGATGATAGTAGCTCACTTTGTTCCATACTCATTGTGTCTGCAACGGTCAAAATAAGTCAAGGTTTCCAAATGTCAAACCCAAAAAGGGCTTCCCATGAGATGCTTAGAACTGCAGTACAAGTTTCATGATGGTTGCTCAGTTTGTTCAAAAATTATTGTATCTGCTAGGATTAAAAACATGAGAACATCTGGTGACCTTGAAAATAAGTCAAGGTTGCTGAATGTTGAATTCAGCCAAACACCCATGAGATGTTTTTGCAGTGCAAGTTTTGTGATAGTAGCTCAATTTTTTTTTTAAGTCATTTATAATAATTGGAAGGGTAAAGGTTGGATGCATGCACAATGACAGGATGATAACAATTCTTTGGCATCTGATAGGGCCAAGGGAGCAAAAATTCTGGAAGGTTTTGCCAAATTGTCTTTTAAACTTGGTGCTTTGTCCCTGGATGGATGATACAGATGTTTGATTTTTTCGTATGACAAAGGGATTGATTAGACAATACTATTGCTAACTTGGCTTTTGTTTAGTGGTATGATGTTGGTGATGATGGAACAGCCAGGAGGGTAGGTCTCTGACAAGCTAAAAACATTAATTATGCAGCATTAAACCAAGGATTTGTTGAACATCCACTGTGATCATACCACTTTTGATCCTGAGGATGATCATGACGTACAGATCTGTTTTCTGTATCGGATCATGTTCCTGCAGTTATGCAGGTTGATGTGGTGGACTCAAAGTTATTGCCAGATTGGAGTGACAGTTAGAAGAGAAGTCTGCTTTGCTAACTAAAATAGTCAAGCAAGTAAAAAATACAATGATCACAAACTGATATTGACCAAGTTTCACAAAATCTTTCTGTAATTTCTGTTGACCTGGAATCCAATTGGGACGTAGAAGGTTATCGTGCCAGAAAATGATGTTACGAAAGCTTCAAGATATAAAGGTCTGTCACACAATGGGCTGTCTGGGGGAGGATGTGAATACTTTCAGGCAATTTGAACAGTTACAGGTGTGTGTTGATGCACATTTTGCAACATTGGGACTGGGAGATGAACAACAGCGCAGGGCCAGAATGTCGCAAAATTTTGCGAGCATCTATTTGTTTTTTTTTGTCAATACGTTTTCTTTTTAAAGAAAGACAACTTTAGGAGAATGGATTCTTGGAATCTCGCTGAAATTCTGGCCCTGCAGCAACATGAAGGCAGGATCTTGGATTTGCAAGGGTCAAGGTTGTGACCAATCTACAAAGATGCAAGATGGCAACAAACCAAGATTTTCTGATTTAAAGGGTAGTAATGATTGCAAGTTTTGTACATCTAAGAGTAAAAAGAAGCATTGGAGCAAAAGGCATAAGAAATCAAAATCAGGTCGGTATTGTGAGACTGGGAACAGAGTGAAAAGGCTAGGATTGTGGCCACATGCAAAATTGTCATTGCAATATGCAGGTAAAAGCTTTAAATATGAGCCATATGCCACTTTTTGTAGCTGGTTATATTGAGGCTTTAAGTTCTGATTTAAGACATGGTACGGTTGACAGGTTGAGCTGCAAATTGCAATCTTGAAACAGCTTGATGTATATATGCCAACTCATCATCGAAGGTATGCTATTTTAGGTTCACATGACTTTGGTTTGGGAAATAGGGCAATGAAACAGAAATTGGGGGGGGGAGGTACTTTTCAGGGCCAGAATTTCGATGAGAATCCAATCTCATAAAGATTCTCCTAAACTTGTCTTTCTTTAAAAAGAAAACTAATTGACCAAAATCCAAATAGATTCTTGCAAAATTTTGCGAAATTCTGGCCCTGCTTTTGACAGTGACTCAGAAGTATTATCTTGCGTTAAATGGGTATAAAGGCATTGAAATTCTGTTTTGTAAGCAGTTTCAATCTGGAAAATGTGACAAGCATGATACAGCAAAACCTGTTTTCAGAAACCCCTCCTTTGGGAGACTATCTGCCTTTTGCAACCACTTTTCTTGTGCAAGAATACATCCCAATGAAAATTTACCTCTTTTGGGAGACCACCTGCAGCAGCTAAACAGTGACCACCCAAAATAGCCCTAAGAGACCACTTATCCAGCCCCAAACACCCCATTTAAGTAAGTAAAGTCCACCAATTTTGGCAACATTACTAAAACTGTTTTGATAAAATGAGCTTACAAAAACTTAACAAGTTAATGATATTAACAGATAAATAAACATCTAACTGCAAGATGGACTGGGTTTAATAAATGTACAAACATGCATGTATGAATCTATATTGTTGACAGAAATTCAAACTAGAGATTAGTTGTTGGCCAGGTGCCACAACAATCAACCCTCCTGTGGGAGGCCACCTACTTTATGTGACCACTTTTAGGTGTGTCCCAGGGGTGGTCTCTCAAAACAGGTTTCACTGTACTTACAACTGACAGGTTTGTCAATGGTAAAAGGGTTACTGTGTCTCAGAACAATCACAGCGAGTCTTAAATTGAGTGTAAAATGTCATGACGAAGCTGTTGAACAAGCCGAGAAAATGTTAAATAAAGACGGACTAAATTTTTCGTTGACAGATACTGTTCTTCCTGCCATTGATCATGCTGACAGTTCAGCTCAAAGGTGTATTGGTAGCAACTTTAATACTTCTTCGGTTGATGCTACTTTGACTAGTTTTACTGGTTGTTCTCAGATTTCTCCAGCAGTCTATGATACCTGTAGTTTCTCATGATATCGATGAGGTGCAGTTCAACTGTGAGTAATGTTGTCCTATCGTCCGATACTGGTTCCAGTTATATATGGCTAACTGATATTAAGGGTTCCAAGACAATTGGAAAAAGTTATGTACCCTGAGAGTTAAATGGCCAAAGCTGTGTATAAGGGTCTGTTGGGGATCCAAATTTTGTAATTAATGCTAAATGTACTCATGTTATTATTGATTTGCATATGATGGTCAATGTTTCTGATTTGATCGACAGCAGCATGAGATCATGGATAAAAGTTATTTTAGATGGCAGCAATCAGTTATAGTTGGACTCATTTGTTATTCCTAATAATCCTGGAACAGTCAGTGTTCCAAAGGTGTTATATTTGTATTTGTGTCTTTTTGTCCAAAACCACATCCTAGTAGTCATTACCCTATTCCACAGTCCGCACTTTTTACTCTCCATAAGCTAACCTGTCCCTGTCTAATCTATATACACAGAAGTACTATTGTCCATGTTGCACACGTTCCTCTGTAAAATTTTGACATAGGCTGTACCAGCCCAAATAAATTAAAGGGTCTTCAGCGGGTAACTACTCAACATGTTTCGGAGCCTTTTACCCGTACATGTCTCTCTGAGTAGTGGCTCCTTGTCTAAGCTAAATATTCAGCAAAGACAACCCACATAATAATGAATAAATATGAACGTGGCAACTGATGAATTAGGAAAATTCGTGAAGTTTTGCTTATAAATGCAGAGCTTCATTATGAAAGAAGAATACCTGTCAAACAAACCACAATTACCAAATTTGTATAGTACAGGTTCAGATAAGAACAATTTGACTTACCCCTGAACCAATATGTACCCTTTCTAGCTGGACAGCTTATCCTAGTTAAACCATCCGCCAATGTTTAACTGAAGTGGAGACAAGCTGGGGCATCATATTCAGTCCCAGTGATTATAAAATAAACAGTTGTAGCTAGACCAACTGTATTAACCAAGGGAAATCCTAACAAGGACTGCAACAATGTACATCCTGCACCAGAGATGCAAAACAAACTCCATGATGACACCTACTCCTAAAACAATTAACCCTTTCCCCCTTAAACCGGCCAAAACCGGCTGGTGGTCAAATGTCGTCTGCTACAGCGTTTTCAACTAATTTCAACAGCAATGAAAAACAATTTGACTGAGAATTGAAGATGAGACATGTCAAGACAGTATGACCCAGTCCTGGGGGAAAGGGTTAAACTCTATTTCACTGCCAATCCTGAGTCAATGTATCAACGTAATGTGTCAGGTTTGCGACATTTGTGAAAATACTGTCAATTTTGAGTAATTTTTTAATATTGAGTAAATGTGCATTTAGGCATGTCAGAAAAGAATGAAAGTCATTAGCATTTATGCCAAAAACATGTTATCAAAACAATTTTTCTTCACAGGATTTTAACTACAATTAGGCAAACATGTAACTGTCGTAGGCCGCTGCTTGCTACTGATAGCCCCAGGGGGGTTAAAAAACTGACAGATACCATGTAAGCCTAAAATGTCTGAAAGTGAATATTAAAACAGAAAGATGCCAAAAGATAGTTAAAAAGCAAAACAGACAAGTCTAAAAACTGTAAATTATTGTGGCCAAACTTTCTAATAATCTTTGGATATAAACAGTAAAATTATAGGGCAAGTCAGAAAAGAATGAAAGTCATTTGTATTTAAGTCAAGAGAATGCAATGAAAATATTAACCAGATATCAAGTACAATTATGTTATGCTTCTTCAGTTACATGGCTATCCATAGTATGGCGGTCGAATCTAGACGGCCAAAATTAATGTTGTAGGCTGTATGATACACGTGCCTTCTGGTTTCAATAAAGATTGTTGGAGTTACAAGTTAGAGGCAGTTAACTATAGTGATTTGCATATACATGTTTTTTGGGATTTTGGTTTCCTGATACAGTTCAGATGTTCTTCCTATTTCTTCATCCAGCAATCACAGTTAGGCTCATGTTTTCCCAATAATGTTGATATACTCATTCAAAAGGAGTTACAAATGAGGGCTACTAAATGGTACCATTCACTTGCAATCTATTGCATACAATCATTAACAACAACAAATCCAACATACTTTACACCTTCAAATTGGTACTAGGGATGGCAGAAGCTTCTCTAGACTCATGTCCCCTGTGAGATTGAGTTCTCCATGGGAAATTCTTCTCATAGAGATCATAGTGTATAAATTCATTTGATGCATTATTCTTCCATTTAATGAAATTTTAAAAGTCATCAAAAATTCAGGGTTTTTTTATTATAAATCTAAGCAGTGGGTGGAAAGGAAAAGTAGAGGGTGGAAATAAAGTATTGACAATGCATTTTTATGTTATTTTCTTGAAAGTAGGAGGAGCATCTTATATACTAAGACTAGCAAATGCACCTCTTGCCTTGTTTTGAAAACACCAATTTTAAAATTATTATTATGAAGTCAGTCACTTTGGAACTAGTATTGTTCCCATCTCTTTCCCTAATATTGTCAGCATATTAATAGACAAGTATGCTTACTTTCCCATGACATTCAGACCAACTATATCTGTTTGAGCTAAAAGACTTGTTCAAAGCAGTTGGCAACAGCAAACTGTGTTTCACTTGAGTCAATTCACTTGTTGAACTGTTATAATGTCATCGATCAGCAGATTTTCTTCCTTTCACACCTTCGATTGCTAAAAGTCTTTGTGGGTAGATGACTTGCACTCCCCCCCCCCCCCCCCCATCTTCCACAAGGACACACTAACAAGTAACTCATACTGTATGGGGAAACCATGGCTTCAATACTGTAATTAAGCCATTTCCTCATACAAGTAAATGACTAGCAGTATGCCAGTAAGTTATCATTGATCCAACAGTACTTGGAAACTACTGCCATTTGCATAAGTTGGTATGTTTACATATACATGTTGACTTTTGTTAAAGCATTCAGCTGTAGTTTATTAATGTGATCTGGTCCCAATAGTGAATATCACAAACTTCTGAACTTATGTTTTATGCGAACTTGTTCTGAATCACATAGGCCAAAACCAGGTCACGACAGAAAAGTGACAGGCAGGATATTTCACAGCAAAACATGTATTCCAGTTTACTTTGCCTTTGAATGCAACGTTTTTTTGCATAATTATTGTTCATTGGTACATCCAATTGATTACTTGAATTTTGACAATCAAAACCACACAAATATAGTTTTGTATGAAATATTGTTTTGGCATATCTCCAACTCTAAGGAAGGAGGAGGAATCCTCCAATGAGTGAAGGTCACCTTAGGTTGGGTCTATATGGCCAATTTTTATACTATTTTGTGGCCAGTGGATGCACTGAATCGACTCGGAAGTTTGCTAAATTTATCATACCACCTCTCTTCTTTCATTATTACTGGCATTCCCGGGCCAATAATTTGTTTTTACTTACGAAATTTATAATTCCGTGGAATCCGAAGCAGGCAGATTTCGACGACACAAATCTTTTATCGTCTGCGCATAAAATTCACGCAAGTTGCCCGGATGTGCCAGGTATTTCCACGAAAAGGCTCTCGGGAGGTCTACTTTTTTTTCTTGTTAGGTGAACCATAATTATGTCACTATATACTAATTGTATACTAAAACAAATTTCTTACAAGATCATATACTAATGTAAATATGTTATTTCGTATCAAAGCTATATCGACTTTCCACAACATCACGATAATCAATATGGCCGGACCGCAGAGCAGAGGACGTATTGGTAGTTTAATGTTGTGACAATGTATTTTCACTGATTTTGAAATGGTTTGTGTATTTTAATGTGTTACAGTCATGGCTTTCAAGAGAGACGGAGATGATTTTCAAGTTTTGGGTGCTTTAAAGGTCAGTTATCTGAAAAGAACAACAGCCACACACAAATTTGCAGTTGCCAGTCCCAATCCAAGGTGCTGTCAGTGACACTGTCACTGTCAGGTGTCGCTGAATAGCAATGAATGTAATGAATGGCAGTACACTAGACACTGACAGTCTCAGACAGGTGTGTGTAGATGTGTCATTGAACTATGCTGTCAGTGCTACTGCATGATACCGCTGAGAAACCACAGTAATGCTGGTAACAGCTTTCTCATCAACATTTAGTACTATTATTTTACAACAATCGCCATTAATTTTTGTTCTCACCCCCACCTCCATCATCGGAGAACAGAATATCTTTGTCTCAGCCTGAGAAAATTCATATTGTACAAGACACATTCTTCACGTAAAATTTGTTGCTAGTTGTAGAGCAAGGTTTTTCAAGTTCCATAATCCACTGAAACTTGTGAAAGACTGACAGCTTGATCACCCATAGTTGTCCCTGTTGTGATGTGCACAACAAGGTACAATCAGGCTTTCAAATGGACAAATTTTGACTTCTTTGCTGCAATAACTGAACATACATACCCAAAGACATTTACACTCTATAAAGAGATGCCACCCCTTGTACAAAAGCCACTTTTCACATGTTGCAAATATGGCATTTATATCATACTTTATCTCCTAAGGGATGGTTCAACATTATCATCATTTTTAAATTAGTACTAAGTCTAAGGGTACTAAATTTCATGACCCCCCTCCCTCTCCCCAAATTGGTACTTTAAAAATGATGATTTTCCAAAAAAATCATAGCAAATTGCACAAAACAGGCCAACAATTGACCATCATTTTCAATATTCTGTGAAAGTGTACAGACCCATTTAACCTCCTCCCCCCTTGCGTACTGTAAGTACTAATTCAAAAATGATGAAAATGTTGAACCAGCCCTAAGAGAGACCACCCTCTGCACATTGTGGTGCATTTGGGGTTGCCTTGTGAGAGGGGGGCCACTATTAACATGCACATTTGAGGTAAACAGCATGTATGTACAGTCAGCCTACTAATACATGTACAACACCTCGTTCAACTACAAACAGCTCACTAATGGATTTTAAGTTTTCTCTACCCACTTACGAATACTAGGCACAAAACTACCATGTCATCTGCATAACTTAAAAAAATTTGTCTGCCTTAAACTTGAGCAATTAACAAAAACAACACAACACACAGACATTAGATTTATACATATTTATTTTGGGCCATAAACAGGAAGTGTTAGACATAACCAACCTTTCTTTCAGCAAGGTGTTTCTGGTTGCTGAGTACAGTTCAAGTAAAATAAGACTACAGCCAAAGTTGGGACATATTGTTTCAGGTGGGACTTGGTTTTCAATGAAGGTGTCCATGCCAGCTGAGTACAGGAACAGTCTTAATCCTTTATTAAAATTACATGAATAGGCCTATACCAGACTAAAAATTCACTTATTTTCAGCAGCAAAGCTCATACCATGTTTACATTGACACAGTATTTAAAAATGCCCTCGTTGAATATAATTTAGGTGACCATGATCTTTTTATATTCAGTGCTGATACATTTAGGCCACTCTGTCTTTTTCATGAATTTTTTGTTTAATTTTTGGCTAAAATTTTTAAAACATCTTCTTCAGAAATCGTTCAGCTAATTGCTTCAAAACTACAGATAGGGACACTTCTGGGGACCTCTAGACCTTAATTTGTTCAACAGGTGGTGCTCAGATGTTTTTCTGTTTTTTTCAACAAAGTTATGTGTTTTTTTTTACTATCTTTAACTTATCCAAAACCATCTCTTATATTGTTCTGAAATGTGGTGAGGGTTGAACAAACTTTTCCACAAGGTGCTTATACTCTGGACTACTGATTTTTAGCAAATTTTTCAATTCTGAATACAGAACTGTCACAGTCCTCTTGTGTTACGTTTTGTTACTTAGCTCAAAACTTGAAAGGTACATTCATACTGTTGTTTGTATGCATAGCTATATGGTGAATATCATGCTGTGGACATTCATATGATGTCAATATCATGTGAGACATAAGTATTGTCCTGTTATTGTATACATTATATATACTGTTACTTTCTGAAAATGGCATGTCCATAATTATTACACTCTGTTGTGAATGGGTAAATTATATCTTGTTAATTCTTGTGGACCTCAACACAAAAATTGACATTGAAAAAAGTGATAATTTGCTGCCAGTATTTTCAAAATTATACATCTACAATAAAAAATTATGTTTTCTATGGGTATAATATATGCCATATGGACTATACATAGAGTGTCAATATCACGAAGCCATATATATTGTGCTATTATAGTATGCATATAATGTATCCCTTTTTTTAATGTTAACGAACGGAGAGTGTTTATGGCTAGTCCTTTGATTTAAGCTGAGAATGACATAGCCATAATGACAGCTCTATTTTGAATGGGTATGTCATATCATGTTAACTCTTATGGACCACAACGCTGACAGTGACATAAAAGTTATCAGTTATTGCCATTACTTTCAAAATTAGATATCAATGATAAAAACTGTCTTCTACAGGTATAATATATGTCATATGAACTATTGTTCAATTTTACACAGTTAATAGCTTATCACGCTTAACCATATATATATATACATGTCTGTAACAAATATGGAAGTAGGTTCAACCTAATAGGTAGTAGTAGCGAGTGAGCATCTATTTTTCATTTCAAAAGCCTCAACGTCATGATCTACCCGTGTATGCAAAAAGCCACCCCCCAGATAGCCACGTGATACAGTGATTGGCATTCTGAAACTTCTGCCATGAGCAGTTGTTACCAGGCTGGAAGTTTCAAATTCCATGGAGGAAAAAAATGACGATAATCGGAGAAAATTGTGGCCTCAGATGAACAAAAATTCAACCAAATGATGTTAAATCTGGGAAAACTAGAGATGCCAAATGTAGCAAATAAGAGAACTGAATGTAGATCAATGATCCACGTGAATGGGTTCCCAAACACTGCTGGGGAGCTGCTGAAGGTTTATAATGACGATAATTTGGATGTGACCACGTTTTTCAAGTTGTATAGACTACATGTTTGGATTGATGAATTACCATACTTTTAAAAATTTTTTTTGTGTTATATATAGAGCTCGCTCTGCTTGTTATTACAGTGGTCCTCATCTCGGGGGTGAGGGGTGGGAAGCTACTTGGCCTCAAAAAGGCTATATGAAGGCTCCCAAAGATGCTTGAAACTGATATTCTTCATGCATTTTTTTCCCCAAGAGATAGGGGTCAAAATGTCACATTTTGTCCAAAAGGGGGAGAGGTATGTGGCTGAAACTGAATACATTCTTTATTAAAACTACATCATGAATGCCATGCAACTCTATATGACATCTCTATATATTATACTTTTGGTAAATATTAAATGCTACAACTCTTGTCCTTTGGTACTTCACATTCCATTAAGCTTATGGCTGGATGAAAATTTCAAAGTCCAAATGACCTTGACCTTTGACCTTTACAGGTCACATGTAAAAATGTACAGCGTTACAATACCCACAATTTAAGCCCAACATGAACCAAATCAGATGAAAATTGATCAGGTTATGGCAAGATGAAACTTTCAAAGGGCCAAATGACCTTGACCTTTGCCCTTTAGAGGTTACGTGTTCTTACAAAAATATGCAGTGTTGCTATACCTACAATTTGAGTCCAATATGCTTAGAACTGGATGGAAATTGGATGAGTTGTAGCTGGATGAAACTTTCAAAGAGCTGCAGCAAGTATTAAAGTGCCCACTAAACCAAGGGTTGTGCATGATGACAGATGGTATGATAATGAATGTTTGCAGGCAAAACAAAAGAAAAATTTCCTACTGAACACGTTCAGAGAAAGTAACAGTGATGATGATTTTAAGAAGTATAACCCAGAAAAAAATAAATACAGATCAATATGTAGAGACAAGCAACAGTCTTGGAAAGAAACACAACATAGGAAGCTAGAAGCATCAAAAGATGATCCAAATAAATGTTGGAAATATATCAAAGGTACAAGTTGCATTGGTGGAAATATTATAACTCCAGATGAATGGTTTCATTACTTTAAATCATTGTTTAATCCAGAAGTAGAAAACAGTAATATAGAAGAAGAAATACAGAATAAATTGTTTGAATGTGGTGAATGGTGTGAAACTTGCTTAGAAAATGAACCTATTGAATTAAATAAACCAGTAGAAGCTGAAAAAATTGTTAAAGCTATGAAGAGTATAAAAAACAACAAAGCACCTGGTATGGATGGGATAAATATGGGATTTTTTAAAACTTCCAAGGATAAAATTATTCCTTTTGTATAATAGTATTGTCAACACATGTATATTCGCTGAAAAAGGGCCAGAAGATATACTTTGTGTAATTTATAACTCTGGGTCACCAGGCAAAAAAGACAATTATAGAGGAATATCTCTTCTTGTAGTTTGTGGGAAAATTCTTACAAAAATCATGAACAACAGATTGTTGGAATGGAGTGAAAGGTTAGGCAAGTTACATGAATCACAATGTGGAGCTAGGAAAAATAGATCTACAATAGATCAAATATTTACTTTAAATGCATTGAAAGAAAAGTACTTGTCTAAAAAAGTGGTCGTCTCTATTTATCATTTATAGATTTTTCAAAGGCATTTGACCGTGTGAAACATAATTATCTTTGGTATAGGCTTATAAATCGAGGTGTACATGGTAAAATACTACAAGTCCTAAGGTCAATGTATCCACAACTAAAATCTTGTATTTGTACTCCTGAAGGCCTTACAGAGTGTTTTGATTGTAGCATTGGCACCTGACAGGGCTGCATGGTCAGCCCGCTACTCTTTATTTTGTATTTAAATGATTGTGTTTTAGATTTGGAAAAAAGGGATGCCAAGGTATTTACATTTCCCCAGAATGTCCCAATATACTTGCACTTGAATTTGTAGATGACATTGTAGACTTCAGTGATACAGCAGGTAGACTTCAGAGACATCTACTTGTATTAGAAGAATTTTGTGATAATTGGGTCATGAAGGTAAATATTAAAAAAACAAAAGTAATTTTGTGTAGAAATGGTGGAACTCTCCGTAAAAGTAACAAAATTTATTTTAGAAATGAGCTTTTGAAACACAATCTTATTACAAATATTTAGGTATCATGTTTTCTAGCAGATTGGGTTGGTCAGCAGCAACAAAAAATTTGGCAGTAAAAGCACAAAAAGTAATTTGCATGCTGAGACGTTTTGAAATTGAATGTGGAAAACTCTCATGGTATAGCATTTCATATTTTTGATAACATGATAAAGCCACTTTTGCTCTATGGATCCGAAGTATAGGGGACAAGTTATTGTGAAAATATTGAGAAAGTACATATTAAATTTTGCAAATATTTCTCGGGAGTTCCTTCATCAGCTAGTAATGAAGCTGTTCTAGGTGAGTGTGGAAGATATCTTTTGTCTGTATTTTATATGAAACACAGTATTTAGTATTGGACTAAATTGTTATTGATGAATCCTAATAGATATCCAAAACAGTGGTATGAAATGCTTGTTAAATTAGATGAAGCCGGCAGAAAAACATGGGCTGCAAATGTGAAATATTTAGTATATAGATTAGGTTTTGGACTTGTCTGGATATCGCAGGAAATTGGAAATGTTGATTTATTTTTGAGTGAAATTTCACAAAGGTTGAAAGATGTTGCATTGCAATCATGGCATACTGATCTAGAGAAAAATAGAAAATTAACATATTATGTACAGTTTAAAACTTTATTAAATGTCAAAAGATATATAACTGAATTAAAAGAATGGAAATTAAGAAATGCTCTATCATGCTTTAGAATCTCATGCCACTCATTAAATGTTGAAGTTGGAAGAAGAAATAATATTGATAAGGAATGTAGATTATGTAGATACTGCTTGTCAAAAGATTTATCTTATGTTGAAGATGAAATTCATTTCCTTTATGTTTGTAAAAAGTATACACACTTAAGAATTAAATTTTTACGAGAGCTGATCCATATTCATCCAGATATTTTTCAATTTAACAGGTTAATGTGTACTGAAAACTGTGAAACAATTGTAAGACTATCTCTATTTATTTGGGAAGGATTTAAAGAGTTACAAGATGATTAATTTGGAAGTACCGGAATGCAATTGTATTATCTGAATGAATTCATTTTGCTTGTTTTTGTATATCTGTTTTCACTTACAAAATTCAATTGACATTTGTATTGTAGGCCGGCGGCCTGAGATTACGGAAATAAAGATTATTATTATATTATAGAAACTTTCAAAGGTCCAAATGACGTTGACCTTTAGAGGTCACATGTAAGTTTCAAAAATGTGTAGTGTTACAGTAGGTACAATTTGAGCCCAACATGATCCAAATTGGATGAAAATTGACCAAATTATGGCTAGAAAAAATCCACCATCGAAAGTGGCCTTTGACCTTGAAATGACCTTTGACCTTGAGATGGCCTCTACCTGAAGTGAACCTTGACCTTTAAAATGACATTTTGACCTAAAATTTACCTTTTACCTTGACATGATCTTTGACCTTGATATTTGAGATGACATTTGCCTTGCTATGACCGAACTCCTATACACTCAGAACCACATCTACTATAGTATACATGTATGTAAGATATTGCAGATTTAAAATTTTAATTAGCCCTCGTTTGCTTAGTTTTCAAAAGCATGACCTCTCAGTATAAAAAGGCAAGATTTCATCTGTATGAGTATAATCTTGCCAAATTTGGAGTTTCTATGTATAATAGTTTTCAAATGAAATGTCAGACAAATTTGCCTGTAAAGAAAGAAAGAAGAAAGAAATAAAGAATTCCCGGAGAAACAATATGTCTGTGTTGGGACACAGACATAATAAAGAACTTCAGGAAAAATAGAAAAGAGTGGGTTAACACACACACTTTAATAAAGAACTTCAGGAAAAACAGAAAAGTGTGTGTTGACACACACACTTGAAAAAAGGAAATTTTAACAGGCATGAAATGAATTAATCCCTAGCATGCTGGGCAGTTTTTGGATCTGGCACAGCCAGCCACTGGGCATTTTTTGTTTTGTTGCGCAACATGCCACATGCTGGTGTAAAAGTGCCATAACTTTTTTATTTTTGCAATTCATGCAAAATGTTCAACATGACCTTAGTTGAGTATGACCTTCTCTACATTTCAATGTGTGTGTGTTTTTTTTTTTTTTTTTTTTTTTTTTTTTTTTTTTTTGTCAATTTAAACAAAAACTTGTGCCCCACATGATATGGTAGACGGAAAAAAGATTGACACCACAACAATTAAATCACCCTATTTTTGCACAGTTTTGCAAAGTTACGTCATTCAAATTGTCACCAACAATGGCGCGATCATTGATTTAAATCATGGTAGAGGGGAAATACTCATTTTTAATGCAAAATCGAAATAGCCATCGACAAGAACTGATGTTTCTCTACAATAAAATTTGCATGCTTGCATGTAAATAAACAACACCAGGAATTTCAGATGGCTTTGAATCAGCCACTTCAAAAGTTCCAGTGCACTCGACACTGGTGGCAATACACAATGGTGCACTGTGTGAGTGCACTCAAAACTGGCGTGCTGGGAGTTAATAGATGACCAAGCAACAACTTTCCATAGGAAGGCAGTGCACATTAGGCAATTGCTACCTTTCAGCAGCAAGCTGTTGGTGTTGATCCAGTGACCACTCTATCTTCATCCTTGTTGGATGGTGGGCAGAAGTTGGACTCAAGAAACCACTACCGGTATATGGCAGTATGGGGCAATCATCAGCATTGCTATGGTTATTGCCTCCTTAGGGTAAGTTTGCTGAGCGAACATGCAAATACTGTGAGGATTGGGGAGAGGACAAATGGCTGCTCTTTGAGCAGTTATGGAGGAATCTCTTCATGTAACGTGCAGGCAGCAGGCCATAGCTGCCAAACACCCAGCTATTGAGTGTGAGTCCATTGAATCTTCGCCACAGACTCCACTTGAAAAGCATAGATGTACCCATGTGGCTCATCTGCAGTCTTGAGTGGCAGCTGTTTCTACACCAGAAACCCCATGGGGGGAGTTAGGAAGAAAAGCGTAGTCTTAAATCAGGCAGCAAGAGATTGCCTTCGGGAGGTCACAAGTGTGCTTCTGTTACCCAAACGACTTCCACTGCAGCTCTAGTCACTGACCCAAAGGCTGCCCTTGCCTTGGAGTTAGGCTAAGAGCACGCAGATGCAGGTTGATGTATTGCAAGTACTGATCACCCCTTCTCCAGGCCTTTACATCTACAAATTGTTGGTGAGCTGAAAAAAGCTAGCCTGAAATCATTCTAGGTGAGCTATTGCTGTAGTCAGAGTACTTAAATGCAAGATTGAGGTGTGCTTTTAGGAGCTCATCTCAATTATTTTAGGCAAGCTTTTAAGGCGAGTGAAAAATCATACTCCTCAAACGTGAAGGCCTGCTTCTCAGCCTCAGGCTGTTCCTTCTTTGGAGACCCCATCAAAGAAGTCAGCCGAGCATCAACTGAAGCTGTCGAGATCTTGGTCCTCCAGGTCCGAGCGCTTGAAGCAGAAGTCACGCAAACTGCATGGTGCTTCTGGAAGGGAAACCTTTGGGTTCCCGTCCGGGTATTTTGGAACTTCCGCCAGTCCGAGAGATCGCATCATAACTCCTGGGGGTCTGGAAAACTATGGGTGATGTGGCAAACTTTCTGAGCTGCTGGCCCTCAGAGCTGGAATTGTAAGCCAAGGCATGTGGGAGATAGAAGGAAGGCACCCAAGTCTCTGGTAGCACCTTCTGGCGTTAGTGGGTCTTTGGCCCAGCAGTGGTGGCCCCTCCAGTGACCCAAGTGCCACCTTCAGTTCCCCCACATGCAGTGACAGCTTTGCCTCCTGCACCTTTGGTGGCTCTGCCCCAAATTGTGCAGGTGGCAATCCCATCAGGTCCTATGTTTGAGCAGGGTGCTGTGTAACAATCATCAAGCGTGGAGGTTGAGCACTTGAGCGCTCCTGTGGAACATGCTCATCCGTGGTAAACATAGCAGGGACTCAATGCTTAATTCCAAGAGGTCTATTGACCAATGTGTCCTCTGTTGCCTGGGGGCAACCACAATCAAATTGCAGTTGTGTGACCGAACCTTGCTCAGTTCCCTCAAGAGGATCTGTGGAGGTGGAAGGGCATACGTCCAAAGGTTGCTCCAGTCCATGGCTAGAGCATCCACCACTGAAACATGGGGGGCCGGGACCAAAAGGTTTCTGTTCCAGACACACTGATTTGTGTGACTTCTGCTCCGACCCTGAGGACCAAGATCTTGACAGCTTCAGTCTATGCTTGGCTCACTTCTTTGAAGAAGGAGCAGCCTGAGGCTGGGAGGGGGAGGTCTGCGCATGCAACATATCAGCCGGCATCTGCGTACTCTTAGCCGTAGACTCCAAGGCAAGTGCAACCCTCCAGTCAGTGACTAGAGAAGCAGCAGTTGTCAGGGGTACAGCTGGATGCTCATGACCTCCCAAAGGAGATCTCTTGCTGCCCGACTTATGACTACGTCGTCTCTTCTCCATATTCCCCTGTAGGGTTTCAGGTGTAGAAACCTTTGCCACTTGAGTCTGTGGATGAGCCAGGTGGCTTCATATACGCTTCTCGTGGACATATTTTTAATATATGCGCACCTAATGTTTCAAGCCAGATATATCAGACTTAAAACAATGTTTTCATTTGTTTGTAGAGACGTCGTGTTGATGAGCTCTTTGTGAGTGATATCCCAGAGGATGAAGCCATTTTGATGAAAAACGGAAAGTAAGTTGATGCATTATGCATGTGTTACTGCATTTTATATATATATATATTAATGCATTATATATATATTTCTCCGAAGTTGTTCAATTCCTAAAAATTGTCTAGAGTACAAAATGATGGTAAAACATTGCTAAGCAATATTTTTAAACATGCCTTTTTAACTTGCACCATAAAGCAACCTTAAAAGTGACAGATATATTGCAGCCATCTATATTCAGTTTGGCCTGGGCTTTGAGTGTTTGCCCAAGATTTCTCTGTCTTTGACATTTTCCTCAACCTCCTAGTTTCCAAGGCCCCGGGCCTTTATCAGACATCATGAATTCATAATTACACTTTTATTGATCTGTCAACCTTGGTCATGTTACCACTGAGGCTGACATAACACATTGCACTGAGTATGATGATGTCAAAGTACTCACTGAACATGAAGCAAAACTGCACCCGATGCAAGCATAATGAAATCAAGATGAGTCAGTATGTTCAAAACAACTTTCATGACATTACAAATGTAGACACTGGCATAAAAAAAATGAAATAAAAAATAATATAAAAAGGCCTTACCAAAGGGATTTTGTCCATATGGCATTGTATTTGTGTCTTTTTACCCAGAACCACTTCCTAGTAGTCATTACCCTATTTGGCAGTCTGAACTCTTTACTCTCCATAAGCTAACCAGTCCCTGTCTAATATGGAGTTACTATTGTCCATATTGCACACGTTCCTTGTATGTTGTATGTTTTTTCTTGGTACAGGGCCAGAATTTTGATGATAATCTGAGAATCCATTCTTGCAAAGATTCTCCTGAGTTTGTCTTTCTTTAAAAAGAAAACTAATTGACCAAATCCAGATAGATTCTCACAAAATTTTGCAAAATTCTGGCCCTGTGGTAGCTTTCTTAATAACAGTAATATGTATGGCAAAGTATATAATACATTAAATCTGTCTATTGTGGACACTTTTGGTTTCCAAAAACTGCCCACAATAGTTACGTGTCCATTAGGCATACATGTAGGCTGATGAAACATCCAAGTACATCAGTACCAAAGGTAATAAACTTGCACAGACATGCAGACACCAAGTACATGATTGAACACCTGTACATGTGTATGCACATTTTGGCCAATTTTACACAATCTATTAACTGATCAAAAGTAAAGGAAGATTCAAATTTGGACAAGTGTATAATAAAAGCAAAATTTTATCAGCAGTAAAAGGTCAATATACATGTATGTATAGACAGTAAATATTTATTTAATTTTTGCCTTTATGACAGCACTCTAGTTTGGGCTTTACAAGCTGCTTGTATGACCTAGTGAATGTAAAATTTGTATACGTGTGTGTGATGCAAGCATCAGAACAGTTGGTACATTAGCCCTTTACTGAGGATTAACTGACAACGCATCGTCTAAACAAAATGGCTGGGCAATATGTGCCATTTGTGGTGTCCACAATACATGTGGATTGGTTGTTTTTGTATTTGATAAAAAAAGTGTCCACTGTGGACAGGCATAATGATAGGGAAATATTTTATTCTGGACAGAAATGTTCGCATTTCTGAGGTGTCCACAAGGATAATTATGAGTTATTGTAAATGCTGTGTTTAGAGAACCGGGCCAAGCTGTGATTCATTTATCTGCTACAGAACCAGGAGGCCTGTGATTGGTTGCTGACACTCGAGCTGTGATCATTTCACCTCAAAATGGCCTGAGATTGAAGGCAGCCTTCATCTACGTGGCGTCCCCTGGTTACTACATAGTAATATGAAAGAAATTACTTTGTACCTTATCAAGTTTGTTTGTGGGTGATGCAACCTATATATATATAGCAAAATGATACTTTTTAAATGTATATATAATTCTAGCTATTATTGAATAAGCTTTTGGATCATTTATTCACAAAGGACAATTATCACAGATTAACATTGCAACATAGGTGCTGGAGATCAACCAAGTCTGACCGGTACAAGAGCTACCCTTTGATGTAAAGCCAAAGCCCTTTAAAGGTTGCCGGGGGCCCGCTGTATACCAGCCCCAGTTGTGTAGTATTTCCTTGATGCATGGGCTGCATCACCAGGTACTGTTCTGTAGACATGTAAACAACCCTAAATGGACCCGGTGTTACTGAATATTTGGGCCCATGAACAGATTCATATAACCTCCCAGAGCTTTTTTGGTTCCAGAATATTTGGGCCCCTTGACACTTAAATAGTATATCCAAGTTGATGGAGGGTCCTTGGTATATCTAAATGCCTCAAGGTTTATATAAATATATAAATGGGAAAGGGGTCCTTTGATTCCAGAATGTTTGCCCCCTCACCCCCCCCCCCCCCCCCTTGTATCTAAGTGCCCTGAAGTGGATATAAATGGGAAGGAGACCCTTTGCTTCTTGAATATTTTGGCCCCCTTTTTGTGTCCGGTGACTTGAGGCAAGGGTTGTTGCTTGAAATGAGTATTTTTAAATGGGAAGGTTCCAGCATATTTGGTCCCCTTTTTTTAATATCAAAGTGCCCTGAAGTGGATATAAATGAGGAGGGGGCCCTTTGGTTCCAGAATATTTTGGCCCCCTATTTGTATGTCTTGAAGTGGATATAAATGGGGAGAGGGCCCTTTGGTTCCAGAATATTTGGGCTCCCTTTTTTATGTCTTGAAATGGATATAAATCGGGAGGTGGCCCTTTGGTTCCAGAACATTAAAGTGAATATAAATGGGGAGGGGGTCTGTCATTCCAGAATATTTAGGGCCCCTATTTGTATGCAAGTGCCTTGCAGTGGATATAAATGGGGAGGGGGCCCTTTGGTTCCAGAACATTTGGGCTAACTATTCATATCTAAGTGCCTTGAAGTGGATATAAATGAGGAGGGGGCCCTTCGGTTCCAGAGTATTTGGGTCCCCTACTTGTATGTAAGTGCCTTGCAGTGGATATAAATGGGGAGGAGGCCCTTTGGTCCCAGAACATTTGGGCCTCTTATATGTATGTAAGTGCCTTGAAGTGGCTATAAATAGGGAGGGGGCCATGTGAGACAAGATTAGAGGATCCAACATTCTGAAACAGAAATTCTGCCTCCAGTTATACATGTAAGGCATGATTAGAGAGGCCCAAATATTCTAACACAGCAAGTACCCATCTCTTTAAATTGTACAAGAGGGCCTAAGATATTTGGGAAGAGAAGGCTGCCTCCCTCCTGCCCCACCAAATCCATCCAATGAATATGAAATGAATATGGAAGTTAGGGACCCACATATTCCAGGACACAAAAACAAAAAGCCATTTATAAATATAATATATTGGAGCCCTTCCAATTATACAGGTAGAAAGATTGGAAGGGCCCAAATATTCCAGGAGAGAAAAACCCCTTCAATTTACACTGTACTGTATTCAATGATCCAATTTGAGAGGCCCAAATATTCCAGAATAAAAAGCCCCCACCCCCCACCCCCCAATAATATACTTGTCTGTTTGTTGTGTATTAAAGGTACAGTTAAATAGAGTAAATATTCCAGCATGAAAAGATCTGATTTGTTTCATTGACTGAATTAAACTCAATATATGACGATACATGTGCAGGTCATTTTAAGTGCTGGTAATATATAGTGATCTGGTAAAATATAGAAACAAAAGTGAGACTAGATAACGTGTGCAAAAAAATTGTGTAGATTTATTATTTGTAGTCAGAGCCTTAAAGAAAAAAAAATCCTGCTGAGTAACTGGCATGCATCCCCATTACTCTTAAGTCTGATTACACACTGAGAATTAGAGGTATAGCTTTGCATAGATTATATAGCCTTTGATAGAATTAGAGGTATGGCTTTGCATACACTAGTAACTTGTTTCGGCGTTAGTGGGTGCGTTTCGGCGTTTCAGGGCGGTTCCCGGCGTTACACAGCGTTTGCCGGCGTGAGATGGCGTTTGCCGGCGTTACAAACGCTGGCAAACGCCGACTAACGCTGGCAAACGCCAAAATCCAATTAAGCCTTTTGGGGCTCGGCGTTAGTCAGCGTTTGCCAGCGTTTGAGACCCTTTCAACGCCGGTAAACGCTGTGAAACGCCGACTAATGCCGGCTACCGCTGGCAAACGCTCTGTAGTCCTCTCAACTAGCAAACTCAATGGGATACATGTAAAATTTGAATTCAGTTGAACTGGGATTAGAAGGATCCATGGAAATTTGTGTCTTGTACTTGTACTAATCATTAATATACTTTTATTTTTTATACTCATGGGCAATACAACATGATTATCTTTAATATTATGATGATGATTTATCCATTGAGGTGTATGTGTATTGAATGACTTTGCTCATGATCACAGATATATATACATGTATATATATATATTTTGGTCACCCCAATCTTGGTTGCAAAGTAAAGACAAACAAACAACCCTGTTTTCAATTTTTATTTAAACACAGCACAGCAATTTTTTATTGTTTGTACCGCACAAGTCAGAAATGCATAGCTTTGTGCTAGCATAGATGTGAATCCCTGTGAATATAATACATGGAATTTATTATTTTTACTAATTTTTTATGAATTTTTGTGTGTTATAGCTATTTTCGACTTCTTCTCCAGAACCGTTACTCAGATTAAGCTGAAACGTGGTGGATATGTTCCTGGTAGAAGGGTCAAACAAAGTTGTTCACTATGTGGGAATGCTGCAGATTCCTGATTTTTAACGATTTTTTCCATTCGGGTACTTATCGGTCAATGCAGCTTTCCTATTGATTACTATATGGAAGTTGAGCATTCTGATGCTAATTTACATTTTTGAATTCTTCTCCAAAACCGTCATCCAGATTAACTTCAAACTTGGTGGCAATGTACCTTGGGATGGTTTCTACCAGGTTTGTTTAAATGGTCATGTTCCAGTGATTTTTAATTAATTTGTTTGTTCTTTTTTTTTGACAAATCTTAAAAAAATCTTCTCCGAAACCGCTTACCCAATTGCTTTGATATCACACAGGAAGACACCTAGGTACTCCTTGTTTTTAATTTGTTCACCAGGTGGCCCTGTAAATTTTTTATGATTTTTTTTTTTTTGTGTGTGTGTGTGTGTGTGTGTATTATAGCTATTCTTGACTTTCTCGCCAGAACCGTCACTCAGATTAAGCTTAAACGTGGTGGATATGCTCCTTGTGGAAGGGTCAAACAATGTGGTTCACTATGTGGGAATGCTGCAGATTCCTAATGTTTAATGATTTTTTCAATTCGGCTACTTTTCGGTAAATGTACCTTTCCCATATTGATTACCATGTAAGTCAATGGGCATTCTGATGCTAATTTACATTTTCGATGGCTTCTCCAAAACTGTCATCCAGATTTACTTCAAACTGGGTTGGGATGTACCTTGGGTGGGTGTCTATGAGGTTTGTTCCAATGGTTATGTTCCAATGAATTTTGGATTTTTTTATGATTTTTTTTTTCAAAAATCTTTACAAAAGTTTTGAGAGGAAAGTTTAACATGTGAATTTCTTGTAATGCTTATTACTTAAATACTTTTGGCCAGATTTACCTCAAACTTGGTGGGGATGTACCTTGGGTGGATCTCTACCAAGTTTGTTCAAATGGTCACGCTCTATTGATTTCTGGATTTTTTAATGAATTTTTTGGTTCTTTTGGGGGGCAAACCTTAAAAACTCTTCTCCTCTGAAACCGCTCACCCTATTGCTTTGATATCGTACATAGACACTCTCAGGGACACTTAGTTCCCAATTTGATCACCAGGTGGCGCTGCAATTTTTTTGTCATTTTTTATTGAAATTTTTTGTATGGTTTTGCACTTTTCACTTGTTCTCAGAACCGTCACTCAGATTAAGTTGAAATGTGATGGATATGTTCTTGTGGAAGGGTCAAACAAAGTTGTTTACCAGGTGGCACTGCTTTGGATTCCTGATTTTTAAGGATTTTCAATTCGGGTACTTATTGGTCAATGCAGCTTTCCTGTTGATTACTATCTAAGTCAATGGGCTTTCTAATCCTAATTCACCAGACAACTGAAACAAAATTTATTGTTTACTTGATTAATTGAGATCTGTTTTGAGTTAGTGCCGTGATGCTGCACATTTTAATGTTTCTGTATGAAGGTCATACTTAGACAGTACATGAATGACCTTGACCTCGTTTCTGGGGTCACTGCGACATACATGTACATGAATTTTACTCTTCATTATAACTTGAGAACTACTTGAACCTTGATGTTGCACATTAGTGTTCTTCTATAAAGGTCAGACTTACTCAGAACATGGGTGACCTTGATCCTTTCCCAAGTTTGTAGAGCTGCAAGTGTGATGAATGTCAAGATCAGCTGAACATGGGCTGTTCACAAAGCCCTCTTGTTGATTTTTTTATGTTTTTTTTCTTTTTTGTTCTTTTTTTTTTTGGTCAAATCCTAAAAAACTTTCATCTCCGAAACCACCTATGCAATTACCTTGATGTCACGCAGGAAGACTGCTAAGGACTCCTAGTTCTTAATTGTTCACCAGGTGGTGCTGGGATTTTTGCCTAATTTTTTTGTGAGTTTTTATGTGTTTTTGCTATTTTTGATTTCTTCTCTAGAACAGTCTCTCAGAATGAGCTGATATTTCCTGGATATGTTTCTTGTGGAAGGGTCAAACAAAGTTGTTCACAAGGTGGCAATGCTGTGGATGCCTGATTTTTAATGATTTTTTCAATTTGGGTATTTGTCTGTAAATGCACCTTCCCTATTTATTACAATGTAAGTCAATGGGCATCATAATGCTAATTCACATTTTTTACTTCTCTGAAACTGTCATCCAGATTTACTTCAAACTTGGTGGCAATGTACCTTGGGGTGGGGTGGGGGTCTCCACCAAGTTCATTTAAATGGTCATGCTCCATCGATTTTTTTATTTTTTAATGATTTTTTTTTGTTCTCTTTTGGGGCAAATCTGAAGAAATCTTCTCTGAAAATGCTCACACAATTGCATCGATATCAAACAGGAAGACTGCTAGAGACTCCTAGTTATTAATTTGTTCACCAGGTTGCACTGCAATTTTTTCCAAATTTTTTGTGTGTTTTTGCTATTTTCGACTTCTTCTCCGGAACCATCACTCAGATTAAGCTGAAACTTGATGGATCTGTTCCTTGTGGAAAGGTCTCAAATTTGTTCACCAGGTGGCACTGCTGTGGATCCCTGATTTTTACCTCAGCTGACTTGTCAGTCAGCTGAGGTTTTTTGAGGGTCCGTCGTCCGTCGTCTGTCCGTCTGTCGCCCATCCGTCGTCCACAATTCACATTTTCGACTTCCTCTCAAAAACGGTCAGCCAGATTCACTTCAAACTTGGTGGAGATGTGCCTTGGGTGGGTCTCTACCAAGTTTATTCAAATGGTCACGGTCCAGTGATTTTTAGATTTTTAATGAATTTTTTTGTTCTTTTTTGGGTAAATCTTAAAAAATCTTCTTCTCCGGAACCGCTCAACCAATTGCTTTGATATTACACAGGACCACTCTCTGGGACTCCTAGTTCTTAATTTGTTCACTAGGTGGCGCTGCAATTTTTTCCTAATTTTTTATGAATTTTTGTGTGTTGTAGCTATTTTCGACGTCTTCTCTAGAACCGTCACTCAGATTTAGCTGAAACATGGTGGATGTGTTCCCTGTAGAAGGGTCAAGCAAAGTTGTTCACTATGTGGGAATGCTGCGGATTCCTGATTTTTAATGATTTTTTCAATTCTGGTACTTGTCGGTCAATGCAGCTTTCCTATTGATTACTATGGAAGTCAATGGGCATTCTAATGCTAATTCACATTTTCAACTGCTTCTCCAAAACCGTCATCCAGATTAACTTCAAACTTGGTGGCAATGTACGTTGGGTGGGTTTCTACCAATTTGGCACAAATGGTCATGCTCCTGTAATTTTTTTATTTTTAATGAATTTTTTTGGTCTTTTTTTTGGACAAATCTTAAAAAATCTTGTAAGTCAATGGGCATTCTAATGCTAATTCACAGGACAACTGACACGAAATTTACTGTTTACTTGATAACTTGAGATCTGTTTAGAGTTAGCTACACATGTTAATTATTCTGTATGTAGGTCATGCTGAGACAGTACATGAATGACCTTGACCTCGTTTGTGGGGTCACAGTGCAACATACATGAATTTTACTCTTCATTATAACTTGAGAACTACTTGAATTTTGATGTTGCACATGTAAGTGTTCTTCTATAAAGTTCAGACTTACTCAGAACATGGTGTCCTTGATCCTTTCCCAAGTTCATAGAGCTGCAAGTGTGATGAATGTCAAGATCAGCTGAGGCACGGGCTGTTCACACAGCCCTCTTGTTAACAATTTTTTTACAATTTGGGTACTTTTCAGTGAATGCACCTTTGCTATTGATTACTATGCAAGTCAACGGGCATTATAATGCTAATTCACATTTTAACTTCTTCTCCAAAACCGTCATCCAGATTGACTTTTAACTTGGTTGCAATATACCTTAGATGAGTCTCAACCAGATTTGTTTAAATGGTCACGCTCCATTGATTTTTTTTTTTTTTAATGAATTTCTTTGTTCGTTTTTTAGTTAAGTGTTAAAAAATTGCAAGGCTATGTGTAAATGTCAGCTGAGCACAGGACTGCCACAGTCCTCTTGTTCTTGTATCCAGTGTGTTTTCCAGGTCTAAGTTTGTGAGCATGAGCAGTGTTATCAACTTGCCAGATGTGGACTATTGTACACCCAAATAATCTGTGCAGACAAGTTAAACGGTTTGCATTGGGATCTATGAAGACTGGACAGAACATGTTCACTAGTTCACACCTACTGACACTTGACAATTTGGCTATATTTCAAAATGTAGTGTGAAGTTTTAATTACACTGTCAGCAAACAATGGGCAGTTCCTTTAAAAGAATTACTGATAGACAAAAGAAAAAAAAAGGAAATGTCACACACACACACACACCTACATGTAAAGAACGGGTACTTGGTGAGGCCTAAGTTGCAAATTAAAGTAGTTCTACTCGGAATGCAAACCCCTGTTCTACAAACTTCAGAGCCCTCTGGATGGGCATCAGAACCTTTTCTCATTGCTTTACCCTGTAGTCATAAGTATTCATCTGTATGTACATATCACTTCTTATATTGTAGGTTTGCCTGTATGGTATGCAGCCAGAGGCCTGTGTTTGATACTGTCAACATGTTGGCCATTCATAGATCAGGAAAGAAACATCTTGCATGTAAGCACACATAATTCAAATTTATGCCGCAGATGCTAAGCATTAATGTTACTTTGGTAATGAACTGTAAATTGCTTTCCTTTCACATAATTTTTATGGGTAAAAGTAAATGTATAAGCTTGAAATACTGAAAATTGCTTGGACTGTGAATTTATTTTTTTTTACCTGGAGTGAGGGGAATTGGCAGCAAGTGACTTGGGATAAAAAGGGACTAATGTGTGTACAAATTTTGTGGTACGTTTTTTGTTTTTGTTTTTTGTTTTTATAAGGAAAAAAATGCATGAAATGTTTGTACATGTATATGGATGCAATTTTTTCATAAGATGCTCTTAAACAACACTGAAGGGCTGTAATCAGAATTCACATCACATAATATGAGTCCATTGAGGACAGAAGTTTGTTTGCTAAGCCCACTGAGACGACCCTGTTGTTTCTGGTATGATGTTCAGGACAGGGCCAGTTTTGATGACCCTCCAACAAAAACTGAAACACTTACCTTCTGTGGACACATGGGCATGCTGGTACATGTACATGTATTTGAATGAAAGGTCTTTTGATAATTTCTGTGTTTATCTACAATTACATAACAATAGGTCAACCCCTCCATAAGTTGAACCTTGGAGCATATAAAAAATTGCATTTCCATTTTGCTATTTTTTTGGACATCTAGCCAATACAGGAGGATTTTTGCTCCCCCAACACATGGCTTCTCTCAACTTGTGCACTGTGTAGCATGGCACTTGTCCTTTCAGTAACCAGGGCATGGTTACTGGACCATGTGATACCATCATACCTATGAGATGTCATGTTAAACCCATCTGCTTGGAAGGTTTGACTGGTAGTCTTATCATGCGTCTGGACGCGCTCTTTCTGTGGCGTCTGCTTAAGGCATGTTAGCAACATTACCCCCTGCTTTGTAAGCAGTGATTTGTGGTGTTCCAGCAGATTTTTCCCTTTGTTAGGCTTATCTGCCAGTGGTCTTGCTTGGTCTTTTTCTCTTTTGATCAAGAGTTTGAATCTGAAGTCATTAGACTTTAGTTCATGAGTAGCATTAGCTGGAAAAGGGATACTGAATTGAGAAATGTCTTACAACTACTGGAATTTCTGGGTTTGTGATGATTCTAGTATTTGATTCACCTGTTTTTGTTTTTTGTTTTTTTACTGGCTTAGTTCAAATATTTGTAGGCCTAGGTATATCTAAGGAGTGATTGAGTAGCATGTTAGGCCTGTTCTAATGGTTTGTCCTGGGCATCTGGGAATCTAGTATTTTTCACCTGAGAAGCTACTGGCCTAAACTAGGGTGACTTAAGTGGGATCAGTATAGGTCAAATCCATACAGTAAAACTGCAAACAAATTTATTTTCAAAACTTAATTTGGGTGTCCACAATGGCAAAAGACTTTGGTGCCTAAGTTTGTTGCATGCCTGCAGGATGGACCAGGTATTAAATTTGACATCACTGCATGGTGACATAGCATTTGACAAGAATACTTGCATGGTTAGCTGCACCTGTGCCAAATAACTTGATATTTGAGTTGCTGGACAATGCTGTGTGTGAAATAAGCATTTAATTCAATTTTTTGGCTTTTATCAAGGACATAAATACCCAAATAACTGAACTGCCCATTTTAACATATACGTCCTGTTGCTGTTTGTCTGTCAACCCTAGCACGGCCATGGTGCCAGCCAGGCCTAAATTGCCAGCAGCAATTTAATAGCATGTGTTACCCTGTGGCCATGCCTATATTGAGAGCCCAACAGTGAAGAAAAGTGTATTTTAAGTATGTTTGCTATGTTTTAGCCCATCCTGTGTTTCAGGTGCAGAGCTCTTTATGGCTAAAAAGCAAGAGCTACAGAAAGAGATCATCAAGAGGAGACAGCAGCAGTACCTGAAAGATGGAACAACAACTGTGACAGGGGTAAACTTGTACCATTTGAAGGGACTTAAAATTCATATATTGGGAGTTTATTCTGCAACTACAAAAGTAAAAGCTACTCTACTATTTACTTTAATGTAGTAAGCCATGAATCATATTTGGGGTAACTATGCATTATTAGATTGTTCAATATGGAACCTTGGTATCCATCTCAGTTGGATTTCAGAAACATTTTTCTTGGCAAGTGGAAGTGCTTTACAGAAACATCATCACTTTTAACCCTTTCCTGCTTAAAAGGTCCAGACATAAAATGTAGGCCTCAATTGCTCAAATTCATCAGCATTAGAGAACATTTTGAATGAGAATTGCAGATTGTTTGCACGAGGATAGATTGTCTTAATGCTAGGTCAGCTGAGTTCCTTGGCATAAGTTGGACATAAGCGCAACAACCAACCTGCACCAAGAAAATCAGTTGAATTAGTGTTATAAGAAAGGAAAGGATTATGTTACTGCAAACCATTCACATTTGTGTCTTTTGCGAGCTATAAACTTTTGCTGTTTTCATAGTCTGCTGAGCACAGGCAGTTCTTCCTGCTTTCTTGTATAAATGCAGAGGTGCCAAGTAGGAGTTACGTAGGGAGATGTCCCCACTTGACTAAAGAGTGAGAGGGAGTACCTGAGTCACTTTTGGTGATGCAGGGGGAGTGTGTGGGAGTAGTCTACCCCACTGCTGGGGGAGGGGTCTTCTCCCAGAAATTGTTCTTTTTTACCCTTGGCACATAAAGTGCCAAGGGTAAAAACTGTTGTCCCCTGCGTCATCCATCCATCTGTTTGTCTTGTCGACGTTACTGCGATATCTCATAAAATATTCACCATAGCTGTACCAAATTTTCATCAGAGATGCACTGTATAATTGACCAGGTTCCTATTGAAAACCGGCTTCCTCTTATTCATTTCAAGGCCGTTGGAGTGGTGCACAAGGGGACGACATTACCATAATATGTCAAAAAATATTCACCGCAGCTTTACCAAATTTTTGTCACAGAAGAACCTTATAACGGACCAGGTTTCTTTTTAAAACCAGCTTCCTCTGACTATTTTTGAGCTTTTATAAAACTTTGAATGTATTGATTTGAAGGCCATCTGAGTGGCGTCAACCTTGGTGATGTTACCGTGATATCTCAAAAATATTGACCGCAGCTTTACCAGATTTTTGTCAGAGATGCATCTTATGATGGACCAGGTTCCCATGTAAAACCAGCTTCCTCTTTGTATCTATAAACTTTTTATGAAACTTTAAAGTCTTTATTCTAAGGCCATCTGAGTGGCCCATAAGGGGATGACGTTAACATAATATCTCAACAAGGATCCATCACAGCTTCACCAAATTTTGATGAGAGATGCACATTAATGGTCCAAGTTCCATTTGAAAACCAGCTTCCTCTTATTATTTTAAAACTTCTTGTTAAACTTTTGAAGTATTTATTTGAAGGCTTTCTGAGTGGTGCACAAGTGGACAATGTTACCATATTATCTCAAGGATTCATCACAGCTTCATCAAATTTTTGGTGCAGTTACACCGTATTATGGGACCTGCTAAGTCTCAAAAAAAGCAGAATTGAGGAAAAAAAGATAGTGGGTGCCAAGGGTGATCTGTTCTCTGAATGCTATTTTCATTAATAGGTTTGAAATGGTTCAATTTTCTGCATTGTAGGCCCCTAAACATGCTAAATGCAAACTGAAATCCCACAAGAGATACAGCGTTTCACTGAAATGAATCAAATTTTATTATATTGTCAAAAACAATCTGTTGAAAACAAAAAAATTATGCTTTGGTGGAAGATCTTTATTTGAAGCTGGGAGGCTGAGAAATACATGTATTTCCAAATTATCTGAAAATCTGAAGATCTCCTGCCAAGTTGGGAGGTTTGGTTGCTCTGTAAATGTGTACATGTAGGGTGGACAAAAGCAGTGTTGAGCACACGTCTAATTCTCATGACTCATTCCTTTGCAAGGTCCTGGGAGCTGGGCGCAGTAGGTCTGGTCAGCATGCCCTCCTTCACGCAAAGCCATATGACCCTTGTGTGAAGAAAAAAAGAAAGCCACACCAGAGAAGGGCTGTCCTGGATTTGGACTGTGTATCAGGTAATGACAACGCAGCTGGGAATGGTGTACCAAGTTTTAAAGTTCAAACTATCCATGAGTATGTGCAAAAGAAAAAGGCTCAGTCTTGTGGGATAAATACACTGCCGGCAAAACCATATGTTAGGAAAGCTGACAAAAGCAAAGTTGATACCAGCTCAGTTTCCCCTCTTGACCAGGGCTGTGGGCCAGTAAGATCCTGGACTGGATCTGCTGCAGGTTATTCTTCCCAACAGGAGCCTCAGATATACAGGACAGAAAGTGCATTTAGTTCTACTGAATCAGAGACACCAAATAGGATTGGGTGGCACTGTGATAGGAACAACGTTGGCACCAGTACTTTCACTGCTTACTCACAGCAGGACAGTGTTTCAGTGTCCCAGCCAACTGTTGTATGGGGCCAGCAAAAGACTCGAACAGTACCTGTCACACAACAACACAGTGCTGTCCAAGCAGCACACCTGCTCAGACAGACTCATACAGCCCCACAAGTAGTGACATCTGGTGACAGTAGTAAGGATGCAAAAGTCTATGTGCACAGAAAGTACAATGCACAGCACAGAAGCAAACTATTGCATAGTCCACCTGTCAGTAGCAATGAACAGAGAGTCCAGAACACAGAAAAGTATCTGCAGTTACGTGGGTAAGTATATTTCCATGACACTTGGCTTTGTTTAAACTGGCACATTTTATCTGTTTACGTTCACCATATCAAAATTACCAGGTAACTAGATGTTTGTTGTGCTTTGATCAATAATTAGCTCAGCTGAGCTTATGTGAGGGTTAAGGATCCGTCATCCATACACTGTCCATAATCCACTTTTCCTTCTTGGAAACCACATGCCATATTCACTTCAAACTTGGTGAAAAAGCTCTGTGGATCGGTCTGTTCTAAGTTTGTTCAAATGATCACACTCCAAAGATTTTTTTTTTTCCAAATTAAAAAAAAAAAACTATCTTCTGTAAAACCACATGGTCAATTACTTTGAAGTTGCACAGGGTCACGTCTGGGGACCCTTGGACCTAAAGTTGTTCAACAGGTGAGACTGCAACTTTTTCCTTTTTTTAAATGAATGTTTGTATGTTTTTGGTACTTTCAAATTATCCACATAAACCCCCCCCCCCCCCCCCCCCCAGGTCTCAGATTGGTAGAGCTTGATAGAAATGTACCTGGTAGAGGGGTCAAAGTTGTTCACTAGATGGTGATGTGTACATGTATCCCAAATTTCTAAGTCAGCTGAGCATGAGCTATTCACACAGCCCTCTTGTTTTGTTAAATGTTACTCACTCCCTTCATGTATGTATACAAATACATGACTACACATCTGAAATAAACTGCTGTTGATGCAGTGAGAACATTCTTTTTAAAAACTTGTCAGTTTAAGATTTGATGTTAATAGGTCAATGATATAAATTATGATGTTTCACACAGAAAGTTCTGACCACAGTACAAGTGGGGGAGTGACCCCATATTAGTCAATCTTGAGAATGGAGTTGATGGACTTTTTTATCATTAAATCCTGGCTCCAGTGGTCCCCTTCCAGTAAGGTCACCCCTATAGGCTATTGCAATACAGTGGGGCCATACAAAATGGGGGGCCTTTCTTGAAGGGGACATAAGAATCCAGTATGGGCAGCCCACTGAGGACAGCCACGCAAAAACATGAAAATCTGAGTGATCCCAACGTTATCCCCATTGGGCCACCCATACTGGATTTTCTTTCTCCTATGTCTAAAAGGGGCAAATATGCACCAAATCAAAATTCTATCATAGGAATAAATTTGAAAACATTATTTTGAAAGTGGGAGGAGTCTGTATTTTATTAAATGCACCATGGCCTCTCTTTGGTGTACATACTACTTCCAAGCCAATGAGTGACAAATCAAATGAAAGATTACAATTAAAACCTTATCCTTCATACCCATGTAGGTGAACCCATTCAGGATAAGCTTCAGACATAGGAGAAAGTACAATAAAAAACAGCAGTGGCACTTTTATTTAGCTCTGCCGACTTGTCAGTCAGCAGAGCGTAATAGAATCCATTTGTATCAGTCTGTCGTCAGACTTTTTACATTTTCGTCTTCTCAAAAATAGCTGCATGGAATGTTTTGATTTTGCACATGGATGTTCCCCAGGTGGACCTCTACAAAGTGTGCAAAGGAGATGATGATGCAATATTTTTTATATTTTTTATGAATTTTTTATTTTTTGAAAAAAAATAAAATGTCTTCATCTCAAGAACTACTTGGCCAATTGCTTTGATATTGCACATAGGGTCACCTGGGGTCAACTAGTTATTTTGACCATCAGGTGGTGCTACGATTTTTGCTTATTTCATTTTTATTTTTAATGAAATTTTGTGTGTTAAGGCTATTTTCGACTTTTTTTCCAGAATGACTGAGCAGAATTGCTCAAAATTATATCAGAATACAGTTGGCCCTTAGACAATAAAAGTTTGCGAAAATAATGTGTATATGTTAATTTTTGACAAAGTTATGGGATATCAAACTTTGCGACTAAGGGAGTGCTAACACTGTATATATGGCAATGCAGTGCATATATTTCACTATTGTATTTACATTGTTGACTTCTTCTCAAAAACAGCTGCATGGAATGTTTTGATTTTGCACATGGATGTTGCCCAGGTGGACTTCTAGCAAGTTTGCAAAGGGAGATGATGATGCAATAGTTTCTATATTTTTTATGAATTTTTTAACTTATTTTTTGAAAGAACTTAATATTTCCTTGTCTGAAGAACTGCCTGCCCAATTGCTTTGATGTTGCATATAGGGTCACCTGGGGTCAAGTAGTTATTTTGGCCACCAGGTGGTACTGCAATTTTTCCCCAAATCTTTTTTAATGAATTTTTGTTTGTTATATGGCTATTTTCAACTTCATCTCTGGAACAGCTCAACAGAATTGCTTAAAATTCTATCAGAATATAGTTGGACTTGAGACAATAAAAGTTTGCAAAAATAATGTGGATATGTTTATTTTTGACAAAGTTATGGGATATCAAACTTTGTGACTGTAAGTGAGTGCTGCCACTGTGTATGGATATATGGCAATTCAGTGCATATATTGCACTGTATTGTATTTACATTTTCAACTTCTCAAAAACAGCTGAATGGAATGTTTTGATTTTGCACACAGATGTTTCCCAGATAGACCTCCATCAAGGTTGCAAAGGACATGATGATGCAATAATTTTTCTAGTTTTGATGAATTTTTTAATTTATTTTTTGAAAAAAAAAAAAAAAAATCCCTGTCTCACGAACTACCTGGCCAGTTGCTTTGATATTGCACATGGGGTCACCTAGATCTTATTTTGGCCACCAGGTGGCACTGCAATTTTTTTTTTTTTTTTTTTTTTTTTTTTTTTTTTGAGTTCTCCAGACGGGCTCCACAGAATTGCTTATAATTTTATCAGAATATAGTTGGACTTTAGACAATCAAAGTTTGCAAAAATAATGTGGATATGTGAGTTTTTGGCAAAGTTATGGGATATTACACTTTACAAATGTAAGTGAGTGCTGCCACTGTATAAATATATATGGCAATACAGTGCATGTATTGCACTGTTGTATTTGCAATATTGTAAAAGCAGATTCCAGTCAGCAAAGCACAGGATCATCATGATCCTCTCTTTTTGGCATGGAGATGAGAGTCCAAATAGGAGGCAAGTCCTTTGGTAGAAGGGGCCTTGTTTTAGGGGGAGGGGGCTGGGGGCTGGGGGCAGGGGGCAGTGTATAGATACTTGAGAATCTAAACCACAAAGGGATACAATCATCAAACTCTGTACACCAGAAAATGGGTATTGGCAAAGTCACCAGCATTTTTAAAGTATCTGGGTCAATTTCATTGAAATTTAGTGTTATCCAGTGTGAAATGGGAAAGTCACTATATGACCATTAAAAGTGTGGTAGATGGGGGTTCCTGGAAAGCTAATTTTCATAATAGACATGTTCAGACCATGAGGTTGCCACATAAAATTCGAATTAATGAACCCTGTCCGGTAACTGGACATTAGATTTAATACTTGCTTTATTTCTTTGGTCATATTATCCATTGACTTATACTTTTAACAGAGCTGGCTGGAAGAAAGACTGGCAAGGAAACTGGATCAAAGATGAAAATGCAGAATTTGATTCTGATGAGGAGCCACCACAGTTACCCTGACATAGTGATTGACAAGCAGTTCCAATGGGCAGAGGGATAGTAGAATAGGTATAAACAAAGTGGAGGCACTAAACATGTTCTGGCCAGAACTGCGATAATTTGATTAATGGAAAAAAAATTCTTAGTCCTACTGGAATACATGTACCGTGCTTGAACAAAACCTGTAGTGATGGATCGTATGAGAGGAACACCAGTTTCACTGCGGTACATGAAAATAACTGACTGCAATTGGGATCTCATACATCCTTGTGCATGTATCACATTTCCTACATGTGGTTTGTCTGTGACTCAATGCAGGCCTAGAAACCATGAACTATTTGTATCATTTTTTAAAAATAGATTTCATTGTTCACACTATGCCTATCATATACAATAACTGCAGTTTTTTTCCATTGCAGACCATGGGACTTGCAAAGCAGGAAGTTTTTGTGCTGGTTAATGTTTTATGCCATATTGTAAATAAAAATACTTTGAAAGTTGATGAAACAATGATAATAATTCACAAGTGAAACTTGGGCAAGGATTCTGTTTCATTTCAATATCATCAGGGCTTCCATTCATGACACTTGTATATGCAGACTGCGGTCACCCAAAATAAACATATTGCAACAATATAGAAGGATGTGTGGGCCAAATGTGTGTGTTTTTTTTTATGCTCATGTAATTATTGTCAAGAAAAGAAAAAACATCAATGGTATCCAAACATCATAATACTAAATCACTCTATCCCATAATATTTGGCAAAGTGCAGTACTTTCCAATCCACACATAGCAAGCCACAATTTACTTTTTAACTTAATGAGCTATTTACATACCATGCTGTAAGTCTAAATTGACTTGGAGGGAATGTAATTTACTCAAAAAATTGATTACCAAAATGTGATAAAAATCCACTCAAATTATTTCCTTATTTTGAGGACAAGTAAGACACCAAAAATAAATCCCACTTTAGTCAATCCTAGCTCAAAATGTATCTGCGTTAGGATAACATATCATATATGTGTGTAATCATCATACTCCAAAGAATTTATACGTTCCTTATTTGGGTGTCTGTGATGTTAATTGTTGAATAAACAATTGAAAGTTGACCGCAAAGCATCCACCCCATAAATGTCGATATAAGTCACTAATTATTTGTGATAAAATCATAATTACACTTGCATCTTAATCCTGACATATTGGCAACAAAAAAAGATCCTGCGATTTTTTGTGTTTGGTTTCGTTTTTCTGTTATCCCTCCTCAAAGTTTGACGTTTCAATTTTCCCTTCGATTTTCAGGATACTCATTTTCTTCATTCCATAGAAAAAGAACGAAGCAAAATTGAGAAAATCACTGAATAGTTTTGCAGTTCAGACATTAGAGAATCAAAAGCCTTTAACCAGATTAAAGTTCCCCCAGCTGTTTTCTTGAAATAACCATTCTTAGACGGGGTTCTCGTCCTATTATCCTTTCTGAGAAAACAAGCTTCAAAGGCCTTTGATGTTGATCATTTGCCGCTGAAACAATACTATTTGCTCAAGTTGAGCTGATATTTGTACAAAATGTAGTAAACATCGTCCCTTAATATTTGGTGAGGTTGTCAATTAATTCTTGGCCAATCACATGAATAAAAGAGCCTTTGAAGTAAGGAAAACATTATTCAGCGATCTGTCAAACGGCGACAGCGACATTCTGGTTTCAAAGTGTGACGTCATGGAGGCAGCCCTTTGGGCCCCGTGACCTCAAGCCTGGCAACGAAAGTTGTGTTGCCATGTTTCGATGGGGCGGCCTATGGCCGCTCGTGGTCAGTGCAGGGATGGCGAGTTTGGTCTTCCGCGCCCCTACCTCATCATCCCGTTTTTAGGGATAGTATTTTGTTGTATTTACTCCTATCTGTATACCTTATGTGATTAGCTTGTTAGGCTTGTCTGTGTACACTTTACTTAGTTAGCTTGTCATTATTTTGTAGTTATTTTCTCAATTAGTTTCATTTCTCTTTCCAACCTGAGTTTTGTAACGCTATTTTGTGTGTTTTCTCTGCTGTTCACGTTTATGCTTATTTCGATCTGTTTATTTGTACTTTGATTTCCTCATCCCTGGGTTTCGATAAAATATTATTATGTATGTGGGTATTGTTGCTTAAAGTGCCAGTTTTTTTCCCGCCTGTCTTTGGTGTGCAGGACCACTGGGGTAATCCATCGCGGCATGGCCTTTGAAGAGACATCGTCTGACCATTCCCGCTCCTCTTGAACATTTAAAGTCTCCCTTCATTAGAACGCAAAACAAGCAAGATAACTACAAAGTAAACCACTAAGGCTACGATATGTTAGCATGTTTGCATCTTTTCCCTGCCCACAAACATACTTTCGGCATGCCGCCTTATTTTGCATTGCCGCCCTGATACCACTCTCCTCTTGCCATGGGCCGTTGCTACCTGCAGCCACTTGACAGGCTGTTAAGTATGATTGACGGGTGGCATTGTTCCGTTTGACGGCTTAAAATCAAAAGAATGACACATGGACGTTCGGATGTCCACGTGCCTGTGTGGTTTTTGGCGTTTTTCTCGTATTTCTACTTTAGTTACTAGCTTGAAATTTTGACAACTAATAGAAAGGATATTCATCTTGTAAAAACCGTTAAAATCTCAAAATCGGCCATGCAAAGGTTTTTGATGTCTTACCTGTCCTTAACCAATTTCGGAAATTAGGTGATGATACCTAAGAATACACATACAGTGGAAACTCGTTATAATGACACAATCTGTTCCCAAAGAAATGTGTCAGACAATTGAATATGTCAGATAAATGAATCAAATAACAAAGAAAGTAAACTTTTTCCCATGAAAATTTGTATTGAATGTCGGATATTTGAGTGTCGTTATAATGAGGTTTCACTGTAGTATGCTTAGAAATGTCATTTTGTGCAAAAAGTTCGACCAGACATATTTCAAGCTTGGTGGGGGATGTATCAAGGCAGGATTTTAGTGAAACTAGGTCACCAAGTATAAAGTATCAGGGGCACTTGTATCGATATACATATACTAGCAGCTTAAAGTTAAGCTCTGCTCATCTTAGCTCCATTCAAACAGCAGCTGAAGCTGAGCTCAGGACTTATTTAGGGTTCAATATATCAAGGTCCACTCAAGACAGACTGTTCTGACAGCCCAATTATTTGCAACACTGTGTAGCCCAATTTAACAACCCAGTTGCCTTCTATTTGTGTTAACAGACAGATTCGCAAAGGTCAGATTCATAAGTGGAGACATACTCTTAAATGTAGCCATGATCTAAAATTCCTGCAGACCAGGTAAGGACATGCCTCTTTCTGTCACACTGTGTAGCCCCCACTTGGAAGTCCAAGGGATAAGAATCGTAGGCAAGATTTACACAAAAGAAATCCTTCAATGGAGGAGATCTTCAATCACAGCTCTGCAACAAGTATAAGAATGGGTTCCCTGGTCATTGCTTGATCTGAATTGTATTAATTTGACTAACAATACACTGGCAAAAGTACTATTAACTTCATGAACAGGACACACCAGAAGTTGGAAGGATTGCTCATTGCACTTAATACCTTGAAAAGTATGCATTTGATGAAAGTTATCTTTCAAACAAAAGTATGTAAATTTAAACAGGTAACAAATTCATGTATTCATTCATATTGCATTTTAGTCGGCAATTAAAACAAAACAAAACCACATCATTAGTTTGATTCATTTACAAGCTGGAGAACACATTTTGATTTTGGAAAATTACACTCATTAATTTTTGTGCTTCTACTTGTTTTCAGGTCAGAACATTATTATTATTATTATTATTACTATAACAACATTTATAATTATTATTAATAATAGTAATAAGTTTATTAAAACCCCCGAAAAACAGGGAAATAAACGTATACATCAAAATGAAATACTAATTTATGTGCCTCACGGGATGTTGATGCTCATAAATCTCTAACATTGCATGCCAGCTTGATTTTCATGATTTGTGGTTTCAAGTTTTGCACATTTTATTTGTGTGAACAGACTGATGAAAAGGAGTGAAATATAATTGCCCTGCATGAGAACTCCATTCCATATTTGAGACTTGAAGGAAAGACAATTATCTTTGCTTGCACAACGGACTTGGATAGAAGGAGAAGTTGAAAAATGTAGAGTGTGCCAAAACTGACAGTCTTGGCACTATCAACAAAACTTGCCCCTGCTGACAAAGTTCCAAGGTCCAAGTAGTTGACAATAAAACTGGGTTTTTATTTGTCGCAAATAGGAAAATGTGGCTTCACGTCATCTTTACTGATACAATCCTTTCGTCTACTGGTCCATGTATCTTGCACACACACAAAAAGAGTTCATGAAGGCTGATGTATCGTGTATTTTTCACCTGTGCTAGTTTTGAAATAATCATTTTATAAAACTGAGGTTCAATTAGTGTCAAGTGATTGCAACTTTGAAGGTCTTTGTTTGCAAAAGGGAAGCTGGCCATACTGGCTGATATATGCTACATATGTTTACTGTGGTCACTTGTACTGCTTTTAATTTTGAAGGTGAAATTAAGAATCTGGTTGCACACACACACAGAGTTAAATTTGAAGATTTCTTCTTATAGTAAAAATTGTCACCTTGGGTCATCATTATTTCCATGCCAATATTTCAATGCATGTATTGTAAAATATTCTTTTCTGTTTAATGGGTATCACATGTACTCTTCTCCAGAGCATGTTTGCTGATCAGGTCTTTGTTAAAGTTGACTTAGTTCAAAATGGATAGTTTGATGTACATGATTAAAAAGAAAAGATAACAAAAGTTAGCACAACCTCTGTTCTACTTGAAGTACATGTATATATTTTTATTATTCAATACATATAACTTATGTCCCCAGTATACGTGAACATAAAAATATTTATTCTGCAGCTTGCCTCTGGGTTTCAGATTTTCAACATGTGTAAAATTTTATATAGTGTATTCTTGCATACTTCTCTCCCCCCCCCCCCCCCCCACATACATACAAAAAAGGCAGCACATACATGATCATATACATTACTTTTTGTCATTAATGTAATCATAACACATGATCAGTGTTGTCTTTCACAGGTCTGAAATTTATGTACCACTGGTCCTGATCACTGATTCAACTTAACTAATTTTCTCTACACACATGTTCTGTAAAAACATATCTATCATCCATTTTGCATCCTTGTTCTGTATCATTTTACCCTTTCTTGATCAGAACTCCTGAAAGTGCCGTGATGTAAATTGTCTTCTGCTTCAACCATTTTTTCTTAAATTTCATGGTAATGGCCAATATTATGATAAGAATTGTAGGTAAGACCTATCATGATCACATGCACCAAGTCAACAGCTTTCCTTGGTGTGGGTTGGGTGCAATGAACCCACACCCAGAAAAGCTACTGACTCAGTCTTATCTAGTCAGAGTCTTGGCTGGATGAGATAATGATACAGTCGTCATCTGTTTGAGAGGCAGGTGTGCGTGGGGTGGTGGGCTGGCCTGCCCGGGGAGTGCTGCCCCATGAACTGGTGCTGCCAGTGGAGCGGCCACTAGTGGTTGAGGAGCTCCGTTCCCTGTGCTGGGCCTTTGGCTTTGGTGCGTCAGGTCTGGATCCACTGGAGGATGCAAATGCAGATGCAGGAGTCATGCCAAGCACAGATGCTGCTGCATCCTTGGCCCACATGGCCAGGGGCAAATTTGACAGTGTGGGAGACAGAGGTACCCCTGCTGCCATCAGGTGTGGAAGCAGACTCATAGCATTAGCACCAGGTTGCAGTGCACTCAAGGGTATCCCTCCAGGCAGCATCATGCCTGCTACAGAGACAGCTGGTAAAGGTGGCATCATTGGATTCCCAACTGCTGGCACCAATGAAACTGGAAATGCTGGGCGCATGGCAGAGCTCACAGATGGAACTGACTCTGTCTTTGAAGTTTTTGTCATGCTTGGTCTGGTGCTTACAGTTCCTGTTGCAGAGGATTTAGGAAGCTTCTGAATAGGCTTGGCCTGAACTGGCACTGGCTTATGAATCTTCTGTTGCAAAGTAGATGCTGAACTGAGGATTGTTTTACTCTGCATCATGTTAACAGGTGTCCTTGCTGTTGTGGTAGAAACTGTGATACCTGGCCTGCTGTATGAGGGTCTCCCCTCATAAATGACCGACACTTCTGGACTAGATCTAGCTGGTTTTGCTAGCACAGTGGTTCCAGGTGGTGTCCCTTTTAAAATGAGGCTTGGTTTATTTACAGCTGTAGTTTTATGTTTGCTGGCACTGCCACCAGATGCCTGCCCTGGAGAATACTGTTTACTGCTGTCTTCTCCACGCTGTAGCACCACAACATTTTTGCCCTCCAGTTTTGAGGCTGCACTTGCAATACGGGTGTTCAGCAGTGTTTCTAATGATGAGACTGTCTTTGTGCTTGTGGCGCTAGTTGCAGTAGCACTACTGTTGCCTGATTTTGATACTCCAGGGTTCACTTCAGTCTTAGGGATTGACGGGCCAGTCTTTAAATCCATTGGCTCTGCTGTGTCAGGTGACCTTCCTCTCTTTGGAGATGTTCCGAGCATGCTGACACTGGGTGACCTTGACCTGCTGGGGCTCTTTGGTGACCCTGGACCAAGTCTCACAGAACAAGGTCTTATGATCTTTCGAGCTTCATCAGTTCCAAGTCTAACAGCAGCAGTGGGAGATCTGCTTGGAGACAGTGGCATGGATGAGTATAGACGTGTCTTCAACCCCTCACCCATATCAGATGAAGGCAACTTCGGAACCTTTGCCTGGAAAAAAAAAATACTACTTGCAAAAAGGCAATCATAAAAAGACACAAAAGTGAAAAATGTTAATTACAGTGGTACCTACTGTATGCAACCACTGCCGTGAGCAGCTGCATTGCTTTTGGTGGCCACTAGGCTAGGACATAGGAGTCACTTTCTGTGTAAAGTTACCTGTGGTGATAGGTCACCTGCTGTATGTGGCCACTTTTTCTTGGCAGAAGGGGTGGCCACATACAGCAGGTATCACTGTACTTGCAAAATGACAAATCAAATAAATCTACATCGATGTTTGCCTTCAATAGTAATTTATCATGCTTCAAATAGCAAGTTGAGTTTACTGTGTTGAACTGTAGAGCCACCCTTTGAATTTTGAAATGTTAACTGCAACACAATCCACTGAGTAAAGGTGGAAGTGTTGATGTGATGCCCAGTACCTGAACAGCTGTTGTGAGTTTGCTGGGGTCTGTGATGTGGAGACTGTCCGACTGAGTAGCACTCATGGAACTGCTGGCATCGGGGACCTTTGGAAACTTCAGTGGAGAAGAGGGGATAGTTGGTGTTGCTGGAGAAGTCTGACCTGGCTCCAGCTGTTGATCATAAGGGACAAATTCAATGAACATGTGTGTCCTATGTGAATATTTTAAATCCTTCTGGTCACAAACTTAAAATAAGTGTACCGTAAAATATACATCACACCCTTTTCAAAAGCAGGCAGCTTTGAGAACAGAATTTATGGAATGGTGAAAATAGGGTGCACAATATATCTTACAGCAGAAACCATTTCAGTTGTTGAGTACTTTTATGAAACTAATTATACACACAGATAAGAATAATAAAACTTAAAGCCACATTTTGAAATTCAACATGCATGCATACTGTAAATTCACTAGATTTCATTGGATTTCTATTTCATTTATTGCACTGGTGCCACAAAACTGAAAATATAAACACAAAAATAGTATTTTAACATAGGTTTAAGATGAACTGTGCCAAAAAATGGCAAAATAAAAAAAATTATGTGCCTCAAATGAAAAAAGTAACAATGTATACAAGTTTAAATATGTACATTTACCAACAAAATGTGAGCACAGCAACACTACGTGTACATGTGTTTATGTTTGGAGTACAGTGGTCCCTGTCTTGAGAGACCACCCCAAGGGCAGGTCAAAAAGTGGTCTCTCAAAACAGGTGGTCTTTCATTAGAGGTATAATAACATGGAAAAGATAGCACAGTGTTCTGAGAGAGCAGTCTTAAAAAAATATGCGGTCTTTCATTGGAGGGGTTTCTCAAGGCAGGTACCACTGTACAGCACATGTTGATTAAATCCTTCTATACTTTGACACACCCTTACGAGCTGTCACTCAGCTGGGACTCAGCTTTGTGACAAATTCATATGCACTAACCAGACAGGATATCAGTGACTGCATAAAATGGTGTACCTGTTTGGTGACTGGCATGATCTGCTGACAGTACCGTATGGCTTGCTCCAATGCTGATGGGGGCTCCTCCAGCTGGGGGAAAAACACTATGTTAATGAAATGTGGTTTCTTCATTCCATGCTGAGTTTTTTTATTGGTAACTTAATAGAAAAAGGTTGAATTACCAAAATAGTGAATCTGAAGTTTGAACCCAAATAGAAATCCCAGGAAACGGTTTACACATTCATAAACACAAAATACTTCTGGCAGAATGACGAAATGGCTTGTATGAAAAGTGTAACAGGTGACTTTGTTCAACAAAAATTACACCCAAAGGTAGTAAGAACAACCTATGTGAAGTTGCCTTAACCATACATATCCCCACCAGTTTGAAGAGGATCTGCTTTATACTTTGTTGAAAAAAACAAAACAAAAAAACATAGATACAAGTATTTACAATATCATTGCATCACTGCCACCATATTATTAAATACAGAGAACTGAGATGCGTTGATTGTGGCATTCATGCATCCAGCCTCTTTTAAACCATTCTTTCTGGAAAGGGGATTTGGTCCTGAATATTGCTGGTTTGAGACCATGTCATTCTGAGGTCACAAAACAAAAATATAAGAATGTGTATCGTACATGATCACCATAGCACTTCAAAAAACCAATGTTCAAATTTGCAACCATCTGGTTGCCAGAGATGCCTCAAAATCATACAGTGTAACTAATTTTAAACACAAGATCACCAAAGGCTACATTCCAAAATCAGCAAATGTAAGCACAAAAAATAATAAATGTGTGTACTCTAATATTAAACAAGACATGTTTGTAATACATAGATGTCCCCTCCCGTCATTAAGTTTGCCCTCATGAACCTGTTGATAGTACTAAATGGGACGCTCCTGACCTTGGGAAGTGGATGCAGAAACCAAATTTACTTAAGTGGCCTTGTGACCTTGGAAATTAGGTCAAGGTCACCATTCTTTGAATATGATCTAGCCCTAATAGAAGACCATAAACATCTACAAAATAAAAGCTCTGACTCAAAATATTCTGCAGTTGTTAAGCATAAACCAAATTCAGTAATGTGGCTCTGTGACCTTGGAAATTGATCAAGGTCTCCCATTTTAGAACTTGACCTAGCTCTTATAAAAGGCTATATTCCTGCACAATATGAAAGCCCTAGGTCAAAAACATCTTTAGTTATCATGCAAAAACCAAGCTCACTAATAAGACTGTAGGTGGTGACCATGGGAATTTGGTCAAGGTCATCTATCTTTTAAGCTGACCAACCCGTAATTGAGGACTATTACCATGTGCAATATTGAAGTCATAACTTAAATTCTGAGTTACAATGCGGAAAACAAGTTCACTAAAGTCCTTCTGACCTTTCAATTTAGGTCAAGGTCACCCATCTTCGAACTTGACCTAGCCCTGGATAAGGACTGTAATCCTGTGCAATATACAGGTCCTATCATAAAAATTTTATAGTTTAATTTTGTGGAAACCAAAACTTACTATAGTACCTCTGTAACCTGGGAAGTAGCATCAAAGTCAACCACCTTCATACTTCACCTAGCCCTTATATAAGAGTATATTACCTCTGTAACCTTGGAAACAGGATCAAAGTCAACCACCTTCATACTTCACCTAGCCCTTATATAAGAGTATATACATGAGCACTATGAAAGTCCTATCTTAAAAACATCTCCAGCTACAGTGCTGTGCGGAAACCAGTCTCTCTACCGACAGACCTGGCAACCTTAGGAATTTGGTTAAGGTCATCCGTCTTCTAAGCTGACCAAGCCCTAATATGGTAGAGCAATAACTCTGCGTTCTCTCATTGACCGCCATGTGGCACTGCGGACAGCTTTCATCCGGGTATTCACTAGCGGGTCAACTTGAGTGGCATCACATACTATGATGTGTTAACGCATGGTGCAAATTGTGCGTTTTTCTTGGCAAATGAAATAACCAAGTGTAACTCATAATCATGATAATGTTATCATTAATAAATACTTTTTGTAGAAAGTAATGCAATCAAGGAATCAACCCAATACACATTGTTGTGGATTTAATCACATTTGATTTTAATTTTAATTTAACTTTTTACGCTACCTGCCGATCCCCCCCACACCCACCCACACACATACAGTAACACTGTAAAACTTGGGAATTCATCTACAATAACATATTCTGATGAGGTTGTCTACTTGTCTTTATTTTTGACACAATGACAACACACCCGGCAAATAAAATATAATCGACTTCTTACAGTGTTGCCAACCCTCCCAAATTACCCGGGAGACTCCTGGAATTTTATGCTTAAAATTCTTGAAAAAGTGTGGATTTTTGACAATTTTGAGTCACCCCCTTGAAATTCATCAATATTTCCCTTCTATATTTCATATTAATTTATCAATCTCCCTTAATTTTACTCTGTATCTCCCGGATTTTAAGTTTGGCAGGTTGGCAACACTGTAAGAATCTTAAACGCGATGACCAATGTTCTTTTATCCTACTCTATCCTCCATTATCGCCCGCGATGAACCGGGTCACATTAAATCCTTGCTACAGGAGTCTTATGAAATCCTCATGCTGTTGAGTCCATATTATGTGCTATGTCGATAATTTGTTATATGTGATCATTTCATTATCTTAATAACTGTCGAAGAATATTATTTATTATTGCATTTCTTTCGACCATTCACATAGTCGAGTGGCGCTACGGCTAGGCAGGAATGTAACAAGCAGAATGCGGTTCCTGGTCACCGCGGTTCAAATGGATTTTTCGCTTTTTTAACACAACGTACGAACAAATGCATTCATGCTCTGCTATAATACAATCCTATCTTTCGTGTGTGTAAAATTTATTAGCAGATATTACATGAAAAGGAACATTTTTGGCACTTTGATTGCCGATACGTACAACAATGTTATCACAGTGTTTGCAAATACGCTGAGACCAATGTTCACCCGCAGGCGAGACCCGGATGAAAGCGATGACTCGCGCCGTGTAGTGGAGGTTTCTGGAAACTAAAGAAACTGCCCTTCCCTATTGAGGACTATTACCATGTGCAATATTGAAGTCATACCTTAATTTCTGAGTTACAATGCAGAAACCAAGTTCACTTAAGTGCCCTTCTGACCTTTCAATTTAGGTAAAGGTCACCCATCTTCAAACATAACCTAGCCCTGGATAAGGACTATAAACCTGTGCAATACATAGGTCCTGTCATAAAAACTTTTCTAGTTTAATTGTGCAGAAACCAAAACTTACTATAGTAACTCCGTGACCCTGGAAATAGGGTCAAGGTCAACCACCTTCACACTTCACCTAGCCCTTATATGGGGTATATATCGGGGCCCTATCAAAGTCCTACCTCAAAAATTTCCTGACTTATGGCATGGAAACCACAGTCTTTCTGCCCCACTTTTTCAAAGAGGGGCATAAAAAGTACAGGCAACAGTTTTCATAGCATTCATTTAGCCTTTTCCAGAGCCATGTGGCGTACCTCTCATTAAAGGATTGTGACGAAACACTGTTTTTGTTTTCTGGCTTCGAATGAAATCACTACTGATTTGGCCCCTAAAAAATTGTGGCTACTGAAATTTTCAGCATAGATGCCAAGGAATAACACAAATTTTCAAAGCTTTGAGCAATGAAAAACCCAGGAGGAGAAAGCCATGACCCACCAAAGTTAAGGTCCCACTATACTTACATAAGATATGACTGACAGGTTTGTAGAAAACTGCAAAAACATGCACCTACATAAGCATCCTGACACCAAATTGACAATGCATGTAATCTTACCAATCATCTCTATATTAACACAAGATATTTGGAGTAATATCTGTATTAGTAAGTATACTTGCCTCTCGACCATGATTTGTCTAGACCTCTGTGTCTGGGTCTAACCCTCATGAAACCAAGTTGTGTTCACTCATTTCAATTCCTGAAAACCTGACGGTCCCATGTCGCCATGTCTCAGTTCAATAGAACTGGTGGTGACTCCTGGTGCACATGCTCCCCATATCATCCTTCCTCTTTTGGAGATTGGTCAGTTGACGTCAGTTAGAAGAGGAAGCGGGGTTGGTCGTATGGGCTTCTCTGGTGGTCGAGAGGTAAGTACTTACTAATACTGATATTACTCCAAATATCTCGTATTGGTTATATAACATTACCTCTGGACCATCTGCTGATATACAAGCATATAGGTGAAGGGTAAAACATTACTGGCATACTGACCCATATGACCACCGGGACCAGCAGCTTGGGAGTAGTCATTGGTCTGAGTCAAGAGGCGACATTTGATGGGAAAACCTCAGAGCTACATGGAGTAGAGGCCGCCAGCAGCAGAAACTGGCCGAAAGCAGAAATCCTCCTTACTAACCCGCATAGGACCGCAACGAACCCCCCAGTGCTTGCCCACCAACATGACAGCTGTCAGCTTTGTGGGTAGACGCTATTGGTTTCAGCTCCATGGGACCTGGATATCTTAACAGGACCCAGTTGCCATACTGGCGGGCGCCAGGGGGTGGTATATGGTTCCTTAGGGCAGTGGACTCCAGTGTCAAACCGGCAACAGGCCAGGACATTCAGACAAACTGCCTCAAACAGTTCAAGACTAGGTCAACTAGGCACAAAGCCCTACAAGGCCCCCTAAAAAGCGCTGACCTATAGGCCTGCATCAAATCTAACCACAAGAGCGCCATAAACTGGAACATGGTGGCTGCTCTGATGGGATCCAGAAGGCCTAACAAAAGAGTATCTGAACCTAAGCAAAGGAGCCTGTGATGCCCTTGAAGACATTCATGCCATCCTCTAGCACTATCATGTCTTTCAAATAGTGCTTGGCAAAGATTGTAGACGATCACCAGTGGCAGGCCCGCAGGGGGCATTAAAGGCTTGCACCTCGTGAGCTCTGGCTGAGACAAGCTGCAAGGTGCTAGACCTTTCCAGAGAGATCTCAAAGACCTTAAGGATCGTCTGCTTAATCAACAAAGAAATCGTGTTTTGGCAAACTTGCTCCTCATGAGCGTTACTCGGTAGAAGTAGGGCTGACCTCTGTCCTCTGAGTCCATATGGGTAGGAAAGGTACCAGCGAAAAGCTCTCACCTGGCACACGGCTCTTTCCTCGAGTGGAAGAGCAGCATCCATAACATGAAGGGTAAAACCCCTGAAGGCCATAGCCAGATCTCAAGCCACTAGGTCTAGAGTCACCTGGGAGTGGTCAGGGGACCATTGGAGTCGGCCATAAGCCAGAGCGTGGATCTCGCTGCTTCTACTCCCGAAGCAAGTGTTAATAGAAAACAAGTTCCCACATTCAGTATTTGAGATCCACCCACCAGAGGTCACAAGGCACTCAAATGGCCACTTCTTCAACATAACTAACATGAGCAGTGGGTCCCACCATGGTAGGACCATCTGCTCACTGGTCTGTCGGTGTAGAAGAACCTGATGAGCGCAGAGATGAGGATCGCTCCTGATGCTGTCCCAGAGGTTGGCAAGGATTGAGGAGATGGCTGACCAGAAACCTGCCGCTGTACTCAAGCTCTTGCCTAACACTTCCCACTGAAACAACAGGAAGTTGGCAATGTGCATAATGGGCAGAGACCAAGGGTGGAGTCCATTACTGGTGCACCAGTCAGAAAACACATTCTATTGAGCCAAGTAAAGAGTTTGAGAAGATGGAAGCCCTCCTCTGGCAATTCACTCAAAGACTGATTCTGAGAAGCCTCTGTCACGGATGTGCTGTGAGATAACTGCCAAATGTGGAGGTTTAGCCCTTGAGACTTCCTGTGGAACACCCTCTGCTGGTGCAGAGGTGGAAAAGCGTACGCCCATAGGTTGCTCCAGTCAATGGCTAGAGCATCCACCGCTAGGGCCTAGGGGTCCAGATCAGGCACGATGAAAACCAACAGTTTCTCGCGAGTCATGTACAAGTCCACACGTGGAGTTCCCCATCTGGCCCACATGGCCTGAGTGACCTTTGGAAGGAACGACCACTCCGTCCCTACCGGCTAACCCCTTCTTGAGATTTGATCAGCAGGGACATTTTGATGTGTCAGGATGTGCCTCATGTGCGTGCCGACGTAGTATTCAGAGCACCATCGTGTGATGAGCCCGGCTAACTCTGTCAGCAATTGAACTGTGTCCCACCTTGCCTGTTGAGGAAGGCCACCACAGTTCTGTTGTTGTACATTATGAGGACATGTTTGTGCTCCACTAGGTCCTGGAAGTGGAGGAACCCTAAGTGTATTGCCTCCAATTCTGACCAGTTTATGTGCTGAGACATGAAGGATGGGGACCAAGGGCCTGACACCTTTCGGCTCTCCATGTAGGCTCCCCAACCAGACTAAGAAAGTCTATGTACACGGCGAGCTGGGCCTAAAAATCTTCAGCATTTGTCCGCTTCATGATGTTCTCCCTTACAGTCCACCACAGAAATCGCGGCTCATTCTCATTGAGAATTTGCATGGGGACCTGATAGCGCTGGTCTCTTGACCATCTGCCTCGCAGAGCGTGCAGCAAGCAGCGACAGTGGAGGCGACAGAATGGGACCTGAGACTCCATCCAGGTTGGAGCTCAGCAGGGCCAGCCATTGTTGCCCCAAGTGGACCTTGCCAGTCTGAAGGCTCTGAACAGTGACTTAAGTCTCTCCCACCTGTCTTCCGAAGGGCAACTGATGTAGGTAACCAGGACGAACTGGATGCCGAGAAGGACGGAAGTCTCCTCCGGCTGAAAGCTGGACTTGATTAGGTTCACTATGAGGCCCAAACAGTGACAAAGTTCAAGAATGGTCTGTGTGACCCAGGGAAAATTCAGATGCTGATGCACTTGGATAAGCCAATCATACAGATAAACATGAATGCGAACGACTGACCGGTGAAGGTAAGCAGCAACTGTCTGCACAAACCTGGGCAATACCAGCGGTGCCTTAACAAGGCCAAACGGAAATGCCCTGAACTGGTAAATCTGGCTTGAAATGAAAACTGTAGATAATTCTGGGACTGAAGTCTCCAAGATTGGCACATGGAAGAACGCATCCCTGGGATCCAAAGACGTTGCCCAATCCATGGGCTGCAAAGCTGCTGCCACCGACTGGGAGTACTCCATCCACAGGATGGGACTTCCAGGAAGGTGTTCAGCATCAACAGGTCTATGGCCAGGCACTATCCTCGGTCCCGCTTGGGGACCAGGAAGAGTAAGTTGTGAAAGCCGGGAGTAGAGTGATCCTCAACCAGCTCTATGGTGCACTTGCTCCGAAGTGTCTGAGCCGCCTCTAGGAACACCGATGCATGCAGCATCTAGCCATGTCTCAGGATGTTGAGGATGAACGAATCAACCATGATCGACTCCCAGTGCACACGATATGCGGTGAGTGAGCCGCCGACCGGGCGCTACGTGGAGCCTAACTGTGTGGCAGTTGGTAATCCTGAGATGGCGCAATCCAACATACAAAAGTCAGGAATGCCAAGGTTTTCCTGTCTTCTTGCCTTTACCAGAAGGCTTGCCCTTCCCTGAGAGCTGTCCCCTCTACCCAGGGCTTCGTGTCCTGCAGGGTGCACAAGCTGAGGGGCGAGTAGACCCGGTCCGCAAAGTACCACAAGGCAGCCAACAACACGTCTCATTAGGACTTCATAAGGACGGATCCCTTGGCATCCCCCTCTAACCATCTGAAGGCCTCTGCAGAAGCTGTGACGGACTTCAGCTGCCGAGCATGAAACTCTTCCAAGTCTAAGTCCATCAGAATCGAACCTGACGGAATGGTCTGCTAAGGTGCAGGATAGCATCACCTCTCGCTGTCTGGCTTAGGGAGGAGTCGCCCTTGACTCAGATAACCAGACACTGGCTGCTCTATGGAAACCCATGTGCCATGAGTCTTGTCTAGGAGCTGGTCAGAAACTCAGCCACGAAAGGCGAAAAAAGTTCAGGGGAGTGTTGCCGCATGTCCTTCAGAGACAAGGTCTGGTAGGACATCTGACAGCCCCATGCCTCTCCTCCTGTGCCGGGACCACAGCTTGGTCACCAACCAGGCTCTGAAGAGCTTTGACACAGTTAAAGCCCGTCAGCGGAGCAGGAGTCGTGTCCATGGGTGCGGGAGGTTGTTCCATGGCACTCACGGTCACCGACGATGCACTGTTCAGAGCGTGAACGGTGTGGGGGTCTGTATCTGCTTGCAGACGCATCTGAAAACAAGCTCAACCTCTGCCTTGGTGTCAAGGTCCGAAGACTTGGGACTCGCAAGGGAAGCGGTGAGCTCCGAAGCGTCCTCGAACAACGCATTGTCCATGGGAAATGGGGCGGCCCCCTGAGATCTGTCACCACACCCCCTGGTGGGGTAGCAAGGACTTCCGCGAAAGTTGTAACAACCTAAAGCGCCACATCCGCCTGCTCAGCCCACATGGGGCTAGAGAGGGGAGGTTCTGGTAGACTGTGTGCAGTGGTCCTAGCGGCTGCTGACAAAGATGTCTGATGGCTGGAGGGATCCTGCTGGGACTCCAGGAGACTTCTTTTAGGGACCACAGCTGCAGCAGGCTCAGAAATCTGTGGGCAGGAGGAGGCCTGAGAGAGTCTCAGTGCCCAGAGAGAAGCGACTCAAGGCAGAAGTAGCAAGCTGCTCCCCCGACAGAGTCTGCTGGGACTCAGCTGCAGTGATGGCGGGAGTGGAGGAAGACGAAGTCTCCAACTGCAATGGCCGACACTGCTGGTGGGGGAACTGAAGGTGTCAGGAGGGCCACCATAGGTGCCGACACAACCGGGGCCAAAGACCCACTAATGGCAGAAGGCACCGGTGCTGACACAGCTGGGGTCAAAGACCCACTTACGGCAGAAGGCGCCCCTACAGACCTGGGTGTCTGCCTTAGATCTCCCATATGCCTTAGCTTATGAATGGAGCTCCCAGAGCCCGGAGCTCAGGAAGTTTTCCAAGGCACTGGTGGTTGTCCGGATGTTGCAGACTTATGATCTGAGCGCTCAGGTCTGGGTGCTGAGGTTCTGGAATACCCGGGTGGAAACCCAAAGGTCTTCATTCTTGGAGACTCATTCCAGGGACCACAGCAGCCACAGACTCAGAAACGTGTTGGCAGTAGGGGGCCCAAGAGTTGCAGTGCCATGAGAGAGTTGACTCAAGGCAGAGGCAAGCTGCTCTGCTGACAGAGTCTGCTCGGACTTAGGTGCAGTGATGGCAGGAGTGGAAGAAGACAAAGTCTCCAACCGCTAAGGCCGACACTGCTGGTGGGGCAACTAAAGGTGTCAGCTGGGCCACTGTAGGTGCCAACACCACCGTGGCCAAAGGCCCACTAACGGCAGAAGGCGCCCCTACAGAACTGGGTGTCTTCATTCTATCTCCCCCTGCCTTGGCTTGCGATCTGAGCTCTCGGAGCCGGAAGGTCCCAAAGTTCGTTGAGGCACCAATTCCTGGACCTCCTGGACTTATGATTCGAGTGTTCGGACTGGCCGAAGTGCTGGAGGGTTCCCGTACTTCTTTGAATTATGGTCTGAGTACTCAGACTAGACTGGCCTAGGTTCTAGAAAAGCCTTACAGGAACCCGAAGGTTTCCATTCCGGATGTACCAGTTTGCTGGACTTCTGCTCTGCACGCTCGTACCTTGAGGACCGAGAACTTGACAGCTTCAGTCAACACTTGGCTGACTTCATTGAAGGAAACTCTGAAGAACAATAACCTTGAAAATGGTGCATGGATCGAATCAATAGCATTTGCTGGGTCCAAGCAGACGTCCCCAAGACTAAGTCCCAGATCAGTGAGCAAGAAGCCGCGGTCTTCACCTAGGTAGTGTTGAACGCTCAAGATCCCCAAGAGGTGATCTCTTGCAAACCGACTTGCCACTTGACACAGGGAAGAAGACAAGTGTCATCTCTCAACCTAACACAAAACCCGAGTATATTCAGAGAACACACGAGGTCAAGTTTTTAGTGACAACCAAAGCAATGATTGTGATCCCAGGCTGCCATGAATTGCTATGCAAGTCCTACTTCAGCCAATTTACCCGACAAGGGAAAAGAGAAGTCTCTAAACCACACGCACAGCATGCTAACCGTCTTCCTTCTGTCTGTGATTTAACCTGCCAAAACGCCATCTTGGAAAAAAAATGAATCAAGCCAGCACCTACCAGCTCTGCTTCAACATTTCTCACGGGCATCTGTAGGTCAAAATTAGCAATCTGTAACTCCCAGAAGTCCAGGAAGGCCTAGAAAATAAATGCCGCAGTTGCTGCCAAGCAACAATTGTCTGGCAGGCACTGTCCTCCCTCTCTCTGCGATCTGAACATCAAGTCGCCATCTTGAAAACTTAGGTTACAAACCAAATGACCAGCTCTACTCCAAACTATTTCAGAGGTATCTGCAGATCAGAAATCAGCTATCTAGGTCTCTGAAAAGTCTCGGGTTGATGAGAAAAGATTTTCCGCACAAGGGAATGCACGTGAAGCACTAGAACAGTGATGGTGAACAAAAGTTCACTGAGCTCCCAACTCGAACGAGCAAGCCAGTAATGGTGCCCAAAAGAGGAAGGATGATACAGTGAGCAAGCGCACCTGGAGGAACCGAGAGATGGCGCCACGGGACAGTCCGGTTTTCAGGAATCAAGTGAGTGAACTCATCTTGATTTCATAGGCATTTGACCCAGACACCGAGGTGAAATTGTGGTCGAGAAGTCACATTACGTAACTGATACACAGTGTTGGAAAGAAAAACTTGAAAATGGAGCATCAGTTTCACTCCATATTAATCAGTTGTATCACTACCTACTCCCCAAGCATGTTTTTTTTTTCCTTAGTTTTTCCGTAAGACTGCTTAGACAGGTTAATTTCTCTTCTCAAACTTTTGAATTGAACAGTCACTTTGTTGCAAGAAAGGTGCCATTTCTCTGATGATGACCACATCACATGTTTCAAATCGTAACCTACTGCACTTCATATTTACGCAGCATTTTTCAAGAGGTGCCTTGGGTCCGTGGTAGCAAGCTTGCTTCCTGATCTACTGTTCTCAAGTCGAATGTCGAGCAAGCAATTTTCTTTTCTTTTTTTTTATTATGGCATAATTTTTTTTGGTCACATTTTTGTTTTCATTTTTTACCCCAAAATTCCTTTTCTTTTAATATAACAAATTTTTTTTCACCATTTTTATTCGTCAAAAAAATTGAGAAAAATCACAGGAAATACTAAATAGTCCTTATTAAAATAGGCGAAGGTCAGTGAACTTAACTAATATATATGCATTGGACATGATCTATATATCCTATAAATTTGGTATGTCAAATTGAATCATTTGTCAACATATGGAATTTTGCATTTTTCATGACATTCTAACTCATAATTTCCATCAAATCATAGGTGGCACCACCAGTATCATAAGCAACCAAAACTTTGACCTCTTCCACAATCCTACTCCATTTCATGAAGATCCATAAACTAGACATACCTATAACACAAAGCATTGACTGAAAGGTTTGCCAGGAATTAGGCTGCCATTTGCTCAAATTATGTCATGGTGACACCAAAATCTAATCAATTCATCTTGCCAGGTAAGATAAGCATATTGCCAAATTTGAGCAAAATACATGGAGGCATTCTGTAGATATCGCGGTAAAGAAAATGTGCACATCTGAATGGACGGACATTCCGATGGACAACACGAAAACATACAGGGTCTCGAAATGGAGTGGACCATTAAAAATTAAGGATGCTGGCTTGGTCACAAGATTTTCACACACTTGACAAGTCCTTAAAGTTATATGAGCCTAACTCAAAACTGTGGGGTGCACAGCATTCACAAAATGACCCCTATATTCCCACTGGTCATTTAACCTTGACCTTCAACTGGATTTAAACAATTATACTATTCAACATGTGCACCCCACATCCAGCTTTCCATACATGGTCTGTTTGTTCAGATAAATAATATATTTTCGAGTTATTGACAAAAAGCAATAAACCTGGACAAGCACCAAAATAAATATTTATTGGGTCACAGTGACCCAAAAAGTAGGTCACCCAAGTACAGTTTTACGTACAATGTAATCAAGTGCAATTTTGATCCAGAGGCTCAATTCTCTTTGCCATTGATGTCCAAGCTACACCCTGCCATTACAAAATCACCTCTTTCAACTTTATAGGGCTGCTGACCTTACAAAAATAGGTCAAGGTCACTGATATTATATGACATGCTAGCATTGGACATGGTCTGTGTATTCTTTGGCAAGTCTAACCCAACTGCTTTTTGAGATATGGAATTTTATACCTTAACACACATTTTGCCTCATATTTTCCATCAAATTATAGATGGCGATACTAGTATCATAAGCAACTTAAAACTTTCATCTCCTCCACAATCCCCCAAAATTTCGTGAAGATATATCAAACATCAAGGATGCTGGAGCAGACACAAGACTGTCACATTTTGACCCATATATTACATAATACTGCAGGTGGTGCTACCAATATCAAACTCGACATAGATTTTCATACATTTGATAAGTCCTCAAAGTTCAATATGAGGCTCGCTTAAAAACTGTGGACCATAATGCGCACAAGCTCCGTGGCCTTTGGTCAGCAGAGCGAAAAAAAGAAAAAATCAGGTCTACAGGTATCTAGAAGTGTGCCTATGTAATTTTGAAGCAATTAGCCATCCATTTTTCACACAATTTTAATTTTCCCCCATCATGAAAAAATAATCAAATAAAAACGCAATCCAAAAACCATTGGAACATGACCTATTAAACATACATGGTTGAGATCCATCTCATAGTAAAAATCCATAGGATTATTCCTTTGACAGTTCAGTTTTATAAGTAAACAATTACAGGAACTGTCACAATCCTGTTGTGGAATCCGAACAATTGAATACTCCTTTTACACTTCAGTTTTTATGGTAAAAATGATTAATTTACACTGGAAAAAAAAAATAACACGCTCACAGCAAAAATCCTGTCACAATACCTTATTGTTCCTGTACTGTCTATAGGCTTCAGCCAACAGGTTGTTGACTCGCTCCACTGAGCCAACTTGTTTGCCCGTGTGCTGCCATACTCTGTATACTTCCAGCAGGAACTTCTGCCAGCTCTCCTCACTGCCCTTCTGATTGAGGTGTTCTTCTAGTACTTTCAGGCACAGGCTATATGCCTCCTTTGCCATATATATGCGGTCATTGTCCCTCAAGTACTTTCTGTAACAAGTTAAGTAGGTCAGTTAATGAACCTTTAGTGTCCCAAATGTTACACTTGACAGTAAGGTTTAAGCATCTTGACATTCATGTCATTTTAGCTTTTTGTCAAGTGCTGTTACCTGCTGTCAAAGACATAAGTTTGCATGTTTTGTAACATTTCTGTGAAAGTGAGGCCACTTCCAAGTATTTCACTGTATTGAATGAGGCTGTGATAATATTAAAAAAAAGGCCCTCATCAAATGTTCTGGCTTACTTTTGTTACAAGTTTCACCTGTCTTGCATGGATTTTTACACTTCCTTCAAGAAGCTATGCCTTTCTTCTGTCACATTAACCTGAGATCAGAGACTACCTGTCCTGTGACACAACTCTTGTCTGGCAGACAGGGAGATTTAAATAACAGGCACTACTGTACATGGAAATTAGCATTCAAGGCATGAACTAGATGAAACTATATACTGTATAATCATAAATTTTTGCGAGAGATAAGTTCTGAAATTTTCCTGAGTAGACCCTACTTGGGAACATCGAACTCGCAAAAATTTACCACATTAAATCTAAAAAAGTCACATCACAACAGCATCTTTTACATAGTATTTGAATCAAAATATAAAAAGAAACTTCCACATACAGAAATGGGGAGGTCTCATACAATAAATATTTTTTTGGTGGTGTCAATTGGGGAAAATAAAATTCACAGAAGTATCTTTTGAGGCTAATTCGGAAAATTTTATGCTCGAGAATATAAATGATTTTACAGTAGTTCTGATGGTGAAAATGAGTCTAAGAACAAAGAAGAAACAAACAAAAAAGTCCATTGTGGATATGTGGTCCATGCATCCTACTGAGCTTGAAAAAATAGCAAAAAGTATAAGCAAAAAATTGTAGCAAGAAACCTTACAGCAGATCCAATAAGCCCCCCCCCCCCCCCATCAGATAGAAATTTAATTGAAGACTGACAATCCTTTCAGGGGAAAGATTGGTTGATTGTGTACTTTCTCACCTGCCCTGGTCAGGACTACGTTGGAGCTGTTGATGAATGAAGAATAAATTTTTGCTGTCTTGTGCCTCCTCCAGCACTCTGTAGGCCAGCTGCAGTGAACGCAGCAAGTGTGAGGCAAAGCTACCAGACCTGTCGATCTCCTCTATAGGTATACGCCACAAGCCCTAAAACCAATGCCAAGAAGAGTGTTGTTAACTTATAGGTAGTAGATAGTGTTTGTCTCACTTATGCTGGATTTACAACAAGGGACATACAGGATTTTGGCAAAAGGCCTTTTTGATGAGCAATCGGAGTACATTATTGCTTTCTTCTCCAGAGCACCGGTGCATCGTATTGTCTTATCTTCTGGTGTGACTTCATTATGGCCCAGGCCTAGATCTATACAGTCTTCCAAGTTCAACAGCACCTCTTTTGCTTGCACAAAAAAACAAAAAAGAAAGTATAGTAACCTGGCTGGCAGTGAGGATGGTATTGGCCAATTGTTTTTCTAATAAAATACGTTTAAACCAATGCAATTTCCCTGTCAGATTTGTTAGTGGTTTGTCTGCTCGCTCATGCATAAGTATCGGGATTCATCAATAAAATGATTGCTTAGGCTTTTCATAAAAGAATCAAATTTCAATGTAATTCCAACAAAAAAATCAAACAATAAGTTTCTATGGGAAGTTGTCCACTTCAATCAAGTCAGGCATCAGGAGTGGTCACACAACCGGGTAGCTTCCATGAGTGTTTGTGGGACAGCAGACAGACATGGCTACCTCCATGGACAAGTATGGCCTATATGGCCTGTTTGCCTGTAAAAATCTCACAAACATTCACAATATAAGGAGCACTTATAGTCGTTTTTAATTAACTAACTTTGATACATTTACACCTTGTTTGCAAAATCGTTAAACTGGGAGCCAGTAAAAAGGTTCCTGTACTCTGTTTACAAAAATAAATTGCAATAAGACTCTTTGAAAATAAAATAGGCCCTAAAAATGTGCATTCACTACACAAAATTACAGTACACAATGCAACAAGTGTTGAGATGCTGCACAATTCGAATGGCAACAATGACAATGGCATTTGCTTGCATCTTTGGATGTGCTGAGAAAGGAGGTAGTTTTAACTTGTTGTCTTTTGCTGTGACTCATAGTGCACAGCAACTTACAAATGGATGAAGTACAAAAACAAATAATGAATAAATAAATTCAGGCTGCTGCAAATTATTGTCCAAAAAAAACAATTCTATGGGTACATACAACATCCACACAAAGCAACAATAGAAAGATCCATGACATGATCTCTTTATCATATGTTCACATGAATCATAAGTATACAAATCATCTTTTAACCCTTTAACCTAAGCTTTACATACCATATGTCTATATACAAAATGTAGGCTCATACAGTCATGATAATACACTTCAAATTTACCTTAATGTACCTGGTCAACAGTGTAATCAATTAATTGTGGATTAAGCTACTGCACTTATCAATCTGACAAAGTATCATGCTCACATTGAAAAAGTTGGTCTGCTTGCGGTCCTGGAAGAGTCCTGGACTAGGCATGTGTGGCAGCTGGTTCCACGGAGTCTTGTGTGTACCCAGTAACAGGTCCCGGGCTTTGTTCACATCCTTTGTACAGAAAACACAAACCATCAGTGATCCATAGAACCTTCCTAGTCATGACAAAAACACAGGTAAATGAACAGTGTAACTGCATATTGTATACTCCTTACAGATAAACATTCAGGAACTATAATTGACAGTCCTATATTGTGTATCATTATTCCAGGCAATGGTTACAGTGTTGAAGCACTATCCTGGCATGAAAGTCTACTTATTACCCTGATATACAGGCAGTCAAATATATTTTCCATTTTCTTTGTTCTCTTCAAACAATCTTTATAGTTGGTCAGTCTCGATGTAAATGTGCCCCCATAATGGTCCCTATTAATTATTAGACATTAACTTAAAACAATCATAAACACAATAAAGTGATCCTTTGGTGTGGGGTCACATGGCTGTGCCCGTATATTCCCGCATTCCCCTGTTATTTACACCTTAAAGCTGGTGGCCTTTTGGCATGGTCCCATAGGGCAGATTCTACTTTACTTACAATATCTGACCAGTTTCAAGGTACATCATTTGCAAGTACCTGCTACCATCCCTTCTGCCCGCCAAATGTGGCCAGATGTAGAAAATGGTCTTAAATGTGCACAATTTACAGCCAACATTTATTTATTTTTTTTTTTTTTTTGGGGGGGGTCCAAAATATCAAAAAGACAGACTATATTTAAAAAGCAGACACCAACAGTCTACAATCAAACAAACTTTGTATCAGACTTATGGCATTTACATGCAAAGTTTTGCTACCCACACCTAACAGACAAGCAGGGTCCGAGTTTCTAAGCGTGAAGAATACTGGTACCTGGTAGGCAGAGTCTGGTCAGATTTTAGTACCACTGAGTGTTAATATATATGAAGACAACTCATACCTGATAGACAAGCAGGGTCTGGTCAGATTTTAGTACCAGTAAATGCATAATATGAAGAATACTCCCACCTGATAGAAGAGCAGGGGCTGGTCAGACTTTTGTACGACTGAGTGTATAAATATGAAGGCTACTCATACCTGATAGACAAGCAGAGTCTGGTCAGATTTTAGCACCACAGAGTGTATATATATGAAGAATACTCATGTCTTACCTTGTGAAACGGTGACTGGAAGTAGACTTTAGCCAGATGATATAGAGACTTGTAATGTTGCGGAAAACGAGACAGGCACAGACACATTGCACTAATACACATATCCAACAACTTGGCATGTTTCTTCTTAAATTCTTCCTTTGATAGTTCTTTAGTATCTCCCTCAGCCTGTTGTAGCTTTCCTTGTGTCTGTTCTTTCTTTTCATCATCATTTTGTGCATTTGATTGGTCCACAGGTTTTACTTTTTGTTCTGACTGGTTTGTTGACATGTCAGCTGACTGACCTGGCTCCTGTGATTGGTCAGATGACTGGGTAGCAGTGCCTTTGTGATGTGATGACTGATTCTCTAAGCATTCTGATTCCTCTTTCTTTACATCAACACTTGATGAGGGCAAACTACTATTATTTCTATCCCCTTGGTTACCAGTTTCTAATTTGCTGTCACATGATTTGCCAATTTGATCAGACATTTGGGTTTTGTGTTTCACATCACAAGTGTCTTCCCCAGCTTCAGTTTTATTTATTATTAATTTTGGCAACATTTCTGCTGCTGCTCTTTCAAGCTTTTCTTTAGGCAGATTTGAAGTGGAGGGTCCTTTGACTGGAGTATTAGGTTCTGAGTTGTCAAGAACAATTATGCTATCTTGATCCTCATCCATCGGCACACTTTTCTTTATTGCCGTTTGATCTTGTGAATGTGAATCTTCCCTATCTAGCTCATCATTACTTTCCTTATCGCTAGGATCTATGACTTTCTTGCATGCCATTTCCAAATCTGTAAGAAAATCTGAATCACTTTTATTTGTCTCTAGTGATGTATTCACCTCCATTTCAGACTCCTCATCTTGGGTATTTAAGTTTGTTTCCTGTTCAATAACTGTAGCTGCTGAGCCAAACATATCAGAACTCATGCTGTTATCTCTTGATCCACCATTGCTGTTGTCTTTGTTCAAATCTGGGAGAATACTTTTTGTGTCCTGTACTTCCCCCTGTTTTATTCTGTCAGTTCCCATTAGTAAGTCTCTGTTACTGTCAGTAGATGATGCTGGAACAACAGTGTGAGAAATATTGCTGGCTTGTGGTGTTGACACAGTTGCTTGACTCATATTGTGTATAACTGAGTGTTGTGGTTGTTTGTCCTCTTTCACCTGACTTGAGTCCATAAATTCCATTGGCTGCTCCTGCCTGCCAGCACTCAAGGTTAGCTGGTCTTTGACTATGGTGGGACCTCGAGGCTGGCTTAAGGGGTCTTTCATTAGGGTACCCATTGTTTTCTCATCTTGACCATCAGACAAAAGATGCTTTGTTATAACATCCCCAAGGATGTTTGCCATGGAGAAACTTCCAGCAGATGGTGCTGGGGTGGGAATATTTACAGCTGAGACTGATGGCAGTAAGAATGGACTAAATACTTCCTTGGTCTGGGCCACAGTTGCAGTGGTAGCTGGAGACACTGATGCACTGTGGGTGGGCAGGCCTGATGATACACTAACTCCCCCTGGTGTCACAAGTCCAGTGCCTCTCACCATGGTAGTTTCTTTACTCTGATCCATAGAGTTCTCCTCTGCTGATGAACGACCTGAGCTGTCAAAGCTACGCTGCTTGGAGTATTCATGATCCTGTGGCACAGCATGGTAAGTGGGCTTGGATTTTTTACCAGCAACAGGCAATGGGGCTACAGCGTTCGGTGTGGTTGGTGAGAGCACACCTGGACATGAAGATTCATCTGTTGTCATGGAGCTATCCCTGCAAACAAAGTTAACGGAATTTTACTTCAATACAGCAAGCAATGTTCAATCCTTGCAGTTCTTACACATACAAAATTTTTATACAGTATATTTTCGCAAATTATTGAGAGTACATCAACTGACTGAGTGAAACAACAGAGTATAAACACTGGTACGTAATGTATTAAAAGTTGAAGATTGCAGACAGATTGACTACCACAAAGAATTACTACAATCTGCCCCCCCCCCCAAGAAAAAAGGTACAGTAGTACTGCTGCATGTGACCACCCCTACGGCCAACGAAAAATGGTCCCATATTACAGGTGGTCGTTCACCCAAGGTACCTGAGCTTGGTTCGGGTATCTTTCCAAGGCAGGTGTGGTACACGGTAGTATTGGCCCAGCTACCAAACTTTTGTACACACATGTGCACGGTAAATTCATATTGGAAATGAAATATATTTTTGCCGAATTATTCTTATTTATGTTCAATGATTTTATCAAAAAGAAACTTCATGCCAATCAAGGTCGCTGTGTAATCAGTAAAGTTCAAAGACAGACCTGTGCACTTTCACAAGCAAGTCCGCTGAGTACCTTAAATCCGCTCAGAATTGCCAAGTAAAACGCTACATGATTTCGCTCTCACTAAGTTGAACAGTTCTGTCACTTATCCTTACTTTAGATCAGAAGTGTCCAAGTTGTTAATGATAATCTGTGTAAGTGGTTGTCAAAACCATGGAGGTCTTTCTACCTCCATGTCAAAACAAAATGCAAGCAGTAAAATTAAGTCTTTGAAGCTGTTGTGCTGAGTTTCATCACGTTCCCAGCCTGATGAGGTCTGAGGATGCCACTGGTTAAATGTTTGGCCGCAAACTAATTTTCACTTTTCTAGTGTCATTTCAATTTAATCATAGTACGATAGCAGTAATGCTATAAAATCTGTAATAATTCTAATTCAATCAAATATAAAATAAACAGGAAACAAAACCACCACGTGTTGATCAACAAATCTCAGAGCATGTGCGTGTCTGGAGTTCACAGAAGTTGCGCGGAAGTATTATCTTGGTTCAATTATTTAATCATAATATGATGAAGTAATGCTGAATGCTGACCTGTAATAATCTTAATTTAATCAAATACCAAATAAACACCTATACAACACCATGTGTATATCTGTGTTTTCCTAATCGACAAATGTCAGACCACGTGTCACTCCGGAGTTCCGCAAAGTAATTTGTGTCTGAATGCAAATTAAAAATGGAAGATTCAAATGTGCACTTGCAAGATACTGGGAGCATATTTCAATTGATTTGATCAACAATGAACTTGACATAACCGAGCACGCAGATTATGGTCATGATAGGAAGTAATGAATTCAGAATATTTTTGCGACCATTCAGTTGTTTTTTTTTTATGTAAAACAAAGGCTCGGTAGTAGACGGCACCACAGGCACAAGGTGCCAGCCAGTTCAACTTTAAAGCAACAAAAAGAGAACCCAGTATGTTCCAAGTTGTAATACACTTCAAATCAATCCGGTTTATTTGAAATAAAGTTTGAAAAACAGGAGAATTATGATAATTGAATGAATGACAGTTGCAATTTGGTTGTATATGATGGGAAAAAACAGGGTTTGTCACTGATTGACACTCTCAAGTCTCCGCAAAAAGCAGTCATTTGGGAAGTTTTTTGCCAAATTTTCCTGGTCACTGGTCGTTTGCTGCAGGTGGTGGCTCAAGATAGTGCATTTAACATTAGAAAAACATCCGTGCATGGGAAAAAATGGTCGTTTTGAGCAGGTGGTCGCTAATTGCAGGTAGTACTGTATGACTAAATAAAGTGTAGTGCATGCATTCTATCCTGCAAAAAAATTAATCTCTCATGTACATCTGAAAACATGACTCCGTAAGTTACTCAGTGTCAACAATGCTTCTTTGCCACTTATAATATATACATGTATAAAGTGCGTTTAGGTACATCAACATTGGAGAAAAGTAAAACTTGACACAGCTGCTTTTCTTACAGTCTGTCTCTCTTCTCTGCCTTCTTCTCACAGTTGTTGGCAAAGGGTCCCTCAGCTGCCTCTTTCAGATACTTCTCCACTTCCAGTAAAGTCGCCTGCTCTATGTGTTTCAGTAACTGCTTCAGAATCGCTGCATGTATTCTGTAGTACACCTACAACACGAATACATGTACATGTATTTATGAAATTGACAAGCTGCATGCATATCTCTAGTGGTAGCTAACACTGATCATAAGGATTAACAGGGCTTTACCAGTGGAAGAACTGTATACTGGTATTAACTGACACTCTCCCCCACCCCTCCCCAAGACATCCTTTTCCCTTACTTATTGTTCCAGGTTAAGTGAATTTGACAATTTTGCATGGATTTGGAACTGTCACAAAAAGAAGGTGGTACTTCTCATCTATTGAGCTGTAGGGACAGCCCTGAAACTACTATAACTTTTACATTTTTACGGGCTATATCAGTTGAAGGGCATCTTTACCAAAAAATGCCTCCAGAAATACTATTGACTGATTAATCAAGATGACTGAATTCACCTAAACTATGGAGGAAGCAATAGCATTTTTTTTTGTACATTCAGAACATGTGCACAGGCAATACAACAATCCTTACATTTTTTGTATGGCTGATTTAATGAATATATGTCCTTTGTTATTCCGCAAATATACACATGAAAATCCTCACAAGAAATGCTAAACATGGTCGAATAAAGTTTTGATTACAATGCTGAGTTTAAACTCCAGCCACTGAATGTATATACATGTGTATACCTCCAGTGATTCCACGGCAAGATGTGGAGGGCTGTAGATGTATGTTATCTTTTTGGGATAGCGAGCATAATCTTCATGCAGATGATGGACAGCCTACAACACACATGTAACATTTCCTTTAGTTGCACACCTTATCATACTCTACCTGTACCCCTACAGAGAAACAGTCAGCCATGAAAACTTTTCATTTGTATAAAAGTAAAATCTTGAAGAAAATCAAAGCATAACTTATACAAATGGTATGAATCATGGAGTTTGAATATTTCAAAATGGCAACACTTTAATCTCGCTGGTGTATATGCAACAAGTTCTTCAATCAGAAATTTATTTCTGATGTGTGTACACAAATGTCAAAACTAATTGTGAATAAAAAAATTCTATAATGTTTGGGAGGAGGGAAAGGTTAATACGAGATATTTGGAGTCATATCAGTATCAGTAAATACACTTACCTCTCGACCACCATTTGCCTAGATCTCTGTGTCTTGGTCGAATGCCCATAAATCGAGTTGAGTTTTGAGTCACTTGATCTGAAAACCTGACGTTCCCATGGCGCCATCTCTTTGTTCTTGTGAAACTGATGGGGACTCCTGGTGCGCATGCACCCCATATTATCCTTCCTCTTTAGCAGATTGGTCTGTTGAAATCAGCTGTAAGAAGCGGGGTTGGTCAGGTGGGCTTCTCTGGTGGTAGAGAGGTATGGGTACTTACTAATACTGATATTACTCCAAATATCCTGTATTAGTTACATAACATTACCTTTCAACCACCATTTGCCGATATACAATCGTAAAGGTGGTGGGTGTGATGTCACTGGTACACTGACCTCAATTGACCCCTGGGACCAGCAACTTGGGGCTAACCATCGGTCCGTGTGAGGAGGCGACATCTGAAGGGTTCCAGTGTTTGTCCCCTCATGAGGTTCTCCCTCACAGTCCACCACTGAAGGTGCGGGTGATCCTCGTTGAGAATCAGCACCGGGGCCTGATAGCCCTGGTCTCTCGTCCATCTGCCCCTCAGAGCTTGCTGCAATGGAGCGACAGTGGAGATGACCAAGAGGGACCTGGAAGTTTACTGAGGACAGAAAGCCCAACAAGGTAAGCCATTGTTGCACTCAACAGATCCTGCCAGTCAGAAAGGACCTGAACACTGACTGAAGTCTCTCCCACCTGTCTTCCGAAAGGCAACAGATGTAGGCAACCGAAGACTGGACATGGGTAGGTTCACTATCGGACCAAGCATTGGCAGAGTTCCAGAACAGTCTGTGTGTGACACTGCCATTCCGCGCGACGAAGTGCCCAGATAAGCCAATCATCCAGATACACATGAATGCGAATGGCTGATAGATGAAGGTAAGCAACAACTGAAAACGTGAACCTGGTAAACACCAGCAGTGCCGTGGCAAGGCTGAACGGAAACGCCCTAAACTGGTACACTTGGCTAATGCGAACCACATATACTTCCATGAAGTCTCCACAATTGGCATGTGGAAGAATGCATCCTTGAGATCCAGGGACATTGTCCACTCCATGGGCCTTAAGGCTGCTGTCACCGACTGGGGGGTCTCCATCCTAAAGGACGGGACTTCCAGGAAGGTGTTCAGTATTGACAGGTCTATGACAGGGCGCCATCCTCCATCCCTCCTGGAAGAGTAAGTTGTAAAAGCCAAGAGAACCTCAATTCTCTACCGACTCTATGGTGCACTTGCTCTGAAGGGTCTGAAATGCCTCCAGGAATGCTGATGCTTTGGGTTCCGAGGTGGGTGGATAGAGGGAGCACAAGTTGAGGGTCGGGCAGACGCGGTCTGAGAAGTACCGCACTTAGAAGCTGAGGCGCCCAAGGACGACAACAACTGAGCAGAGTTGGTCAGCGCCTTGTAGCATGCCTGGTTGGCTGAGCGGGCCCAAAGGTCCTGCACCTGGCGGGACACTTCCGTCATCTCTCGTCCGAACAGAGTTCCTGAGCAGTGAGGCCTCGTGCGGGATCTATGAAGGATCGGGTCAACCAGCTTCTGACCCTGGAGGTAGGCATCCGTCCGCAACAAATGAAGGTTCGCCTCCAGTGTGCAAGCGGTCCGCACCTGGTGATCAACAGTGTCACCTGGTCCAACCAGTCTCGCAGAGGAGTTGCCCTTGCCTCAGGTAGCCAGATGTGGGTGGCCCCACAGAAACCTGTGTGCCACGAGTCTTGGCTGTGAGCTGGTCATATAATTCCGACTGAGAAGTCTGTTGGCTGGAGAGATCTGGCCAAGTCTCTGAGAGGGGGCTATCCTGAACTTCGGCCGCCGCCGACTGAGAAGTCTGCAGGCAAGAGGGGTCCGGAGGCGGTTTAGGGACCCCCCGGGCTTCATGTCTGAGTGAGAGCTCGCTCAAGGCAGAAGCAGCGAGCTGTTCTGCTGACAAAGTCCACTCAGGCTCGGGAACAGCAGTGGTGGCCAATGCGGAAGAAGACAGAGCCTCTTCACGCAACCGCTGATCCTTGCGGAGCTCGAGTTCCCTGCGACTCAACAGAGTGAGGCAGGGTACGTGAGAGCAAGCATGAATCGCCAACTGCTCTCTCTGGGGTGAAGCTGCCAGAGGTGCAAGAGGGACTGCCGGTACTGATGTGAGGTAACAGAAAGTTCCGCCTGGATAGTAGGTGCCAACACCACTGGGGCAAAGACCCACTGACAGTAGCAGGCCCCACTGGTCTGGGTGTTTCGAGCGCTCAGACCCAGATGACGGAGATCTTGACAGCTGCAATCTGTGCTTGGGTGACTTCTTTCGCACAGAGTCTGAAGAAGAAACAGCCTGCTGAGAGGGGGCAAACAATGCACTTAACATCTCGGCTTGCATCATCATGCTCTGTGACATAGATTAAAAAATATGGACAACCTTTGGATCAGTGCCAAGAGCAGATGTGGCAGTCCTCTGAGGCAAAGTTGGTGGCGCACAAGATCCCGAGGAGGTGATCTCTTGCTTCCAGACTTACTATTCCAATGTCTCTTCACCTTCTCCCAAGGGGTATCGTGTGTAGAAACATCTGTCATCTGGAGCTGCGGACCAACCGAAGTGGGTATCCGATCTTTCCCATCAGCCACATGAGACTGCAGACGAACTGAAGTAAGTCTGGTTTTTTTCATGGGGGGGGGGTCTGTGGTGAAGATTCAATGGAGTCAGTCGTCTCAGCTCAGCGTTTGACAGCTGCAACCTGTCGCCTACACCTCCCACAATCAGACTTTCTCCGTGGTTGCTCACAGAACAGCCATTTGTCTTCTCCCCAATCCTGAAAGTATCTGCAAGTTGCTCGCGAGAGCAAACTTGACAGAACTGCAGGCAACAACCATAGCAATGCAGATGGTCATCCCAAGCCCCCATGTAGTGGTTCCGTGAATCCAGCTTTTGTCCGTGATCCAACAACGACGAGGATGCAGACAAAGTGGTCACTGGATCAACACCCATGGACTGCCTCCGAAAGGAAGCAATAGACTGGTGTGCACTGCTTTCCCTCTCTCTGCAATGTTTGCCGAGATGCCATCTTGAAAATCTAAGTGCCAGGCCAAATGACCAGCTTTGCACTAACTACTGCACAGAAATCAGGTTTCTAGGTTTAAGATCCCTGGACCGCTTAGAAAAGATTTTCTGCAGATTATGGCGTGCATAAAGAAATATAGCAGTGAGTGTGAACAAAAGTTCATGGAGCTTTCAACTCGAAAGGCAAGCCAGTAATGGCGCCCAAAAGAGGAAGGATGATATGGGGAGCATAGGAACCAGGAGTCCCCATCAGTTCCACAAGAACAGAGAGATGGTGACATGGGACCATCAGGCCAAGCGAGTCAAAACTCAACTCAATTTATGGGTGTTCAACCCAGACACAGAGGTCTAGGCAATTGGTGGTTGAGAGGTAATGTAACTAATACATGTATTGACAAAATTAATACCAGCAGTTGCATTGATATTGTACCCTCAGAAATAAGTATCAGTGTACAAGGAACTGCACCTGCATTACAACCTACCTGTTTATAATGGTCCAGATACTCATGTAGTGGTCGTTTCATCTTCTCAGCCACCTTACCCAGCATGTAATGGTGCAGCCACTCCTCTTCGCTGCCGTCAGCCTCACACTGACTTGCCTTGCGGTAGCAGTTCTGTGCAATTTTCAACATTTCTGAGCAGTTACTGTGGGCAATTTCCAACATCTCTTTACCCAGCGTGTGCATGTTTTGCTGTAGTTGACAAACAACAACAATTCACCTTTACACATGAACAAACAACAACATACGGGAGGAAGGTGGTCTGCTACTTATCAAGGCATATGTACCACTTGATAATTACGTATGAAATATAGCTTGATAGATTGGACTTTGTGGCAAGTACATTACTTCAGGCTTTGAGCATAATATCATCACCAAACCCTACCCACCTGGCATTACTCTCCAACAACAGTACATGTACCAAATCAATTAATTTCAGGAAGAAACAATTCTTTCTGACAACAAAAATGTCTTTATTAGGTTCTACATGTATGCACATTTTGCTAGGAACTCACAAACAGAGAGCTAGCCCACCATTTCTTAGCTGTGGGCCAGACCAGGAACTTCTTAGGGTCACGAATAGAATATCAGACCATCTCTCAGTACTACATCTCTGGCACACCAATTCACTGCCATGTTACTTAGGCCTAGTACTGGACACTAAATGCTTAATCATACTTCCCTCTACAACCATAAGAATTCAGCATAACCTTGGTAACTTATGTTTAGGGTGCATAATAACCTTCTTTTTCCCCATGTTATTTTGAGTACCTGTTTGAGTTGCCTGGAAGCATGGGAATGCAGCTGATAGGCCAGGGAACCATACTCTATCCACAGTTTGCCATTGGAGTCGTCTATTTCCAGTGCCCGCTTGAAGCAGCGCAATGCTGCGATGGAATGCTTCCCGATGGGAGCCTCAGTCTTCAGCTCATGCTGTAACAGAACACATGTATTTCTGTACCAACAGCCCACCACTGCTTATCATGTGTTGTTATCATAATGTTTACATGATCACAGCAACTTTTAACCCATTCCTGGTCAGAGTACGAATGAGTCAATAGCTTTCCTTGGCATGGGTTGGGTGCAACCTGAACCAATGAAAGCTACTGACCTAGGGCATGTCATCATGAATGGTCTTATATACAAATCTCATCAAAAATGTTTTCTAGCAATGACAAATTAAGTAACTATGTTAAGACAAACAACACTTCACATCCAGGTGCTTTTGGGTGATTTGAGCAGGAAACGGTTAAATGTTAAAAAGTTTTCCTTATCATTTTTTTTCCTGGCAGTAAGTTTCACATGTGACTGTAACAGAACAACTCAGCATGAACAACAAACAACTTGGCCCACAACATAACCTTGGGGTCAAGGTGTAACAAATACTGGAAACAGAATCAAAATATCAAGTTACTTAACCCTTACCCCCTTGAATAAAGACTGAGTCAACAGCTTTCTTTGACGTGGGTGGGGTGCTAAACACCCAACCCATGCCCAGAAATGTTGTTGACCTGGGTCATTTTATCTTGACAGGTCTCATCTGCAACTGTCATTCAAACTGATTTTTATTCCTGCTGAAACTTGTCAAAAACAATGAAGCAGACCAACAAGATAGACTACCAGCCAGTTTTGGTTGATTTAAGAGGGAAAGGGTTAATAACCAAAATGCCTGATAAAGCTGAACTGAAACAAAACACAGAACAGATAATTACCACATTACCACATAAAAATACGATTTTTTGTCAAGAAAAATCTATCAAATAGTTGTTTTTTTTTTTTTTTTTACTAAATTGGGAATATACTTTTAATTGATTTTTGAATTTTTACAATGTACACTGTTCAATAAGCCATTTTAATTTCAATTAGAAAGATGCACCCCCTCCTGCCCCCCCCCCCCCAGAAAAAGCACAGTTGTTTCTCTTTTCATGTAACCTGCTTCCCATGCACTTCACCGTTTAAGATAACGTGGTAAATATCAGCATAGTGCTTCATAATTATAAAGATAAAAACTGAACAGTAAACAGGTCCATGAGGCCAGCCTTCAGCCTTACCAGCCTGTCGCCCCCTTCATTTGTGTCCTCTGTACAGCTGTCATTTTCCTTAAACAGTAATATGGTCCCTTACAACACACACTTAACAAACCTAAACATTTTGTACTCTCATGTGTCTGTGATTGTGCATTCCAATAAAAGATTCCAAATATGTAGTAAAACATGCATTCATATCAAATTCATGTTCTATGTGACTGAAACTATGCCTTGGGGTCTGTTCAAAACAGAGACGAATCAGTTGGTCCTTTACTGTAATTCTTGATCTTATATGAAAGTAATTATATGACTGGTATGTTTGTGGTGGTGCCTACAAATGCCTTTTATGGGGGGGGGGGGGGGGGGAGTTTACCAAAAATGTAGTCTTACATGGGAGGTGAATCCCACATTGTGATTTTACACTCTGTGTACCTTGTAGTACTGACAGCAAGCTTCCAAGTACACAAGTAAACTACATGCTTCCACTCTCTGCTGCTTCCATGTGTCAGTCCTCACAGAAAACAAGATGCACATTTGTACACATACAAATAGGACAATTAGCTCAGTTTGAAGTGTATTTGACTCTGTTTTCCTTTGTATTTATTACTGATGACAGCAGGACATCGAGCAGAAAATATTCAAAATTTCTTGCATTCACATGATCAGTGCTGAATATCTGTTAACAGACCATGTTCTGGTCCATGGAACAAAAATCTTTTTCTAAATTCTCAGCACTTCAGACACCAATACTTCTTCCCCATCCCTAACCCACATCATTACACCAAAAAATATAATGTGGTTATAACCTATATAATACTCTATGCTCACGTTTACAAAGAACTGTAAATCTAATCTTGCATGTGTTTACCTGTAATCCCACTTTTACATGTACAATTACAACTAAGTAGCTCCACCTAAAGATTATTTATTGCAGAGCATAATTAGCTGGTAGTGTTCGTTCCAAAGCAGGCCTGACAAAGTGCTCTACTCTTTTGTCTCTTGCATTCAATTAGCACAAAGCTATGTTAAAAACATCTTCCATTATGCTTTTACCATAAAAACTGAATATATCCTTACAATATAGGCATATTATGGATTTGGGGAAAATGGGGGATTAATTTTCTGACATCAAACAACTTAACTTTGAAGTTTAGGATTCAATTGAAGATTAGAGGAAACTTCTTTGTAAATATAACCACGCGTTCTATTGTATCATTGGGAATGGAGGTGTTTTGATTAACATCATTCAGACACTGTACACAGGAACCAACACTCCAGGTCAGGCTACCTGTTAACCACAATGTACATCCAACACATCAGGTGAAGCTATGTGTGACAACAGGAACCACACTGTAACCAACACACCAGGTCAGGCTATCTGTGACAACAGGGAACCACACAGCACACAGACCAATTAACACACCAGGTCAGGCTACCTGTGACAACAGGGAACCACACTCTACATAGTAACCAACACACCAGGTCAGGCTGCCTGTGATAACAGGGAACCACACTGTACACAAGAACAAACACACCAGGTCAGGCTATCTGTGACAACAGGGAACCACACTGTACATGGATCAGCAGTCTCTGTGCATTAGTCATGGGAACTACGAAGACAAACAAATACAAATGGACGGTCTCTTGACTTGCTGGCTGTGGTCTTTTAAAAATAAGTCACAGTGATATTGATTGCTATCATAGTTTTCAAGTCTTTCACCCCATTTATTTCAATCTTCTGTATACACTGCTTAAACCAATGTGCAATCTATTTAAAACCACACTTATGTAATTTGATTTATTTTATCACTGGGGACAGTGTAAGTTCATTTGGGTTTCCGCTTATGAGTCATTCTCACTAATATGAACAGTTTCATATCCTAGTTATTACCTTGTAAAATACCAGGAAAGTGCCTGAGGGCTTAGGAGCCAAACTAAAAAAAATCTTTTTGAGATGAGTGGAGTAAAAGTTCAACACATTTTGCCACTAGACTGGGCTCATCAGGAACTGAAAACTGGTAGCCAGAAACGCATCACATTTCCGTAAACAACATCCTTAGAAACATGCTATTACGTCAAAAGTCCCAAGTTGACGTAGTGCAGTACTCTGGCACTGCGACTGGCCCTCCATGAGAGTGGCAAGTGGTTTATTCCAGAGCACATGGATTTTTTTCACGTGTTGGAAGAGATTAATGAGGGGGGGGGGGATGGTTTTGTACTGAGTAGAGATAATGGATTGTGTTCTTATCCATTATTTGTTTTGTCCATGTTCCTTGCATGGATGATTGGGTAATATTATATGTCCAATAGCATAAAAGTATATTTTTTTCATGGGGTTTCATGAAAAGAATGGGGATTCAGCTACCATTTCATGGCCAGATAAATCTGTATCTGCCCTCTCCTAGGTAATGCCACATTGGAAAAAAAGACCAAAATTCAAAATTTAGCATAAGACTAGGCAAGTTTGTCTATTTTCCCATGACATTGAGACCAAACGGTTCCATTGTGCATAATTGGTGGATCCAGCAATATTATCTTTGGAACCTGAGTGTAGCTGTTTTCTTCAGCTCAGGTTGGGTGGGGATGTGTTCTAGGATCTGGACCTTGAGGGCAAGGCCATGGTGATCTGGTCTGGCAAAATGTGTCCTTATGGCTAGTTGATGTCCCCTTTGTTGATGTAATAGAAGTGCTCCCTAGGTCTATGCATAAGTGGGTGGTATGTTTGGCCCACATAATAGTTATTACCTTGTTTTTCACTTTTGGCATATATTTGCAATAAAAAAAAGAACTGCATATGGAATGGCACTCTTTATCAGCAGAGTGGTAACATAGTACATGTATGTTATCCTACATACATGTACAGTGTCTACTATTATAATGTACGTATGTGCTAGGAGGCTACGTGTAGCCTCCTTGATATATGTGAGTGGAACTGGCCTGCAACTATACTGCACCATTACCATCTCCACAACACACTGTCCTGATATTGAATGTCTACACATGTGATTTGAGAGGCCCAGTTTGGTGTCCTTGTTATCAATAAATGCAATGGCTAACAGTATTGAGCAGATTAAATCCATTTATAATCCCGTTAAGAACTGACTAGATCATGTAACATTGAGTACAAAATCTGTGCTTATCTTAATCATTTTCACCTTTGCATCAACCTCTATAGCATTAGTTCCATTAATGTCCCGATAACACAGAGTGTGTACAGCTGATGACAAATCAGAGCAGCAGTAGGCAGGACACAAAGACATTGATCTCATTTGTCTGACAGGTTGGAGAAACACTGGACAGTGCCTGGAGACATGATGTGCTATGACTGACAGGTACACTGCACTGATGTGATTGACAGGTCATAGATATATCTGCGATGCACAAGCTCTTCAGCATCAGAGACTACTGCTATGAAACTGTATAACAATGCACACATTAATCCAGATGGTTCCGGAACACAGATATAACAAATCTGTGAAACAAGAGCACTGAGAATATCTATAAGGATTACACATTCATTCATCATGAGAGAGAGCCCTGTTAAGTCAAGGTAAGTTAGCCACTCATAAGAAAACTGAAGATATTATGAATAAAGAACTAAATGTTATCAGTTTCCAAAAATTAGCTTTCTGTAAATTTGCTGGTGCACTCAATGCCTTTGCCTTCATTGCAATGCACTGTAGATTTTCAGAAAATGATGACCTGAAGATGACGTCCTTTTCTAACACTCCCAGTCAGAAAGGAGATACTTTTAGCTTATGAATCCAACTAACTGTACAATACATTCAGTCCCTTCAGATTTCTGTTCATGACAAATTTGGCATCATGACCAATGAAATAAGTTCAAACAATGAAACTTATCGTATAAAAACTGGCTGCTACTCACAACTGTACTTGAGCATAACTTTCCTTTCACTGCAGTCATTGACATCAAATTCCACTCAATAATTACATATGTAATTACACTATAGTCTCACATTGTGTACCATACATTAAAAAGGTGCTTCTACTTTGAAGCAGGTGTTGAACCAGATTTCCTAGTACATTCCATACTTTACCACATACACAATAAATCATGATATAATGACACATGTCGTATTTGGTCACAATTTTTTTACACAGGCATCCTTGTGTCATTTCTTTGAATGTGTGTGTGTGGGGGGGGGGGGAGGGGAGGGAGGGAATGGTCAATTTATCTGCCATATGGGGCAATTTTTTTCTCTAGCGTAAAATAGCAGGTAAATGTCGGGGCCTATTTCAGTTAAAATCCCAAAGCAACTGACTTCAGTGCTGCAACAATATTTTCACACATACAACATTAGGTATAAATGGTACCTTGTTTTTTTCAGTCAATTTACTGTAACTGAAGCTTCATACAGGATACTTCTTGTTATATGTACATGAGCACATTCCCATTTTTTTTCTTCTTAAGTTTTATCCATTCTGTTCTTGGTTGCAGAAAATAACACCAAACAACAGATTTTGTCCATAATAACACCTCAGCTGGTGCAAGAAGTGTTGCCTTGCCTGTAATACAAGAGCACAGATCCAGCATGAATACCAGCATAGAACCCCCTGGACTCCAGCATCCATCAGCTGTACCCATAGGCTTCCTCATTAACAATGCACGCCAATTTGACATCATTGTGGGGACCGTCATGAGTCTCAACATTGTACTATCCATCATTGGAAATACACTAGTGCTGGTGGTGATCAGAAAAACTCGCACACTTCATCGAGTTAACAATTTTTTACTGGTGTCACTTGCTCTAGCAGACCTGGGTACTGCTGTCCTCTGTATGCCTATGTTCACCATGCAAATTTTCACATATAACTGGGCTCTGCCATCAAACTTGTGTCCTGTATACCATGGTCTACGTTTCAGCTTCTCCAATGTCTCAGTTGTCACATTGGGTGCTATCAGTCTTGAAAGGGCTTTGATCATATCGTGGCCTCTCAAATATCAACACTATGTGACAGAGTTTCGTATGCTTGTCTGCATCATTGTGCTATGGACTTTATCCATCATATATGGCATGTCTCACATGCTTTGGTTTACCCATCTCAAAGTACCACAGGCAAGTTTTGAATACGTTCCCTGCCACTTTGTTCCATCCATGATTTTTGCTGTAGCAGATTTCATTTTGGTTTTCCTGATACCTCTTTTCACTATGGTTGCTGCTTATGCAAAAATATTCTGTGTTGTCCAATCACAGATGAAGAAACTTGACATAGCATCCTCATCCAACATTGAAGAAGGTATGTCTGAACTGTCAGAGGCAGCCCATTGCGACAAAATACAACAACTTGCTGAGGAGTACTCCACCAGGCAAACCATGTGTAAATATGACAGCCACCTGGTGTCACAGGAAACTGATCCTGAGGAAAATTGTAAAAAATCAGTTCATGAGAAGTATGTGTCTTTTGTTCAAGAGTTCATTACAGAGGAGAACCGTTTTGTCAAAGAAGCTTTACCAAGTGAAGATGATCCACAAACTAATGACGATGCAAGAATAAAGACTTCAGCAGTTGAGAACTTTGAACATGTATGCACTTTTGAAAACACTGAACCATCTATATTTAAAGAGCATCAAGATGACCTCTTGCAAAACAGTCTTACTTCAGTGACCAATGATTATTCAATTTCTGACACAGTGAAGAATGATCACTCCCATAACATTCATAATAGAGAATACAGCATGACAGACTCTGCTATGAAACCATTACAAGCCCACGACTCAGTCACGAATGAGGGAGATCATAGTTATGACCATGAAACAGCAATGGAAGACAAAATTGAGAGTGACAGTTTATATAATAATATTCCAACCACGAAAATTGACAGAGCCGACATTGACTCTGGTTTGCATACAGATGCAGAATTAACTCAGGAAATGAAAGAAGACAATCCAGCCTTAAGGACTGGTGCAATAAATTTGACCGATGGTAGACATGTTTCAGTACCTCATGAAAACATACATGACAATGCTCAAAAGTGCACCAATGCTGACAATGGGGTTGTCTCCCCTACCCACAAAAATGTACCATGTTCATCCCCCACTGAGTCGCCAACAGAAGTGAAAAGTAGTACTAACACAGATAACAGTGTAACAGACTGGATTGCGAAGGATGGAGATGTTACCATGGTAACCTCTACACTAACACCCTCACAAACAGTAGTTAAATTTTCCATAGGTGCATCTGACTGTGAAAGCAGCGTTGACACTAATGGAAATGATGCCAGTGATTTTGACAGCAATGAAATGTCACTGGTGACCCATCATGGAAATAGTGATAATGTGAATGACAATGACTCAGACCAAACCGATGTTGTGAAATTAGAGTTGGAAAGAAATGAAATAGCATCCACTAACCCTGAAAATACTGATGGCCCAACATTCAGTATGTCTGACAACAATAAGATAAAGTTGGAACAAGGTGATGTGTCAATACAAACAGCTGCAAACACTCAGGAACTAAGAGTGTGTGCATCAGACTCTTTGGAAGTGAACTCCTCACAGACTTTCAATTTACCAGCTGCACATGTTGGCCAACTTGAAAATGAAGATCACAGCAACAGTCAACATCAAACACTGGGTCTAAATGAGTTAAGTGAGGATACAAGTCCGGAACATCACAGCAACAGTCAACATCAAACACTGGATCTAAATGAGTTAAGTGAGGATACAAGTCCGGAACATCACAGCAACAGTCAACATCAAACACTGGATCTAAATGAGTTAAGTGAGGATACAAGTCCGGAACATCACAGCAACAGTCAACATCAAACACTGGATCTAAATGAGTTAAGTGAGGATACAAGTCCGGATAGTTCTCAGGAAAAGGCTGAAGACATTTATACTACATCTGAAGATGCTGGATGTCCAAGCAGTTCTCACACAAAGGCTACAAATATTGCTCAGATGTGTCAGAGTAGATGCAGGCCAAGAAGTTCTCTAGCAAACACTGGAGACAGTAATGAGATGTGTGATGATGTACTAATACCACTCAGTTCTCTGACAAACACTGGAGACAGTAATGAGATCAGTGATGATGTACTCAGTTCCCTGGCAATCACTCGAGACAGTTATGAGATGTGTGATGATGTACTAAGTTTTCAGGCAAACACTGGAGACAGTAATGAGATGTGTGGTGATATACTGAGTCCACTGGCAAACGATGACAACAATACCACAATATGTCTATGTGTTCCAACGTCTTGTGAGATAAAAGTGGTAAATACAATTTCTTGTGCCAACAGTGCTGACATTACTGACATTAAACAAACAGAATATGTTGATCCACAAACACAAAAGGTTAACGTGCATGATACCAAAGCTTTAAGCACACCACCTGCTGATGTCTGTGGCACCAGTGAAACAACACAGTATGCCCCAGATACTCAGGTGAATCCTCCCCCCGCCCAAAAGCCACCAGCCCTCAGGAAAGAAAGACATTTGAACGAAGGGCAGTCATATCATTACATGAAGAGAGGCTCTGCTGTCAGTTTTGATCTTCCTGCTTCACTTGCTCATCTTGAACCCCATAAAGCCAATGAAGCAAGTATCAGGCGTGTTAGTACTGACACAGATCTGCAAAGAATATCTAAGACGAAAACAATGACATGGATGTTAAATGAATCTGCACCAAAATTAGGTCCTCGCAGCAATACAACAACCACAACTGCATCTGAAGACGTGCCCTCTTTGAAACAAACACATGTGTGGGCAAAGAGTCACTTTGGGGCCCGTGAGTGGCCCTCACCAGGCAGCAGATCTACCTGGCTGAATAGGACTGCATCTTCTCTGAGCAAAACCACTCTCACTTCCAGGTCCAGTCGTAGTGGGCGCAAAAAAAGTGGCCGTCAGCGCCTCAGAGAAAACAAAGCAATCAAGATGACGGCCACCGTTGTAGGTGCATTCATACTATGCTGGCTGCCATTCGAGGTGATGTTTCTGATACAGAGATCCTGTTCAGCCTGTGTGCCAGCCACCCTGTGGATGTGTGCCACTGTTGTCATGTATGCCTCCTCAGCCATCAATCCTTTCATTTATTCCTTCTACATGAAGGAGTTCAGGACAGCTATCAAGCACATAGTTAAGCCCAACAGAAATCAGATAGGACCAGCATGAAAAAACTGCACAGTTCAGAAACAAGAGTAGTTTCTTAGACTACAGGAATCGTCAAATTTACATCAATATGAAGGTCAAGCAACTCTGCTACTCATATTTACATTACTTTGTACAGTACAACTAACTACCAACTCAAAGGTTCTGTGATGTTACCAAAACAAACTTGAAAGGTGCCTGTCTACAAACAGTTTTACTAAACAGTAAGACAACATGATAAAACAAAATGCAACAGTTACAAAGTAAAGGAACTTTGTTGGTGTGTCACTATGTATTTATCACCCATTACTATGTCACTCCATATGTCACAATATAGACCCCATGATTTTCTGTTTCAAAAAAGAAGGAATTCCATTTCATCAGCAAAAACTTTCAAATTCTGTTTCACTGCTATATATTTATATATAATTTATAGGAGAAAAATCCCATATTCCATTTCACGGGTGAAAAAAATGCACAACTCCACTTTGGTTTTGTAAAAAATGGGGAAATCATTGGCCCTAACAATGCCATAAACCAATGATCACATAGACAGTCAAGACTATATTTATTTCTATACATTAAACTATAATATATATATTGTTGAAATACACCTAAGGTCTACAAGTGTCTCACTACTAAATAATAATAAATTAAATATATTTTTATCGAAATACACCTCTGTTGTTATTTAAACTATAAATGTACAGTGTACACGATGGTGCGTTTGATTATCATAGGTAGCTGGCTGCCTGTGTAATTATAGCAATAATCACTACTATGCTTTTGCATAACTTTGCATATATTTACACGTTTTGATATAGTCATTTCAAGTAGACAATGATACAAAACTATGAAATCCATGCATAGTTGAAAGGATTTAGCCTATAAAATAAGGCTATACTTTATGCATCACATCTTCTCAGAGCATGGACCCAGTTAATACATCTGCAAGTAAACTGCCACAGTGGCCCAGAAATTAAACTCAGCCACATTCTTTTGACTCATTTCATACCAGTCCTTGATTTTTCCGTTTATTATTTACCTGGATTTAAGATGATAATTGCATATTTAAATTCTTCATGAAAAGAGCTTTCATTCAAGTACCAACATGCCTATAGTCTTAAGTCAGTGGTTCTGGCATTGCCTGGCAAGGGCAGCTGTAGCATGACTGGCCAGGCAGTGCCAGAACAACTGACCAAGGCCTGTGACCATAGTATGGAATGAGTTAAACACTGGTGGAGCTGTAAACATAATATGCCTGTTAATAACTCTTACTCTCTACAGTATTCTCCATTTTACCACACATTTTAGGTCTATTCAGTCACAATATTGTAATTGCAGGTCTATAACTGATGCCAAAATGGTCCCATATACAAGCATGATCCAAATATTTCAATTTGATAACAATTGATGAACTATATTTTCCATATTTTTTGTCTAGTTGCTACTTACATATTTTCCACATTTTAGTGCATAGCTCAAAGAAAAACAATATATACAACTCTGCAACTTACAGTCCAAATGTTACAATTTGTGCTGTAAAATGTGACAAATATAAAGAGGGCTTGGGGACATTAGGGTATGTGGATATGCCCAGTCTCTCTCTATGATTATCCCCCCCAAAAAAAGTTTTTTGCAAAACAAACAGATCATCTGGTAAAACAACTCATTTCCATGTACTGGTTGACCCACAATGAGTCATTTTATTTTCCATGTGTTCGGGAATGAATAATTTCAAGCCTGGTGCCATGAGGATTATGTCTCAATGGGCTGTACAGTTTATACACAGACATACACTGCAATGCAAAGCATGTTTTACCCCTTACTCTATGATGCATGCAGCTTTCCAGTTGTCCCTAATGAGACCAAGATTAAATTGAAATGTGTCAGACAAACTGTCACATCATAACTACTTGATCTATTTTGCTTCCTTTCTATGAATGGTTCTTTGTATACCTATATGTGTGGAATGTTGCCATTACATTAATATTTGTAAATGTGTATGTGAAGATTTTCAGCCTCAATAATACAAATAATTGATTCACTGTTTGATACAAACAACCGTAATTGATTCATACATTATTTGGTCCACAAAATTCCAAAGACCAATTCAAATATTCATCCATCATTCAAAATAGTCACACACTTTTAATCAACAGTACTGCAGCATCAATTATATATGTTTATTTTTCAAAAGCCTTCATACATTTTTGGTCAGCAAAATTTGATGATTAGTTCATATACTCATTCATCAAAATAATCAGGAAAAACTTTTAATCCACAGTACCACAACAGCCTGGTATTCTACACAATGTCTGACACAAGGCTGCATATTGTTATCTGCCTGTCTCAAGTGCCAAAACATAAATAATAATGGCAGTCTGATTCTTTTTTTTTTTTTGGGGGGGGGGGGGGGCAAAAACAAAAGGTAATACAGATCTATGTACTTATTTTGGATGAATGTTTAGGTTTCAGTTAAACTTGATGAATTGTTCATGAACCAGCTACTGGTTCTATTGTCACCCATGCCTTCACACACTGTTCATGTGAAGCATACAAGGTTCAACTGGGTGGAAACAACTGATCTCATTATTTATGTTGTAGAAAAAATAAACTATTATCCACTCTAACATTTTCAGCCAACTCACAACCCTAAGGAATAGGAAGTATGTAGATATGTGGACTTTTAAAATCCAGCATGGTTGCATGTTTGAATTCTTTTTTATATTATGCCCTTCTACATAATACAGTGAAAACTCATTATAATGACACCATCTATTCCCCAAGAAATGTGCCAGATAACTGAATATGTCAGATAAATGAGTCAAATAACAAAGAAAATAAACTTTTTCCTATGAAAATTCGTGTCATTATATTGAATATGTCAGATATCTGAGTGTCGATATAATGAGGTTTCACTGTATGTTCCTTTTTATAACAGCAGACAGACTTAAATAACAAGAACCCCCCCCCAAAAAAAAGAAAGAAAAAAAAGAAAAAGAATTGCCAAGTTTTCTTTGCATCCCACTCACACTATGGTTCTTGAACTGGCTCTTCTTTTATAATTCCCTGCTTTCTTTGTGGGTGTGCGTGTGGGGGTGGAAGTGGGAGAAGTACAATCTGGTGTTAAAAAGGGAGCATTATTTTTCTCCAAAAGCTACCATACTCCACCTACACAATTCACAAAATAGGTACATGAAAAACAAAGGTACAAGTGTAACTAGGATAAACCTTGCTTGGGCTAATTTGTACCTTGCCCACCCACAACATATGTAGATGGTGTAGATACACATGTAAACAGTGTGTTCTGGTTTATCTCCCAGAGATAAGTAAATCCTCTTTCTCACCCATCCCCACTAGTCTCCACTGTTGGTTATCATCACTTTATTATAAAACACATCTCTGATGACCAGATTAATCTCTCTCAAAGTACCACAGAGTATAACTCTGTGACCTTTTAACCATTTACTCCATGTCTGGAAGGCACTGTCCAAAAATGCTCACTCACTTATAATCCATACAATGATCTTAAAGTACATTCAGTTGAACTTCTGCCATTAAACTGCACAGAAAATCCCTAAAAATGCTCTTAGCCAAAATCAAGAACTTTCTGTTACTATTAAAAGTCATAAAAAGAGAGAGAAAACACTGAAGTGGAAAGGTCATTAGCTGATGCCTCTCTGGCTACATGTAGGTTAAGTGTGGTTTACATGTTCTACATAAAAACACATCTGTTTATTCAAACAGATTATATCCTTATGCATGTACACCTATGGTAAGATCTGGCCTTGAGTGTAGTACGTAATGCAAGTTAAAATAGCCTTTCATACAGGGTTACTCCTGTCTTTCATGTGACAGTTCTATGGCTGTCTGTTACATGTACATACCCTGTATAACTTTTCATAACTTACATCAGACACATGGTTATCCACATGTTCAGGAATGACAACTCTTAGCTGCCCAGGTTACTTAACAATTGCATTACACATCCTTGGTGTCAAGAAGGACGAAATTTCTACATGCTAATGGGTTTCATGTTCTTTCAACTGTCATACATTTATTAAGAAATTGCAGCATCAGTTTAGCAGTCTCAAAAATAATCAAAATTTCCCTCAGTTTGAGGTGGTCTCACTGTGCCCTGGTAGTATAAACTGGCAATCATTCTCTTGGCACAATAAAGTGAAAACTATTTATACAAAACGATATAAAGTACACATTACATATACTTACATTGTGACCCTCTGATAATAACTTGTATAAACAGCCATTTCCTTGACCACAAATTAAATTGAGACTTGTTTATAAGAATACAGAAATAAATTCTTTTGTATCGTGTACTTACAGAGTTGAGTTTCTGTTCCAGTCGACTCATTCGGGCCAGTGCCATGCCTGCCCAGGAATCAAATCGGCCTGGGTTCACACAGATATCATGCATGTAGAACTTGATGGCTTTTCTGTGCAAATAAACATAAAACATATTTATTTTAGAGTAATGTGGTTTAAAAGTGCAATACATGTATGTACTTCACAAAAGTGTTCAGAGATGCAGGTAAAGAACAATTTATAGACCATGACTGTTCCCGATTGATTTATAAAATACTTCAAAATTTACACAAAATTCACCAACTACAATCATGTGAAATATCACGTACAGACATTTTTCTCATAAAAAAGTAAAAACCAAAAGTAAATTCTAAAAATCCAATCACAACAAAATACAAAATTGAGATAAACTCTAAAATACAGGCTTAATCAAGGAAGCCACTTTTATAAAGAAATAAAGATAATGATGTTGTTGATTATAATTACTAATTATCTGCAAGTTCCTGAGACACAGGAAAGAGTGACTTACGCTTGTTCCTTGTTTTTAAAGTAGTAGTCAGCCAGCAGGTAATACAGCTCCTTAACCACAGGCCTACAATGGTACAACACATTAGTCTCACACGGTGAACAATGATTTCCATGACTGGATGCTCTTTTTTTCTCATTTTTTTAATTTGCAAGGTAATCATCTCTTGACACTTATGGTCCAAAATAGGTTTTTTTTGCTTGTTTTTATTTCATTCCTTGTGAGAATTTTTTGTGGAATTTAAGTCTGATACTGGCAGAAAACCATATTGTCTTCCCAAGTGATCTGATATTAAAGACACATATGAAGAGAAAAAGACAAAAAAAGGAAAGATTACAGTAAATTGATGAGTACGTACTCAAAACACATCCACTTTCTCATGGTTCATTCTTATATTGTTCATGCCTCTCAAAATTGCATAAGTTCATTTAAATAAACATTTCTCTCTTACTCCAAAGAAAACACTAATGTCAGACTTGTGATATTTTAACTACTTCAGACAGTCAGAAACATCAAAACGGAGACTTGATTTGAACTTGTGATGCCTTTAGGATCACACTACTGATGATTATACATGTATCATAATCTTTATTGCTTTTGAATCGACCTTTGACTTAAGGACACTTCAGACACCAAAAACCTTTGCATGGCCAATTTTGAAATTTTAACGGTTTTTACAAGATGAATGTCCTTTCTATTAGTTGTCAAAATTTCGAGCTTTTAACTAAAGTAGAAATATGAGAAAAACGCCAAAAACCACACGGGCATGTGGACATCCGAACGTCCATGTGTCATTCTCTTGGTTTTCACCCGTCAATCATACTTAACAGCCTGTCACGTGGCTGCCGGTAGCAACGGCCCATGGCACAAAGACAGTGATATCAGGGCGGCAATGCGAAATAAGGCAGCATGCCGAAAGTATGCTTGTGGGCAGGGAAAAGATGCAAACATGGTAACATATCATAGCGTTAGTGGTTTACTTTATAGTTATCTTGCTTGTTTTGCGTTCTAATGAAGGGAGACTTTAAATGTTCAAGAGGAGCGGGAATCGTCAGACGATGTCCCTTCAAACTTCAAAGGCCGTGCCGCGATGGATTACCCCAGTGGTCCTGCACACCAAAGCTGGCGGGGGAAAAAAACTTACACCCTAATCAACGATACCCACGCACATAATAATACTTTATCGGAACCCAGGGATGAGGAAATAAAAGTACAAATAAACACATTGAAATAAGCATAAACGTGAACACAAGAGAAAACACACAAACTAGCGTTACAAAGCTCAGGTTGGAAAGAGAAATGAAACTCATTGAGAAAATAACTACAAAATAATGACAAGCTAACTAAGTAAAGTGTAAAGACAAGTCTAGCAAGCTAACTACATAAAGTATACAGATACAAGACGAGTAAATACAATAAAACACAATCCCTAAAAATGGGGTGAAGAGGTAGGGGGCGGAAGACCAAACCCGCCATCCGTGCACTGACCATGAGCGGCCGCAGGCCGCCCCACCGAAGCAAGGCAAGGCAACACAACTTTCGTTGCCAGGCTAGAGGTCACGGGGCCGGAAGGGCCGCCTCCATGACCTCACACTTTGAAACCAGACTGTCGCTATCGCCGTTTGACAGATCGCTGAATAATGTTTTCCGTACTTCAAAGGCTCTTTTATTCATGTGAACAGCCAATAATTGATTGACAACCTCCCCAAATGTTCAGGGACGATATTTGCTACGTTTTGTACAAATATCAACTCAACTTGAGCAAATGGTATTGTTTGAGAGGCAAATGATCAACATCAAAGGCCTTTGAAGCTTGTTTTCTCAGAAAGGATAATAGGACGAGAGCCCCACCTAAGAATGGTTATTCCAAGAAAACGGCTGGGCGAAATTTAATCCGGTTAACGGCTTTTGATTCTTTAATGTCTGAACCGCAAAAACGATTCAGCGATTTTCTAAATTTTGCTTCGTTCTTTTTCTATGAAATGAAGAAAATGAACATCTTGAAAATCAAAGGGAAAATTGAAACGTCAAACTTTGAGGATGGATAACAGAAAAACGAAACCAAACATAAAATATCGCAGGATCGTTTTTTGTTGCCAATATGTCAGGATTAAGATCCAAGTGTAATTATGATTTTATCACAAATAATTAGTGACTTATATCGACATTTATGGGGTGGATGCTTTGCGGTCAACATTCAATTGTTTATTCAACAATTAACATCACAGACACCCAAATACGGAACATATAAATTCTTTGGAGTATGACGAGTACACACATATATGATATGTTATTCTAACGCAAATACATTTTGAGCTAGGATTGACTAAAGTGGGATTTATTTTTGGTGTCTTACCTGTCCTTAAGTACAAGTATACAACAGTTTAAAAAGAAAAGTTAAACCAGTCATGAAAGGGTTACACAATGACAAGTGCCACTTACAGAGTGACTGGTTTGTTTTCTGGCAACCCTGGTGGTTGATTTGTGGCGCCTTCTATGTATGATGTCACCGAGTCTATTGTGTTGGCTGAAATACACAGAAAATGCTATTAAAATACTTTTTAGCTCATAAGTTAAAGTCCCTCAATACAGTATAGATACTGGACAGAAGAACAACTTATGAAAACAAAAATCTCATGATTAAACAAGTACTTAATGCATCTAATTTTGCATAACAAAATAAGATAGCGAACATAAATCTTCTCTGAAATAAAATCAGTAACAAGTCACCTCCTGCATTATAAAACCCAACTCAACATTCCACATTTAGGAATTTCAACCAGTAGGCATGACAAGAGTAAAATATACCTGGGTTTGCTTGTGTTGGCACCAACATAGATATACGTCTCAGCAGATTTTCAAGCTGTAAATATAACAGAACAGCATCAAAACAGGGTAAACAGTCACCACCAGTTTCCACAGGGTCTCACCCTGTTGTTGCATTGCTGAACTAAATGTCTTTAAACCAGAGAGCTTAAAGTCTTCTGTAAATTGCTTCATTTTCGCATGTATAAATTTTCACGGTTTTTGTATTTTTGACATTCACTGCACTTTTAATTTCACTATTTTGGACATAATTCCTATTCATATAGTATTAAAATACTATCTTGCTGTCTTATTATTTTCATGCTTTTGTGCCATCAGCGAAATAAGCGAAAATAAGAGCACAGCGAAATTAAAGCAATTTACAGTACACAGTTTTTGGAAGAAGTTGACATGAGATCTCTATGTGTATTTTCAAGCTCCTTGATGCATTTATTTTCACTATTTTCACTGATGAGATCCACCTTGATCAACACCTGTCGGACTACAGCTCTTTGTACCTTGAGTCACCCAGGTCCTTTCACCATCTCATTTGCCCCTATTTTCACTATTAACTTTCACTCATTATACCAATAAACCAGCTATATGTATTCACCATTTCCTTTATCAAGTTTGCATTTTTTACATTCAGAAATGCATATATACAGCATTACTTAGATCTGTACCTGTACATATCCAAGATTAAATCACCAAAGCTAAAGTTCAGAATGTGGAGTTCACAAAACAAAATAACTGCCAAAAAATTGACCATCGAATATGCCAAACTCTTTCTCTACAAGAAAGACAACTGTTGAAATTTACCTCTCCTGATACTGTGCTGGTTTTGTAGCTGTCAAACTCTGGCACAGTCTTGGGCTTGAAGTACTCAAACACTTTCACTGCTTGCTTCCAGGTCAGTGGTATCTGACACAAACAGATGACAGGTATAAGACAAAGGCATGGCAACAGGAGAACAATTTTAGAAGCAAGTACATGTACAGTAGATGTTGTTTGAGCAGCTAATTAGGGGCTAAACATGACAAAAACTTCTGTCTCCATACTGTACATGTAGTTTATAAACAATGGCCACTGCTACCATGGTCAGGACCACATCAAGTACTAGTCACTGTATCTGCTGACTTTGAAACCAGTCCACCCTTCCACTGACAAGGGTGAAAGAGAGCGTGTCACTTGCACATTCTCTAATGTGATGCTCCTGATGTCAGTTTTAACAAACAGTGGAATCCCCCTATTAAAACCACCTAAGGGACTGAAAAATAAAAATTTGGTCTTAATAGGGAGTGGTCTTCATTGGGATATTACTTAATAAAGGAAAAATGAAAATGGGTCTGTAAATTGGTGGTCTTAATACAGAAATGGTCTCTCTATGGAGGTGGTCTTAATTGGAGATTCTACTGTACTACAATACATCCAATGAACACAGCCTGAAACTTGCAAGAATTTCGGAGACAGGAGGGTAATTTTGCTGTCTATTTATCTTGAACACATAACTTAAGTTATGAATAGTGGGCTTTATTCTCCCATATCCACAGCATTATTTTTCACTCATATGTGTAGTAAAGTTCCTGAAAACCTCAAGCACTATTTGTTCTTGTCCTTTTACATTTTCACAACAGAGAAAACCTGTAACACCAACAAATCATCTTTCCACCTTGCTATACAGTAATGTCCCTAAACGAAGCTATGGATCCAATAAATCTGTATATTAAAAAAATCAAAGATTCTAAACGTGACCAAATAGTAGACGAACATTACCTGGCTGACATTATGGTCCTGCAGATGTTTTGCCTTGGTCTTCTTGTTTGGATGTCCATACATACAGTAGAAACATTGCTCTATCCCTTGCTCAAGGTCTTCCTTGAAAGGGTGGGGCGAGTCCACGCTGCTTGTATTTAGTTCCTCGAAGAACACTTTGACCATGAACAGCAGGAGAGCCCCATCTGAGTTTACGCAGAATGATCTCCTGTAATTACAGCAAAGCAAAGTCAAACAGCTGAAATGTTCCATTGAATAGCATTATGTAACTTCAAAACCACTTGTGAACTGGATAGGATTTTCAGTGAAGGCTAATAGGGATCCTGCAAGCTGGGGGGGGGGGGGTATGGCAATGATGTTTGTTGGCCTTTTAATGATTCCCCCCCCCCCCCCAATTTGGGTACTTACTGGTTAATACACACATTCCTATTTATTACTATGCTTGTCAATCATGATTGCAAAGATAATTGACATTTTAGACTTCTCCAAAATTGTCAACCCTATTCACTTCCAACTTAGTTGGTATGTAACTTCCATGGGTCTCTACTGAGTGTTCAAATAGTCATGTTTCAGTAATTTTTTTTCAGCTAAGCTGACTAATCAGTCAGTTGAGCTTATTTGATAGTTTGCTGTGAAAGTTCCAATCTAATGTACCTACTTACCTGTGTCACATGCAACAAACAATATGTGGGGCAAACGATGCGCCCACTTAAAGACAGATTGCGCGAACACTTTCGTTACATCAGTAACAAAGTCATTGCACAGCCACTGGGCAGACATTTTGCCCAAAATGACCACCATGGTCTCCCTCTAAAAGTGCACATTTTAGAGTATATCCGCACTTCCCCCCGTCTAGAACGGACCAGACAGTTGCGTCTAGACAGGGAAAGACATTGGATGCACCAATTGCGCTCCATTGAACCTTTCGGTCTTAACATCATGGGGAGATGAGCTCTCTTGCTTGGTCTAATGCTAAAATTTTATGTTCAGAGTGCATCCCTCCATGAGGTTCTGCTTTGGGTAGCATATTACCTATGCAACCCATTGGGAAACCGCACACATGTACCCACACTGTGCTTTTACACACAGTCCCAAGCTCCTGTGTTCAGGGCTTTGTGGTACATTAGTACCCCCACCTAGAAGTCTGATTAATCACACTTGCTGACCCCCAGCATTGTTTCTACAGCAGTCTTTATTTTACTGGCCTGCCGGGATTCAAATTCTTTTGAATCTAATTCACCTTGACAATAACGTCTTGGTAGAACCGAGATTCTGTGTTACGCAATCACGATAAGGTGTTTTACGTGACAACAGAAAGTTACCCCTCGGCATATATATCAGACATAACATCGGTTAGCCCACAGTTCCTGATGAGTTGTGAAACACAATTAAACGGGTCGAACTTCTTCCTACTTCTAGCTATTGTGACCCTTGCTTGGTCCTTTCAAAATATAGCTTATTTGAAAGTCAGTCGTCCATCAACACTCCCACCTAGAGATTTTCTGTAGTTCATCTAAAGTCAGTAACCCTTACTCTTGAAATATTCCCTGCCAATGTTTTAAGCTCATTATTATCAGGTACAAGAGAGAGCCTGGATCATTCCCTTAGTACACATCCTTTAATTATCTTTGATACTCAAGGCAAAATGTAGGAGACTTTACACAGTTTCAAGTGAGCTTTCCACCCAGACAGTCCTTTGAGCTATTTCTTGGAAACTATTATACCTAGCCTTCCAAAAATTTTATGCCAGATAGACCTTACATAATAAAGGTGGCCTTTTCCCAGTTCTGTTTGGTCAATTATGTCTTTTTTTTTCTTCTTCTAATTAGGCAAGTTCATTAAGTCTTGTAAGACCTTTTCCAAAGCTAGCACTGCAGTTAGCTATATGTTTATAAAGGGTCCATTATACACATGACATGGTGACATTTTCGTTCCCAATTTATCCTCCTTAGTGAATATCATTGACCACCTTATTATTCCAAAATCCATACTTCTGTGCAAAGAATTAGATTCTAAACTGACAGATATAATATAGGTGGAAGCAGGTCTTTATGACAGAGAAACCTTACATGGTTGAAATACTTTAGCTATGTTTAGGTTTGTTAACTATGCTCCAGCATTAATTACTTAGGACAGATCACTATGCACCATACAATTTACAGTAAAGTTCATCTGACTTTTAAAAGCAATTTACTGTGAGTATCTTTTATTTCTAGTTTTTTTGATGCACAGCAGGCCCAACATTATGTAACTTTTTACTGGGTTTGCTTTCTTAGCTGACTGGTCAGCCACCTGAAAGGACGAGTCCATTTCCATAGCCCTGATGTCATGTGTGTCATTATCCAATCACATTTTAAATTCTCCAGAAGTGCTGGCTGGATTCCTTCTAAACTTGGTGCCATATGTGGTGGATGTCTGCCAAGTTTGTTCACTTGGTGGTGCTGCAATTTTTCAGGCAGGCATTTTCAAACATCTCCTTTGAAACGTCTTCATCTGCTCCAAAATTATATAGGGGCAATTCTGGGTACCCTTGGACCATTATTTGTTCAACAGGTGGCACGGTGATTTTTTCCCTGTTTTTGGCATGCTTATGTAATACTCAGCTTCTCCAAAATTGCATGCTTACCTTCTTCAAAATCATGGAATTGTAGCTTAACTGACCCCACCAATTTTATTCACATTATTAAGTAATGATGGGTAAGAGGAGATGTTAGCATGGTTAATATAGCAACACTACCAGTGTACATGCACATTTATGCAGTTTCTCCCAAACCGCAGACCAGATGCATTCATTATGTCACACCCCACTAGCTGGGGATTTTTTTTGTTATTTTTGTTCCATTTTTGGGGAAAATTGTAGGAAATATTCTCTGAAATTGCATGCCCAATGGCTTTGAAATTACTTAAGATGACTTCTGGGGAATCTTAGTTCTCAATTGTTCAACAGTTGATGCCATGATAGTGTTATGAGCGTGGATTTGAATTCTTCTTTGTGATTCTTTGTTGACTTCATCTATAGATTCCATGAGTATCTGGAACATTCTATACACCAACTTCATAAGAATAGTTCATTATTTTTTTGGAAAGAAGCTATGTTGTTCTTATTATTATTATTTTTTTAAATAACTTTTGAGTTCTCCCAAAACCACATGCTGGGATTCATTGAAACTTGCATCATTTATACACGTGTGTTAACTGATACACATATTAATGTATCCAGTATGAAAATCATGGGGCAGGGAATGTAGGTGGTATTACAGGTAAATTCTTTAAGTTTATGTAAAATTACAAACACCACAAATGAAACATCCATATCATTAACAGTATTGGCTGCACTATCTGTTACAGTTTTTGTACAGATGCAGAGGTGTCTAGTGTTAAATTTAACTAACAACAACTGTAAGCATATTCTTACCTGCCCAGGTATTCATGTGCTATGTTGAGAAGCATCAGTGATGATGGCAGGCACTCATCTAAGGCCTCACTGCTACCAGTACCCTTCTCCTGGCTCAACAGATCTCGCAGCTTTTTCTCCTCACTAGCAACATCGATAGACTTGTTTCAGAAGGTTGTAAGAATGCTTGTATAGTTTTCACATGAGAGTTGTCACACTAACCCAAGCTAAAAGTTGTAAATTAAGTTCTCTTCAAATCGATAAATTATAGTCGCAATAAAACACAATTACATAGCAATGCCCACTTTGTACTTGTGTAAAATGTTAACATAATATCTGCGACATTTTTGAAAATTTAAGGTCCATATCCTGTGCCACACGACACTACAATTTATACCTCTAATAAATGTTATCTGTATTTTATTACCACCTGCTGTATGAGGCCCCTTTCTGCTGCAAGTAGGTGGTCTGTAATACCAGCTGCTACTGTATTTGTTATAATTTGACAGTTACATGGAGCATTAAGAATAGAAAGTGCTGCCATGATAGACACAGCAGTGGCAACAAAACTGAGGCTGACAGAAAAGACATGTCAAGTTCATTAGGACTACTCAATTTCAGGCACATTTAACACACAAACTTCAACACTGTTATCATCATATTACAATCAAATACTCAATGGTGTTTGTACTCACTGGCGTATAAGTCTATATAGCAGCACCCATGGCAACAGTGTTCCAATGGCCATGTCTGTGGCTGACTCTGGCACATCCATTGCAATTTCTATAGTCTTGATCAGATTCTGGGCCAGACGCACCAGATTTTTTGCAGGCAGGGTCTTTAGAATATTGGAGTCCTTTGACAGACACCTATCACACATAATGTGTAAATAATACAAGTAAATGCACCTAAAACATACAATTTATGTTGTAGTTTTATCTGAGGATGAAATCATTGACAACACGTTCCCCCTTCAATTAAGATGGAGTCAACAGCTTTCTTTGGCACGTAATTTTAACAAGTCTAATCTACACTTCTCATTCAAACTGTTTTTCAGTACTGTTGAAGTTAGTTGAAAACACACATTTTGCCAGCAGCCAGTTTAAGGGGCAAAGGGTTAACATCTATGAGCCAGATATATCATTCATGCTTTCATTTCCAATCACACATCATATCTGACCATACCAACAGCATAATGTGGGTAGATTTCAGTATGTCTAAAGCTTAAGAATGCAATTTACAAATACATGTACTACAATGTACATCGTAAATCATTGGAAAACTTATTAGTCACACTGCCCACAAGCATAACTTGATGCTTTTCAATGTATGTTAACTGGGTCATAAGGTAATGTAGTTAGTAAAATGAATTTTTCTCCACCTGGCAAAAAAGTAGATAAGTCGTGAGTTGAAGCAGCATGTACAGTTTGCTTACTTATCAAGGCCTTCCAGCAGTTGTGTCATGGTAGTCACCCATTCGTCCTTCACTGTGTTGGTTGGGGCACCCATGTACTTTTGTAACGCCTCACTGAAGGAGACCTCACCCCACAACAGGCAGCGCTGAAAGCACACACGTTGCAAAATTTCATACCAAGGTGCAACTTCAATCAAAATAATATTGAACACTCATTGTTCACACACACATGAACAACTCTATTAAAACATAAATTACCACTCCACCTGCCTTACTTAACTGCAGCACACATCACTGAGTACATGATGACAAATCTTGTACTGTATGGTTTTAGTTTTATGGCTAATAAAACTGCAAAAGATGCCTGAATCTTCTCTTAGAACAAGTAAGGCCACCATTTTGGCTCTGCAATTCAGCTCAAAATCTAAACATTTCATTGACTGATGGACTTAGCAGGTTTTATAATAAATCAGAATTATTGGGGCCAATATTAATTGTCTCTCTTGATTTTATAAAATACAAACCTGATAATCATTAAGTTTGAGGAGTGATCCCTGTAACAGTAATAGCTGTGCATGTCTCTCTGGAATACCCAGCTCCACTGCCTGCAAATGTACAAGACAAGCATTATAAGCATCATTTGCAGGACTATCAGAACGTGATGATGTCAGTAAGCATTCGATATCACAGCTAAAAGTATACACATGTGGGCACCACTGATATGTTCACTTTATTTACCTTAACCTTGCAGACATTTCTTCAGCAAAATAACATAAATCTGGAAAAATTAACACAGCAAAATAGTAATTCTTTGTCAAGTAAACCATGTAGATGCCTAGATTTTAAACTGCATGTAATGGTACATACACAAGAAACCAATCATAAATGCACATTTTCAAACTGTTTAGGTATCTTTTTCTGTAGTTGTAAACAAAATGGCAAAACAGTGAAATTAATCTTTACGTTTGAAAAACTCTCTGGCAATCCTCTTATATTTCCCCAACATAAACTTTCACCAACGCATCAACATTCAAGAGATACATGTGCCTACCTTGCCCTTTACAGCCTGCTGTGGCTCCTTGAAGGTTTGTAGCAGCAAGTCCACTACACGTTCATGGTTACCAGCATCGTGTAGTCTCTGTACTTCTTCCAATGACTGACATCGCTGTAGCGACTCTAGCTGCTTTGTAACATCTCCTGCAGGCACATACAGAATCGTTTATTCTATGTCACATGTTCATCAAAAGTTCTTTGCCATACATGTGCACTTTTCAGAATATGTCACAAGTTTGTCATGCTGAATGCATACCCCTTGCAGAATCGGTATACATTTTGAGTTCATAACACTTTTTGCATGTAATTTCTGTTAGTTGAATGCATCAGCCTTACGGAGAGGGATCCACTGAAATACAATACCCTAGGCATGTGGCACCCATGGAAATTACATTCAGTTGATTTCATGGGATTTAAATTCAATACATGCAGCCATGTACTTGGGATGGCACAACATCCATTCTGATGGTTCAAGATGATATAGTTAGCAAGCATAATGAAGCAGCCCACTTACAATTATTTCCGTACACATAAGGCATCCTTCAGACATTAATGATATTTATGAAATACCCGCCTACACTGTTTGTGTCATTTTGTGAATCTATATTGTGCAATTTATTGGGAAAAATAAGAAACTTGTGTAATTTTGCACATGTACATGCTTTGTGTATGCCTCTTACACAAGAACATATTCTGCCATGTCACCATCACTGTGAAATTATGAAGTTGCACTTTGCATATACAGTGGTACCTGCTGTATGCAGCCACCCCGTCTGCCAAGAAAAAGTGGCCACATACAACAGGTAACCTGTCACCACAGGTAAATTTTACAAAGAAATTTACTCTTATGTCTGAGCCTAGTGACCACAAAAAGCAATGTGGCTGCTCACTGCAGTGGTTGCTTGCAGCAGGTACCACTGTACATGTATTAACCTGTCATAATGGACGCTATCAATGTTGTGAGATTGCAACAGAGAACGAACTGAAAAAATTAACTGAATTAGTAGTTTAAAATTACATAAAATTCTTGCATAGAGGGGTCTTAAAATCCACTTTAATGATTGGCTGATGCTGGAGGCTGAAGCTGGCAAAGTTACAGAAAGAAAGGCACCAGTTCTACTACCATACCAGAACACGAGTATGATGCTGCACATGAATTCAGACCTGTGCACGATTTTTACACTAATTCAACTTCATGAAGATGGTGCCTAGTTTCAATGTTAATTTTTTACTACATGTACAGAAGACTGTGAGAATTGCAGAAAATATCCAAATTAGTCGAGTGGTACCTATCTTGAGAGACCACTCCATTGAAACCACCTGCCTTGAAAGACCAGTTTCCCGAGATTGTGCCTTGTACTATTTATCCCTCTATGAGAGATCACTTGTCTTGAGAGACCACAATTTGGTCTTTGCTAAGGGTGGTCTTTAAAAACAGGTTTCACTGTGTTTGGAAAATCTGGTAACTCATTGATCGAGGACGTATAACTGCAACACATTCTTTGTCACATCAAAGTAATATAATGTGCTCGTTTGCTGTTCCATCAATGATGCAGACCATGATACTGACACATTGGAAAATATATTTAAAACAACTTTGCACTTCTGGGGCACTGACTGGCTACATTCTTTGTGTGTTTTTTGCAGACAAATCAACAGACCACAGTGCATTCAGACCTTTCCCACACAAATTCTGAAATGTGCCTTTTTATGGCTGAAGTTTGCAAAAAAAGAAAACATATGCAAAAGGGCAGATTAATAAATCAACAGGACTGTACTCACTACCAGCACTCACCCTTTCTCCCCCTCTAAAACTTAACACTTAGGATTATAAATAGTGTAATTTGTACAAAATTACTGTCACATTGTACTTCTTCATTATCATGAAGAACTGAATCAAAAACAAAACAAAAAACAAACAAGTTTTTCACAAACTGTATATTGCTTTACAAGTGGGACATTGCACACTAATGACAGCATGTTTTAATACAAATTAAAGGCAGTACATGTATATTATAACTTACCAAGGGAAATAGTTCTGTCTACCCTACAGTTCTGCAATTTTATTAAAATTGCACTGGATTCTCCATTTTCTTCGTAAGACAGATACCTGCTGGTCTGAAAGTGAAAATAAAATTAAACAAATAGCTGCTGGTCATATGTATGTAGATTTAAATTCTGTCCAGGCAGGTCAAAGAATATGGTCTGATTGACAATTGAGAACAGTTGTCATACAGCTAATGCACAGAAAGAACTGGATTCAGGATGGGATACCTGTTTGAATTTGGTGCTGGAATGTCGGCCTTTTTGCCCGAAATGGATTTTGTGGGACATTTGCGACAATTATAGGTGTGTTGCTGTGGATAGATGTGGTTTTAAGTGGATTATCTGTGTGATATACCTGTAAAAAATAGTTTTAGAACAAACTGGTGATGTGGTATGTACAGAAACAGAGAAATCATGTCAAACGTGAAGCGGGATGGTGGTCCAGATGTGAGCTTCTTTTCAAACCTTTCTATGTATGAGCTTCATCTGATAATGTTGTGGTTTTAGGCCCATCCTCCACCATCTTATTAGCACGAATAATTGACTTGACTGAATGAATGCACAATATTTTATTGCAAATAAGGCCGAATGTGGGCCATTGAAGGCATAGATGTTCCAGGTCCACTCTCTTTACACCCATCCATCCCCCGTATATATTAGCATGAAAGCTTGACTGACTGAACATTACGAGCACCTGTGCATTGGGACAGCACTTGGATGGGTTTATGCTGAAAGCAATCAGCTCTGTCATGGTCTTATCTACATATATGCACTTTGGTTGTAAATTTTGATTCATGTTTTTCCATTCAAGTAGCAAAGCCCTTACCTCGTTGAAGCAATCCACAGCAAAGTCCATTTTGTTTTGCAGCACCAGAAATCGAGCTTTCAACCACAAGACTGCAAATAAAGTGATGCATAGGATGACTGACAACTCTACATATTTACTTTTTTTTTTTTAACTTATATGATAGGTCAAAATATATGACTGCTCTTTATTTTTTCTTCAAATTTGAGCACAAATGACTGCAAATTTTCCCATGGTATACGTCAAACTTAAAATGAAAACAATATAGTGAATCTGGTAATGATTTATATTCATAATAAAATGCCCATAAATAAGTATAACCAGCAAACAAACTTTCCATATCTGTAACGCGAACATTATTGACTTACCTCGGATACAGTACTCCTGCCACCAGTCTCCCAATATATGTGGACAACACGTCAGTCCTACCATGTACCCCAGGTCTTCTGTGTAGTACTCGCCTGGAAAGTCTGGACCTAGACTGCCCCCAGTCACTGAGGAGTTCCTGTCATAAACAAACACATTATAATGATAGATACATATTGTCCTTTTTGATATAACAGTGTGCAAAACTGCTCTCCTTGTGAAACCATCTTTGAGTTTACTGTCTAGTCTAGGGCAGGGGATTTAAAAAACATCAAACTGATGATGCCTTCTCTCTTCATTTATCAAATTACTTCACTTAATGGTTCATCTTAAAAGCAACCAAATCCAAGAGACAGGTTGACAGAAACTTTTGTCTGTTTCAATGTTAAAAGCCACAACTATATTTTTTACTGTATTCAATATGCATACTGCCATGAAGACTTAGTGTGTTACTGAAAAATATGTAACTAAAAAGTACCAAAGATTACAGACTAAAATTGTCATTCATGATTTTCAGTTTAAAAGCTAGCACTGTAGTATATAAACAAAAGGAGTCAACCAATCTACAAAGTGGCTGTGTACAAGCTTGAGATGCTTATGTGTGAACGTAATGGACATATTTAACTTCATAAAATATTTGTTATTACACCCATTTTCTGGTGCTGTTTATTATGTTGTACTAAGAAAAATATAAAGTATAAATTTCTATAACTTTTAGCTAATCAACAATTTCAAAACAACAATAAAATTGGAAGCAGTCCAAATATCAACAAAAAAGCAGCAATACTGCCTCCAAAACAGACAGTTCCATGATTTATCTACTCCATACCAGGACTAAAGAAAGCACAAGCCCTGTCTGACAAACATGCAATTAGCAACATGACATGAACATAAGGGGCACCTGTGGCTGGGTTGGTCTGGAGGCTGTGGAACCAGGGTACCAAACAGAATCCACCACCAAGCATCTGCTGTGCTACCACCAGTAAAACAGTCAACTTAAGCATGGTTTGTTTTTATAGAAGACAGTCAACAGCTCTCCTTGGCGCGCTCTGAGCGCGCCAAGGAAAGCTGTTGACCTTGGGCATATAATTTGGAATGATCTTCCGTGCAAGTTTCATTCAAAATTTTGAATAATCCCTAAATTAGCAAAAAACAATTAGCAGACAACATTTAGATATTAGCAGGTGGAATGAGTTAAAGATTTCAGGGTTCCAAGGAGCTATGCATCAGTGTATCTGGTCTAACAGACCCTCAACTTGACAGACAATCTGAATACCTAATCACCTTCATATTAAACTTCTAAGGATGGTTTTTACCCAATCTATGTTCTACAGGAAATAAATACAGTGATCTATTTCTTATTAAATATACACAGTACTCTGTCCCTACAACTACATGCATGCTGAATCCATCCCTGTGAACATGCAAGACTTTCATGTAAAGCTGGTTTTGAATATTGTTAACTTGTGTACAGGCATCAGAAATTAACACAGTGTAGGGCTAATTGTGACGTGAAAAGGGACACAATACATACTTGTGAGGTGATGCTGATGGGGTGTTCTTGGATCTGCTACTCAGCCATTTATCCAGCTTCAGTTCACTGAGTATTAAGCACATCTGCAAGTAGACAACCATGCAATCACACCTCATTAAATCTAATGTGTCAGATTCTAATCACTGCTGACATGCACGCCGTATATTAACAGTCCTGCAAATTTTTCACCTCTGTCAATGCCAAAGATATTTAGAAGACAATTTCTTACAGGTTTATCAATACACTGAGACAACCACAATGAACTGTTTGTTGGGCGATGACAAGTATAAAAGCATCCAATACCAAGTTAATTAGTTGATATTGCCTTCAGAATGTCTTGGTGGTTAAAATCAGAGCAACAAACATTGTTTCACCAGGCATGTCCTACCAAAACTGATAACAAAATACTTACCTTGGCCATGTCCCTGATCCGTTCATCTGGTACATCTTTGCTACAAACACAACCAAGAGCTGTATTGAACTGTTCTATAATCAAAAGCAAGTGAATACTATTTCTTTGCTCAACTGGGAATCATATTGAAGTCAAACAGTCAGTTAATGTAGACCATCACCTTCCTACTTCTAATTAGCTGTAGAATCAGATAACAAATTCCTTCCCTGTGATCAGGCAAGTTTGTTCCAAATCTGACAGACTATTCCTCTCATGTCTGTAATCTTTCAACTTTTCACACTTTAAACTGAGTACAACATATTTCATCCCGAAAAGACACCTCTTTACACCTTTTCAATCAGTGTGCTGAAGAAAATTTGTGTACTCTTGTACATACTTTTCATAACATCATATAGGGTTATAAACACAGGAAAGGCAAGTGTATATGCAATTATTAATCTATCAAGCAGTGGATTGGACCATCTGATTACTACGAAATATTACTTTCAGTGAAAAATAGTTTAAATTGAAACTTACCATAGATATGGAGGATAAAGTATGTGCTCTCGTACTCTCTGATAAGCATTAACATATACATCCACCACACCTTCAGCCCTAAAAATGCACCCATTTGAGAAATATGTATTTTATAACAACATCTACAAGCTTGGCTATTAACCTGTTTCTTCAATATCACAAAGCAGTGAGAAAACTTTAGTAGCACAACTTGAATAAATTTTGTCTTCATTTTGAGACAGGAAAAGAAAAAGATTATACTTTTTTCAATCAAAGACATGATAGGCAATTTACCAAAACTTAAAACTCGTGAGCATCTAGTCAACAGTTCGGTATGCTGTAAATGCAATGCACCCAAAGTGCATTAAAAAAAAAAAGGTACCAAAATATCAGTATAATTCTTGATGGAAAAAGAAGCAGACAAAACTGACAACTGTTATGGTAAATTTTAGTGGGAAAAAAGCTGCATGTCTATACGGTGCACAAGGCTGTGTATCTTGGTGTTTGAACATTTACGATGTAATACTCACCACTTGGTGTCATCTTGCCTTGCCAGAGCTATCAAGTACTCATTGAGTAGGTCTATGATGCCACTATTGTTTTGGTGTGTCCGAAAAAAGTGATGAACATCCGTTTGTTCTGACAATGCTGGTGACGAAGTCTCTGATCCTTTGTTGGTGCCCCCACCAGTGCCATTGTCCAAGGCACAAGGTTCAGGCCCAACTGGAGTCAGCTGAGGTGGCAAACTATCCCAGTCATCATCCTCCATGTCCTGGTAGGGTCTGTTTGACAAGAAATACAGTCTTTTGCGAGTTGATCACAGCACATAACAAACCATGCAAGGAAAAAAAAAAAAGTTGCAATGAATGGAAAATTCACCATACTTACCTATCACACAAAAGCAGCATAAGTGCTGTAAGGAGCAAGTCTACTTTTGCATAAAACTAAGCATCAGATAACATTCTTATAGGCAAGCACCTTGCTATCTAGCCTGCACCACCTACCCCTCCACACATATCCAAGTGAAATTTGGCCTCATTTATTGCACAGTTCTTGGTACAAGACTGACTTACAGGAGGCATAAGAGTGAAAAAGCTGTCATGGAAAAGGTGAATGAAGAGACCCACTTTCAGTGCTCAGACATTGCTGCCATTGATTTCCAAGACAGAAGGCCACTCCTGGTCAGATCAGTGTTTGCATACCCTCTAAGTTTGAGAACATCATACCTACGATACCTTGATCAGTCTATGGCCAGGAATACAATGTGACCTTGTGCAGTACTATAACGTGAACTAGAACCAGCTTTCAGGTTTTTCTGTCTTCTTTTCCATCAATAAAATGTATACGAGATCTTATGATGACAAGGAATCACTTATTTACAGCCTTAGTTAAAGTGCCACAACAGATGCTATGTACACAGGGACAATACAATCTTCCATTTATTACAAGGAAACACTTGCTGAGACTGGAACACTTACAACAAACTGGAGGGTAAAAACTTCAACAAAAGATCCTGATAGTTCACCACCTCATCCTGCTTCCTCTTGTTTGTGTTTCTCACCTACAAGGAAGACAACAGCAAACACTTTACCACTGCCATGAAGTTTATCAATCATAAATTTGTGTCTTATTTTGTAACAGTATTGTGACTAAGCAAGTCCACACTATGCAGATGTTATTGCCAAAGAAGGACCAAATAGTCTGATGCATTTCACTCTTTTTTATTTACAAAAGAAAATAATCAGCATAAAAAAGATATGATAATTATACCATTAATATAACTTTCAAACACAACTATCTGAAATAAAACTGTACATAATATTATCATATTTATATAAGATTTCACAGTAGGATTGTCTCGACTGATGTCTCTCACTAAAAGTATTTTCTTCGCCACAACATGAACACTAGACCAGTACCCTGGCTGATCTCCTTTTGCATGTATCATCCATTGCCATTCTCTTCCTCTTCTGCCCCCTGCCACGCCCTGCTGAAGTGTAACTCATATGATCTAAATCCATGGGCACTCCTACATAAAAAACAAAATCAAAATTTAAAAAAACAAAACAAAAAACAAAATCAACAAGAGGGCTGTGTGAACAGCCCATGCCTCAGCTGATCTTGACATTCATCACACTTGCAGCTCTATGAACTTGGGAAAGGATCAAGGACACCATGTTCAGAGTAAGTCTGACCTTTATAGAAGAACACTTACATGTGCAACATCAAAGTTCAAGTAGTTCTCAAGTTATAATGAAGAATAAAATTCATGTATGTTGCACTGTGACCCCACAAACAAGGTCAAGGTCATTCATGTACTGTCTCAGCATGACCTTCATACAGAATAATTAACATGTGTAGCTAACTCAAAACAGATCTCAAGTTATCAAATAAACAGTAAATTTCGTGTCAGTTGTCCTGTGAATTAGCATTAGAATGCCCATTGACTTACATAGTAATCAAGAGGAAGGCTGCATCGAACAATAAGTACCTGAATTGAAAATCCTTAAAAATCAGGAATCCAAAGCAGTGCCACCTAGTAAACAACTGTTTGACCCTTCCACAACAACATATCCATCACATTTCAGCTTAATCTGAGGAACTGTTCTGACAACAAGTGAAAAATAGCAAAACCATACAAAAAATTCCTAAAAAAATTGCAGCGCCACCTGGTGAACAAATTGGGAACTAGGTGTCCCCGGGGGTGTCTATGTACGATATCAAAGCAATTGGGTGAGCAGTTTCGGAGAAGAAGATTTTTTAAGATTTGTCAACAAAAAAAAAGAACAAAAAAATTCATTAAAAATCCAAAAATCACTGGAGCATGAACATTTGAACCAAACTGGTAGAAACCCACCCAAGGTACATTGCCACCAAGTTTGACGTTAATCTGGATGACGGTTTTGGAGAAGTAGAAAATGTGAATTAGCATTAGAATGCCCATTGACTTCCATAGTAATCAATAGGAAAGCTACATTGACCGATAAGTAACCGAATTGAAAAAATCGTTAAAAATCAGGAATCCGCAGCATTCCCACATAGTGAACAATTTTGTTTGACCCTTCTACAAGGAACATATCCACCATGTTTCAGCTTAATCTGAGCGACGTTTCTGGAGAAGAAGTCGAAAATAGCTATAACACACAAAAATTCATAAAAAATTAGGAAAAAATTGCAGCGCCACCTGGTGAACAAATTAAGAACTAGGAGTCCCAGGGAGTGTTCCTGTGTAATATCAAAGCAATTGGGTGAGTGGTTTCGGAGAAGAAGATTTTTTAGGATTAACCCAAAAAAGAACAAAAAAATTCATTAAAAATCCAAAAATCACTGGACCGCGACCACTTGAACAAACTTGGTAGAGACCCACCCAAGGCACATTTCCAACAAGTTTGAAGTGAATCTGGCTGATGGTTTTTGAGAAGAAGTCGAAAATGTGAATTGTGGACGACGGACGGACGACGGACGGACGACGGACCCTCAAAAAACCTCAGCTGACTGACAAGTCAGCTGAGGTAAAAAACACAGCATTTAAATGCCCAGATGATGGTAGTATACGATGCATGCTAAGACAGTGCAAATGTAAACTCAAAAGCCTTTCATTTTGGTTTAAACATATCTTTTACTTCATTGAGACACAAGTCATCAAAACATTTTGCCTTTCAAATAAGACAGAGCCCATAGCTATCCATGGTACAAAATGTGTAAAATTATGGCAGGACTGTAAACAAATCTGATGTAAACAATTTGGTCCCATACTGAATCATAATTTCATTACATATTGATCGTGCTAGTTAAGGCCACACTCTCATAAACATAATACGTCTTCTACTCTGTATTACTTATTCAAATTTTTTTGTCATATGTAATTATGTTACAACAGCAGTTGTTGAAGGTACTTCATGTCAAAGTTTGATACGCAAAGGTCCCAAATGCCAAAAGATTTTTTTTGTTCAAAGTAAAGGACTTAGAGTGTCATAACACATTTGTGAAGAAAATTAGCCATATTCACACAGGAAAATTATTTTATTTGCAAAAGAACTTTGTTGCCCATGACAGGCCCTAAGTTGACAAGTTCGCACTTTTTTGGCCATCAGGCGGTGTCTGGGTAGTGACATCATGGAAGGGAGTCAATGTGTTACAATGTAGAGAAAGCATAAGCGGTAGCAGCATAGAGAATGAGCTGGATCTCAGTTTTAGCTGCTGCTATTACGAAGAGAGACTTACTGAGGACAGGAGATATAGGGTTAGGAATGAAGAAGGACAGACAAATTCAGCCTTTCTGGAAGGAGCCACAACCGGGCTATGACAAAGCCAGTCTTTGCCGGTGCAACTGGGATGGAGTCTGTGCCCAACTGACTGACCATGCCATAGCTGCCACGGAAGATCACCAAAGCTGGAGCTTGGGAGGTTTAGAATGGTAAGAGATGCTTTTCAAGTCATTGTGTGAAGATTCTTTTATAAGTGACTAGTTGTAGTTTATGACAGGCCATCCTGCGCGGTTGCCAATAGACAATACCGGTGGTAGCATACACTGCATGCTAAGACAGTGTAAATATAAACTCCAAACCAGCAGAATTTGAAATCATAGGTCTACGTGAAGCAGGCTTTTAGTTTTATTCTATAGTGATTTACAGCAAGGCCCAGGATACATGAAGGTAAAGAATCTCATTGAAACGCATCTGTAGGTCTGTTGCATGCCTAACAGATTAATAGTCACTACTGTGCCATTAAGCGAACTTCAAAAGATAGGGGAATACATAAGCACTTGACCACAGCTTGAATTACTACACACATAAGCCACGCAGCAGGAGGTGCTACTGTTTCGCCTGACTTAGCGTGCACTATAACCACATAAGATGGCCTGCTTTCTTGGTTTAAACTTTTTTTTATTGAATTATTGAAGAAAAAAAAAATGATCAGGAACAAGGGTGTAGCCCTATATGAATCTCTTTCACATATGAAACAGGAGAAAATAAAGCACAGTATGGCAAAAACAGGGTAGACGTCACTGAATGAAGACAAGAAGTGCACACATGACACAAAATGGCAAATCACCGACAAAGTAAATGGTATGTCGCTTTATTGGCTATAATCTGGCAGTACTCAGAACCAGTCATTTATATAGGATTTTTCGCACAAAGACTTTTCAAAAGCATCCCTTATCAGTTTAAAATTTGCAAGCGCCAGCTTGATCATCTTCCATGGGAGCTAGTGCATGATCAGGCACAGACTCAGTCCCAGTTGCACCGGCAAAGACCAGCTTTGTCATAACCTGTGGATCCTTCCAACATCGGTTCACCATGAGTTCAGACTGGACAACCGGTAACAGTTTCCCATTTGCATCCCCATTTTAATCTAGTAAGCCATGAGCACACTGACATTCACTGCTGCCAGTCAATGTTTACTACAGGACCCAAGTGGTTTGCCTCCAAAGCAGACCCAAGCTGTGTATTTTGTCTACTCGGCTGGGTGTAGTAACACGTAACTTGGTCTGCTTTGCAGGCAACCAAGTGGTCAAACTGCAACCGAAAGTAGCGATGAGAGTAGCACTAAATAAGACAGAATTCTGCACGATAAAATAGTGAATAAAGTATATATTGCATCATCGCAAAGGCAATTTTCTTTACAAAATGGTGGTCGGGAGGTAAGCATACTTAATTACTTAAAATTTTATGTATTATGATGTAACTGTTCTCACATCAATCACATATTGGCTCCCAGCCTACTGGATAGTTGGGCTGAATTAACTTTCAATGCCAGTTGTGACAGCTATGTGACATGTTTGATTGGCAGGCCATGTGTACCAGATAGGGCCGAAGAAACATGTCCTGTGTAAACCTTGGGATCCCAAGTTTGTAACTATGCAGAAAATAGACTGAAAGTTACATTACCTGTTGGAACGGCAGTGGGCGTTATCTGAGGTAGGGTGGTAGAGGTATCCACTGGTGCTGGGCTAGGGTTGGTGGTGACAACTGGGGTGGTCTCCATGGATAGGATGGGAGCAGACTCAGACGCCAGGGCCACAGGCGGCATCTGTATGGCTGGATTCATACTGGCATACAATGACATGTCCACTCGGCAACTGTATTTCTGCAATCAACACATACCAATTGACCAAACAGTGGCTTTTTACTACCACAAATATCATGAGAGTGACTTGTGAAGACTTTGTTCCTGTTTCCATGGTAACAACAACAAAAAAATGCTGAGTAAAATGCAAGGAGTAGAACAGCAATTTGGCACAGACAGTGGGACGAAAGAAGGCGGCTGGGGGGCCTGGGCCACCCAGGCCCTTGGAAGCTCCAGTCTTATACATGTTCCGAGGTGAATCCCGAGCCCATTTTCGAAACTAATTTTGACTTGATGCAGTACTTTGCAATGACATCCTCCAATATTTTGTCAGTCTCTCCACACTTGTGTCATACCATTCAAACCTCCATGCTTCCTTACATTCTTTTTCAATAAGCTATGCTTTGTGCTCATCACCTTTGTTGATGAATTGAGACATTCTCTCTGCAGTTCCAAAGTGCCCAAACCACATACATGTTCCCACTTTCCAAAACCAGGAGTACCCAACAGTTTAATGTTGGCTTATGCATTTTATACCCGTGGTTCTTATTTGCTACAGCAACATTGTCATACAATCAGAGATAACTTGACACTTTGAATCACTCAAGAGCCTGATACATGAAAAGCAAATACTGGGTCTCTGCACTGTCTTTTGTGGTTGGGTCCCCACCGGTCAATGCTGCGCATGAAAAATGGCCAAGTTTAATGTGACATCATGTAAACATTAAACCGACGCTTCTGAAAAAGAAAGAGGCAACAACCTGGCTTGCCTCTGACCAAATTCTAACTTTTAACAATTTTCAAAACACAGGAAATCCCATCCCTTGAAAATGAGGTAACAATTACGAATTTAAGGTCCTGCAGGATTTAAAATCATTTGGGCCACTGGTTGCTCACCATCCTGATACAACAGAAAGCAGGTGTCATACCATCATCAGTCTTTAAACATGAGCCATTCTTTAAATTGACAAAAGCCCTGTGCCATTTTAACCAGATGTCAATTACACCCACAGTTATATCCACCTTCCAGCAAGACTAATGTTCTCACATGCCAGGCTAACTTTGTAAAAAATATTTAAGCTTTTATGAATGTAAACTACAAGATATGGAGCTTTTCTAATGTGACCAATGGTAGTTCTGACATGCATGAGAGGTAAGAATCATTACATCACAACTTGCCAAGCTTTCATTTTTTCGGACAACTTACCTTGTTCCCACCTAATCCTATCAAAACCAGCTGGAGGTAAAGTCATTTGGTTCAATCATTTTTTTGTTGATAGATTCTTACATTAAACACACACACACACACACAAAAAGTTATAGACAAACCCTTTCAAAATGAGCCAACACTTTTCTTGCTTTTCTTCAGGTGGGATGGGGACTTGGTGCTCATCCCATCCCAAGTAAATACTTACAACGTGAGGCTGCCCACTACTTATGTTGTCATACAAGGTTACCAGGCAGTCCCCTAGACACTTCCATCTGCAAGGCACAATAACTTCAATCACACATATAAGATAACAGGCCAGTATTAAAGTTTTCATACTAGTACTTATATCATTTCAACAGTTTTCCATAATGAAAATCTCATGCGACCAGTACACCAGCACAACAACCGGACCAACTATGGAAATTTAGAAAAAAATGCAACAAATGTATAACAAGAGGCCCATGGTCGAAAGGCTCTTCTGGCATAGTGGCTATATTGCACCTCTTCATTTCAAAAGTTGGGAGTCCTCAAGTGGCTTCTGAACATATTAAGTTTATGTACATTTAGCGTATAAAATGTCCACCAGATGGCACTTTGCTCCACATGTAATCATAGCTTATTTGTGCAAATCCTGTGATCAAGGACCCTATATCAACAATATAGGGTCCTTGCTGTGATGGATATGGTTGCATGTGCTAAGACAACAATGAGCAAGTCCTTACTGTCCTCAGTGACTGTGGGACAGAAGATCAAGGTCATCTGGATTATGTAATATAAAAAAAAATTACATGGTATATATTTATAATGCATGCACATCTAGAATCATCATAGTCTAATTTTTTCTGATGATAACGAATTATACTTGTCTCAAAACACTTTTTCCTGATATTTTGCGTTGGCTTAAAGGTGGTGCCACCAGTATCACACACTTCAACATTTTTGCCTCCCAACATTCTCATATTTCATAGAGTTCCATGACAAATTATGGACCCTAACAATGCCCATAAGTTTTTCCCACTTTTATTCCATCAGTGACCTTTAAAAGGTAGGTTAAAGGTCATTCATCGAGTATAAAATATCAATACTCATGTACAATGCATATTTTGTATCTATTTAGTAAATCTAGCTCACTTACATCGCTATTTTGTACTTCTTAATTATCAAAGACATATGCAATTTGTATTTTAACCTTCAAAAATAGGTCAAGGTCATCCAAATTTTCACAAAAGTTGACCAATCACCCAATGCATAGTTGGAAAAAGTTTCAAAGCTCCATCTTTAACTTATGATCATGTCAGTAACACGAAATTTGATGTGTTTTACATGCCTATAATGTTAGTTCTATTGAAAACCACCAGAACCCCATGCATCATGACCTTTTTTCTGTATAATATTATTGTAATCACTCATTATGGTAAAATACAGATAGGTTTACATGTAAAGATAGAATGATCATCACAAGAATATCATCTCCTGAAGTGTACTCTCCCAGTGACCTTGACAAAGTAGGTCAACGTCACCCATATTACCTTAAGACATGATACACATACACTGTGACATTTGATTAAGTTAGCCTGATTATTTCTTGCGATAATGAATTTGATAAGTCGGAACACACGGTATTGGTTCATATTTTTCCGTTCACCTGTAGGTGGCACACAAGTGCTATTCAGATTCCACATGTTAGCCTCCCAAATGTTTCCACCAAATTTAATAAAGATCCACCACAAATCACGGACACCAGAATTTTTCAAATTTTTCACTGTTTAATCCTGTAGATGGTGCCACCAATAAAGGAAGGAATGCAGATTTTCATTCACAGAACATGTGCAAAAATTTAAAGCGGCTAACTTTAAAACTGTTGATGCTATCGTGTTGATAAGCAAATTATTTACAGACAGATGGCCGGCTGGACATAAGTGATCGCATAAGCTATGCAACCTAAGGTCAGGAGAGCTAAAAAAAAAAGTGGAATCAAGATATCTACACAAATAGAAAGTAAATATTCTAAATGTAGAAAGACACGGTTCCCGCTTCATTATGTGAAACGTGAGCAGTAGTAATTGCATTACAAACTATACTTCCACATTATTGTTATTTAGTCAGATTTGTTAATCAAAGCCTGCTGTCAGTGAATCAGTCAGCGCACGTCTCATATAAATAATTGTTGAACTTCACATCTTCATGTATTACTAGGAAAACACTGTCTCCTGATTGCCTGATAATGTAGGTTGAGCTTGTAAGCCACATCATAACCACCCTATTTATCTGGAGGTCAAAAGTATACACTCACGTGAAACTGCTAAGTGGTTGTGTAAAGGTAAGGACTGGCAGGTCTGGAGGCTTGCACATTTTGCGTTTCCTTTCCCGCATCTGCAGGGCTTCTTGAACATACTGCAACATAGTAACAGGGGTAATTGTTAGACTTTCCTACCGTCAAAGGACTGCAAAGTTTATATAACCATTACATTTGTGTTCACAGTGTCATTGTGGACTTTTGATCGATGTTTTTGCATGTTTTTTTAGACAATTCCACCATGTCCACCATGAAAGTTTAATTTGCGCATGTGTGTTGTTTCCCCATTATTCTGATTAAATTTAAAAGTCACACTGTATTTAAATATAGATGTTATAGACTTTAATGCTCCCCATCCAGTGATTGTGTGGATTCTAGGACTGACAGAGGTCATAGAATCAACACAATCACTGAATGGGGAGTATTCAAGTCTATTCTATCATGGCTAGACTTAATTTAACTCTTATATTTACCCCCAATACAGCACTTTTCGCATACTGTAGTAGGCCTACACAGGACTACCAGCCACCTATAGCTGATCTCCACCTAAAGTGGCACTTCATTGCAATCACTATGCATAGTGCCAAATTACTGCTCTGTTTGCAAGTTAATGCAAGCAAAGAGTTGCATTGATTCTACCAACCTCTGAGCATCACACACACACACACACAAACACTGTTGGACTATGAGTAAACACTGTGTTCAACTTTAACATCACATTTGAAATTGATTAAGAATGCCAAATCTTGGGAATGGTAGTTCAACTGTTTCAAATGGAAGTTTGAAATTCTGTCAATAGATAGCCCTGCATGTATGTAAACAAAGCATTCCTGCCTACCTTGACAAATTTTAAGACCCCAAACTGTTTGCTTCAAATTTAAAGCATGGAAACACAAAATTATAGTTTCTTTTGTAAAATGTAATTCACCTTCATAACCTCCCCCCCCCCCCCAAAAAAAAAAATTTAATATGAATTGCTTGATGGAGCTGTCGTTAGTGCTGAAACTAACACTGGTCAAAGATTAAAATGCATCCATCTCATTGTCTGTTGGCGACTGCCCATGATACAATTAAATACAATATGCACATCAGCAAGCAAATAGTTTTCCCAGTTGGCAGCTGTGAAAGTTACTCTGTAAAATTATGGCAGGTGTATGATTTTTTTTTTTTTTTTTACAGTCCAAACCTCATAAATGGTCATTCAGGTCAGGGAGTTATTATTGTTTTTAAGTTCTTCATTTTTAACATGCACACAAACAAGTATTTTGTTATGAAATTTGAGCTTTTTAGTGGTTTACTTTGCTTACTAGACAACTGCAACAGCTCGTCTGCTTTAAAATACTAAGACCACATTATTAAAGCATTGTTACAGTTTACTTTTAAATATAAATAACCTCAGGTAACCCCTCCCCCCCCAAAAAAAAAAAATTATTTTTTTTTTTTGACAATTCATATATTTTAGTAACACTTTTCCATCGTGTAACCATATGGAGATTTGAAATCTTGATTACCTCATCTATTTCTTCTTGGGTAATGTCTGGGCAGAAAATTGTGTCATCACTGCAACAGTAACATACACACACATCAGTCTATCCTTGAAGCGTTGACTCCAAGGTATCCTAAGTGCCATTTAATAGGTAAGGTCAAGATCATGTCCATTCTCAGTGGAGGGCTCTGTAGGCAGGAGGCTAGGTATGTGTATTTCCATATTCAGGGCAAAAAAAATTCCTATGTCCTATTGTCAAGACAAGTGAAGTCTTCGTAAATACAAATAACTTTCAAACTTTACTTGTCCTATGGATCAGCAAATTTATCCACAAACATGGTAAAGAGCTACAATCTTAACCTAATTAAAAATCTTAGTAATGACTGGTAGCATTCATGCAATTTTGCATGCAACATCAGTTCATTGATCTAAGTTTTGTCAATATCTCACCAAATTGTTACACAGTATCAACATCAGGCTTATAAAGACAAGTGAATCTGTGGAAGTTTTTCTAGCCCTGATATAATAAACATGGCAAGTAAAAGACTCAAAGAACTCAAACAAATTTCCCTGGGCATAACCAAGGCTTCCGTAAATAAATTGTTTCAATAGTCACATCAATTTATATTATTATGTACATGTATCTTCATTTTGAAAACATCATTGTATTGATTGGCTAAAATAAATGTGCTCTGAGTTTTGAGTTCAATAAATGGTCAAACAAGCAGCAAGTAAAACTTCAAAAGGTGCTGACATGCACGGTGCCATATCACAGACTTACTATGAGTTGAAGAGATCCGCAGACTGTTGTCTGAATGAGGGCTGCTCTTTGAATATCTGCTCACGCAATACCAAACCTTTTGTATATCCACTGTCCCTCTCCAATGCCCGGGCAATGTAAATAAGACAAGCTGCATGGGATAAACATAAACAAGTGTGATTTTCCTTCTTTTTTTTCAGTAAATGCACAGGTTAGCACAAGACAGCTTCTATCTTTCACTGTCTGAACATTCAAGGGCAAACTGACATGACTAATCATGATGAAAGCACATGACTTATATATGTGTGTGTATGTGTGTTTTTTCTTCTTTAAATCTGAAGAAAGATACTTGTATTCCAAAGTACAAGGCATGTAATCTTGCAAAGCAGAGTGCGAAAATTTGTATGTCCAATTGTCCAGGACAAGTAAAAACTTCCCTCACATATATTCCTGTTCCCAAAAATGCAGAAAATGACCATATTCGGAGCCATAGCGACTCGTGATATGTTGGCGGGTACTACGGTCTATGTGTAGGTACCAATGCAGGAATATGCGTGGGGATGCCAATAGGTGATAATAATCCCCTAAGTAAACATTCCAGGTTTAGACAATTGCATGGTCTGCAGTTGTATTCAACAGGACTTGACTACCTACTTGATTTCTGTCAAAACAAGTAGGTATTTTCACAGGTCGCGTACATATAATTACAAGATCAACGGCACCGTCAGTAATGTATTGGCTTACGCCCGTTATTCAACAAAGTCACAATAGTAACTCACCACCTGTCTGATCTGCCCCATTGATGGCAAAGTCAAAGCAGCATCAAAAAAATATTAAAACTTGCAGGGCAAATTCTTCTGCAAATTAGCATCAAATGCCATTTATCGGTGGATTCTACCAGTGTTGGAAAGATTATGTATAGGTGCAGTGAGTTGACTTCCCGGGCAAACACAACACACAACTGCCAGTCACACAAAGGGACCACATGGAGTAAACTACCGTGAACTGAGCATCATTGTGGGATATGCTCTAATGGAATGACATGTGACACATTCGGCATTTACCTCTATCCCCTACCTTTGAATATTTGCCTGTGACTCCAGTAATTATTGCTATAAACACTACAATCTTTAATTTTGCATGCTGCAATATAAACAGAGCTTAGCATCTGTGTGTTCCGTCCGTAAATTAGGGAGCATTTACACATGTTCATAGGGTGGGAGCCATGATGAACACACTGTAACATGAGCCATCATAGGCTCATTTTTGCATGCGACGCAATTGACCAATCAGGTGATGTGTTGCCCGTCAGCCCAAGTGGCCAAAACAGCTGTTTGTATACAGTGGCAGAAAAGGTGGTGATGGTCCAGACACTCCATGTGCATTATAAGGAGACCGATTTCTGATTTGCAATTTGAAATTTTTTATTTGAATTTGAATTTAGAACATCATTTATTACAAGGCACTTGCCAATACGGAATACACAAATTGGCTATGATGTACCGATAGCATTTATGACAGTACGCAAACGATGGTGTTGTTGTACATCCTATCAGCGGCAACAAGAAAGAGGATCCCAAAACCAAAACAACTATCAATCTTTACAAAATTTACTTGGGACAGTGACTCCCAGAAATTACACAGTATTTTTCATCGCAGGTCACCCAATGCAAATAATTTACTTTTCAATTTGTATTTTTAATATTTTGCAAGTTTCACTGTTCACAGTCATAGCTAGAATACTGGTAAGAATTGACTTATTTTTGTGAATTTACAAGCGACAATAAGTGGTAAATCAGGTTAAATGGTTTGTCAAGGCCTTTGTGTATGGAATAATGAAAAAAAATACCAATCTTAACATGTTTTTGTACCTGGACACACTTGGACAAGTGGATTTTGAAATCTACTTGCCCTGTGGACAAGTGCTTTTAATTTTTTATTTTTGCACCTTGCAAAGTACTTTTCCATAATATGTGGCAGTAGTTCAAAGAATGAAAATGCACACACTTTGTGACAAGAAACCTGTCCATCCACATTCATACTTGTTCCTAATGCAAGCAAGATAATAAATGCATTCATACTTGCATGAAGCAAGGGGCCATCATGCTGCTTGCACTATGACACAACTGCAACTTCCAAAGTTACCTTGCCAGCTATTTCTTAAAGTTATATTCAACATTCATTTGATCTATTTTTTATGTTTTGGCTACAAATCTATGTGCAGGCAGCAGGGATAGTCATTTGCTATTGGCAAATGATATATACTGCACATGTATTAGCCTGACTTGGTAAGTAATGGTCCAGTTTGTTTTTTATAAACACTACATAAATAACCCTTGTACATGAAACAATTGTCCTTCATATGGTAATATACGACAACACACTTCATGGGCAGGTCTACCCGACTCTTACAATAATCTAACAAACCAATATGAATGCTGAATCTTAACTGTGATATCTGTTTCATAGTTATGTCATTTTTTCAACATAAACTGCTGTATTACTTAGTTTTTCTTTACAATTGATTGGACCAACACTTGAGTGAGTATATTTGCCATTACATGTACAAAGGTTTGATGCACATTGAATATATCAACATACGTGCTTACTCATGACTAAAAAGTTTGGCGCACATTGAACATTGACATAGGCGCCAGATGGTCAAGCAAGACAGTTTGCAGACCAAATTACACCTCATTGTAAACACTTCATTTCAATTTGCTCAAGCCACAGAAAAATTTAAGACAATTGACAAACTATTTGTTGCAATGTGTATTTCATCTACACCAAAAGTTTTTCAAATGATATTTGATTATAGCTACAGCTAACCTACACATCATTTATAAGTCGAATGAGAGTAGAACTGACCTGCATAGTTATTGAGGGCATACATGACGGTGACCACGTTATCCAAACAAGGCCAATGTTTGGGATTACACTCCAAACCCTGAAAATGAAAAGCAACCACCAATAATCAAACAGCATTCTATACAGGTCATGACTGCAGATCTGTCAACATATAAGAGGTGCATGAAACATATAACCATCTTGTAAATCACTTGTATTCGCCAAAAATGCACATAATGTATGACATCACAAGTTGATAGACATTCCTTATGGAAAATATCTTGAACAACTAAGACAACCAAAACATATAACCAGATGCTGAAACAGGACTTTATTTCTGGAGTTAAATTACAGTCAGAACACAACCAGACATCGGGAGGCCACATACAGGTAATACATATAACCTACATGTTGAACAACTAAGACTACCAAAACATATAACCAGATGCTGAAACGGGAATTTATTTCTGGAGTTAAATTACAGTCAGAACACAACCAGACATCGGGAGGCCACATACAGGTAATACATATAACCTACATGGCAAGAAAGTGATTGGTGCTACAAGGCTCAGAGAACCTCTATAATGTGCAGGATCTTACCTGTTCAAAAGCAAATTTGGAGAGGGTATAATGATGTATTTTGAGAGCTGCTGAGCCCAGTTTGTACCACACAGTCACATCACTAGCATCCACAGTCACTGCCTGAAAGATCATCATATTTATATACATTAATTTTACACATAATGCAGAATCATTTAACAACATGGTTTGTATTTTCAGTAATTTGGGATCATATAAGACTGCGAGCACTGACGATATGAAGGTGTTGCAGGACATTTGACTTTTTGACATGAATACACAAACATCTCAAAACTGGGCTTCAAAAGAAGAGAATTCTTTTTAATTAATTAAATAAAATAAATATTTGATAAAAAATTAAATTAAAATAGTAAAAGAGTGTGCAATGTGATATATACAGGATAAATATACAGAATACAAATGCAACTTGTTTATTGGAACTTTACTTTGCCTCCATGAATTCACAACATAGATTCTACCTTGGAGCTTAAAACATACAAAATCAAATGCCCCAATTTTTCAAGTTTTAAAGTGTTATTTTTTTTTCTCTTTCCCAAGGTTTTTTTAAAGGTCAAAAGAACATATAACGCAGGGTGTATCCAGGACTTATGACCATCAACATTGAAAAAGAAATCACCCTACAACAGGTTATGTTATAAAGGATGATTCAACATAATCACAAGAGTTGGGGGGTGGGGGGGACTGGAATGTATGAAAAACCTTGCTTCTTTTGTGGACTTCCTTTCACTGAATAGTGCCCGAACAATGTTTATGAGGCTTATTTCCAGGGGACCAGTCTACATGGGGATCTATGTCCTCTTTTACTCGCATATTGCCTTCCGTGTCTGATTTATCCGTTATCTTGAACAGAATACAGATTCTGCAATACCCAGATGCTGACCCATTGATTCTTTATGACCCGCCTAGCGACAGTTTCAGATGTGTTTTTATCCAGTGCAATGGAATTATACCTGTGTGCCATCAAGTATAATAACTGTATCCTGGTAGTCAGGTACATTTGTATATGATGCTGAAGTTGGGCAATACATACATACATACATACATACATACATACATACATACATACATACATACATACATACATACATACATACATACATATGAGGCAAAAAGGTAAGGACTCATGCTTCAAGGACAGAAGTAACAAACTCATAGACAGTTTGCCAAAAATGATGTCCTTATTCTAACAACTATCGTTTGGTCAGGTATTACCTCTAGATAGTTTTCCACAGCTGTGTTGTAGTCACCTCTCTGAGCTGCCATGCTGGCCAAGTTCTTGTATGCTGAATACTTAAGTACCAGCCCTGGATGGACCAAACCTTCATCTTCACTGGTCAGTGGTGCTGCCTTTTATAAGCACAGCAAAATGTGTCAAGAAGACAATCATGACTTTAAAAAATTGTAGGTTTCACAGATAATACAAGTAAAATTTGCATTGTACATTATGTGTTACCTATTACGCTTTTAAGTTTTGTATCACATACTGGTATTTATGAGTGCAATCCTGGTGCACTGACTACCAAAAAACACCCTATACATCAACACAACAATAGCTTAACAAATGTCTATCATATGAATATTTGTCCACAGATCACATCATTTTAAAGTTTTGTCAATATACATATATTTCAGTGTCTCCAGATATCCTTAGTTGACAATTTTATGGCCTTATTGCCTGTTTTGTAGGCTCTCATGCCATTTTTGTATCTGGCTGTTGGCCTGTCCAGTCCAAGGCCCTAGGTCTAATATTAAAGCAGGCCAATGGCCTTGCACCTCCTGATTTAAGTTTACCTGTGTGATGAGACTCAGACTCAGCAACTGATGAAAACTTTGCTCAGCTTTGACCAAGTCGCCCTGCCTCTGCAGTGTCAGGGCATTGTTGTACAGTGTGTGGGCCTCAGTTTCCTATAAAACAATATCCGATGACACATAGTAGTCAGCAAGACAAAAACAGTACATAACAAGGCATAAACTTTAATAATGACAGACTGAAGAGATACTATGTAAAACAACAGGTATTAATAAACTCTTGAGAATGTGCGTTATTAAATACATACTGAGTTCCCACAGCTCTCATTCTGTTATCTCTTCTTTTAAGTGCAGATCCATTTGGAAGACAAGTCTCTCTTCTGAAATTCTTGTGCACCAAACACTATTCCTGTGGTCCACTTTTTATCTCAAAGCTTCCATGTTTCAAATGTCGTTTTATGTCGTATTCATTGCAAAAATCACAGCTGATCAATGCACTGACACATCAAGGAAAAAAATTAAAAAGAAATAGTGGTGCTTTTGTATTGAGAGACTGCTCCTACTGACAACCAATCTCATTTGTAAATTTCTAAGAATGTAATGTATAATCAAATTATTTTTACGCAACATTCAAATTTTGTAAAGTATCTGAGCAACTTTATGGTGATTCTTTGGTGGAAGTTTGATTCTCTCCCTGTGATATTTTGTGCAGTTTCTTGCTGCTTTTACTAAATCGGATGAGCTCTACCTGGAAACAAACCCTGGCCTGTTGTGTCTCATTTACATGTCTATGACCCAAATGGGTTGTGCAATGATGAAAAATAAAAACAAAACAAGTGGGCTCTGTGAACAACCCGTCCTCAGCTGACATTGACATTCAGCCCATAAGTCCCACTCTAGTCTATACTCGGGGATGAGGATTTTCAAGAGGACATAGAAATTGTGAATTTCCATTGCATGGTAGAGACCCACCCAAGGTACACTTCTTCTGAAGTCTGAAGTCAATCTGCACCAGTGGTTTTGGAGAAGAAGTGGAAAATTGTTGACACTTGACGTGGGACGACAGATGAAGGACCATAATATAAGCTCAGGTACTGACAAGTCAGCTAAAAAATTGCAGTGCACTCGGTGCGACAAATGAGAACTCAGAGTCCCCAGGAGTGTTTCTGTGTGATATCAAAGCAATTGGATGAGCTGTTTTGGAGAAGAAGATTTTTTAGATTTGCCCAAAAAAAGAAAGAAAAAAACAAACAAAAAAACAAAACAAAAAACCCCAAATATATACCTAATTTTCTTTTGCAGATATAAATCTGTGAATAATTGTTCTTCACAACCATTTTGTGACAGGAGATGTTAGCAAACTGTTGGAAAGACGGACATGAGTGATCACAAAAGCTCTGCAACCTGTGGTTAGCAGAGGTAAAAATGGTTTTAAATTTGGTTGAACCAGTTAAAAGTTATTTTACACTTCTGTACTCACTTTACTTTGTAGTTTCTGATCAGAGAAGCAGTTCTTAACACTGTGTTTTAAGCACATTTATTGGGTCTCCAGTGCTATCTTTTCAATGTTATGTCATGTTTATTGACAGACCATCTGCTTTGTTACCTCTTTGGCCCTGTCCCTGGAATGGTTCATCAAAGGACAGATAGCTGTCCTTATCCTATATTCATGAGAATGACTTCATTTTATGAAGCCAGAAAAGGGAACAGTGACTGATTTCACAGGGACCAAGCAACACCACTTTATGCAAGTGAACACAAACACAGCAGAAAATCAATGCTTATGGGTAAGCTACATACCTGGGCTTCCTTTGTGGACTTCTGCACCTGACCTGTATTGCCTTCTTCCTCACTTGAAGAGTCATTCAGTGCCAATATGCGAATCTGGAATGAAGCAGTTGTTTTCTCCTTTTAATACCTGTAATACCATCTTGAATACATATGACACATACTTACCTGACTGCTGCACCATGGCTCACACGAAAGACAGTGGACAGAGGAAGATTGCACTGACAGCTCGTCTTCAGCTGACCTTCACAGTGAATCCAAAGTAAGTCCTATCCTGAGATGGACTACGCTCTGATGAGCTGCACCCAGCTTGATTTTAAGCCACCGGACTGCGACCTGTTGGACAAACTTGGCATAGACCCACCCAAGGTATGTCCCTATCATCAAGTAAGAAGGGGCAGATGCTTTCAGAGTAGTTGCAATTGTAATTCGTGGATATCAGACAATGGAGCATCCCAACTGGCAAAGGTGCTGCAATCTAATAGTAGATGAGTTCATGTATCCCCTTTCCTGTCCTTTACTTGGACACTATGACTGGCTGTCTGCCTGCCACTTATAACAGATGTGGCTCTCCACCAGCAGTTCTTTGAAAAACTACCTGATTTTATAAACTAAAAACAAAACCACACACACACACACAATTATTAATCCAAACTTTATGTGTACATATCCTTTGTAGTAACATATCTTTCTTGTCCCACTAATGCTCAAACCATCATCACCTGATTTCTGAAAAGAAATTCTGAACTAAAAAAAAAAAAAAAAAATCCAAATTGCTTTGCTGGCTCTGTTAGGTAAGCCAAACTAAAATAATCAGAAATATGTGGGTCTTGTTTTGTAATATGCATCTGGTCTATCCAGACATACATCTCCCGCAAATACTTGGCAACACCACAGTCAGTTTTTTTGTTACAGTAACTTCATCAGGGCTGATAGATGACAAATAAGAACCTTCAACTTTGATGTTTTCTCGCTAAGATACATTGTTGTTTTGTGGTATAAAATTCAATTTTTTGCATCTCAAATTTTGTTGAGCCAGCCACACGGTTGGTTTTAGGCTTATGGTTTTGCATGCCACTACCCAGGATGAAAGGGAGAACATAAAGCGATTACATGGTCACCTGACTTTCACCCTAGCAACACCTTGTGTCAAAATGGCTGCCGGCAAGTGGGTCCACATCTGGTCTGAAAGTTTGTTTTGCAATGTTTACTTGGGTAGCAGGCTCATTTCATTTTCTTGCTTACTCAGTTCACATCACATAGGATCCAAGAACAAGATGTGCTGATCCAATCTCCCAGTTGAGTATTTGGCCACACAGTGTTTTGGAAAGCCTATTGCAAGTACAACCAATGGACAAGATCCAGTGGAGAAATTACCTGACAGGGAAAATATGCATGCCAACATCAATGGCAAAGAAAAAGCAGATGCAAAATGACATAAAGGAGAGTCTGTTGGCCTGGAAGAATAAGGATAGGCGAACAGAAAATGACAAGTGAAGGATTGACAACCAGGCCTATGTGTTCAACAGCACATAAGTTTTTTTTTGTCCCCATGGACAGGCAGCCCAAGGGCAAGGCCCAGGACTCTTCAAAGAGTGAAAATGAGAGCACAGCCATACCAGCGGTGTGTACGCCCGCTGACTGCAAGTTCTGAGTCTGAATCTGATCCCCGTGACATAGGACCAACTATCACTGTCTTGTGCTAAGGGCAGTCTGTTTTTTCCAGAATGAATGCAAGTTGAATACTGGGATCGTTCATTCTGGGCCAGGCAGTGTATGCATGTGATGTACTAATTGTTAGCCAAATGGTTGAAATTACAGATATGTCCCAGTGAACATTATCAAAAAGATGGCTCACTATGGCTTGGAAAACATTGAATCATGAGCAAACACCATAACAATGCCCATTTTTCAGTGACGCCAGGTGTTTAATCCCATTAAGCTTTGATTACCTTTGAAGTTGGGTTGATGGAGGCGTGTCAAGTTGGCCTACTGCTGTCCCATAGATAGTTTATGCTCCATTTAGATAAATCACATCATACGGAATACCTGTAGATACCCAATAGGCCTAATGTCAGTCAACAGCTGTCAGAGCAAACAGAAATAGTTATTTAAGATGCATTAGTGCCTTTGGCACTTCCCTGTTTTTCAAGCATGCTGACATTTTATTTTGTAGTTGTGTCTTTTCATCCAGGACCACTTTCCTGGTAGTCATTACCCTATTTCGTAGTCCAAACTCTCTACATTCCATAAGCTAACCTGTTACTGTCTAACCTATACATATATGTAAGTACATATGTACTACTATCACGTTCTGTAGAATTTTGACATTGGTTGTATTAGCGCATATAAACTAAAGGGTCTTCGGTGGTTAACTACTCAAAACATGTCTCTCTGAGTAGCGGCTCCTTGTCTAAGCTAAATATTCAGCAAAGACAACCCACATAATAATGAAAAAATACATGAACATGTCAACGCATTAGCTAAATAAGTGAAGCTTTGCTTATGAATGCAGAGCTTGGTTTAAACATATTTTTATTTCAAAAGAAAGCAATGCAGAGCTTCAATATGAATAAAGAATACCCTTTCTAGCTAGATAGTTTACCTGAGTTAAACAACCTGCCAGTGTATAACTGAAGTAGAAACAAATAAAAACAAAACATTTGGTTTGGTCATGGTCATGTGACTGTTGTTGTTAGGGCCGGTGGGCACCACTGATGGCTGTTTCATCAATTTTCTCACTGTTACTATTTGGTAAAGTGATTCTGAAAATGAAGCTAGGTGTTTATCTATATAGCTATTGTGGGTGGAGAGAAATATGCACAACTTTATTGAGACTTTATCATTAAAATTGATTTTGTGGTGTTTATCACACGCATATAATTGAAATTAGTTTATTTGTTTTTAACACAACTTGCTTAAGTTTTGATTCTAGTCTTTAACTTGAGTATACACGTGTGTCGCAATTATAAAATGTTTCATACCTGGATCCTTGATGACACTATTTATGTGTGTGGGCAGTAGAATTTAGTAAGACAAAGCCTGATTTCCAAGTGTCAGTCGAAATGGCAATCATCTCTGGGTGAAGACATGCATCTTCTCTAGCCTATATACTATATGTAACTTTGAATGTGTGGGGAAGCCTCCAACAGTTGTAAGTATTTTATTTAGAGTTTCATTTATTTGCGATTGTGAAATTCTTTGTGATATTTTTATGTCTGCATTACATCTTATATGTTTTGACTTGACGTGAGCTCTGTGTATGTTTACTTAGGATTTCTCTCTTTGCAGATTTCACCATAAATGTACTGGCATTCATAGACCTATCATATCACATAAGTATTTGTTTTGTCAGATCATTGTAGATCTTCATAACTGTGTCATTTTGTGCCACATAGCATGATCACCTGCTGGTTGTCAATAAATGTTTGTTCATCAAACTGTATCGATACCTACATAGATATTTTATGTGTAGAAACTGAAACTTCCAATGAACCATTAAAACTGCGCTTCAACTCATTTTTCCTTTATGTTGTAATTGTTCAATAAAATACCAGCTTAATGGTGGCAACTTTAGTGTCACATTGGTAGACTCACACTCACATAAATATTGATTTTTAAAAATAAAAAATTTTGTGACCACATACTTTAGGTGTTTATCTTTCAAATAAAGAATAAAACTAACCGTGATTTTGTTTTGCCACGGCCTTCATAGACCAAAGCATCCTGGCACTTTAAGAGGGCAGGTGTATGCTCATTCCATACTCCAGTAAAAAACCCAGAGTCAGCACTTTTTGCACTGCCTGGGAAGTGTCCTTGACTACTGACTGAAGACCAGACATGTTGGTACTTAAATAAAAGCTCTTAATTCTCATCTTAAACATGTTAAATACAGGTAAATGTTATATAATAAACAAATCAGGCAAATGCCTGACAGCTCTGGGCCTGTCTGAAAAGTTTTTTTTTTTTTTTTCAGTGAGAAGTTGGAGAGCAGTTTGACACATTTAGCCCTTATTGGGGCTCATCAGGAATTGATACAATGCTCTTTAGCTTGTAAAAGGCTATGCGCCAATGACCTTTGCCCCAGTGACGTGAGTCCTTGGTAACGTGAGTTACATCACAGATTGACACAGGAAAAGAGGTTATCTATTATTCACATCACCTTCTTGTTGGTGTGTTAATGGTATTTCTGATGTCACATGCATAATGATGACATGTTTCAGAATGAAAGAAAATGTAGATTCTGGTGGTTTGGGTCAGAGAAGTGTCTACTCAAGGGTTGATTCAGATGTCCTTATAGTAGAAATGTTCTCTCAATCTGTTGAAACATTGGTAAAAATGTTTGACCCACATATTGTTTGTGGCATGTCTTGCAAGTTAACAAGCTCTCACGGTTGTCTGCACAAGCCTCCTCTGGGTGTGTCATGCCTACGCCCAGTTTTTGTGCTGGTGACTAGACCAGAAGTGTCTAGTTTCTCACAGTACTTGCAATTGAGCTCCCAAGGGTTTTGATCTATTACCCCAGCCACTGCAACGATTGTCTCTGTGGTGGATAACTAAGTGAAAATCTCAAATTGGACCAGAATATCCTTTAGGTTCTGAGCCTGTCTGTATCTTAATATAATTATCTTGTCTTCTAAAATTCGGGCCTATTTGGAAGCATGAACTGTGTTCCAATTGTGTGTCATTATCTACTTGTCACTTGTCTTCCATGGGGTAGAGCAGGATTGTATCTTGTTATAAGGAACAGCTTCATTTGAATGTGTTGACTGTGAATTGTGCCTTTTGAATTTGTGGTTGTCTTGGAGTGGGTAGTTCCTATTGATAGATCTTACTTTGGATAAAGTCATTCCTCCAGGATCTTTCCTATTATCACAGACATAGACTCATGGTCACCGATAAATCATTTGTATCACTTTTTGTCTTAAGTCTTGTAACAGTATCAGAATGGACACTGTCACTTCAAGTCTTCAAAGTTTAACCGCTAGTAGTCATCGCAGACTGTTACAGCGGGTGATTCATGTGCAAGGAATAAAATCAAATTGTCCACACTGCAGGTTAAAACAGTTCATTATCAGTTCACGTTTCTGATTTTCACACTCGGTCAAAATCGCTGGGAAGCTAATGTTAATTGAATTTGTTGTAAAAACTGAGTAAAAATAAAGCTTGTATGTTTGAATCTGATGGCTGGAAGCGCTATTAACTGAAAGGCCGTAACTGAAAAGCTTCCACCGACACTCACTGACAAGCCGCAAATGACAAGTGAGTGTTAGTAGGAGATATGAAAAGTCCAGAGCTTTTCCCCACTGATAATGATGGTAAATCTTATGTTGCTCTAGTATCAAAGATTAAGAGAGCAGAGATTGAAATGATTCTAAGGTAGTAAGAAATATTTGCATCGTTGACCATTTTAATATGCACTTTTTGTAAACATTCGACATGTATGGCAAGCTGTAAAACCAAAATGCGATTTAATTGGGTAAAGATGTTCACAAAAATCAATCTTCACATCCTCACTATCCTTGTGATATGAAAAAAATAATATTACTCACCATATTTTAGTATTACATGGCACAATTTTTTGTTTCAAAGTTTACTTCTGTCAGTTGTCCCGCCATGTTGCATACACGCGGAGTTGCGGTAATTTGTAACTGCACAAGCCACAGTTTCGTATTAATGCTTTTTTTCTTTTTCTTGGAGCGCCCTCTTTGGAACAAAGTATATATCAAAGAGCCAAGGGCTGAAGCATCTGGCTGATCCCCTATTTATTACTCTTCTGAGTCTTCAGCATCATAACGGCAAAGGATTGGCTGCGTGTTTGCAATATTCATGAATCAGATTATGTTTCCAAAACTTACAATGGTTCTTTCAATTTTTCTCATTATTGGGCCACACACAGATTAAGTGTTCATTGATGAATTACAGTCACGACGACAAGAGCAAATGTGGATTAATCATGGACATGGCCCTAAATTTCCCCCCACAAAATGCTATCCATTCTTAGAACCTCATTGCAGCAAAATTTTGTCGATAAATGGCTTCTAAACTACGTTGCTACAAAACCATTAAGTATGACTTTGAACTTGAAAATTAGTTGCTGTCTGCTTTATCAAAATTATCATTTGCACAGTGTCATTTTGTTGTTGTTGTTGTTGTTGTTGTTGTTGTTGTTGTTGTTGTTGTTGTTGTTATTGTTGTTGTAAATCACACACTAGGGCCCATAGTTTACATATAGAAACTGGTAGGCATGAAACGTCTGTCACCCCACCCCAGTTAATCTGAGACTTTGTGCACTGTACCCTTTGCAGACTGTTGAAAACATGCGGCATTTCATAATCAACTGTCAATATTACTGACAGGAGAGAAACATACTTTTCAACAACCTGATCAACACAACCGGCACAGGTTGAATGAAGTATGATTAATTCAAATTTCTGATGTCCCACAGTGAAGGTGACACAGAAATCACTAGACATGCCATGAATTTCATAAGCTCATGTTTTCTGAAAAAGGATGGAAAACTATTTCCATGATAATATGAACAATTGCATTCCTAGTATCAGGCTGTATTCATTCGTACGTCTCCTGCTGCCTCTGACAGCTCTGGAACTTTAGTTCCTTATTTTTCTGACAGATGGCACTGGCGTGGATTAATTTGGCGCAACACTGGTTTTGCTCCAATTTTAGTAATGATCGATATATATATATATATATATATATATATATATATATATATATATATATATATATATATATATATATATATATATATATATATATATTCATTTAGTTTTTATTCTTTGTTCATTATCCATCTCTCTCTCTTTCGTTCTCTCTCTGAGTCTCGCTCTCTCTGTATTTCCATGCTGTATGTTTATAAGTATTGAAAGATTGAAATAAACTGATAGGTAATTTAAGTGTGATATTTATCTTGTATGTATGACAAAGAGGTCAGTATTGACCTGTATTCGAATGTCAATAACAAATTGGTCACTGTTACCTGTTAGTATTAGACTCTTAATCTTTAAGCCTGAATATTTATTGAAGCGCCAACAGATGGTCATGTTTATGCGTCTTTTTTAATCTATATATATGGTTGTGTTGTGTTCAATATTGTTTCAAATTGTGTCGAGGGCTCACATGCATAGGAATGCCAACATTCAAAATATCAATTCGGTGACGACCAGTCAAGACCATCAAATCTTCAGCTAATTTCAGAGATTGTCCCTGATGACAAGGCACAGTTGGCATCCCTGCATGCTTAAGGCTAAGCTAAGTAGCGGGTAATCATGAACTCCGCATGTATTGGGTAGATATCATAAGGAACCGTGTGGTCAGCGTATCTGTTTATTCTGGTCACAACAAACTGTTGAAAAGGGGACACATTTCCTACTACACTGTCTGTAACCTTTTTATATGACATTAAGAAACGACGCCTTCTGTGATTAAGGAAATATATACCCATACAATATTTCGATTCCATATCTAAGACGATACTCATAAACTGAATGGTCTCTCATGTCATGAAACACAGGTTACTACATTGTCTTTAACCTTGTAAGCTTTATGCACTAGCCGCCCTCATTGTCACAACATAAAAACAATGCACATGTACACACATACAGCTACACATACACAATCCAATGATAAACAAAATAATACATTACATTTAAGACTCGAAATTATGGGTTATGTACAATTGCCTGTGGCTCATGCTCTCATATGCAAGGTTGAGGATTAAAAAGTAAATAAAATTGAAATTGTATTGCTATGTCAAACGTGTATGGTATGGAGCAACTAAATTATTCGCTCATCAGAAGTACAGTATTAAATACCCAGGGTTGTCAGTATATGTATATATATATATATATATATATATATATATATATATATATATATATATATATATATATATATATATATATATATATATATATATATATATATATATATATATGTTTCTTGCTGTATTCTTGTAGGTGGCAGCACAGGATCCCAGCTAATATGAATACCTCCTGTTGTGATTTTTTTGCATACAGTAACCATAAAAAGTGAGTGATATTGGAAGCATATCATGTATATGGCGATCAGGGTTAGCAATAATATGTATAGACCAGTTGGGTTTAACCCAGACCATGACTTACTTGCCATTGTGTCAACAGGCTGACCGAATGACAAGAGCATTGTATGCTCCTATGTGTTTTGAAGGATGACAGAATATACTCACTAGATCTGCTAAGCTTTTGTTGCCCTCAATTATGGACCTATTGTGTCCATTCTACTATTTCTTTTCTTTCTTTTTTTTTGTAAATTATTCTATGAAACCCCTGTAAGCGAGGAAATAAAAGATACATCGCTATAATAGCATACATCTAGATAGACTTGCACAATACACATGAAATGAAATATGCAATATTACATTGTACGTCGACATAAAGCATATAAATCGAATCAGTAGAAACCACAATAAAAATATGCCATTCACCAAATCGATACACCCTCCCACCCAACCCCTAAAAATAAGATAAAATAAAATAAGATAAAATAAAATAAAATAAAATAAAATAAAATAAAATAAAATAAAATAAAATAAAATAAAATGAAATAAATTTTAAAAAAACATAGACATAATAAAAACATGAGTACATTTTGAGCATGGCAATCCTGGTCGCTCTCGGGCCGCAATCCCGGCAGAGCAACTGCTACATTCCTGGGACCCTCACCAGCCGCCCTACCGGGGCAGCCGTAATGCCGAGACAGACAACGGGAGCCGACAAGAGTAATTCGGCTCATTTTAAAAAAAAAAATTTTTTTAGCCCACTTAACCATTTACGGATTTCCCTGAATCATTTAGGAATAAGACTTAATGATTTACTCACCACAAGGCTACAGATTTACATACCCAAACTGAATAGTTAACTCACTATGAAAAAACCAGGCGGGAGGTGTTTCCCCTTTTACTCATGTTTTTCTAGTTTCTTGTTCTTTTCGGTAATATAATGTTCTGTTTCAATGTACTGACTAAAAAAGTAAAGATAGCCTTTCCACATAGGGTGTCTTTTTCCATTTTACAACGCAAAAATATACGGCTTTGCAATGCCAAAAATCATATTTATATAACCTAAGGATTCAATGTAATTTCCTAATAAAATTTCCTCACATGTAAATTGAGTAATTCCAGTAAATTGTAATAACCATGGTTTTAGTTGACCAATAAATTTCTGAGTGATTGGGCATTCCCAAAATACATGAGTGAATGACTCTTCTTCAGCTCCACAGAATGAACACTGATCAGATTCCACAATTCCTATTCTAACTCATTCCATACCAGTCCCTGATATTTCCGTATATTTACCTAACTTTAAGACGACAATTGCATATTTCAATTCTTCATAAAAAGAACATTTGTTCAAGTCCCAACATGCCTATAGTCTTAAGTCAGTGGTTCTGGCACTGCCTGGCAAGTCATGCTGCAGCTGCCACAAGGGCAGCTGCAGCATGACTTGCCAGGCAGTGCCAGAACCACTGACCAAGGTCTGTGACCACAGTATGGAATGAGTTAAACAAGAACGTGTTTGTTTTTAAATATCTATGTAGAACACATACAAAAAGGCTCGAAGTTAAGCTGAAATAGTAAAAAGAAAGATTAGACTGAATATTTCATTAAGTTTCACTTGTGAAATTTCTATTTGTAATTCAATTTTCAATTTTTCCACCGAGGAAATTGGTAATAATGTGATATTTTCAATCATTAAATCATATACAAGTTTTGTAGCCCTAGCGGTTTCAAAAATCTGTTGAATTAAAGGAGTTTTGCACTTCTTTCCTCTCCTCTGAGGTCCTTTGCAAAGAGTTAACCAGTTTTTGGGGGATCACCTGCAGAACACCATAGTATGTCACAAAATCGACTCTCATATTTCATTTCTCTTTAAACTCCATATATAAAAGAACAGACCCATCTTCTTTTAATAAGTCACATATTTTGTTTATATCAGCATTTTTTTCCACGTATTAAGATATATCGGTTTCTTATTGACTCTAATATGACCAATGTGCCACAGGTATTGGTTCCTTATTTCATAATCTTCTGCTGATTTTATATATGCTACCTGGCTCCAGCATTTTGCTACCTGGGTCCAGAAGTTGCTCTTTATTTTTTTAATCAGTATGGTATCTGTGTCAAAATTGCATTTCCACATCTCATTAGATGAGCCAATCAGATGCAGTGCAAGGCTTTTCCATGAAACACTTCTCAATGAACATAACCGTTTGACCCAAGACACTTTCTTAGAGTCGAAGTATGACCTTAGTTGTGGTACTTTAAGACCCCAATTTTCTGTTGAGTTGATCAGGGCATTGCGCTTAATTTTGTCGGGTTTGCCATTTCTTATGAATTTAAACATACTGGAATCTAGTTCTGTTGTTAACTTCTCTCCTGGCCCCGGAATAACAGACGCCAAAAAGTAAACTGTGGGACAGCCAAGCTTTTTACAATTTGGAATTTTCCCACAAGAGTAAAATTCTACCTTGCCAAATATTTAGTATTTGTTTGAATTTTTTAACTCTAGGCTCAAAATTCAGTTGTTGTAATGTATCTAGATTTGGCGTAATTTGGACTCCCAAAATTGTAATTGGTCCTTTTGTTCATTGTAACTGTAAGCACGAGGACAAGACATCCGTATATTCTTTATTTGGTCCAATTTTCAAAATTCGAGGTTTTTTTCAGAATTCTATTATAGTCCCGATATTTTTTGGAATTCTGCTAAAATACTGAAAGTTTCCCTTAATGGATTCTCTTCATTTTTTAGTAATAGTGTTGTGTCATCTGCATACTGGCTTAGTTTGTAAGATCTCAGAATAATTTTTTTACAACTTTTACTTCATTATCTAAGCTTATGTTATTTGCCAATGGCTCTACACATAAGATAACAAGATATTCGGAGATGGGACATCCTTGTCGGACTCCTTCTGAAAAGTTGAACTTTTCTGATGTATGACCATTATTTACAATAGAGCTAGAGATACGTGTATACAGAATTTTTATCCATTTTTGATATTGCAAACATCTATCAGTGTGGTGCCACTCCAGACGATCAAATGCTTTATCAAAATCCAGTTCAACTTTTTAGTGCTGGGATGTGCTCTTCGTCACATATGTCCATTGAATCTAAAATCTTTCTAATATTTCAAAAATCTGCTATAATTACTATGTATTCAATCTTGTAGAACACGCTTCATTCTTGTAGCAAGTGACTTTGCAATTATTTTGTATTTTATGAAAAAAAAAAGAGATTGGCCGCCAGTTTTTTAATTTAAAAATGTCTTTATTTTGTTTAGATAATAGAGTTAGAATGTCATGACACTGTAAAATTGAAAGTTCGTCTGCCTCATAACTTTCTGCTACTGTATAAATGGTTCTCCTATATTAACCCAGAAGACTTTGTATATAGAACTCTACAGGGAGTCCATCTGATCCAGTAGATTTATTATTTGACATTGACTTTTTAGTGTCCATAATTTTTATGTCTGTTAATGGCCCTTCATATATCATTTGTTGTGTTTCTAACAACCTTGTGGCTCCTTCTGGGAAGAATATCTCTGAATCCTCATTATGTCTGGGTGCCAACCTACACATATTATCTTTCCTCGCGTTCTTTATTTTTTTCTTTCTTTCCATGGCACCCAAATTTGTTCGAAGTTTTTCTCAGACACTATTATTCCCAAAACCACTAAACTTGCCATGGTGAGTGACTTACTAATGACATTTCGCCATTTGGTTTCTAATAGTCACGATGATTAAAATTATGCAGATGAGATGCAATTAAAATTTTAAAAGCTCTATATCTTCAAAAATATTATAGATAGACACTAAGTTCTAACTTACACATATAGGTTTGAGACAACTGGCAAACCCAATAGCATGCAAACAAAAGTTGGCGAATTTGAATGTATACTGAATTCACCGAATTTAACCACAATCCACACATGCGGGCCGTTAACTGCTTGTTGACCTATTGTTTGACCTCCATGGTGCTAGGCCACCATTTTGCATTCATAATTAATTAGCCTGAAACTGTCTCATCAGCAGTCTTGTATCCATCCATGCTAGGTGTATGGTGTGCAAGGTTTGGGTCTTGCAGCAAATGGGGAGGAGGGGGGGGGGGGACTCCCAACAACTGTGTAATGGGGCTCTCAATAACATACAGGGACTATCTTTCTTTTCATGCAAGAACAGATCTGCTCCATACTGCCATATGTACCAGGCAGGCTATAGTGCACTAGTGCTGGACAGAGCTGTAAGTGCACTGTGACTGTGACTGGTATCCTAGCAGGTCTGTGTTTGCCAGAGGATATGTCAATCTGCTGAGCTTATCAGTCCCAGCCTCTGGACTTCTGGGCAGAACAAGCCTGGGTGTGCCCTCTGTTAAAAATAGACCACTTGGCCAGACCCATCAAAGTATGGTCTTTCAGTCAGTCCTCAATGACTGTTTTTCACAACTTCGTGAATTTTGAAAAAGTGTGTGGATTTGTGTCATCACAGTGGACACTTCCATGTCTTTGTTTTCTTGCAACCGGTGAGATGAAGCCTGTTCTTCATGACCAACTCTGAGACAGTATAGTGCTTGTTTCGGTTCACAGCTACATGTAGTTTCTTGACAGCTTCTGTTAATTTTTTTTTTTTTTATGTAATAAAGGAAGAAAGACAGTTTTGTATTGCATGTATACACCTCCCCTTGAATTATAATATGTATACATACGAATAATGTACACGTACATCCACACATACTCATCCATACTGCCCAGAAGGACTGACCCTCTCAGGAGTGGACACTTTTTTCTGGTCCTAGGGGTGACTTTTCTCTGGTCTCAAAGGTGCCCACTGTAGAGAGGTTTAACTGTATGAGTAACCACTGAAACTTTTTCTTTGTTTCTTTCTTTTTCTTTCTTTTCTTTCTTCTTTACCACCAAGTTGGTCTCGAGATTTCTCAAGCACCATTTTTTCGAAAACCGCCAAACTTGCTATGGTGACTGACCTAACCAGTGAAATTGTGTATCTCATTTGGAATAGTCATGATGTTTAAAAGTATGCAAATTAGGGGCAATAAAAATTTTAAAAGCTCCATATCTTCCAAACTATTGCAGATAATCAACATTTCAATGTGCATATATAGATTTGTGACACCTGCCAATATAATGGACAGTATAAGTTGTAGAATTTCAAATAATGTTAATAAGGGGCTTTGAAAAATTTCAAAATTGAATATCTCCAAAACCAGTATACATAGTTAAACCATCCCAACTTTAATTCATAGGTTTGTGACAAAGCTGCATCCAATGAACCATGGACCAAAGTTGTAGGATTTTAATTTGTGCAAATTAGGTGAACATGCAAAATAGAAATCTTGAATCTCTATAAAGCTATTATAGATAGAGGTTCCATTACTACTTCAATTTATAGGTTTGTTGCAAAGCCCCATCCAATGAACCATAAACCAATGTTGCAGGCTTCCAATTTATGCAAATACACAAAATTGAAATGTTGAAAAGCTTCAAAACTATCATAGATACTAGTTTCATTCAAGCTTCATTTTATGTTTGTGACATGGCCGCATCCAATGAACCAAGAACCAAAGTTGTAGCATTTTACTTTATAAAAATTAGGCTAATACACGAAATTTAGATTATGCTGAACAACAATGGCAAAGTGTAGCATTTCAAACTGTTCCCATTTTTAAGCCACTCAGACATATTTCCTGCGAAACAAATCTTCTTTTCTAGTTACTCACTGTATTAAATTCTGAAGTGTACAATTTTTTGTAGAATTTGGCTTCTTCTTTTAGATTATCTGCTTTTCTTCATGTTTTGAGACTGCCAAAAGAAAAAAATCCACCGCGGAATATTCAATACTTACAAAGTATTTCTGGACAGCTTTATTTGGGTATTTCATGTTATAGAATGCATGGGGATATTCGTTTATTTTTGAGCCCCCTTTGTTCAATATGTTTAGTCTTTTGAGATTAACACTTAACTTTCATTGAACACAATTCTCTCCCAGTTTGTTCAGTGCATTCTGAAGGCACGAATTACTTTCATATAGCAGAACACGATCATTTGCATAGCTTAGACCGTTGATAGAACATGAATCAAGGTGGACAGGACCAGTTTCATAAAAGATGTCAGGTATATCTCTCAAGAACAAGTTAAAGAGGTTAGGGCTCAGCATGCATCCTTGCTTTATTCCAACATCGGAATGGACGAGACTGTGTCGCCAAGTGCTTGTTCTTAGCAGAGTAAGATACTTCGACACACATGCTTTGCAATAGGCCTACAATTCCACCTATTTACAATTGCAGTCAAAATATAAAACAGTGCTTGTTGTCAGACTGTACAAACTCCGACATACAATCTAAAAATCAAGAGAACAGATATTGCCAGGGAAGTCAGTTCATGTACATGTACTTCTCTCAATTCAGTCCAATTCAAGGATTTTAATTCAGGGGGTGGCCCATAGAGTACACAGGGTGCAGAGATATTACTGGAAAAAATGCTTTAGAGAATATCAGCCTTTGTGCATCGAAAATCAATAAGAATTAAGAATGTTTTAAAATTTTGCTCAATGATGATCAAATGTATCTAGACCACAATCTTTTGAATTGAAATTCATTTATAGGTTTCAAGTGGTGATGTTTTTTTAAGTGTGCCTGACTAGCACACATTCAAATTTCACAACTTTCATTTCTTTGGATGTAGCTATACCACAAACCAATTAATTGGTCCAGCCATTAACACATCTATCTATAATCTATTTAAAGATATTTTTCATTTACAGTTAGGAAGCTTTCCGAATTAGCGTGAATTCAAATTTTAAAGCTTTTACTTTCATTTCTTCGGCTTCAGCTATAGCACACGCCTAAATTAAAGTTGGATTAACACCTCTTTAAGTAATAATTTTGAGTGAAAAACATATAAGCAAATCAGTATGTGCCCAGAAGGTAAAGTAGAGAGAAGTGTAATTCCGACTGCCACATCTATGCAGTATATGGTGCACCTTGTAGCATATAAAAATCATGCTAATCGGACGCATTTCACATTTTCAAACTTTAATTTCATAAAAAGTTACATTTAGATATATACACAATTCCAAGGTTTATATATAGTGAAACCTTTCAATCCAGGGCACCGTTGGGGCTGGTTAAAAAGTGATCACTGTTGGGAGGTGCTTTTAAATGTGTATGAGTATGTACATGTAGACAATAAACATAATTTGTTTACTCATATAGATATACTCAGTATACATATAATATAATCCAAGGGGGAAATAAATACATGTAATACATGACGGTCTTTATTCTTTTATCACATGGAAAAAGAACAAACACACACACACACACACACACACACACACACAAACTACATACTGCTCATAAATACAAGAACAGGTCAGATACTAGTCGGCCTATGAACATGGGCCTATAGGTCCATGCTATGAAGAACAGCTAGGTGCCGTTCCACAGGTTACAAGATAACTAGAAAAGAAGATTTGATTCGCAGCAAATCTGTCTGGGTGCCTTCAAAATGAGAACAGTTTGAAATGCTACACTTTGCCATTGTTCTACATAATCTAAATTTGGTGTATTTGCCATTGTTCTATATAATCTAAATTTTGTGTATTAGCCTAATTTCTATAAAGTAGAATGCTACAACTTTGGTTCTTGGTTCATTGGGTAGGCCATGTCACAAACTTATAAAATGAAGTTTGAATGAAACTAGTATCTATAATTGTTTTGAAGCTTTTCAACATTTTAATTTTGTGTATTTGCCTTATTTGCATGAATTGAAGGTCTGCAACCTTGGTCCATGGTTCATTGGATGCGGCTTTGCCACAAACCTATAAATTAATGTTGGGAAGGTATAACAATGTATAATAGTTTTGGAGATATTCAATTTTGAAATTTCTCAAAGCCCCTTATATTAGCATAATTTGAAATTTTACAACTTATACTGTCCATTATATTGGCAGGTGTCACAAATCTATATATGCACATTGAAATATTGAGTATCTGCAATAATTTGTAGGAGCCTTAAAAATTTTTATTGCCCCTAATTTGCAAACTTTTAAACAGCATGACTATTCCAAATGAGATGCAAAATTTCACTGGTTAGCTCAGTCATCATAGCAAGTTTTGCTGTTTTCCAAAAATGGTGCTTGAGAAAATCTCCAGACCAACTTGGTCATAAAGAAGAAAGAAAAGAAAGAGAGAAATTCACAATTTCAGTGTTTACTTATACAGTTAAACCTCTCTACAGTGGGCACCCTTGGGACCAGAGAAAAGTGCCCACTCCTGAGAGGGTCAGCTCTACTGGGCAGTGCGGATGAGTATGTGTGCACGTGCATGTACATTATCCATACATGCACGTATACATGTACAGTGTATACATATTATAGTTGGGGGGTGTATACATGCAATACAAATCTGTTTTCTTCCTTTATTACATAACAGACGCTGTCAAGAAACTACATGTACATAGCTATGAACTGAGACAAGCATTATACTGTCTCAGTATTGGCCATGAAGAACAGGCTGGGTTTGGCCAAGTAGTCTATTTTTAACAGAGGGTACACTCATGTTTGTTTTGCCTAGAAGTTCAGAGGCTGGCTGGTTCCCTTGGGACTGATAAGCTCAGCAGACTATTATAGCCTCAGTCAAAGCAGCATAGCTAAAATATCAGTCTCAGTCATGGTGCACTGACAGCTCATAGCCTGCCTGATACATATGCCAGCATGGAAAAGATCTGTTCTTGCATGGACAGAAAGAGATTTATTGTATTTTATTGAGAGCCTCATTACACAGTTGTTGGGAGTACCCCCCCCCCCCTCCTCCCCATTTGCTACAAGACCCAAACCTTGCACACCATACACCTGTTAGCATGCCTGGATAGAAGGCTGCCTATGAGACAGGTTCAAGATAATTAGTTATGGATGCAAAATGGTGGCCTAGCACCATAGAGGTCAAGTACAGGTCAACAAGCAGTTAAAGGCCTGGATTTGTGGATTGTGGAGAAATTCGGTGAATTTAGTATACATTCAAATTTCCCAACTTTTGTTTGTATGCTATTGGATTTTCCAGTTGTCTCAAACCTGTATGTGTAAGTTAGAACTTTGTGTCTATCTATAATATTTTTTTAAGATAAAGAGCTTTTCAAATTTTTATAGCCCCTCATTTCCATAATTTTAATCATCATGACTCTTCCACACCAAATGGCAAAATTTCTTTGGAAGGTCAGTCACCATGGTAAGTTTGGTGGTTTTTGGAATAATAGTGTCTGAGAAAAACTTCGGACAAATTTGGGTGCCATGGAACGCGAGGGAAAACAACATATCTGGGTTGGCACCGAGATACAACAATATACATAAAGACACACCAAGGCTACCGCTGCACTGGTTCACACAGGTTTGTGGTTATGAAATCCATAAAGCTGTCCAAACAGTCTTTATGCACTGAGAGACTGTTGTGTTTTGAGTGGTCAAACTAGCTTATACCTACTCGTGTGCCATTTGTGATGGGGGATATACTATTTCAGGCTATTATCCAGAGATCCAATGGTCCATTGAGATCAAGGGCTGGCTCAAATAGCCCCAGGCACAATGCTTCTTGCAACAACATGTACATATATGAACCTTGCAGCATTGCGATCAGTTATTTAGACCTTAGAATTCTGTTCAACACAAGCAGTAAGTGATTCTTCATACTGTGTTGAGAACCTACGTTATCACACAGTTGTTGGGCCCAAGTTATTACACAGTTGTTGGGAGTTTTTTCTCCTTTCCTGCCAGACCTATGCCTTTTAAAGCACACAGCCAGTCGTACTATGGATAGCTAGAAATCTGCCAAGGAGACACGTTCTAGCTGTGCAAGCTAATTTATTATGCATGCACGATGATTACATAACAGCATGGAGGTACATGACAGTAATAAGCTTAGTTTAAACTAAGATGTGATAAATTTTCATTAAAATTTCAAATGTCTGTAATTTTACAACTTTCATTTTCATTTCATTGGGTGTGCCTATATCACAAAGAAATGAAAATTGTGTAATTTAGGACACCAGGACAGCACTTGGGAGTGTTCCTTTGTATAAAGTTGCTCATTTGCATGATAAGTTCACATAGATATACGGATAGTAATTAGTTCAAATTGATGTACCAGACTCTTTTACTGTCTGTGGTGTATTGTCCTGGTCCAAATCCTTAATTCGTGTAATGTTACCACTCTATCTGTTATCACATGTGTTGGGTATACCTCTTGTCTGAACATTATTTTAATTGCTGTGCAACGTCTTAATTTTTCTGTCACAAGAGGGATTAATATAGAGCTTTACCCTGTTTCTCAATTGTATTTTGTCGAAATAAAATGTGTTTAAACCAAATGGATGTATTGATATGAAAATGAGTAAACTGTCTGTGAATAACACCGTCAAGTGCCTCAAGACCTCAGACCATCTACATGCATTTAATACTTGACAGAGAATCCTCCTTTGTGGCATTCAGTCTGGGATTGAAACCGTTGGTAAATATTGTATACTCTATATTATCTTTGTGTATATATATATATATATATATATAGTTGTGCATGGCAACATATCATCGTGTATTTAAATTATACATTGTTATAACAGCTTTGTTCTGAACAATTATAATTATGATAGTTCCATCAATTCATCAGGTCAGTGTCCATGTACAAATATGAGTGTAAATAAAACACAGGTAAAGAACAGATAATGTGTCCCCATACTGCATATCCAGGTGCTATGAAGACAATGAGTAAAAACATGCTGCTTCTCTTAATAATAAAGACAGCACTGTGTTCCATTTTAGGTGCTAAATTTCTAACCAGTTATAAATGCATTTTATAATTATCATCGTTACTGCCGTCTTAGTCATCATGAAAAAATAATATGAAATAACAAATCCAATTTTGTTTGTTTGTTTTTATTTTTATTTTAATCAGTGTACAATGTGGTTCTGACAAAGTTTTTATTTTTAGCTGCACAAAAATTTTCAACCGGATAGAAACATGATACAGCTGACCACACAAGCATACAGTCTGTCGGTATACCGGAACGCCTATTCTATTATTGTATATTTCCAATAACTATGTCAAACATTTCACTGAAGGCTTAAAATGACAATTATTTTTAAGTGACGTGTGTTATGCCACCTATTATTGGCCTCTTTCATTGCAGCATCGTCAGGTTTTTGTTAAGTTTGTTTTTTTTGGGGGGGGCGGGGGGGGGGGGGTAGGAACGAAAGAGGGGGCGGGGACAACGGCGGAGGCAGGTCTATAGCGTATAAAGTTAAGGTTCATTTTTATGCTTATTGTGTCTTCACTTATTTTGCGTCATCAATTTATACAAGCAGTAATAAAAGTCCAACGACACGAATAATTTCTTTTTTATACAACTGCACAGACATGAATATGTATAGCAAATAAACTGAGAGCAACATCAACTACTCTTTTATAGCAACCTTGGAGGCTACTGAGAATTGTAAGGTTATATTTCTTCGTAATAATTTGCCCCAGTCGTTTGCAACACAAAACGTCATTCGAGGTTGTGTGAGATCACAGCCCACACCCACCACCACCACCACCACCACAAAAAGAAAGGTCTTGCAGCACAGCATTCGCATACCCGTATGATTTCCGACAAAAAAAAAAGCATTGCTGTCGTCTCCAAGCAGGCAAAACATAACCGTATATAAGGGAGCAAAAGGGCACCGACATTCAATTACACAATTGATGTATTTGCGGACAACTTATTACATCAGTTATACACACACACACACACACACACACACACACACACACACACACACACACACACACACACACACACAAATCTTCCAATGTCTGATAAAAACTGAATTGTGATGTCTCCTTATAAAGGAAAACTAGACACCTGTGCGTAGACACTTGTGCAGGTCCCTTAAAAAAAAAAAGAAGTGAAAAATCGACCATTATTTGACAGAAACTAAATCGTACACATGTATATAACACGTAACGTGTCTATGCAAAGGAAAATTAGACACTTGTGCACGTCCACTGGGGCGTGCTGATGCCTACGGCGTGGAGTAATGTTGCACAAGACTGGCGTATAAGACACGACAAATGCACCTATGTAGATCTGACCTGACGGGAATATTTGTTTGAACCTCAGTTAAGATCGACGTGCCAACCTAGATAGTAAACATAGCTGTTCATATTAACCGCAGACTGATCTGGGATAATTTGTTAGCTTACGAGAAAAAAAAACAAACAAAAGAAAAACAAAAAAAAAAACAGTAGGCTCACCAAATTGCACACACACACACACACACACACACACATATACACACACATACTAAATGTATTTGTACGTATATGGTATACCTGATCCTCTGTTCAGGCTGTTTTAGCTTTTTGGCATAAAATTTAGTTTTATTGTCTCAGAGATTTGAAGCTTGTGTGCGGATGCATCGTCCCGAATATTCTCCACCAGAAAATCTCTAACAGTATAATAGCTCTGTGTTTACACCTTTATCCAGTAGAACGAATCGGAAAAACACTTCGATTTCGCATAATTTAAGCCAAGAAATCATGTACAGAAATGTTGAGTTTAAGACAGTGTTACCCCCCCCCCCCTCAAAAAACAAACAAACAAAAAAACATGTACATTCTGTTCTGTGTGACTGTCCGGCATCACAGCCTCCGAGTATCCTCTTAAAATACAAAAAAAAAAACCCAAAAACAAACAAACAAACAAACAAAAACAGAACAAACCAACAAAAATGCTTAATAAAGCCGCCATCCAAAATTTATTTCAGATGTTTTAAATTTATACATCTAAAGAAAAAAGGGTATGGTCTAGAAAACAACAAGAGGGAAAACACACACACATGCACGCACACAAAGAAAAAAGGGGAGAGGTACTGTTCCATGTCATTCACTGGTTGCCGAAACTTATTAATTTTTCATATAAAGTGCTGAATGCCTCCCTTCGTGTTGCTCTATTTGTGTCACATTCCGTGTAACTTCTTTTTTGGGGGGGTCAACAGGTGCGGGGGGGGGGGTGGGTGAACCACTTTTTGCATAAAATTTTAGGCACCATGTATCGAAAAAATCCATTCAAATTCAATGTTATTAACGGTTCTGTTCATAACTAAGGTAACGCTCTTCATTGAAGGATGAGGTGGTTGGACACCAGAAAGACCAAACAGATTGGACACTAGAAAGACAAAACAATTTGCTTTCAGTACACAGTATGGTTCCAATATAATCTCGCACCATATTATGTAATATTTGTGATGCATCATGAACAAACTATGATCAATTTTTACACCACAAGCCTTATCCCTATCATAAACTGGACGAGTCAAGAATTCTTCGGACATTTACGCACATCTATATACAAGCATAATCATGACCTCAATACACAACTTGTTAGCTATTCTCCGTATCAGTTAATCACTAATAAATCAACGGGCAGAGGAATGATAGAGCAGAGCAGAGAGGCACAGTCTGCATAGCGTGAAACTATGAGAGATTAGTCGAAAGTAGACTAATTTGATAAACCACATGAAACTCACACGACGGAAAAAGAAACAAGTTGCGGGTTCGCACAAATATAAGTGTGAACGTGGAGAAAAGGGAAGACGACGAAAATAAATGCAGAACAAGGTTGCTTTTTGTATGAAATGACCACAGATGGCATGCCAAACGGAAGATAACTGTGGACATATAATACGCATGTTAGTCCACAGGACGACGTGGGAAATCATATTGAAGCGAAAAAGGAAGTGTAGGTGGTGATAAAAAATAGAGTGTTGTGGAGTATCTTAACAATAAAAACCCGTATATATATATATATATATATATATATATATATATATATATATATATATATATATATATATATATACATATACATACATACGTACGTACGTACGTACGTACATACATACATACATACATATTATTATTATTATTATTATTATTATTATTATTATTATTATTATTATTATTATTATCATTATTATTGTTGTTGTTATTATTATTATTATTATTATTATTATTATTATTATTATTATTATTATTATTATTGGTCGACGGAATGGTGTATGAAACCATGATTTAGCACTTGTCACTCAATATGATCGTAGTTCTCTCGCGGCTTCAATTTCTTGTGTGTGTGTGTGTGTGTGACGATACACTGTCGTCTGCTTTATGAGAATGCGACGTCCATTATTTGATTAGAACCGAATAAATATTACATCGAATAAACCCGCTGGGCAGTTGTTTATTTGTTTACTAAATGAACGTGCACAATTTGAAGTACATCCAGATTACTAATAATAAACCTGCTGATCTCTTGTTTGTTTCCTTAATGTACATGCACCATTTGAAGTACACCCAGAACCAGGAACCTTTGATAAAAAGTGTATGTTCCATATATATATATATATATATATATATATATATATATATATATATATATATATATATATATATATATATATATATATATATATATCATTGAGACAATCTGTATAGTTTGCTTGGACTACATGGTCCCTTCCTCATATAACAAGCAATATGGACACATTGAACAACAGCTTAACCGGATCCATGAAATTTCATGTATGTAATTTTGTGTGTATGTATGTACGTGTGCATGTATGTTTATCAGCCAGTGGTATTGTACTTCAAATAGAACATGCTACACAGCGGTCGCACAAGCACAAATCACGCATGAAAACATTGAAAATTTGTTTTAAAAAATCTAATTTATTTACATAGTCCATGTACAAGGGTATATACAAATTGCTCTGCACTTATCAACAGTTATTGATTGCCAATATATTCTACTCACGGATGAACGAATTAAAAGGCAACAGAAGGTCCTATATATTGTACCAGAAGGGAGCAAACATTTTTATCTTGACACGGATGTGATAAGTAATTTGATTCTATCCAGCGTCAAACAGACAAAATCAGCATTTCCATTTAGAGATCGATGTAAATCTTCACATAAATCCTGTTTTATAAAAGTACAGGCGTTTGCCTATTTAAATCAAGTTGCTCAAAATCACATTTAAATATACAAATTTCTGACTTTAACTAATCGGTAAGCCTTCTATATTTGTTCTGATCAGGAATAATTTTGATCTTTGTAGATATTATAGCGTCTTTGGCAACTCCTTGTGTGGAGTCTAGTCGAAGCAGCAAATACATGTTCAACAGTTGAAGATAACATGTAGACTCAAATAATACCTTTAATACATGCATGGAGTCTTCACAGTGAGATCACCACATGCCAACGTGAAGCTTGCGCAGGATTACAGCATAGTTATGCAGCAGTAATATAATACTATGCAACTGTATGGGCTCCTAGTCTACTTAGCCAATATATATATATATATATATATATATATATATATATATATATATATATATATATATATATATATATATATATATATATATATATATATATATATATATATATATATATATATATATATATATAAACTGCATTTTATCACAAAATGGAAATCACACACTGTGGGTATACATGTTCCTGTTTATGTTTTCGGGAAAAATGTTTGAAAGACATTTGGTAAAACAAAGTTTAATTTCAACCAAAGATCCAATGACGTTCGTAAGCTCAACCTATGATGCTTGTGTGGCCCCCAGGGCTGTTGTGTCTTAAACGTACACTTCATTGTATGTAATATCCAGTATTTATGTTTTAGCAACACTTGCAAGTTTGGATCACGTGTGACAACCGTGGAATGCTTTGTTTTCCTTATACAATATAAACAAACTTGTCCACTAAAAAGGAAGTGTTCTTAAAATAGTCACATCCAAAATGGAGTATAAATATTTATAAGTTTGCCCAAAAGCAATAGAAGTTTGAAAATAATAATAATAATAATAACTATAATAATAATAATAATAATAATAATAATAATAATAATAATAATAATAATAATAATAATAATAATAATAATAATAATAATAATAATAATAATAATAATAATAATAAAGGACACTTCTTGTGTCATACCTCTTTTCGTAACTTTCTTTCATATGCTTGATTGAAGAAATACCAATAGTGTTTTCCCAAGTTAAACAAAACACTTCCAATTAAATTTTAAAGGTCTCATGAAGAAAAAACAAAAACAAAAACAAAAAAAACCCCACACACTCACATTCTTTTCTATGATGGCTGGACAATATACAGCGGTCATTTGCTCAAATTATAAACTAGTGCATTGACTTAGGGGAAAAGGTCGGGTCCTGGGACCCGCAATTAAATTATGTTTAATACCCGGGACCCGGGTACCCGCGGCAAAAACCCTTACTGAAATGATACACAGAAACCTATTTGAACTTGCTTTCATTCAGATACAGTATAATAATAATTCCACTATTCGACAAGTTGCCTATTCCTGAGAGAGAGAGAGAGAGAGAGAGAGAGAGAGAGAGAGAGAGAGAGAGAGAGAGAGAGAGAGAGAGAGAGAGAGAGAGAAAAGAAAATAGAGAACATTACAGTGAAAAAGGCAGAAATACGCATAGATCTAGAATTTGTTTATTTATATCGCAAGTAGTGGGGTGTTAAAAATTGGATTCGGGACCCGAATTTTTGGCATTTCAACGGGGAGGGGGGTGTCCCGGGTACCCGGGTCCCAAGTCAATGCACTATTATAAATCGTTGAACCCTTTCAGAGCCAACTGCGACATAAGTCGAACTACTTGAAACAAAATGCTCTGCATTCCGTTTCGAGTCCCAGATTCATGTTCCTTGTAAAGACCTTTCATTCAATGTAGCAATATGCCCGGCATCCTATGTGCTACTATTTAAGTACCAGCATGCCTTTAGTTATATAGAATATAATATGGTCCAGGTCAACAGCTTCCCTTTGCATGCTTGGGGCACAATGCCTCTCAGTGCTCTGAAAGAGTTAACTCCACTGACAAGTTTTACAGGTTGCATTCGTCGTTTGCAAAACCGTTCTCTCTTAATATAACTGACAGTATGGTGGTTGATTATTTGAAGGAACCAAAATTAGAATGAAAAACGCAGGTGTTTTTGGCTTCGGGTCATGACCAAGTTAATATTTTAATCCGTTCAAATTATATGATAAACAATGTATGCATACAGAGATGGTTTCAATCAATGTTTTTTGTTTCGTCATCGTATACAATGTGCCACTACATCACATCACTGTCATTCGCAAAAAAATACGTGTGGTATTTAAACAGACAAATTATCAAATATGTTGACAGAACGGAGCAGTAACCTCGAAGACAGTCTCTGGGAAAGCCTGCAGTCATCAATGAAACAGGCCCACGTATTCCACAATAGACCAATAAAAAAAATATAATAATCTTGAAAAACGTTAAACTGAAATTGCAAACAACGGTTTTTAAAAGCAATGGAATCAATTTGTTTATATTCGTTCCGGTTATGTGATAAATAATAGAGATGTCTCTTACTTATTGTTGGGGGCTTGCGATGTACACTGTATAATATTTCCCATGAATTTACGGCATAACATATATGCTTCGTAATTCTGCTACCGGTAAATTACTCACATTTGGCCACCAAGTTATGTGTACTGTACTTTGCCAGGAAGTCACTGTACTTAACAGCAATTTCCATGTCCATGGTAACGTATTTCGATACAGTCCACATGCACTGAGACTCAGAGTAAGTAAAAGCAGAGTTGTGTCATTTTATCAGAAAACCGCAAATGTGGTACTCCATCCATGCGATGCAAAAATTGAAGAAAAAAAAGTTGCTAGTCTTTTTCTTATATACACAACTCATTCAAATGTCAGGCCACAGGCGTTGGTAAGATTGACAGCAGTCTGCTCACACTGTCTTTTATAAAAGTCGACAACGAGGCCGGTGACTGTGTGCTTTTCTATGAATGGCAGCTCTGGCTGCCGTTTCAAAAATGTCTCGCACTCCTTCTCTTGTCCTGGCAGAACACTCCAGATAGGAATATGCTTTGATTCTGTCGGCCATAATCTGTCCATCTTCTGCTGTTACTGGTTTTAATTTTCTTCTGGTTAGCTGTTCATGTGTTTCTGGACTATTCCGTAGGTCTTTTTTGTTTCCGACCAATATAACAGGTACAGTGGGGCAAAAGTGGTTAATTTCTGGCACCCACTTTTCCATGAGGTTTTCAAAGCTGTCCGGATTGTCAATACTAAAACACATCAAAATGACGTCCGTGTCAGGATAGGATAATGGGCGCAAACGATCGTATTCCTCCTGCCCGGCTGTATCCCACAGGGCCAGCTCCACCTGCAAATGGGTGATAAGGTTAATATATATATATATATATATATATATATATATATATATATATATATATATATATATATATATATATATATATATATATATATATATATATCATACAATCAAACTTCAAAAAATTACACTATTACATGGCCCAATATAATATGATATACTATATTTCTTAGACTAGTCCAATTCATTTCAATTGCCGATGCATAAATCATAATTGATAAATGCTCCAGAGCACAGACACATAGTGTTATTTGTTTTGTTCAGTAAGTATCATGCATATATTTACTTTTTCATATATATATATATATAGATATATAGATATATATATATATATATATATATATATATATATATATATATATATATATATATATATATATATATATATATATATATATATATATTAGTGTATTGACTCGGGACCCCCCCCCCCCCATCAAATTGCCAAAAAGTCGGGTCCCGAATCCAATTTTTAATACCCGACAACTTCCGACATAAATAAACAAATTATAGATCTGTGCGTATTTCTGCCTTTTTCACTGTAATGTTCTTTATTTTCTTTTTCTCTCGGGATAGGCAACTTGTCAAATAGTGGAATTATTATACTGTATCTGAATAAAAGCAAGTTAAAATATGTTTCTGTGTGCCGTTTCAGTAAGGGTTTTTGCCGCGGGTCCGGGTCCCGGGACCCGACTTTTTCCCCTAAGTCAATGCACTCATTCATAAATAAATAAATAAATAGATAAATAAATAAATAAATAAATAAATAAATGAATGAATGAATGAATGAATAAATGAATGAACGAATGAATGAATAAATAAACAAACAAACAAACAAACAAATAAATAAATAAATAAATAAATAAATAAATAAATAAATAAATAAATAAATTGTAAGAAACTCAACCTGATCAGGTTGAGTTTCTTACAACGACAAGGTCCCCTGATTTCTTTCATAAATATAGGACATATTTTCAGCAAAAAGGCGTGTGGCCAGGCGAGTCCATCAATGAATACGAGGGGATACCAAGCATTCCAGTGCCCTATGTCAGCTTTCACGCACCATTTAGTACATATATATTCAAAGCAGGCTGAGGCCTAAATATGAATAAACTTTTGATAAAGTTTCAACCATCACCCCACATGATGTCAATCTAATATCCGTTTTCTGTTTAATTTTCTTGCAAAGGAAAACAAACATATTCATATGATTATAATTGTTTTGTAAACCATGACAGACTGACATATATACAAATATACATAATTAAGCTATTACCATGTAATTCTGCGAATTGCAATGACATCTGAAGTGAACTGAGACGTCATAATCATAAAACCGACTGTACGGCTGAACCGATGCTACACCATGCACAGTAAGCCCTCCTTAATTTTCTTTGCGTGACACTCAATAATTCTGCTACTTTTTAATATTTATTTTTAGCATCCAAACGATGATAAATAAATGACAAAAAAAATCTGTCCGAACAGCTAACTCTAAACCCCTGTGTCTGTCCTCACTATTCCTATACAGCATCTTTTCCCACTAATTTCTTTTGCCCTATTTTCTGTCTTCCTGTTTGTAAGTTGATGTGCCATTTATCACCTGGTCCATTCTCATTTTCAGCCGATGTCAGCCGATGATTTAACAAGTAGGCCAATATAACATGAAAATATACAAAGATGATGGGTAATGATGATAATAATAATATAAAGAACCAAGCCTTTCAAAATAACAAGTATAAAACGGTTCCTGAGAAGCCAGGACACCACCTGTCTGAGGGAGACATTGTTTCGTCCTCCCGTCCAACTGACAGTTGAGCTATTCTCCCAACGTGTAGTAGATTCAATACATCTGTTGTGTTTCATAAAATGTTCAAAGCACACCAGATATTTTGAAAGAAATGACACTGCCATGGGTTGGGGGTGGGGGTGGGGGGCTGTTCAAAAATTGATTCAAACGTTGATATTAACGCATCGAATCTGAAATTTTGATGTAACATGTCGCGAGATCTTGATCTGGTGAAAGTCAACACTCATCTGTTTTTATGAGCAAGCATGGCGTAAACTGAAGTTAATAACAGCAGGCCTACACCTATTCAACATGATAATAATAGATAAAGTTACCCTGGGCCTTCTGAGCACCACATTAGAGTTCATGTCCTATGTGAACCTGACATGACCCCAGCCTTGGAACTTAGAGGACAACGCAAGGCGCGCATCGCTATTCTTTTGCATATAAAAGCCGATCTAACCCTTTTTTCTTCGTTTTTCTTTTTTCCTTTTCATTTTGTATTAAAGGTCAACAAAACTTGAGGCCATGGCAAGATAACTTTCTTCCATGCTCTTTAATGACTCACAAAGTTCAACGACTTTTTATCATGGGTTAAATGTTTAAAAGCCAAGAAAATCCCAGGGAATGGTTCATCAGTTTCATCACTTACAGTACACGAGACTACTGACTGTACGCTGAGGAAGGGAGGGGGTACATGGTGCTGTTATAATAACAATAATAGTAATAATAATAATAATAATAATAATAATAATAATAATAATAATAATAATAATAATAATAATAATAATAATAATAATAATAATAATAATAATAAGAAGAAGAAGAAGAAGAAGAAGAAGAAGAAGAAGAAGAAGAAGACGAAGAAGAAGAAGAAGAAGAAGAAGAAGAAGAAGAAGAAGAAGAAGAAGAAGAAGAAGACGAAGAAGAAAAGAATACCCAGTTGAAAACTAAAATAAACTCCTTAAGCTCATTGACAAGCTACTCCCGCATCTTAAGTAGATGAAAATGTATAAACATCTGTTGATTTCAAAGAAGTTGCGGTTGAAGATCATTTCTAGGGACTTCCATTGAAACAGGGGCAATATCATTGAAACAATTATAAACAGTAACGTTGTATAACGTATTTCAATTAAAAAAGCCCCCCCCCCTTGTGAGCTTATTATTCGCTCCCTTCTCCCCCCTCCCTCTGCCCCTCCCCGTCTCTCCATCCACAGGTGTGTCTGCATGTGGCGAGGTCTCAGCTGGGGCGTGTGTAATGTACGATTGAGGAATTAACCAGACCAATGTTAATCATGGATACGGTTTTACCCGTACATCCTTTGTCGAATCATGAAGAATCCTCGGTCGATGTGATTAAGCTAATGCTCTACATATCATGTGTGTTTTCCCTTAATCAGATAACATCCGCATGACACAGGAGATGACTTAATTATTGCCATGCCACGAACCTTGAATCCAATCGAATCAATTTGCAATTATGCAGAGAATCGAGGACCTACAGTTATGCTGTTAGCCTCATATTTATCTATAAATCGACACCACAGCAAGGTCACACATAAGAACCTGCACCCGACTGCCCCTCCCATCGGGTGTTTAATCGTATGTATATGGTTACCCCACTTGTTGACTCGCAAAAAGCTGGTGGTCTAGTCTGTTTGTCAGTCTCTATGACTACGTTTATGTGTCTACAACATTGCCACAAAATTAACTTTATTCCATGAAATTTTATATACGCGTGTTTATGACTCACCTGTATGTTTTCTACTTCAATATCTGCAACGTAAGTCTCGAACACTGTTGGCACATAGGCTTCAGGGAATTCGTCTTTGCTGAAGACGATCATTAAACAAGTCTTTCCACATTCCCCGTCCCCAACTATCACTAATTTCTTCCTGCTTTTTGTCACAGTAGTCTTCTTTTTCGTAGACCTTCGGAATGTTGGCATTCGTCTCGGCATTTTTGTTGATTTATAAGAACGTATTTATGCTTTGAACCAGCCAAAAATTAAGTTGCAGCCGTCCCGCAGAAAATGCGCATATCCTCCTCCCTCTCAGGTTTGTTGCTAATAGCGTATCTTGCCTGAGCTGGTGCATTTATGGTATACCTTGTCGTTACTAATTTTAGAAGTGCTGTTCTGTCAGTTGATTGGGTCAATGCTGATAGTACGTCACAGGAAGTTTGACTCATACTTATGAGCACATGTCCTCTTGCGACATGAAACCTTTTGTGTACACTAGCACTGTAAATATAATCACCGATGTCTGGGAAATCCGTGGAATGATTGAACAGCAACAACAATGCTTGAACAGAAACAGGTCAAGCCTGCCTGAGAGCCCTAAAAGTTGCGGATGTAAATCTCTCAGAAAATACAAGGAAAGCATAAATCAGACACATAAGTGTTCTTACAGAACACTCATTTCTACGCACAAGTTAAAGGAAAACTGGAAAATACAAATACACATTTGAAAAGAAAGAAAGAAAGAAAGAAAGAAAGAAAGAAAGAAAGAAAGAAAGAAAGAAAGAAAGAAAGAAAGAAAGAAAGAAAAAAAAAGAAAGAAAGAAACCATGGCGTTCAATATTTCATCTTGAAATAAGTTAACCATAAACAAATTCAGTCCGAAGTTGAAGACACATCAAATTTGACAGCCCCCGAATAATTGATCATGAGACATATATGGCTTCTCCACAGTCCATGTTCAAATCAGATCACATTTAAGACAAACATTGTTGATCAGATCTTAAATGTTTGACAACTTACAAGAAAAAAAAAAAAAGCTGTATGGTAATGCAAAACATAAGTAACAGCACATGTACCAAACTGTTAAGAATTCAACACCTGTTGAAAATGAGACAACAGTGCAAAGACAAACAAGGTCCACACAATTAAACATTGCGTAAGCCTTCAAACATTCACATGCAATTGCCATCGGATTCGTGTCCGAACCCATTCATCCAAAGATAAAGGTTGTGGACCAACATGGCCATTACCCCGGGTTCATTACAGTTGTTTGTCTTTTCTTAATATTAGCACTTTATGCTTGTCTGCGAGCTCACCAGAAACAAAAGCCAAACATAAACCGTTATGTGTAGTCTAAGTTCATTGCGTTGCATGCATTAACAGAGTTGTCGGAGGAATACAAGGTCACCTTCCATCTGCTACAGCCGATGATATGCCGTTATTATTGTTTCTATGGGGATGTAATCAATGAACATCTATCCGAAGCTTGCTATGTTTAGCCTACAATTAAATTAATATTTACACGGAATATGTTAATTAAAACTAGAAGTAGCATTGTATTATGTTACAGTTTCAGGTTATGTAAAAGTATCAAGTTTTCTTGTCAAAGAAATATAAACTTGTGTCCAGAGCCCTTGGGCACAACTTCGCGGTTCCGGGAAATGGCTCTGATTTTTACACATATCTGGAAAAGCGTGGACCATGTCCTACTTGGGGATAATATGCTGTTACAGATTCTTCGTGAATTAGTGAAGGGAGACTATGGCTTTAAACTTCAACTGTTCCACACATGTCGAGGCATGCGCAGACAGATAAGAATACAAAATAGAAAAGAAGAATTTCTTCAAAAGCAAATTTGTCTGTGGGCTTTCAAAGCTATCATTTATGATCTGGTCACAACAATGGTTTTACACACAAATTTCGGCGAGATGGAGTGTCTGATGTCTTTTCCCCATGTTACAAGCCAGATGAGTCTTCCGTTGTGGTTTTGACTAGCACAATGTTGTTTACATAACAGCAGCTCCAGCTGTTGGTGTCCTCAGCACAGGTCAACACCCCTAGGCTGTCTTCCTACCCAAGGCACCAGGATCATGACAGCATGACAACAGAAGTGTGGCATAAGTAAATACCCTGCGACCACATGTAACCCGATCATGACCTGACCTGATATATAATTTGTGTTCTGATGTCAACCTTGCAATGTCTTGTTGACACTGAGTCTGTGCTGTATGTTTTCTCACTGCATTATTGTGCTTTGAATTCTGAATGTATTTGACTTCGATGTGTTTAATTGACTGATGAGTCAAGACTGGCTCCTGTTTGTCAGTAAAATAATAATAATAATAATAATAATAATAATAATAATAATAATAATAATAATAATAATAATAATAATAATAATAATAATAATAATAATAACAATAATAATAATAATAATGATGATGATGATGATGATGATGATAATAACAATAATAATAATGATAATAATAATGATGATGATGATAATGATAATCATTCTTCTTCTTCTTCTTCTTCTTCTTCTTCTTCTTCTTCTTCTTCTTATTATTATTATTATTATTATTATTATTATTATTATTATTATTATTATTATTATTATTATTATTATTATTATTATTATTATTATTATTATTATTATTATTATAACCACTTCTTGTCCGTGAAATGACATACGCTTTGAGTGTTGGCATCCCTGGCATCATGAACAGTGTTACAGCTCTGACACGTTTTCGACGCTACAATAACTGCAAACACGTGGAAGTGTGAGCGGCTGACAATACCATGTACTGGTAGGACTCTATGCAGACAAGTTGCATCTCATAGAAGATGAATGCTGGGTCTATGAAAGTTATCCAATCAATTTTTCTGTGAGTAAGTAAGGTTTATCGACAGACAAGTACACATGTATCTTAACTTAGACTTATATATATATATATATATATATATATATATATATATATATATATATATATATATATATATATATATATATACATATATATATATATATATATATCAATTCGTACTCACATGGGTACAATGATGATTTGATAGAGCGAGAGAGAGAAAAAACAATTACAAGGGCTACGTGGTTGGTGCCGAAGGCTGCTGGTTCGAGACCCGGCCGTTCCGTGGTCACAAAACACACACACACACACACACACACACACACACACACACACACACACACACACACACACACACACACACATATAATATATATATATATATATATATATATATATATATATATATATATATATATATATATATATATATATATATGTATATATAATATAATCATTGATTCATGTCAGAAGGGCATCATACAGGGGTAATTGTATTAAAGTCGGTCACCAGAAAGGCTATACATAGTAGCAAAAGTTAATAGGGTATCTGTGACACATGCAGTTGTACATAATATATTTATACATAGGCGTATGAAAATATTCTGAGTGCGAGAGCACCGATGCTGCTTGTCGAGTGATACCAGACAAGCAGCATCGGTGCTCTCGCACTCCGAATATTTTCATACGCTTGTGTATTTATACAATCCGAGATTTCTTGCTTGGTGAAAATTGTGGTCAGTTTACCATCTCGAACAAAAGGCACACAGAAAAGAAGATTTGCAACAAAGAAAATCTTTCCGTCTGCTTTCAAAAGCCGTAAATATGGCTAGATGAAAAAATTTGACTTCTAAAGCTTACATGTAAATAAAAAAATGTGCAATGTTGCAATACCTACAATTTGAGTCCAACGTTACTGAAACTGGATGAAAATTAACCAAGTTATGGCTAGATGGAAATTTCAAAAGTGCATATGACCCTAACCTTTGACCTTTAAAGGTCACATGTAAATAACAAAAATGCACAGTTTTACAATATATGCAATTCATGAACCAAATCACATGAAAATTGACCAAGTTATGGCTAGACGAAAATTTCAAATGGCCAAATAACCTTAACCTTTGACTTTTAGAGGTCACATGTACATTACAAAAATGTGCGATGTTGTAATACCTAGAAGTAAAGTTCAAAATGATTAAAATTGGTTGAACATTGACCAAATTATGGCTAATGCAAATTTCAAAGGCCAAATAACCTTGACCTTTGACCTTTAGAGGTCACATGTAAATAACAATAAGATAAATAACAAAAAGATAGAGTGTTACAATAACCACAATTTAAGCCTAACATGATCCAAACAGATGGACACTGACCAAGTTATGGCTAGAAGAAACTTTCAAAAGTCCAAATGACATTGACCTTTCACCTTTAGAGGTTACATGTTCCTTACAAAAATAAGCAGTGTTGCAATATCTACAAGTTGAGTAACATGATTAAATTGGATGGAAATTGACCAAGATATGGCTAGAAGAAACTTTCGAGGGCCAAATGACAATGACCAAAAATATGCAGTGTTGCAATACCTACAAGTTGAGTCCAATATGATTATAACTGGACGAAAATTTACCACGTTATGGCTGGATGAAACTTTCGAAGGTCCAAATGACATTCACCTTTGACATTTAGAGGTTACGTTTGAATTACAAAAATATACAGTGTTACAATAACCACAGTGTAAGCCTAACATGAACCAAAGAGATGATAATTGACCAAGTTATGGCTAGAAGAAACTTTAAAAAGTCCAAATGACATTGACTTTTCACCTTTAGAGGTTAAATATTGCCTACAAAAATTAAGCAGTGTTGCAATATCTACAAGTTGAGTAACATGATTGTAATTGGACGAAAATTCAAAACGTTATGGCTGGATGAAACTTTCGAAGGTCCAAACGACATTCACCACAAATATGCAGGATTGCAATACCTACAATTTGAGTCCAACATGATTTTAATCGGATGAAAATTCACCACGTTATGGCTGGATGAAACATTTGAAGGTCCAAATGCCATTGACCTTTGACCTTTATGGGTCACATTTAAATTACGCAATATACAGTGTTACAATAACTAACAAATTTAAGCCAACATGAACCAAATCAGATGACAATTGACCAAGTTATACCTAAATGAAACTTTCAAAGTTTTAGTGGTTACATGAAGTACAAAAATGTGCAGTGTTGCAATACCTACAATATGAGTCCAACGTAATTAAAATTAAATGAAAATTGATTGAGTGATGGCTAGAAGAAAATTTCCAATCACAAAGTGACATTGACTTTTGACCTTCAGAGGTCACAGTAAATTATAAAAATGTGCAGTGTACCTACAATTTGAGTCCAACATGATTGAAATTGGATGGAAATTGACAGAGTTATGGCTGGATGAAAATTTCAAAGCTCCAAATGACATTAACGTTTGACCTGTAGAGGTCACATCTAAATTTTAAAAATGTATAGTTGAACAATATCTACAATTTGAGTCCAACATGATTAAAATTGGATGAAAATTTGACCAAGTGATGACTAGATGAAAATTTCAAAGGTCCAAATGATCTTGACCTTTAGAGGCTACATGTAAATTACTAAAATGTGCAGTGTTACAAACCTATGAATTGAAGTGGAATTTGTCACCTATACCTATAATTGTTTTGAAGATATTCAAGTTTTAAACTTTTAACTGGCCCTAATTTGCATGATCTTCAACATATTTTCTCCTCTTTATTAAATGCAATCATTGGAGTTACAGGCTGATGGAAAAATTTAGATGATTTTGGGAGGTACAAGTCGGTGTCAATTTAGAGCATGAGGAAGGGAAATTATGTTCATACAGGAAAATTAAAAATAAATTCCAACTATGAAATCTATCTGGACCATGTAAATAAGGAATATAGGCAGGCTTTTACTCAATGAAGGATTAATAACCACAAATTAGAACTAGGAAAGAAGATTTGCTTCACTGCAAATCTGTCTGGGTGCCTTCAAAACGAGACCAGTTTGAAATGCTATACTTTGCCATTGTTCAACATAATCTAAATTTTGTGTATAAGCCTAATTTTAAAAAAAGTAAAATGCTACAACTTTGGTTCTTGGTTCATTGGATGTGGACATGTCACAAACTTATAAAATATAGTTTGAATGAAACTAGTATCTATAATAGTTTTGAAGCTATTCAACATCTAATTTTGGGTATATGCCTAATTTGCATAAATTGAAAACCTACAACCTTGGTTTATGGTTCATTGGATGGGACTTTGCCACAAACCCATAAATTGAAGTAGGAATGGCACCTCTATCTATAATTTTTTTGAAGCTATTCAAGATTTGCATTTTGCATTTTCACCTAATTTGCATAAATTAAAATCCTACAACTTTGGTTCATGGTTCATTGGATGCGGCTTTGCCACAAACATATAAATTGAAGTTGAAATGGCTGTCTATGTATAATAGTTTTGGAGATATTAAACTTTGAAACTTTTCAAAGCCCCTTATTAGCATAATTTGAAATTCTACTTAACTTATACTGTCCATTATTTTGGCAGATGTTATAAACCTATATATGCATATTCAAATTTTGAGTATCTGCAATATTTTGGAAGATATGGAGCTTTTAAAATTTTAATTGTCCCTAAATTTGCATACTTTAAAACATCATGACCATTCAAAATGAGATGCACAATTTCACTGGCTAGGTCAGTCATCACAGCAAGTTTTGGGGGTTTCGGAAAAATAGTGCTTGAGAAAATCTCCAGACCAACTTGGTTTTGAAGAAGAAAGGAAGGAAAAAGAGAAAGAATGAAAGAAAGAAGGAAAGAGAGAAAATAAGAAAATTCCAGTGTTTACTAATACAGTAAATCTCTCTAAAGTGGGCACCCTTTGGACCGGAGAGAAGTGCCCACTCCTGAGAGGGTCAGCTCTTCTGGGCAGTATGGATGAGTATGTATATGTACATTATTCATATATGCACACACACATATATGTACAGTGTATACATATTATAATTCAAGGGGATGTGTATACAAGTAATACAAAACTGTCATTCTTCCTTTATTACATAAACAAATTTTAACAGAAGCTGTCAAGAAACTACATAAGTGTGTACATGTGAACCAAGACAAAACTATACTGTCTCAGTATTGGCTATGAAGAACAGGCTTCATCTCACTGGTTACAAGAAAACAAAGACATGAAAGTGTCCACTGTGATAACACAAATTCTATCATCCTTGGTCTGGCCGACTCAGCTGTGTATGTAGTCTATCTTTTTAACAGAGGGTACACTCAGGCTTGTTCTGCCTAAAAGCCTGGAGCCTGAGTTCCCTTGGGACTAATAAGCTCATGCCTCAGGCAAAAACAAACCAGCTAGGACACCAGTTTCAGTCATGGTGCCTTGACAGGTCTGCTCTGCATTAGTGGAAACTATAGCCTGCCTGGTACATATGGCAGCATGAGGTCAATTAGTTCATGAATGAACAGAAAGAGATACTCTGTGTTTTATTGAGAGCCTCGTTACACAGTTGTTGGGAGCCCCCCCCCCCCCCCCAATTTAATTGCTACAAGATCCAAACTTTCCAAAGCATACACATAGCGTGCATGGATAGAAAGCTGCCTGTGAGACAGGTTCAAACTAATTAATTATGAATGCAAAATGGTCGCCTGGCACCATGGAGGTCACACAATGGGTCATGCAGCAAGCAGTTCAAGGCCTGTATGCGGATTGGGGAGGAATTTGGTGAATTTAGTGTACATCAAAATTCCCAAAGTTTTGTTTGTATGCCATTGCATTTGCCAGTTGTGTCAAACCTATATGTGTATGTCAGAAATTTGTGTTTATCTCCAATACTTTAGAAGATATGGAGCTTTTAAAATTTTAATTTCCCCTCATTTGCAAAATTTTAATAAACCTGACTATTCCAAGTCAGGTGCCTAATTTTACTGGTAGGTCATTCACCATGGCAAGTTTGATGGTTTTCTGTTTAGTAGAGTCTGAGGAAAACTGCAGATAAATTTGGTCGTAAAAAAGAGAAAGAAAGAAAGAAAGAAGGAAAGAAAGAAAGAAAGAAAGAAAGAAAGAAAGAAAGAAAGAAAGAAAGAAAGAAAGAAAGAAAGAAAGAAAGAAAGAAAGAAACAAACAAACAAACCAAGAAAGAAAAAAAGAATTCTTGGAAAAACGAAATGTCTGGGTTGGCACCCAGACAAAAATATAAAGGGGTAGATACTGCAGACTTATTATACCACGGAAAAAGAGGTTTTGTGAGAACTGTACCAAGTTACATAAGGAAGCAGTTGGTGATGAAATACATTTCTTGCTTGAGTGTCCACAATTCAAAGATAGACGCAAAGTATTAGTATCAGAAGTATTTGTTAGATGCACTTATTTCCCCCAGCTGAAAACAATCGAAAAGTTTATTTACTTGATGAGTTGCGAAGATGATATTGTCAAAAGAACAGCAAAATTTATTGCTGAAGGTCTTGATCATTATTAATGTAAAATATATAGCATCTCCACAACACTGCACCCGCCTCGTTAATCATGGTATGAAAAAGTATACAAACGTGTGGGGCAATAGGTCTTATGTCAGACCTACTGTTGTTGTAGCCTATGTACTTAGCTGTAATTTTATCGTATGTATTGTCAGTATGTGCATCTTTCAACATGTTTCATTGTGTATATGTGGACGTATATACACCACTTAGCTCCTATAGGGCATGATATGTGGAATAAAAACTTTGCGCTTTGTATAGACCTATAATCATGCCAAGTTTGAAGTTTCTGTGTGAATAGGTGTTCGAGAAAACTGGCCAAACAAATTTCGATAGCAAAGAAAAGAGAAGGAAAGAATTAAAGAACTCTGGGAAAAACAGAATGTCTCTGTTGGCACACAGACATAATTCCCTAATTAAAATTTTTCTAACACAAATTTTTCTATTTTTCCTAAAATTCTTTACTTCTGTCTTTCTTTCTTTCTTTCTTCCTTTGTCTCTTCTTTCTTCTTTATCAGTGAATTTGTCCAACACTTTTTTTTGACAGTATTACACATAAACAATCCAAACTTGGCATGATTGTACCTCCAGACAAGGAGTTTGCCTTTTTATGCAGAGGAATGAAGATGTTAAAAATCATGCAAATTAGGGTCATTCAAAATTTTAAATCTTGAATATCTTCAAAAGTATACTAGATAGAGATGTCATTCCAACTTCTACTAGGGGGCTATTGACCATTGCACATCTAATGAATTTAAAGCAAAAGTTGTAGCAAATTAAAAGTATGCTAATTAGCAGCATCTGAAGTTCTAAATCTTATATATTTTCAAAACTATTATACATAGAGATGTCATTTCAACTTCTCCTAGGGGGTTACTGACCATTGCGCAAAAGTTGTAGCAATTTAAATTATGCTAATTGGCAGTATTCGAAATTTCCAATCTGTATGCACACTGGAAGGTTGTGTCTGCATCACATACACCAGGGAAGCTTGGCTGGGCTGTGTGAGACATACAGCTGGGATTACACACAGGTTTATGTTGTAGAATTGACCTAAGTTCAGTTATAGAGTACTTTGCAATTTGAAAAAGCATTTTTCATCATTTAAGAGATAAGTTGGATGCATTGAGGTAAGACTTGGAACTTGTTACACTGAGGCTGCTTTGTGTCAAGCGTGGCTTTCCAACATTGTTACCGAAACCAATTGATTGTGCCAACTGGTTGTATCTGTTATACACTATGGTACTGAAGTACCCATTGTATACTGTCGTAACATTGTCATACCGATCATATACTGTAGTACCGAAGTACCCATTGTACAGTGCCGTAACATTGTCATACCGATCACACACTGCAGTACTAAAGTACCCATTGTACACGTTCATAATATTGTCATATACTGCAGGACTCAAGTGCCCATTATACACCGTTGTAACATTGTCATTCCGATCATACTCAGTAATGAAGTGGCCATTGCACACTGTTGTAACACTGTTGCACAGATCATACACTCTAGTAATTGAAGTACCCATTGTACATTGCCATACCAAAAATACACAGTAGTACTGAAAAAAAATTGTACATAGTCATACCAATAAGCTTTGAAGACACAAACACTGATTCGCTCTGCAGCAAATCATCTTTTCTTCTTCATAAGCTCATTTCAAACTGTTCTATTTGGGGAAAGCACTTAAACATATTTGCTGTGAAGCAAATCTCTCTCTCTCTCTCTCTCTCTCTCTCTCTCTCTCTCTCTCTCTCTCTCTCTCTCTCTCTCTCTCTCTCTCTCTCTCTCTCTCTCTCTCTCTCTCTCTCTCTCTCTCTCTCTCTCTCTCTCTCTCTCTCTCTCTCTCTCTCTCTCTCTCTCTCTCTCTCTCTCTCTCTCTCTCTCTCTTACAACCAAATTTGTCCGGGGTTTTACTCAGAAACTACCATTCCGAAAAGCACCAAACTTGCCATGGCGACTTACCTACAAGTGAAATAGTGCACATCGTTTGGAATTGTCATGATGCCTCTATATCTTCCAAACTTTTGCAGCTAGACACAAAATTGCTATGAGCATTTCTAGGTTTGTGACACCTGCCAATAAAATGGACAGCAAATGAAAGTTGTATAATTTTGAATTATGCCAATTAGGGCACTGAAAAATTTTAAAGTTGAATATCTCCAAAACTATTAGGCATAAAGATGCCATTCTTACTTCAATTTATAGGTTTGGGTAAGCCGCGTCCAAAGCTGTAGGAATTTAATTTATGCCAATAAGATGCAAAATTCAAATCTTGAATAGCTTCAAACTATTATAGATAGAGGTGCCGTTCCAACTTCAATTTATAGGTTTGTGACTTAGCCACATCCAATGAACCATGATCCAAATTTGTACAAGTTTACTTTATGCAACTAAGATGAGTACACAAAAATTAAAAATCTTGAATACCTTCAAAACTATTATGCAAGGAGGGGGCCATCGCAACTTCAATTTGTAACTATATGACATAGCCGCATCCAATGAACCATAACCCAAAATTTTAGGCTTTTTATTTATGCAAATGAGGCAAATACACAAAATCAAAATCTTGAATAGCTTCAAAACTATTATGGATAGTGGTGTCATTCAAACTTCAGTTTATACGTTTGTGACATGGCCACTTCAAATGAAGCAATAACCAAAGTTGTACCATTCTAATTTATGCAAATGGCTAATACACAATATTTAGATTATGTTGAACATGATGCAAAGTGTAGCATTTCAAACTGTTCTCCTTTGGAGGCACACAGACAGATTTGTCGTCAAGCAGTTTAATCACTGTATCCTTCTAAGATCTATATTCTTCGGATTTAATGTATATATCAGTGTATTAAAAGAGATGTAGACATTATTTCCGAAGAATATAGATCAAGTTAATTCGCTGTATGTCAGTATTTTTTTCATATCAACGCCCACATCGTTCAACAATTCTTAAATTCAAACTCCCATCAGTGATTTCACACGTTTTAAATGTTCAATAACCTTAAAAACATACGAATTGCGGGATACCGTACGATTGTATAATTTCTTGAGGAGTTCAACTTGTTTATCTAAATGAAGCCCTTGCCTGTGGATTTCTAATTCCTTAGTTACAATATCGCTACATGTACTTTTTCTCATTGATGGTAGATGTTTTGCAGTTGAGATGTACGGTTTCTGGGCTGCTCTTAAAAACTCTCGTCAGCCACGTCTCACAGCTGTACATGATTGATGATTTCCGAGGGCTGTCCTAAACACGTCGCTTGACGCTCAGCGGTGCATTTGATTGCTCACCGAGAAATGAATGAAATTTCAGAATATTGGGAAATTTATTGACTATGTGACTGTATTTGCTGTGTTATTGGTGCATCTAAGATTGGTGTTCCAAGATACATATACTTTTCAGTACAATGTACTTTTACTCTGTCTAGATCTATAGATGTTCCGTCGTTGCAGTTTGTTGAAATGTATTTTGATTTGTCTGGATGCATTTGAATCGAATCAGTACAGGGTTTTAGTAATTCAATTTACCAATTAAAGCGTCGGGTCACGTTGCGAAGACGGCAGCGTGTGGTCCATGAGAAGAAGACTGTGTACGTCCCCCAGAAACCCGTCTTGGTCTGATCTATTGATTGCAACCATAGTGGGATTTATATAGACATTAAAGAGATTACAACTTAGTGACCCTCCTCGCCTTACTCCCATTGTGTTATCAAATGATTCAGTGCCGATTTGACACATAAAATTTTTAAAACTTTTGCTTACTGCCCGCATGAAAGTGTTCCGCGTCCAGCCTCTGACAAGGATTTGCTGAAGCGGTTTCTAAAATTCATGTAGTATACTTTTGCCAAAGCAGCCAAAAAACATATTCTTCTACAGTTAAAGGGCATGGAGGATTTTTTTTTTTTTTTTTTTTTTGTTTGTATGGTGGGCATTTTGGCAGTGTCCTGTTGGTTCAGATAGTTCCCCGTGAACACTTGAATAAATAAAGAAGTCATCAATATTATCCACTTATTGTTCAATAGCTTTAGTATTCCAGGGGCAACGCCATATATGTTTTGGGCTTTATCTGATTTTAGTTTTGAACTGTAAAATGTTTAAGTTTTAAGGGTGGAACTTTAATTTTTTATTTTATGTAAATAGTAAACGGACAGACTGCATGTTACTCCCCCCTTCCAGATCATACTTTCCCCTTTTTTTCTCTTTAAACAATATATGAAGGTGGAACTCTTTTGCAAAGTACAAAAATTATAAGGGAGCTGTCTACATGTATGGCACTCTGTGACAATAAAACAATTGAAAAAATATTAAAACATTATATCCTGTTTAGGGTGGAACCCCTTGGAAAAAAAAGTGTAAGTTTTAAGGGTGGAGCTTATATTTTGTATTTTTAAGGGGTAGTAGGGTGGGATGGAACTCTTTAGCGAAATAAATCACTTTCAGGGTTGTGCTCCTAAATTATAACCTTTTTAGAGTGGAACTTACAATATTACTCCGTGGGAATTTACGAAATAAAAAATAAAATCCCACAGACACAGGTACCTGTGGAGCCCCCCCCCCCCCCGGGGGGGGGAGTGTAGAAGAATTTTTTGTTTCGTTCTCTCACAATAACTATTTCGTTCCCTGGGAATAACTATTTCGTCCCACTCGCAATATTATTTCGTTCCCTTGAAATAATTATTTTGTTCCCTCTGCTCACAGTATGATTTCGTTCACTCGCAATATTATTTCGTTCCCTTGAAATAATTATTTCGTTCCCTCCGCTCACAATATGATTTCGTTCACTCGTAATATTTTTTCGTTCCCTCGCAATAATATACCATTCCCTTACACTATTATATTATTCCCTTGCAATAATATCGTTCCCTCGCAATAATATATCATTCCCTCGCAATACCATTTCGTTCCCTGGCAATATTGTTCCCTAACAATATTTTTTCGTTCCCTCGCATAAATTATTACATTCTTTTGAAATTATCATTTTGTTCCCTCGCAATAATATATCGTCCCTTCACAATATAAATTCAGTGTCGCTCACCGTCGGTGGATATCCGTGCTGCAGTTGAACACGCCATGGGGCCTGCCGCGGCGCCATCCGCACTTTGCAACTGACCCCATGCCTTGACCTCATACTCCAGTAACTTTTTGCCGGTCAAAACCCCAGAATGAATTGATATAGGGAGGGTGGGCTTCTACGTAGTCTATATAGGTAAGTGTTAGTAATAAAATGAAGTAATTTTTGCAGTTTTATGTTATAGTACATCGCCTGTAGACTACTTATGGGTAAAGATAAAACCAGAGTCACGTGGTAGGCGACGATTCCGGCCTCTGAAGCGTTAATAGTCCATAACAATTGAGTAAAAAAGAGATCTTTCTCTGGCAAAGGAAACCTTACTCCAGCAGTGAGGCTGGGATTAAGTAACCCAAGAAAAAATACATCATCCTCACAAGGATGAAAACCATCTCACTAAGTCAAGGTAAGAGTTTTGAAGTGTGATTTAGGGTATATCACCCCTGTTGATAGGGTATATCACCTTAAGTTGTGAGTAGATGTGTTCATCACACTAGCTGCAGAAATGTGACCTTCGAGGGGGCAGCAATTATAGGCGAAGTGACTGGAGGCCCCCCGACTGTTGGCCCCCTCAGCATGAACACATGGAGGGAGGAGGAATATCTGTCAAGGCAAGTATATCCCTCTCAATGCAGGATAAATCCCTCAAGTAAAAGTTTGGACCTTAGGTATTCCAGTTTGTTCCCAAGGCATAATACTGCCTGGCTGACGAAACTCGCAGCCAGCCTGTTTTGACTACATTTACAATTTCAACAAGGCAGATTTTTGCTACCACTACTTTACAATCTATATAAATTGTACTCATGTACCTTTTGATTGCTGCATCATTTAGGTCGTCCTATTTTCCGGTCAAGATTACTGTGCCAGACTCTAGGATAGACAACACTATCACTGATCTTTCAAATGATGACACTGTGCTCTTATCCGAGGTCACATCATTATTAAATAACAGTAGACTTGGCCTGATAAAACTCCAGATACACACAGATGGCCCAAACAAAAGCTGTCAGATCTAAATGTCACAATGCATAAGATATTATACTTGTTCTTGGACACCTCAAATCACTGCAAAAACTATAAATCACTGGAGAATTAAAAAGAATTTTTGAAAAATCTTTACGATAGCATCACCACCTTTTGAACACCTTTGTTTGGCTCTTCTGAAAGAAACATTTCCACCAAGTTCCAGCATAATCTGAGTGACGATTTTGCAGAAGTCAAAAATAGCAAATACACATTTTTATATGAAAAAAATATTTGAAAAATCACTGCGCCACCTGTTGAGCAAATTAAGGTCTAAGGGGTCCACAGAAGTCCCCCTAGGCAATTTCGAAGCAATTGGCCAAGGAGTTTTGGTGATTTTTTTTTTTTAATGTGCCCCCCCCCCAAAAAAAAACAAACAAACAAAGAAAAAAACAAGGACAAAAAAAAAATCAATGGACCATCACCATTTGTACAAGCTTGGTATGGACCCAGGTACATTCCCACCAAGTTTGAGGTAAATCTGGCCTGTGACTTTGGAGAAGAAGGCGAAAATGTGAATTGTGGACACCGACAGATGGAAGATGGATGCCTAACCACCACATAAGCTCAGCTGACTGACAAGTCAGCTGAGCTAAAATTCACCTATAGTTGCTTGTAATGAACAAAGAACAGACTTCCATGCTGAGTTGTAAAGTGAATTTTTAGCTGTGTCTGTGGGGAACCAGGTTTCGGCTATGCATCAGGTATCTCTGTATCATGGTCCAGATCCTCATGATGACTGACACCAAAACATGCAAGGTTTCCGGTAACCCCAAATGGGAATATATTACCCTTTCATGTCATGAAATACCCCCTCAGCAAAATTTGTCCCAACTTCCTATATTTTCTTTGTTAACTTTGCAAAGGATAGCAAAAAGTTTGACTCTCTTTCAGGTTGGGACCCTTTGAAAAAAATCATAACAGAAACACTGACATGGGACCATGGTTAATTGTCACTCAGTGGGAAAATGGTTCATCATTCTTGTTAACCAGACACTCAGAAAGGCTGTGAGAATGCTTAAAACAATACCCTTAATATCATACTGAATTCCAATCAAAGGTTCAAAAATTTGTCCAAAAAAAGTATTAAAATATCATTACATGGAAAAAAGTATAAAAAAGTAAAAGCGAAAATAAAGCATCATACTTTGAAACAAGTATAATGTGGCAGCACTACAATTAAAGCCCCTATTTTGACAGTCAGGACTCTCAAAACTGGTCCTGTCTTCTTGAAGATACATGTAACAGGAAGAGTTTGGATCTTGTCCTTAGACTTAGTGCTTGAGAAAACAAAGAAGATATGGGAAGGATGTGTGTTCACCAGGACAGCTGGGGAATCTCCAACCAGTACATGGAAGCCAGAGGAGAGCAAAGAAATGTTCTGAAAATATATAGTGCTATCGTTTGAACTCTGTGAAGAACATATTTTACAAAGCACATTAATCAGCATTCAAAATAATAAAACGATAAAATGTATATACAGAATAAGTTTACTGTATGATACATATAAATTCTATTGGTGATACTGTGGTGTTGTTCTTGCAGTTATCAACAGATGCTATAAATGACATTTTCATGGAGCACTTTGCCAATGTGGTCAGTGTCTGGGTGTGACTGAAAAAATATTGATCCCCTTATCAAGTCACCTACTGATTGATCTCATAGTTGGATTTGATCACAGAACCAGTCTAACCCTTCCCATTCAAATCAACCAAAAGTGCTCAAATGTAACATCCAATCTGCTGCAATGATTCAGTCTCAATTTTTCATTAAAATAAAGCATTGTTATGGAAATTATGAGGCCAATGAAGATAGAATACCCCAAGTCAACACCTTTTTTTTGGCATGCTTTTTGGTTTGCACTGCACCCAGGAAACTTGAATCTGTCTTATTCTGAGCAGAAAAGGGTTAACTTTGTGATCATGTCAACGGACACACCAAATCCAAGGATCATCTAACCATGAAATGACATGGGCTGAAAATTCCAATATATTTTACAATTGTTATCAGAATAGAATATTAATGAAAAATGTGAACATAATGTGCAGAGAATCAGATTAAATCAACCTATTAGAACTACATAAAAATTCAGAAAAATTAAATATATGAGAAACCAAGACACAGACTCCATGAGTGAAGGTCTGCACTTTACTCGGGCATGTACATTTGGTTTCTTACTGTCATCAGCTTATGGTAAATACAATGTCTCTACTGAACAGGATTTTACTATTTTCGTAGGATTTTGGCAAAAAAGTAGGATTTACTAGGATTTTTAATCAAAAGGGCAAAAAAAAAAAGGCTCAACTAAGTAGGATTTTTGCATAAAAAGCAAGAAATTTTCTTGAATGTGTGTTAAATTTTTAAAAAATGAAATAAATAATTTTCTGGTGGAGATGCACCATTATTAATAAGCAAGATTTTATTTCTAAGTATTTCAGCTCTACTTGGGGTCATTTAATCCTACGTTATTGTAAAAATGCCAAAATTGGGTCGTATTAATATGAAATAGCTTCATTGAGTTCTCCAACACTATGAGTAGGATTTTTCGTCAAGTGCTGGTACAAACACCGTGAAACTATACATATATATATATATGTATGTATGTGTATATATATATATATATATATATATATATATATATAATTCAAACTTAAATTAATGGGTTTGTGACATAGCCCATCAAATGAACCATAAACCAAAATTGTATAAATTTAATTTACACAAATTAGGTGAATATGCAAAATTGAATAGCTTCAAAACTATTATAGTTACATGTGCTATTCCAACTTCAACTTACGGATTTGTGGCAAAGCTGCATCCAATGAACCATGAGCCATGAATTTGCAAAATTTAGATCTTGAATAACTTCACAACGGTATATATAAAGAGGTAATATTCCAGCTTCAACTTGTTGGTTTGTGATATAACCGCATACAAAAAAATCAAGGTTATAGCCTTTTAATTTATGCAAATACACAAAATTAAGATCTTCAATAACTTCAAAACTATCAGATAGTGGTGTCAGTCAAATTTCAGTTCATAATTTTGTGACATATCCACATCCACTGAACCAAGAACCAGAGTTGTAGCTTTTTAATTTATTCAAATTAGGCTAATTCACAAAAGTTGAATTATGATGAACAATGGCAAAGTGTAACATTTCAAACTGTTCTTGTTTTGAAGGCACCCAGACAGATTTGCTGTCCAGAAAATGTTTTTTTTTTTTTTTGGAACTAGAAAAAAGCGAAGTAGTAAAAGCCGGCACACAGCAGGTTTAGAACTCTCTCCCCTACTCATCTCTGTAACAGAGACCATATTGCTGCCTGCAAGTTATCCAGTGATCCTGACAACTTGAGGCAGCAAAATGAATAGGAGAGTTTGATAAGGGATGTGGGCCTGACTTAGTAAAAGTAAGAACATGAGCCACACTTACCCAATTTAAAATATACCAATAAAGTGACAGACCTGCTCTGGCTCTCTTCATCTTTGGCGCAAGTGATCAATTTTTGGTTGAAAGTGGCTAGGCCTTTTTGTTTTGCATACTAATATTTGTTGTTAATGAAGATTATTTCCCAGATTGACACGACCAGTTTAAAACCACTACTTACCTTTTATGGGTGACAGCCTGTCTCAAATATGAAGTGATATATGTTTCTTCATATCGGTATTGAAAGCTCAATGTTGATATTTTGGTAATTCTTGAATCTCTACCTCTCATGATATTTGACTTTGCTCTCATTGCCAGGTTGGAATTAATTATTGAGAGAAATGTTTTCCTTAACTATACATGTTGTGCTTTGTTCTCCAACTCACAGTTTACTGGAGGTGGGGCATTTTGAAGATGTTTCAGATTCATAAATATCACAAAATGGAGGCCTACATTCTTCTTTTGCTGTCAGATTGGCTGACTGACAACTCAGGAATACCAAAAACTTACAAACATACCATGTCTCTCTTATCTTTGGAGTTCGTGATAGATTTTGGGTTTTAAGTGGTCAGGCCTGTATGTTTTGGAAAACCAAAAAAACTAATTATTGTGTTTGATGAAGAATATTTAAATGGTTGAGATGACTGCTTTATCTTGAATTCACATTTAGGATGAGTACTATATTATATCGTGACTTCAAGGACAGCCTCTTGCACAAAACTGTATTGGATACAATTTTGGACTTTGTGTTACTCAGAACTGTTCTAGGAAGTACCTTACCATTCTGTATAGTCAAAGTTTGAATAAGTTTGGAGAAACCTATCTATTTGAGGTGCCCAAGTGATTTACTCCTTGCAAGAAGCTTACAACTGTGGGCTCTATGACTTACATTATCAGAATGCAAGAAAACAAAATGAAGCCTTTCTGGACATTTATGAAATATGTGTGACTATTTATTATGGTAGTATTGAAATAATGGTTACATTTGAAACGTGAGTGCCTATTCCTTGAAACATGGCAAGAAGACTGTGTTGTTTCAAGAAGCAGATGCTGGCAGTAAACGCATATCAAATGAGAGGCAAACTACATGTAAGTATGCTGCCACCAGCAAGCAACATCATAACTATTTCAGTAGCCAATTTATGAGCACGCTCCCATCCGGTATATAACAAGTGAAGTTGCAAACATATCCATGTCATGGCAGTAGATCTCATTCAGGTGGCACACATGCATACATATTTATGTACGAGGAAATATAAATAGACTTTATCTACATTAAAAGAGGTCTGATAGGTAACAAACAATATACAACATTCTCATAAACTATATCACATGTATCAAGCACACAAACCATATATATATATTACTATACAGATTACTGAATTGTAAAGAACTCAAGTTTTGATTTAAATGATTCAATAAACAAACCAGTAGTGAGGAACAAAATTTGAGGATACCTGTGGCCTATCTACCATAGATGTCACTTCATTCTGTTGGAGTATGGTTGTGAGTTCCCATTATTTTTTAATATTGCAACTGAATAACTTAAAAACCATCACATTTATGCAAACTTTACTTGCAAGGTAAATTTGTGCATAGGGCTAAATGCTTAAACAGATTTAAGCACCTAAGCTTAAAAAAAAAAAAAAAAAAAAAAAAAAAAAAAAAAAAAAAACCACACACTGTATCTACAAAGAATTCAATGGGAACACACATCTCCAGCCTGTCAGAATTGGACATACATGGGTTGTGTGTTATAAGGAGCAACAGCGACCTCACACATTTGATTAAGCAAGCAAACACTTTGTTTATACTACATGTACATCCCTTGTAAAATTATGCCATATTTTGATTTATCTGTTCTTTGGCTAGCCTCAAGAAAATGTTTGGGAGTTACCTTGATAACATGTCAGTCAGGTGGGTAGGCAGTTGAACACCTTTTCTCTTTTACATGTACACTAACAGGGCTTAATCAATTGTCACTAGGTGTGTACTCAAAATTATGCAAAAAGTGTTCCTTAAAATATGTACATGTCAATCAGCAAACTTTGAATATGAATCCACTTTTGCCTCAATAAGTATCTTGTGTAATAAGTCAGATTAACTTGATTCAGCAAAAAATTCAAAATTGCTAATAGAGAAGAACATGCAACACTGCTTATTTGATTTTTCAGATACAAAAGAACATACAGTAAATTATCACCAAGAAGTGCATGAAACATATTTCATAGTCATGTTATGACTAGTGAATGTACTTTAAAAAAAAAAGTACTACAAAATTTCTTCAAGTAAAAAAATAATGTGAAAAAGCACAGGCAAAAAGCAAAACAAAAATTGAGACAAAAGGGAAAAAGACACACATTTTTAAAGTCAGCCTCACAGATTTATGTCTACATGTGCACGACTCACCAATTCATATATCCTAACCACAGCACAAGTAAAATTCCATTCAGGGCAAGCAAAAACTTGCCCTGGAGGTAATCCAAACAGCAAATATAATATCAATTCAAGTTGCCCTGCAGACAAGATTACACAAAAAGAATTGGTGAACCCGTATATGCCAAAGTATTATCTGTTCAGATTACTCATTACTCTATGATTGTGATCAACTATACACTTTATACTCATTCATGATGTTACATTATATATACAAAATGAACATAGTGTAATTATCAATCATACACTATACAAAATTATAAGGGATTAGGGATTTTAATTTACTTTTTTTTGGCAGCCCGAAAAACAATCCAGGCACACCCTTTCATATTATATTTATAAGGCAACATTTAGTAACTGTTTTGTCATTCTACAACAACTGATTCCATCATACTGTCTAAATGAATGTCTCCAAACAGTTCTGTAAAGCTCTGATTTGGAAGCTTATAACTGGGTGATATACCACTGCCTCTTTTAGGTGGCGTTTTGAGTGGGGTCAGCCCAGGCAGACCCAATTCTCTCAAGGACCCCAGCCGTGGTGATTTAGAATTTGAACCAGATCCCTGTGATGTAGGCGTGTATCCACTACGGAATGGTGTGCTGTTATTGCTCCCTTCTGATCGGATGGGAGTAAAGATGCCACTGTCCAGTATGTTTTCATCAGTACTAAGAGGGGTCAAGCCATGGATGGGCGATATCCATGAAGGGCTGTCAATTATGTCCTTTACTGGTGTAGATGTACGCATGCTCTTTTCCTTTGCTGGTGGAGTTTTTAATAAATTCCTAACTGGAGATGCCAAATCCTTCTCTATGCTGGCTAATATGTCACTTAGGCCTGCTTCAAATAAAGATCCATCCATATTTAGTGTTTTCCCTTTCTTCTTTTCGCTAGAATCTGTGAATGACTTATACATGAAATGTTGGTGTTTTGTCTTACGTCTGCTGTGTTTGTACATTTTTGGTTTGGGCAATCCTGGTACAACAGCCTGTTGACTGGACACCGATAACCCACTGTTATTAACATTGTCACTATGACTTGTATCACTACTAGAAGTACTGTCCCTCAGATCTAAGCCAGAGTCTAAGCTTGCAGGTGACATTCTGTGCTCCAACACATCCATCCGCTGAAAGTTGCGAGCATCATGAGACTGTGACAGTGTAGAGCTGGAGCGAGACGATGACCCACGAAGTATGTTAGTTCTCTCACTAAGACTCCTGCTTCTGGTCACAGATTTGGCCTGCTTTTTCTTTGGCGCATTTAAAATGTGGACAGGACTTGCATTGCGTTTTAAGTAAATACGACTTGCACTTGTTGCTGGAGTACCTATAAGTAGATTGAAAGGAAAATGCATACAATATATATATATATATATATATATATATATATATATATATATATATATATATATATATATATATATATATAGTGAAACCTCCCTATACCGAATACCCTTGGGACCGGAAAAAAAATGTTCAGTATAATGAGATGTTCGGTATAGGGAGGTTTGATAACATTGAAAGTATATATTTGGGACCGAGAAATTGTGTTCAGTTTGAGAGGTTTTACTGTGTATATATGCTTGTACAAGCAGATGCCACCATGACAACCACCACATCAGCACAATGTTAACTTTTCTTCAGTTTGGTTCAACAGATTTTGATAAATTAAAGTCATGATATAATCATTAATTTTTTGTCTAAAACTTTCAAATTTTACTCCTTTGCAGTTAGAATAAGACTGAGTCAACAGCTTTTCTTGGCACAGGTTGGGTGCAATGTGCCCCACCTTTACTTAGCCATTGAACAGATACATAGTATCCTCATAGGTCTTAACTACATTACTCAATGATAATGAGTTTACTCAATTAGAAATTCACATGAAAACATACTTAGCAGACATTTTTGTATTGGTTCCCTTTTGTGTAATTCAAAGCAGAAAGAATTGAAAACTAGATTTGCCCCTTTCTTTAAAGGAAATTAGCTGTGCTCGGGCAAGCATGCAGGGAGCTAATTAGCTTCCAATTCATACATCCCACATCCATGACATTTTGGACATGGTTTTCACTCACTCACTCACACGCACCCACACTTGTATACAAAATCCTCCCTAAAGAGGATCATCCTTATGCTTTCATACTGGTGCATATACATCACATTTCCTATTACAAGTACATGTTGTACATTTTGAGACAAGCTACAATTTTGTGAAGCAAGTGTAACATTTTTCCTCTTGCAACCTGCATAGTTGAAAGGCTGTGCTGTTTAATTTTGAGGTCTACAACACTCACTGGTGGCAGTAGGGGTGACAGCAGGCTTGGTGGTTTTGACGGTGGCTGGGGCTATGTTTGCCAGTGTCTCAGTGGGAAAGGTCATGTTTGCTGGCATCACTATAGGAGCTTGCAACAATGGCAGTGTTCCTTGTATTGGGATCAATGCATAGGTCTGTACTGAGGGCTTAGGCAGCAATGGAGTTGGCCCTTCAAAAAAAAAAAAAAAGATTACATATGCAACACAATGTATATTCAGTAAAGTAACAAATATGTTTGTGTAATAATAAGTTTGACAGAAACAAGCCACATGTATGTCTAAGGAAAGCCATCAAAACATTGATGTGACAAAATAACAAGTGGGTTTTGCTAATGGTAAGAGGGGGTTAAAAGCCTGTTCACTTTTCTATTGCCCAAAATCAACGAGAGCAAAAAATTCATAAATACAAACCTGTCAACAGGAAATATTTTTTCTGCATTAAGTGACCCACAGTTTAAATGTATACTTGCATAGCATTAAACTAAAAGCAAAAGGGAAACAAGGGGGTCAATTTGATTTATTCAGGATCAATAGGCCCCTTATAAATGAATATATTCATACATGGATGTTTTCATATCACAGAATAGTTGAGCATAAAATTTTTCCTATGTTATCCATAGGGAGGTTGATTATTCAATGCAAAGTCAACTTAAGTGCTAGTTTCCAAAACTAGAACCACTTAAGCCCCCCCTTAACATCTAATTAAACAATTATAGAATTATTTACCAGTACATGTACAGACTTGCATAACATACCATTACCTTCAGAATCTCACATACACGGTAATGTAACAGACATATACCATGATTCTGGATAAAAATTTGTCACATGATGTGTTTTAATATCTCAATACATGATGTATACCAACAGTAAGCTTTTACAAACAGTGATATAGATGTACATACCTTTCTTGCCCAGCGGCTTTGCACTGCTGGTGCTTTGCCCTGTGCCTGAAGGGTTCATCATAATGATAGGAGTCTGGCCCACCAGTGACATCATGCTGGGACTGGCACGTCCAGCTGCATGGAAAAAATGAAAGAAAAAATTTGTTGTTACTGTATGTATGGTGCACAGATTTCAAGCATAAGCCATGCATTTAAAAAAAAAAAAAAAAAAAAAAACCCACACACAAACTGGAATAATTGAATACAGGTGGATCATTATCAGTTATGATGAGGTTAGATATGCAGCCAGTTGGACCTGCTTAAGCTGCTGCAAAGGTGTCGTGCCATCTATAAACTAGGTTGTTTTTTCAGAAAATGCTATCATGGTTTACTGAGAATTATCAGTCGTAACAAAATGTGCAACTGCTATGTTGGAATAAAACTAATTATGCATAGAAGTTGAGACGTGGGTGTCTGTTCACTTACTGGCCATATTATAAAGCTGAAAACAATTCAGGACAAAGACTTACTCTCTGAAGATATACTGGAGTTACAAGACTCGCTACCAGGCACCTTGAAGTTTTTGCTCTTGCAGTGTATAGGCATATCTGACCTCAAGGTCCAATAGGATCCTCCACCATGGGCCACAGATGGTCCTTTCTCCCGCACAAATATATCATACAGTGACAGATTATGGCGGATCGAGTTCTGAAAACACAACAAAATAATAGTTTAATGTATGTAATAAACCCTACTTTCCAAGCATGTTGACTAGAGATTAGAGCATTCTGCAGCACTGCAGAAGGAATATCCTTCACTGACATTTTTCAAATAATATTTTCTACGTGTACCTACTACAGGACCTGCAGCTTAATGTGGCTCTTTTTTAATTGTTTCAAAGCTACAGCAAATGGCATTTGAACTATAAACCTGCAGTTTCACAAAAAGTCCAGAAATGTGAATTGTAGATGCACATTTGACAGACATGCCCCACCCATCCCCGAAAGCTCAAAGGAGCTCAAAATTCCAATGTCTACCCTGCACATATTAATGTACAAAACTCACATGTTCTCTAAGTTATTTGCACTTTTATGTCTTCACCCAGAATATGCATGTGATGTGTGCGTTAAAAAAAACCCCTATGGCAATGAAACCAATGTACTAGTATAATGTATGCTATTTTGGTACAAATGTGGTTTTTGCAGTGTCAAATACCTTTTCAGACATCTCCCTCATTGTTACAACCACAGTTCAAATAAGTTTTGTGACCATGGAAAGGCTGGCTCTTGAACCAGCAACCTTTGCAACAACTGCACCAAATTCCCACACATACATGTATAAGGAATGGTTCAATGGAGGGAGGTATGCACGATATGCTGCAGTTGGTATCTGTGTTGCCCATTTTGGGTCAGGTGATTGATGTTGAAGGTTGCTGGCATGAGACCCAGCCATTCTGTTTGTCATAAAACTTTATCTATTTTTGGTGATCCTTTGATGCTGGTGGACTTGCACATACGTGTACAGTCCCCAATCTGGAACAACTTCGAACAAGTACTTGTACTGGATTAAATACAATGAACTGGTATTTCCCTTTCAAAGTAATATTAATTTACATGCAGCCAAGGCTAGCCTTAGGGAAGTCCATCCCTCATACTGTTTTGTCCCAAAATGGAGGAAAAAATTGAATGTGATCATTGGACAGTGCAGAATTCTCAGGGCAAACACACAGTTGACTGACAGGACAAGCCTTGGTTCTAGTTGGTAACAGTCACTGATAACTAGCTGATGATGCTGAAGGCATTGAAAACCCAAAGATGAGAAATCCTACAGTGTACTGTAAATCAGATCCATTGCATGTACAGTGAAACCTGTTTTGAGGGACCACCCCTAAGGCAGGCCAAAAAGTGGTCACACAAGGCAGGTGGTCTCTCAATGGAGGTGCATTAACATGGGAAAGATAGCAAAGGAACTTTGGAAATATGGTCTTAAAAGGCAGGCGGTTTTTCATTACAATGGTCTCTCAAAACAGGTTTCGCTGTACAAGAACAGCCATGACTGACATCACATGGACCAAAAGCCTGTGATCTGAGACAACCATCCATTGCCCTAATATGTGCCTGCTGCACACACCTACTACTATAGGGATATTATCAATCTTATAATTTTACTCTAATTTTGGGACAAAACAACATGAGAATGACTTCTCCAAGGTTAAGGTAATGCATGTACTTTAGGGTTGTGGATCGTTACTAATTTCTATATCATGATACTTTTCGATACAGAGCTATGTATCACAATACTGACATGATATATCATGAGAGTGTATGAAGTGATCACACTCTTTGAGTTTATATACAACAGTTAGTATCACAGCCTCTGTGCTGGTGTTTTGATAAATCATTCTACTGTCTCTGCATGAACCAGCAATGAATTGATGATGTAAGATGTGAAATGTGTTTTATTGGCTGTTCATTTCCATACCAGGATGATTTTTTAAAATTTCTTCATATAAAATTCATAAGTTATGATAAAATTGTGAATTTTTTTTATCATATCATGAAAATTTAATACACAATGAATGTATCATGATACAGGGTTAGTATCACCCCAACCCTAAATGTACATGCACCTGTTTACTATAATACAGGGTTTCTGCCGGATATAAATTTTAGGGTATGCAAAAGTTCAGGAATACAATCACAGTAAATAAAACATGCTGACAGGAATATGATACACCTTAGAAAAATGAAAATTTTTTGATAGGGAACCTAAAATTATATCAGGGTATACATGCACACAGATACCCTCAGAGTTTTTTACGGCACAGAATTTTGTCCATTTTACCTGCTGGCAAGCACTTACCTTCCACCCCTGATTGGGACTGTACTGATAATATGGAAACTTGTCTTCAATCCACTTGTAAATCTCCCGCAGAGTCATGCGCTTCTCTGGCTTGCTGCTAATTGCCATCTGAATTAAATGCATGTAAGAAAAAGGCGGTCTTTTGTTCCTGCCACATTCCTTACTGATCTGAAAGAAAAATGAACAAAATAGAACTGCCATGTTAAAAAAGATGTCTTGCAATTATGAAATCAAATGCTCACAGTTACTGATAAATTACTAATGACCGTGGATCCTAAGATTCAGCTTTAGAAACCACCCCAACGTTAAATAAAAAAATATACTTTTGTGTATCAAGCAGACAAGTGCCAGTAATCAGCAACATTTAATGGTCTTACAACATGAATATTTAAAATCTTGTTATCAATGCCTAGCAGCACTTTGCAAGAACTGTAAACCATTTATCCCTGTCATAAATGTCTGGTCTTTTTGTTGCCCAAAAAGTCTTGCATAAACAAAACACATAAAGTACTATCTTAGTGCTACCATTAGCCAAAAAATATATAAAATAAAAGAAGAAAAATGTTACAAAAACTTATAATGGCTAATTAAAGTAGTAAATTCCTTCTATTTTTCTACAAATTCCTTGTTATTGTGCAGAAATTTAACAAATTCAAAGTCTGTTAAGGTCTTGCTCAGAACACAGCAAAAAAAAAAAAAAAAAAAAAAACCCAGAAGTTTGACAGCTAAATTTAAAATGCTAGCAACAACCTATGACTATTATTTTAGATTTTTCAAAGCAATCTTTCATGATTAATATAACTTTGAAACAAATTGCAGATCTATTCAACCTGCCAAATTTAAAAGATATTTTTGTTTTGTTTAACTGAATACTTCATCCTAGAATAATTGTGGAACAGTTGCTGCCAGAGGACATGATCTTCCAGGTCAAGTTACCTAACCAATTTTCAGAAACTTGACCCTGTGCCGTACTCAAACCTGGGGGAGCAAAACAGATCTGTGGATTTCTTTTTCATAAAAGCATGCATCCCCTATTGGGCATCAGGCTTCTATCTATTGTGTCAATTCTGTCAGAAACTTTGCTTTTTATTATGTAGGCTTGTTAGATTCCACTTAAATACCACAATGGATTTCCTAACCCAGCCTTTGGTACATGAGATACAGTAATGCTAACTAGTAATACATGTACATGCAACTCAAAATAAAAAGTGTGGATGGATATGCTACATGTACAATGTATATTCACTGCAAACAAAAAAACATGTTGCATACAGTGTGGATTTTGCAGCAACTTTGAATGGTTGAATGCAGTTTATCAGTACAACTGAAGTATTTCTGTTCTTGAAAGATTAGAACCAGCTTTTTCAAAATGATTTTTTGTTTGTTTTGTGTTTCAGCACCCAATTTATGAACCTACAGTAAATGTCATTTGGAGCTCCAAACTACTCAAACGATGCAATATACTCTGTATACGTACATCTAAATGGGAATACTACACACACATCTCTAGGTCACTTTATATAATGTGTTGTGTATTTAGTATTGAATACACTGTTCAATAGCATTGATTGCCTTTAGTTTTACTTCTTGATTATTACACGTGAAATTAAAGATCCACACAATTATCAGCTGGTCACATACAATACCTTTTCAATCTGTTTTTCACTGGCAATGACTCGTAGGTCTCTGTGATTGACAACATTATCCCCAGTCATCTTTCCAAGCCACTGTATGTTGGTGAGGGAATCATTCAGTGGCCCTTCCCTTCCTAAAAGAATCAAATATTTTAATGTATATTCGAATATTGCACAAGTCTGAAATAATGTAACTCTTTAAAGCTCTGTTCTATTTAGCAAGCAATCAATCTCAGACAATTCAACACATATGCATGTACTGTATATACCAGATCTAGAAACAAATTCATAGCTCCACATGTCAGAAGGACAAGAAATTTATAGAGTTTTACATGAAAGAAGCATTAAAAGCAAAACGAACTCATGTTATAGGATCTGACATAAATACAGAAGATACATTGTGGTTTAACATGACAAAATCCTAAACGTGATCATTCTTGGTTGAAATTTGAAGGTCAAGTCTACATGTAGTTTACTTGTTCACAGGACAAGTATCATTTGAAGTTCATTTGTTTTGGACAATAGGAATTTTCATGTCCTGAATACAGTTTCATTTTACATCAAGTTTTTTATGACTGCAGGAACCTTAATTATTGGGATTCTCTGAATGGGACCAATTTATATTTCTTGGGACCAAACATGACCTGTAGCACACCAAGATCGAAAGCACAAAAGCTCTGTTTGAACACATATAGTGGTACCACCAAAAGAACCCCCCCCCCTGTTTCCCATTGCGTGACCTACCTGCCATAAAACCTACCACCTAATTTTAAAAAAATAAGTAAAAGGTGGATAAGAAGACTTCAGTTGGCTTGTTTTTTACATTTTTACATGAAAAAAAGACATTTTAGTTTGAAAAATATTGTTAACTTGCAGTTAAAATCCAATGAAATTGAGCCCCCCCCCCCCCCCCCCCGTCAACATACAGCATGGAATTCAAAGGCACAAAAGGACTACAATTATTGTTTTACCAACTGACAATGACAGTTGATGGACTCATAGTTGTCACTTGTATGCCATACCAAAAGCAGACCAATGAGGTTGAATACATGTTTTAAGAGTAAAACACGGCACACTCTTAACCAATGGCTGTTAAAAACTGGTACCAGTGCGCTGTAGGATAACAAACTACAAGAGCTGCATGTATATTATTGTAAAATTTGGTTGTATGGGATCATTAAGAATAATCATCATTCTCATGATTGTTCATGGGGATACATGTACACTGGTATACATGTGCATATTATTTCTTTATGTCCCATAAGTTGCTCCAACCCTTTTGTAAATCCTGTTATCATCTGTTTTCATGTCAAAAAAGTTAACTTGATGGTTTTATAAAAGAATAATAAACTTGTGAACAAATTTTACTTGGTAATTGATTTCAATGCATTTCTTTATTCCAAACTCCTACTCATGTTTGCTGTTTTTGGTATATTTGACAAACTTGGTGCCAAATATTGCTAAAAGCTTATACACCTCCTCGTCCCATACCAGGAATAAAAAATCTCGCACTGTTGTCCAGGACAGAGAATTCTATCTGACAGACAAGTGGAAATTCAGAATCAGTTGTACTGTACTGTGGACAAGTAGCATTGTAAAAAAATTCTTGCCCTCATCTTGCTGCATCAGGGGCAGATCTAGGCCTTCAGAATTTGTAGCCAAATTGGGATATACATGTAACACATTAATCACTGCAGAATTTGACTGAACTCATTATGTGACTCCTTATATCTCTTAATATATCAATATAGTAACAGAGCCACCCATGTAACTCACCTTGACTTGCATCCTTTCTGGGTGCTTCAGGTGAAGCTTCATCATCTATATCCCTCTGAGGTGGAGGTGGAGTTATGTTATTACGAATGGGCTCTATTTTACATGCTTCTTCTGCTAAATGTGAGGATTTAATACTTGATGTCTCTCTTCCATTTACAATTTGATATTTCATCACATTTTCACGGGAGAAGTACTTTTCACTTGAAGCAGCAATTCTTGTGATTTCAATAACTGTCTCTCGAACAGGTGTTTTTCCCTCAGCAATCGACTCCTCGGCTTGTTTATTCAAGGCTGAGGTAATGTTTTCAAGTGCCTTTGATGTGAATTTGTCTGCATCCTCTCCAGGTGGCACAAGAATCACTTTTCTAATTTTCCCTGCTTTATCTGCACAGACAACTTTAGAAGGATCTGTCTTCACTGGTGTAACATTGTTCCTGTCTGGCCCTACACCAATCCTTCCAGAAAAGATAGGAGGAAGTTTCAAGTTATTATCAGCACCACTTGTGGCAGTTGTTGGGTTTTGAACACCAGCACGGTTATTGACACTGAACAGGCGACTTGGAGAAAGTTCATGAGGATAGAAAGCTTTGTTGTAATTGTGCTCCGAAGATGTATGATTCTGAGAGTTGCTGCTATTCACAAAATCTGACAGATTGAATGGATTACTGGACAAAAAGCTGCCCTTGTCGTCTACCATTTCTACATCTGTCATAGTGCTAATTTTCAAAGGGCTCGCTGCCAATGTACATGTAGGACCTTGGCTGGTGGCCATTCTGACTGTAACCTACAATGCAATAAAAATGAAAAGGTTATCATGAGTATTTTACAAAATATATTGGTCAGAAGTCCCATGATTAAAATCTGAAACTCATCACTTCAACATGTTGAACAGTTCAATAACAGGCTTATGTGTGTGCTTGGAAATAAAGATATTAATTTGAGTCCCACTTCTGGAGAAAAAAAAAGAAGTACTTCAATGCAAGTTATTGACTGATGGGCCCCCCTTTGCACATACATGGGTCCCGTGACCTTGAAAATCAGGTGAAAGTCACCAATATATTAAGTCAAGAAATGCTGTGATGGTACAAGTGATGACAATTTGAGTTTCGTGTGGCTGGCAAGTCTTGCGATATTGTGTTCACAAGGAAACAATGGGCAGACAGAATCAGAGACAATCTGAAAACACCCCCTCCAGTGGACTGAAGGAGAAGCAAGAACTAGAAGGTTTTGGTGCACACATAGGTCAACTAACCTAAGGGATGGTTCATTATTTTCACAAGCACACAGTATATCGAGGGAGAGGGGTCAATGGCAGTGTACTCTATTAATATTGTGATAAAATGATGAACAAGTAATCACAGATGAACATTGTAATTACCAAGTTGGATATTAACACGAAGATTGGAAATACTTGAATTGAAAGCACAAGAAATCTTACTGATACGCAATATTTCAATGAAAAAAAGAAAAAAAAGGAACAGCCTTTTCATAACTTTGCTTCCCCATAAAGCACTCTTTCCGGGGAAGGGAGGGGGTACTAAAATAGAGTACTCTGTGTACTCTCTTCAAAATAATGAAAATGTTAAACCATCCTTATGGATTGTATATATCCATCCAACTTTTCAGTATAATTTGCTTGCAAAGGACAGCATGTTCTCTTACTTGGAACAAAAATCCGAACAGTATATTCTGGTACATCTACACAGACAAAATGTTAATATAAATGCAAATCACTGATTTATTCAAAATTATAGCAACATGCAATCAATAGTAATTCAAGTACTTGCCCACTTTCATTTCAATCAGCAAAACACACAAAGTATGACAGTAACATTCCCTATTACATGTACTCTCCCTCAACGCTGACAAGCTCACCCAATGTCTATTTGCTAGTTTTGCATACATTTTGAAAAATTTTTGATAACAAATTTTATGTTCATGACAAGTTATTTCCAGCACCCATAACTTTTTGCTTGTTTGACTTTAGTTAAAATCTGAAATTTTACGTCTACTAGGCACATCATTTGTTCATCCCATTTCTTTCGTGTAAATCACAATTTTCTTTCGTCTTTTTACTCCAATACCTACAAAATTTTAGCACACAAAGTGAGCCATTAGTAGGCATTACAGTGATGTGTGCATGAACATGAACAAAAAAGTCATTCCTCCAGGTTGCTTCATCTGCCAAAACATCAGCATGTCAAGTGCATACGGTCCAATCGACACCATCATAAGTTATCAGTTAAATGAAGCTGCACGTCTTTTTTTATAGTGAAACTACGACTCCACATTTTCTCACAGTCACAAACGGTAGGCTTTACAAGTGAGCACATAGTCATTTAGCAGATATGAAGTATCTACTAATACTATGTGCTCACTATATAAAACCTGGGAATGCTCTCACCATTTCTATGGTATCTGTCCATGGTAGCATAAGCAAAAAATCAGTTGTGTGTGTTAAAAGATACTGAAATATACAAACATCCAACGTTTGTCACAACGAAGCAGAGTGTCACTGTCGGAATGTTCGGCTCGTTGTGACTGGTCAAGTATTGTCAATGTCATTCATACAGAAGTAAGATCCGGTAAAAGGCTAATACCTTTGTAATTCTAGATCACCCACGCTCAATCACCCATTGATGTAAAAACGGATTTGACCCATGGCATTGAACATGAAGTGCCTGGGTGTATACACTGCTTTTATCGGAAATGCCGGATAAACATTGGACTTGTCTGGGCATATCGAATACTTCGGGGAGAAATCAATTAGGCAAGGGAGTAGGAGAGGGTCATTCTTGGCATTTCAGTTTCAGTAAAAGAAGAAAAAAATCGCCGATTGGCAAACCTCCAGCAATTTAAATTGTTACTTGACTATATAAAAATCTTACCTATATAGATATGTCTTCTTAAAACCCCTTCCTTTTATGCATACCCAAAAAATTTGGTGCAAGGAACCAAAAGTGCAGGTGCTTCCTCCATTTTCAAAATTTGAACCGAAAGCCGTTTTGCCCAATCAGAGAAGTCTGCCTCTTCGCGCGAGAGCAATACGAGATTTTCTCCGCTGTTGTATTTGTAAAACACATTTTAATTGGTTGCAGTGTTTTGCAATGACCAATAGCAAAGAGAGATATGAGAAAAATCATGGAATGTGCTTTAATGGCGTGGACTTTTAAACTTTGTTGTTGACAACATGATCGAACATGCCGAACTCCAGGCGCCCACATGCTACGACTGACTCGTCAACAGGATTAAAATTGGGTGAGCGATCATGCATAGCCAAAAAGGGAACATACGGTTCATATTTTACTGTACAAGTCTGAGCATTAACAACATTCTTGAGAACCCACTCGCACAGATGGATTAAAAAAAAAAAAAAAAAGACCACGGGCATGGCCATTGCATTAGCATTGAGGCTGGCATTTGTCATTGAGTCCTTGCCAATCAGAATCAATCAATCTGCACTGTGTAAGGGCATTGTTACCACTGACCAGAAACTTGTGAGGCAACATGTTAACTTGCATGGATCCGTGTGGGCGTAATTCGTGTAAAAAAAGTTCTACTGCAACACCACATGAACAATCCAAGAAAAGGAGTTGGGGTTGTTTTTTTTTGTTTTTTTTTAAAGGTTTATCATCAATTTTTCTTTAATATCTGCCTCACAATATTTCCCCATTCAAACAGAGGAGTAATTCATAAGGGAAACATACAATTTATTAAAAGGCCGGATGTACGTAGCAGAATGGTTTGAGAACTGTAACACCACAAATTATTGATAGATGGAAATCGAGCCTAGGGTGGGGTAATTAATAAACAGGGAAAAGTAAGACTTATTGAAAGGCGGGATTTAAAAAAAAATGGGTAACCCAGGGACTGATGTAGGACTTCAAATTTTGTAGCCAAATCAGCCCTTGACTAGTGGTACCAGATGTTCAGCCGCCCGGGAGACTGATATTGTATGGGTCAAAATCTACCATCTGGCTGGGTGGCTATGAGTACAGAGGTCTTCATGCTGAGAATAAATTAATTTACATCTATCATTTAAACTACATGTATGTGTATTGAACACACTGATACAATACCCAAGCACGACAGTTACGCGGTTGGCAAAAACACAATGACAGTGTATAAAATACAGATCTTCCCCTAACATATTGTTTGTGACATGCTTTGGTTTAAACATATTTTTATTCCGCTAAGGATACAATTGGAAAACAGGGCAATGCCCTATATAAATCCCTTGTTTGTGGCATGTTTTAAAGCTGGTAAAAACATGTTTAACTCATGAGGTACATGAGGAAATTTTGACAGCAAAAATATTTCCTTTGATATGCAATTGGACTCTCAACTTAAGAAGATAATCTTTTCTTCCCTGGAAGTAAAAGACAGAGAAAACCAGATGATGACTTCAGTATATGATTACAGAAACACCAGTAGCTATTAAGTGGTGAATACACAGTTTTCATTTTATTTAAATGCTGCAATCCTAAAAACTGTTTTTCTTCTTTGTACATGTATATGTTGTAACTTCTCAGCAGTATGTTTATCTGTACTGTGTACATGTATGTAACAGGCATGATAAGTGAATATATGGAGAGTTGATGATCAACGCATTTATCATTTTGCAAATTGGACTTCTTTATCATGTGTACAAATCTTGAAATGTCAAGAATAAGCTTTCCAGACTCCAACTTCATATGTTTTACATTATATGTGAAATAATGCTATCACTAACTGTTGTTATGTTCTTTTGTTTTGTGAGCTAGTGTATAGTTGCAATGAAGATGTCAATATGAAATTATCATTATAATGTCTTTATCTGCACCTTTCAAGGTGAAATAAACTTGAAAATATGAAAAACAAATGTGAGTGTGCAGCACCAGGCTACTATAATTTCTCTGATTTACAGCCAAATCTAGCATTGACAACTCCAGAGATGCCAACTGTCCCTCATCATCAGGGACACTCCCTGCAAGTAGCTGAAATTTTGACCAATTTACAGTGTTTGTCCCGCATTGAAATAGTCTTGCAGTGCCTGCGATCGGTGTACAGCAAACACATCAAAGATGCACAATGCTATTTGATCATGTGCAGACAATTGCAGCTGGTCAAGCTGTGGTTGCTCAATATGGTATGATTACATTGTCAATGTATATGAAAGCATTGCCTGAGTTGTGGACCAGTGATTTTCTGAGTGCATAACAGGACAGGCTCAGTAAGTTCAAGGATTTCTGGCAATTTCTGCATGTATGCTTCCCATAGAAATTGCACTCACAATTTTGATTTTGCATTGCCTCTAAGTGTATGAAATTATAATGCACAGAAATTTTCAAATATGTAGCAAAAGTAGCTTTTTCACAAAATCAACCATGAGCGAAAATTATCGAACTATAGTAATCTAAATTAAATGAAACCTTCAAAGACTTCATGCCATTGTAGGTTTTTCTGGATTGGATATTATTGGATATTTTTTCTTGAATGTGAAGAACTTCAGTAAGGACTGGGACACTGGCCATATTCCACAAAGATGAAACTTGTTCAGTAAGATTTGTTGTAATGCGGTATTCATTCCAATTGTACCACACGCCCTAATAGAAGCACACACCCTACCTTTTTAAGCTTGTTGTTTTTGTTAAAAACTCATCATTTTTCAATATTTAAAAAAAAAACTGAGTTGACGAAAGAAAAGCAATAAGAAGACTAGGCAAGTGTTGGTAAGAAGAGATACATGGTGTGCCGAATAAGCCTGACGCGTTTCGTCCTTCACTGGACTCCTCAGAGGCTAAGGAGTAATGATTAACCACAGGTTGAGCATAACTATAATGTTATGCCCAGAAGTGCAGAAAGTTGAAATCTTTCAACTCCACAGTTACGTGGTTCATTCAAAACTGAACGCTGCATTACATGCATAGCCTTTATATAGGGCCATGTAACATTGCTAGGGAACATCTAGATGTTACGTTGTATTGTGACATCATTAGCTGGGTCAGCATGTTCAGTCTTACTGGACACTAGGACTGGGTTGTGCCAGTCATCACAGGTGAATGTTGGCATGTGGTTTAATTCAGATTCAAGTTTTATTTGACAAAATTACATTTCATTTTGTACCTGTTCATATACAAAAGCAAATAGTCAAAGCGGACAGGCTTCACAAATATGTTTTGCCAGTCCAATATTTTTTATGACAGATCATGTTCACTGCTTAATGAGTGGGGTTACACAGGGTTTTCTTCTCCATGAGCACCCATGGGAGAAAACTATCTCCATCAGGGAGGGTTCCATCTCCCTGTTCTCAGATCTGATAATGTGTCTGGATCACAAACTTTTTTGTACTTATATCCTTTAAAATGATGTTTCTATCCAAATTGGAAACTATAATAAATTTGCAGTTTCCAGAGCAGATCAAACAAATTTTTGAACTGTGCATGGCACGGTTGTTAAACAGTTTGGATAACCGAGAACAATTAAATTTAGCATAAGACTGAGCAGGTGGACATCTTCATCCAGTGACATGCATATGAGGTGAAATGGTTTCAGTGCAATGACATCATTTGTGTCATGATCCAGACTCATATTTTTGTCTGACCAGGTTTGACCATCTCTATCCTAGGCGGAAGCTGTCCACTTGACACCTCTGCCTATTGTTTTTCTATTAATTCCACCAAATGATTCAGTCATTTCATTTTTTATGACTATTGAGGTTTATACTACCTGCAAACTGCAGTAAAAGTAGTTTGCAGCTGTCCTGTTGCAAATATTATATTTATGTCTTTTCGTCCAGAACCACTTCCTGGTAGCATTACCCAATTCCGCCATACGAACTCCTTATACTTCATAAGCTAACATGTCACTGTCTTACCTAAATAGATATGGAGGTATTATTACCCATATTGCACATGTTCTTCTGTAGAGTTTTGACAGGGTCTTCAGCAGGTAAATACTCAGAATATGTTTCAGAGCCTGTACCCGTACATGTCTCTCTGCGTGGTGGCTCCTTGTTTAAGCTAAATATTCAGCAAAGATAACCCACATAAAAATGAAACTGGACATATCCTTAACGCAAAGCGTTGACTGAAGGGTCTACCCAAAGGAGCATGTAATTAGGCTGCCATTTGCTCAAATAAGGTCAAGGTGACACCAAAATCTAATCAGTTCATCTTGCCAGGTAAGAAAACATGTTGTCAGATTTAAGCGAAGTACATGGAGGCATTCTGTAGTTATTGTGGTAACGAGAATGTGCACATCCAGATGGACATAGATCCTGATGGACATCCAGATGGATGGACAACCCGAAAACATAACAGGTCTCCCCATGGCGATGGGGTGGACTGTTAAAAATATATGAACATGTCAAATGATGCATTGGCGAAATAAGTGAAGCTTTGGTTATAAATGCAGAGTTTCAATGTGAATAAAGAATACCTGTCATACAAACATAATTACTAAATTTGTATTGTACAAGTTCAGATAAGAATAATTGACATAAAATGCCAAGTGTAATCAAAGTAGTTAGTTATTAGTTCTGCCTGACTACTTACTGCATACGTGCCTGGTGCTGGGATAGGCCAACCTGCCACAACTCAGAGCTGTCAAAGCATGCAGCTGCCTTGCATAATGTGAGATGGTCTGCTTCTGTTGAATAAAATAATCCAACAACAGATTAGGTGTCAAACTCTTGTTTGGAACTTAATTTGATAAAACAAGAGGGTTCATTGTTGTTATTTTATGCTATATAGATTCAATAATAAGTGAAATTGCTTGTGGTATTGTAAACTCAGACATACCATTATCAGAAAACTCTGTGAAAACCATGTCTGCTGCAGGAAATACTTGTATTAGGCTAGGACAGCATACAACTACATGTATTGGAATGAACAAGGTAATTACATGTCTTCATTTCAACTGCAGATGGCTTCCCACATTCAGTTATTATAAATTACAATGTAATGTTGAGTGTGCAATTTAATTTTAACACCGAGAAGTCCAAGTGTATGATAATAGGTCCGTTCTACACCATGTTGGTATCTTGGTAATACTCCCTTGGAAGTCACTGATTCTTTGGACATATTAGGTTTTAAATTTACTTACACAAACTGTTCAAACAGCCACATTGAACGCAGTGTAAATGCATGTAGAAAGAGCATATATGGGTTAAGTAATACTGGTTTATTATACCGAGGCTTAGCTACAGCTGCTAAACCCATTACATATTTGTGAAAAATACTGTATGTGTTCCTATTCTAACATATGGTCTTGATAGTTGTAACATAACAGCTGCTGGTCTAAAAAAGCTAGAGTCTACTCAAGGAACTCTGTTGAAACAATTTCTTGGGATCAGTAAACAATCTCATCACTCATCTCTGCTTAAGGCACTTGGCATTTTGACAATCTCAGATGTGACATTGACAAAAACTGTGTCAGCAGTTCAAAGATTTTTTAAGGTGGAATCCCCGGTACTAAAGTTGTTCTCTTATATGATGGCTGAATATATTGTCACTAGTCATGTAACCAAAGGTACAATGTTAGACAAAATCCTTCAACTTGGTCACTTGCCCGTAAGGACAGCCTTCTTGGGGAGCTCATTCCTGACCAGCGCCTGCAGCTAGTGTGGCTGCAGGTGATTGTCTGGTTGACACCTTGAAGTATTTAGTGGCGCATGAAAACTTCATTAAACGTTGGTCAGATGAACACATTTTAACAGTGCTTCTTACTAGGTGCTATTAAATATGTTGTACGCAAAATTGGGTGCTAAACATCAAAATGGCTGCTGTCTGTGGTCGGATGGACTTGGACTGGCCATGCGGTGGTACTGCTATCGCCGCCCTGTTGTATGAGATGCTTTGCTTTCGCAGGCGGTGCATGCAGGCCGTTGTTGCGCCGGTGTGCGGTTGGTCCATACCGGCCTGATCACAGACACTGGTAACATAGAGTGTATTGTGATATGACTACGTTTTATTATGTTATGTACATATTTTTATGAGACAATTTTTAACTGGATCATGTATATTCTGTTTGTATGTATTTCTCCATTTCTGGAGGTGTATGAAGTCAATCAATCATTCAATGTTATTATATATGGTTATCTGTACATTTTTATAGAGACAATGGTACTGATATATTATGGTGACATTGACCATGGTGTTGCACAGAAAGTATATGTGTGCATGAGTGTGTATGTAGCTTTGTGTGTTTGGCACTTTCCATGAGCTGTCAGCAAAAAAAAAAAAAAAGAAAGAAAAGAAAAGAGTAAACAATAATAAAAAGAAAATAAAAAAAAATATTTAGTGGTACCTGCTACATTAACAACCCTTGCTGCCAGTTAAGACTGGACCTTAGTTATTACAAGTGAATTTGTCTCAGAAATAGTCCTGTGTCTTGAAAGGATGATCTAAAAATCTGAGTGTTCTCTTATCATGTATCAGATGATCTTTAGAGTAAAAACCACTGAATTAAAAAAAAAAATAAAAAAAAATAGATGTACAACTATTACTACACCAATCAAAACACAAAGACAATTTTGGGGGTGGGGGTAGGCTCAAATAGGTATGGGAGGTAACTAGGCAATATGTGAACACTCCTACAGTTTGGTTGCACTGCCACTGTGTCCATGTATCTCCCTTCATCTTGTGAACGTGTTGGCAAGGCAAATATCTTTTCCTTATAGGTAAGGGATGGTTCAACATTTTCATCATTTTTGAATTAGTACTTACAGTACGCAAGGGGGGAGGGGGTTAAATGGGTCTGTACACTTTCACAGGATATGGAAAATGATGGTCAATTTTTGGCCTGTTTTGTGCAATTTTGCTATGATGGGGGGGGGGGGGATCATCATTTTTAAAGTACTAATTTGGGGGGAGGGAGGGGGGTCATGAAATTTAGTACCCAAAGTACTAATTCAAAAATGATGATAATGTTGAACTATCCCTAACAGATTTTAGCCTTTCTACATGTAGTATTTGGTAGTGGGCTCTCTTTGTTGATCAGTTATCGCATACTGTTTTTTAGGTTAAAGCCTACTAGAGATGGCAAGGAGGAAAAAGAGAAAGGACTCTACTGATGTAAAGAGGCTACCATTGGTGTTCACAGACAGTCCAGTCAGTATTGTGCACGGAGTACCTAGTCCTGTGTTCTGTTCAGACCATCCCCCAACAGCTGATGTTGTTGTTATTGAGGACAAGTGCAGCTATTCATGGGTAAGATCCTGAGGAGCCTCTGTGCCAGTCCAGTGTAATGTGTGGTGGCAGACCATGCCCTGTTATGTTTGCTTCAATGGGAGGAAGAGGGTAATAATTAGCAATTGTGTATTCAGCAGAGTACACAACTCAATACACAAAATTCTTGCAGCGTAGAGTTGTGTATAGCATTACCAGGTCAAAAGTTGAACTGCATGATAAAGTCTAAATTTTGATTTGGTTGGAGAGAACTTGTAGAGAGAAACAAGAATCTGTTGGAATTTTTGTTCTAAGTGTCTCCATTCCAAAGATATGCTCGTTCAAAGGTTCCTAAATTACCCTGTTGTTGGGCCTATTATCTATGGCTGGAGGGCAAAAACAATGGACCCCCTAATTATACTATTTTCTGCAGGTGTCTTTCATAACTTTGTCATTGTTCAATATTTTACATAGAAATTTGGTATACAGGGGTTTTCAGGTGTGCGGAGTTCAAATAAAATATTTTTTTGGATGGCAGATCAAGACTTTACTGTCAAATTGGCTTAATTTGCATATTAATTAGGTACACTAAAAAGTACATATAATTAGCAAATAAGTACCTAACAATGCTCATATCTCTGAATGCTAATTTTCATCAAAGGGTCAGTTACTTTTGCCTCACTATTCAACTCACAAATACAATTGCAATTTATCATGAAAATAATGATAAAAATGTCAACAAAATAATCTAATTTGCATAAATTAAAATAACTTAAATGGATGTTCAATCAGAGCTCAGTATGCTGTCCAAATCAGGAGCGACATCACAACTAGGCTCTGAAGTAAGTCTTATGGCTTTAAGTAGTTCAAGTCTTTCAGCTAAATGTCATCAACATTACAGAATCCTCACAAACTTTTACAGAGACACATTCTATTTAATAAATCATACAATGTTATGGCACACAATTTAATAACTTCAATTTATAATTTTGCAGTGCCACGCTCCTTCCATTCTTACTAATGCCGACTCAGTGACTGTTGTATACTTTCCATTTCATCATGACATACATCTGAAGCCATTGTACTTGCAAAGTTGCAATTTGTATTATTTCATAAATATCCTTATTCTATTCTGTCTTCTGTAATAATATAAATAACATTGTCATTTGTGTAAAATCAAGTGTTCTGTGTCATTGAAACTCGCAAAAAAGTTGAATCCTCTCGATGATAGAATCTCAACAATTTCAATGTCTCTGTGCTATTTAATTCCCATGTTTTTTCTCCAATATAAACCTTATCTGGATCCTTCGCCATCACATTCACTGCAAGATAAATTAAACCGTGTTTTACATAAAAATTAGAGAATGAAATTTATTTTCTGTTGTTTTTTTCTGAAAAAATAATTTATTCTCTCAGATATCAGAAATAGTAAATGAAACATTTTTATTATTACTTAGGCCTATAAAATGAACATAGCCATGATTAGTGTACTGCAGTCTGCAACTTGCAATTGAAAACTTGATTTTGAAAATTAATTCTGACTTCTGTTCATGTTGGGTAGTTCACTGCTACTATAATTATTATTATAATTAGTACTAATTGGGTTAAGAAGTATGTCTATTTATCATTAATTCAACCATGAAAAATATCCTCCCCACAAATTAAAATAAATCAAAATGATTTTGAAATTGTGTAGTTTTAAAATAAATTATTTAAGTATGGAAATAGGCAAGCCAGGGTTTGCATTAGCAATTTTTTTCAGGGGGTCACAACTTGAGGCAGAGTCAAATTTTCAGCATTTTTTTTTCTTTTTTTTTTGCAGTATTTACAGAGAAAATACAAGAAGTTGTGACCCTTTGAATTTTGTTGAGGGGGTATTTCATGATTTGAAAAGGGCAATTTACCCCCAATTGGAGGTAAATGCAAACCTACATTTTATTTTCGAACCACAAAAATTTCGTTTGAAAAACTTGGTGATATGAATGATCATCTGATCATACCACTGGTATCAAGCACCAAGGCCATGACAGAATTATGGAAAATACAACTCATTTTAGCATAAAACTACTGGATATCTTCATTAAATTAATATTAACAACCTTGAAATCACAGTTAATACTGCTGAAAGTCATAAACTAATTTTTATGTGAAGATTTTGACGGAAAAAAATCGAAATTACGATCGAAAAGCACGGCTCCCAATTATCGCTCATTCCAGAATTCATGCTCAGTCTTGGTCCAGAATTTCTTCAAAATAGCCTATCGATCGTTTCAAACAGGATATTTAAGGAAAATTATATCTTTTTCAACATATGCAAGAATATCAGGGGCACAAGAAACGTAATTTTATGTTTATTGCGCAAAATTGACATGCATGTCCGCATTCGCCGATTATTGATCAATTCTCCCAACTGTTAGTGTCGCCCTAGCGGCAAAGGCACGGAACTACTACTACGCGCTGACGGCAACATGGCCCTTTGAACAAGACATTTTAAAAGCAAAAGCCGCGGCATTTAATATCATGTTCTGAACATAAAAAACACACCGTTATTTTCAGAAAAGATTGAAGTTTATAATTATGGACATTCCAGTGTCTGCGCGGCATTCTTTCTGGTCTAAATTCTCACTCAAAGTCGACCCTTGAACTTACCTCGCCAGGACGATTACTTCCACTTGTAGTATTTAAATTTTGCTTACACCAATTGAAAGCTCATACTGTGCTCTGATTGGTCCATGAAGGTAAATTATTCCATGACATCATTTAACCACGCCATAATAGTTTTTATGAATGAATGTGCCTGGGAACCCGCGGGAAAGTTGACCCACGCCGGCTTGGGTGAGAAAGTGGCTGAACTGACGCACTACTGGATTTTCACTCAGCCATCATACCAGTTGAATATGAGATTATACCCATAAAAAATATATGAGCAGAAAGCTTAAAATGTGGTGAATCTAATGATATAAACTTTATTATGATGAATGGTAAAATGAGAATGATATGAGCATTGTTAGCTACGAAAGTCAAGCGGAGAGACCGCTTTCACACCTAGGTCCACAGCCGCGCTGGGGCTCAGTGGTAATGCTTTTGTGTATTCCCATTGAATTGTATGCTGAAGTAATCCTGAATAAACCACGCGTGTGATGTCAATAAAAACACACACACAGATTCATTTAAGTTATTAATCTAACTGTGCTGTGAAAATTGGTATTTCTACATGCATTGGTTTTTCAGTTATACAGATTACCATGCAAGTCAACGAGGATTGCAAAGTCATTAGGGTTTGCAATGCTAATTGACAATTTTTAACTTCTTCTGCGGAATCATCAGCTAGATTCACTTTAAACTTGGTGGGGGGTGTTTCTTGGGTGGGTATCTACCAAGTTTGTTCAAATGGTCACAGTCCAATGATTTTTGGATTTTTTAATGATTTTTTTGTTCTTTTTTTGGCCAAATCTTCAAAAGTCTTTATCCTTGTTTATACTCAGCCAATTGCTTTGACATTGCACAGGGACACTTCAGGTATGAGGGTGATGCATGTACAGTAGGTGAGTGACCTTGACCTCATTTCCAAGGTCACAGGGCCAGGGTGCATGAAATTCACTGTTTATATGGTAACTTAAGAACTATTAAGGCAAGGACATGCATATTGCACGTGCTAGTTGTCCTTAATAAGGGCCAGACTTAAAAAGTAGATGAGTGACCTTGACCTCATTCCCAAGGTCATAGGGCCACTTGCTCAAATTTTACTGGTCAGGAGAGCTATATAAACTTGGACCTTGATGTTGAACATGATGGTTGTCCTGAGCAAAGGCCAGACTTAGACAGTACATGGGTGACCTTAACCTCATTCCCAAGGTCACTGGGACCCAGACACTTAAGTGAATTTTACTTTTCACATTGTAACTTGACAGCTGTGGAAAGTAGGACTTTGATGTTGAACTTGTTGGTGGTCCTCTATTTAGGAAAGATTGAGATCATACATTAGTGACCTTGACCTCATTCTCAAGGTCACAGGGCCACTAACAAGAATTTTACTGGTCATGTGATAACCTGAGAACTATTTGTTCTGTGACTTTGATCTTGCACATGGGATGGCTCTCTATGAAAGTTAGATTCAGTATAAGTCAGGGACCTTGACCTCATTTCCAAGGTCAAAGGCGACTTAGTCAGTTGAGCACAGGACTATCACAGTCTTCTTGTTTATGATTTTTTGTGTGTTATTACTATTTTCAACTTCTCCAGAACCACCACTTAGATTAAGCTGAAACATGGTGGATATGTTCCTTGTGTACGGGTCAAACAAAGTTGTTGACTGAGAGGCAATGCTGCGGATTCTTGATTCTTAACGATTTTTTTCAATTCGGGTACTTTTTGGTAGATGTACCTTTTCTATTGATTACTATGTAAGCCAATGGGTATTCTAATGCTAATTCACATTTTTTTCTTGCTGAAATCATCAGTCAGAATGACATCAAACTTGGTGGCAATGTACCTTGGGTGGGCGCTCTAATTTTTTATGATTTTTTTGTGTGTTTTCGCTATTTTTGACTTCTTCTCCAGAACCATCACTCAGATTAAGGTGAAACTTTGTGGATACGTTCTTTGTGGAAGGGTCAATCAAAGTTGTTCACTAGGTGGCAATGCTGTGGATATCTGATTTTTAACGATTTTTTTCAGTTTGGGTACTTGTAGATAAAGGTACCTTTCCTATTGATCACTATGTAAGTCAATGGGCATTCTAATGCTAATTCACATTTTTGACCTCTTCTCCAAAACCGGCATCCAGGTTGTCTTCAAACTTGGTGGCTATTTACCTTGGGTGGGTCTTTACCAGATTTGTTCAAATGGACACACTCCATTGATTTTTGGATTTTTTATGTTTTGGGAGGGGGGGGGGGTAAATTTTTAAAAAAATCGCAAGGGTATGTGGACATGTCAGCTGAGCACAGGACTGTCACAGTTCTCTTGTTTACAATGATGCAGGTCTTTATCATATTTGCTGTATGCAAATTCTTATTCACATATATGGGAATGTGTAATAGCCATATTATCATCATCATGATCATTCTTTTTATGCCATTGCAAAAGAAAATGAAGAAAGCATTGTCATTATTAACCTGAAATGGCTCAGGCATAACGTCGCATCATCTTTTTAAAGGTGTCACCACAGTTTACCAGCATTCCTCAATCAGGCAGAGCCAGGAGAGGTCGTAAACGCAAGTGTTCAGGAAATACCACTTCAACACGTCTTCGCGACAGATCTTGTATAGAAGCAAGTAGTTCATCACTTCCAAGGGGCATGGCACCCTTAAGATTTGTTGGACAGGAAAATTCTCCACCTCCGTCACCCATTCAAGAACTGTCTGTGACAATGGAAGATCATATTAGAACTGTAAGAGACACTGGCAGAGCTGTAGTACATTCTCCTGGGACACTGAGACAAATTTCACAGTCTTCAAACAGGATTGCAAATAGGTCTGCTGCAGCTAGTCCTACTGGTCCTGGTGATCCTCATACACCAGAGCCAGAACTGTGCACACCCCAAGCATGTGACATTGATACTGGCTCACATTTGCTCCCAGGAGCAAAGGTAAAGACAGGTGGAGGTACAAATATAGAGAACATGTCAAAGCACATTCATGACATTGACAATACAAATCAGATAGAAACAACTGCCGACGAAACAAGTTCACCAGATATGCATGTAATGCGCAGAAGGTGGCACAAAAGTCAATGTCACAGGAAATGTGTGTTGGATAGAAATAATGATTCCTGTGTAAAGAAAAACGAGTCAGGGAGAAAAATGCTGTGCAAATGTCCAAAATCATGTAATGTACACAAGAATAAAAGGAACCCTGATGAGAAATGTTTGAATTATGTTAATGATATTGGGTCTCAAGGCATCGGAACTCAAAGAAGACCTCAAACTGCTGGATTCAGGCACACAGCAAAGAGACTCTTTCACAATGAAACTGCAGTTGGCGAACTGGAAAACAGAGACACAAATCTCCAGGCAGCTACAACAATTTCTGACCCTGATATTTCTTTCAGGGCTTCTGTATCTGAGAGTGTGTGTTATAGGCATGATAATAGACGTCGATCTGCAAGACTAGCATCCAATACTCTCCTAAGAGATTCTTTACTACAGACACCAAAGGAGAGATCAGATTTACTGCCTTTCACAGTGTTGGCATATGATACTCCAGAGGAGGATTATGGAGTTTCAGTCCGAGAGAGGCAACTTAGAAAGCTCAACAAACTCAAACGGACTAAACTCAAGTGTTGATACTTCTGCATTTGACATAAACCAGACAGACTTAAAGTACAGAGAGTGATAGTGGTTTTCTACCTTGCCATATGAAGCTAACAATGAAAGCTGTTGACCCTTTTGTTTCCCAATATGTGAGAGTAGGAACAAGTACATTGGATCTCAGACTTGATAATTGTGTATTGTGGAAGCAACTTTTGGCATAGGATGATGAAACAGTTTATAATGCTGTAGTTGATCTGGCTGGTGATTGTGATATACCAGGTTTCAGACAACATGGTGCCTGCGTCCGTATGCCTGAGCTTTGCTGGATGTTACTCTTCAGTTTACATTGATCGTATAAAATGTTAATTAAGCTGGTGTGGGATTATCGTTATCATCAGATCATATGCCACAGAGATTGTGGCCGACTTCCTTTGCCAAGCATAGTTTTCGTAAAAGTCAACCAATCAGATTTTCTTCCCTGATGAGTCCGGTCAGGAATTCGACACATGCATATTAATTTCCCGCCACAACTGCATACCCGATTGCCTAGTCTCTCTTCGGGAGATACGGGTCGGTACCTGTGTGGACAAGCGGGATATTACTAATATTTTGAAAATTAAGAATACTTATTGAAGGCGTATGGAATTTTTTCTTATATATGGCTGGAGAAGTAATAAATGAATAACAGTTTGGTATTTGTGAACTTAAATTTCTCAAAAACGCTAATTTTGTGAGAAATGAGTATATGGCCTTGCCTATGACAGTGATGTGACCTACACGTCCCCCGTGATTGTCAGTCGTCAAACCCATGCTTCGTGGCAGGATATTAATATTCATGCGGCGTATTACAATAGGTTGACAATCCGAAGCATGTAGCCTGCATGAGTGTCATTTTATAATTTAAATTACTTTGTTAGTAATGCACATGCATGATGCGTGTGATCACTTCCAGAAGGATCCATGCACAGCTGTATACAGGTGACATTAGAATGACCATAAAACCTAATGCATGGCATCAACACAATCATGGATTTTGTTGGATCACCAAATTGTACCATATTTATGACAAAATGAGCTCTCCCACACACAGTTTTCCTTGAGATTTATCAACAGAAAAGATATCACCATGTTATAATTTTTATTACAGGGCAACAAGTCTTTCTTACTGTATTTGTACAGAAAACAGTGCAGATGAAAATGAACAAAACTGTATGTACCTGCAATTTCTGTACTCTGTAATTCTACTGATAATGAATTTTCTGTGCCTGCATAAGAGGGAAAGCAATTAACAATAGTATTTGTATATTTAGCTGAATACATGAACAAGCATATTAAATTCTTGCGGGTTAGAAATATTTATTTTTGTAGGATTGAATGCTTAAGTCATATCAAATAAAAGCAGTTACTTCTGGAGTTTGTGTACTAAAATTTAGGAAAGCACATCAGCCATTTTCCTAGCATTATCATAAGAAATCTGGTAATTCTTCCTACAGCAGCTGCAAATTTTTTAAGTTGCAAAGCACAATGGAAAAGAATGGGAGTACATAACCCAGGCCATGGATACTGAAGTGCCCTTTACTGGAAGCAAGAGCACCTGAACCTTCTTTCCATGGTCTCTTCTATTGGAATCAAATACTAATGGTGCATGCAACAAGTATCAAAACTCCAGTGTGCAAACAGGCAAACTTATGCTTTGTGGACAAATGAAGTTTTCAGAACAAGTGTATCGCTTTGAATACGCTACAAATCATGCTTTTACAATGGACAATTATCCATATACATGATATATGTACAGGTGTTTTATTACCTACATGAGACAAGCCTTTTCCGTTTAGATTTATGGGCTCAGGGTACTGAACTACCTAAGCAGAACAGGGTCTACATAGGCAAGTGTTTGTGACCCATGAAAAATTTTTGTGCCATAAAGTTGTAACAGTTGTGCTGTCATTGCTGGACACAACTCATGAACTTGTAAATTATGCGCAAATTGTGATGTGCATGAAATGCATATTTAGTGCGTTGTATTTTTAACATGGTACTTTATATGTTGAAAATATACCAGATTTTGGAGGTACTAAATCACATTGTGTATTCTGACTGAAATGTGAATGAAGCATAAACATGACACATTTTCAGGCAATAGGAGAACTTGTATTTATTAAATGTCATCCTGTTGAATTAAAAAAAAATGCAGTAGGTTTTCTAAAAAATTTGAACAAATTTTAATTTCTAATCCTTGTGTTCTTGTCAGCTGTATCATTAGATACAGTTCATACTTTCACTTGAAATGCTTGAATTTTTTTTCTGACAATTTTTTTCAGGGCTGAAAATGTTGAAATCACTTTTTTTGGTGGTCATATAATTAGAAAGAGTTGGAATTTACATTTGATAAGAGTAAAATAATACATGTTATATTTCAGAGAGTAAAAATGGACGTTGCAACAATGTATTTAGATTTCTTGTTCATGTGTTATCAAAATTTGCCAAAATATATACGAAACCCACTTCCAGATTGAACATTGTCAGGCAACCTGCCTATTGGTAACCATCCAAGTTTGATAGAATCTGTTCCAGGCGTTTTGTTGGGGGTACAGATTCAACACTAAAATATGCTGTGCCAACTCTATTCCCCTACAATAATTGGAAGTTACTAGCGACACCACATATGTGTCGCCTATATCTCAAGATAGCGTGTCCTATCACAGCAACAACAGGCCAGCATAACTGTGGCTAGCCAAGCACCCAATCATCACATCTCACCCTGGGAAGTTTGGAGTTGTATTTTGCACCAAGGGTATTGGTCAAGTGGTTTCATTGGAGATTTTACAAAAAAATGAATAAAAATTCCAAATATCATTGGACCGTCATCATTGGAATTATTAAAGACCCACCTAGCATACAGGTCCAAGTTTGAAGTGAATCGGGTTCACCGTTTTGAAGAAGTAAACAAGAGGCCGCTGGGCCTAATGTTTTGCTGGCATTGTGGCTATATTGCACCTGTTAATTTCAAAGCTGTGAGTCCTCAAGTGGCTTCTGAACATATAAAGCTAAATGTAAAAAATGTCCACCAGATGGCACTTCACTCCACATGTGCATCTCCAGTGATGAATATTGTTGCATGTGCAAGGACAACAATGAGTGAGACCTTAATTTTATGTCCTCAGTGACCTTGGGACAGAAAATAAAGGACTCCTAGATTATGTAATACAAGAGGCCCATAGGCCTGCCCAGTGCTGTGCTGACATTACCATTGAAGTCCAAGCTACACCCTGCCATTACAAAATCACTTCTTTCAAATTTACAGGCGTGGTGACCTCACAAAAATAGGTCAAGGTCACTGACATTAGATATGATTCTAGCTTTGGACATTGTCTATATATCCTATAAACTTGGCAAGTCTAATCCAATTACTTTTTGAGATATGGAAGTTTATATCTTAAACACATTTTGGCTCATAATGCCATTAAATTATAGGTGGTGCCACTAGTATCATTACTAACTTAATCTTTGACCTCCCCCACAATCCCACCATATTTGGTGAAGATCTGCCACAAATCAAAGATGATAGAGTGTTCACAAGATTTTCATATTCTGATCCCTATATTGCATAATATTGTAGGTGGTGCCACCAATATCGAAAAGAACTTACATTTTTATACCCCCTTTAAGTCCTGAAAGTTAAATTCACATTTGGACCTGTATATTACACAATACTTTAGGTGCTGCTACCAACATTGATCTTGACAAAGATTTTTATACATTTAATCACTCTTAAATGTTATATGGGCCTATCTCAAGAATTGTGGGGTGCAGAGTATTCACAAGATGACCCAAATATTCAAACTGGCCATTTGACCTAGACTTTCAACTTGGATAACTTGGTTACTGTTCAAAATATGCGCCCTACATCCAGCTTTTCATACATAGTCTGTTTATTCAAATCAGGTAATAACTTTTAGAGTTATTGAGGAAAAACAATTAACTTGGACAAGTGCCAAACTCCATAATTACTGGGTCACAGTGACACGAAAAGCAGGTCACCAAGTACAATTTTATGTATTGTGTAATCAAGTGCAATTTTGATGTGGACGCTCAATTCTCTTTGCCATTGATGTCCACCAATATCAAAAGGGGCCTAGATTTTCATACACCCTACAAGTCCTGAAAGTTATATTGGGCTAACTTGAAAACTGGATGGTATCATGCTAACCAGCAAAAGTTTATGGACATCTCTGGTATAATGCACTTATGTTCTAAAACATGACCCATATTCATAAATATCAAACCCAACAATGACAGCAAAGAGATTCCAGAGTTACCAAAGCATCAACATTCATCTTCCAACACCAATGTAAAGAAACAAATGGATGAACAGACATAAGCCATTGCATAAGCTCTGCACCTTTTGGTCAGCAGAGCTAAAAATTTGACTTACCATTGCAATCCCCACTGAAATACATTGTAACCAATGGGAAGTTTGCATTAACCGGTAAGTACCCAAACTGACAACTTTTTTTTTTCAAAATCATAGATGCAGAATATCAACTGGTGGACAACTTTGCTTGACCCTTCCACAAGCTACCAAATTTCAGAAGAATCTAAGATGGTTTTGGAGAAGTCAAAAATAACTTTAACACACAAAAATTTGTTTTAAAAAATACTGAAAAAATTGCCATGCCACCTGGTGAACAAATTAAGGTCTAGGGGTCCCTGTGCAATTTCAAAGCAATTGGCAGAGTTGTTAGATTTTACTAAGATTTTGCCAAAAATGCAAAAAAAAAAAAAAAAAAAATCATTGGACTGTGACCATTTGATGAAACTTTGTAGACACCCACTCAAGGTACATCCACACTGATGTGAAGTGAAGGTCAGTTCGAGTGGTTTCAGAGAACATTTTTTTTTAAAGATTTGGCAAAAAAATGACCAAAACTAAAGGGTTGTGTGAACAGCCCATGCTCAGCTGAACTAAGTTCGTTCACAAAATCAAAGTTGCTCTGAAAAAACCAGTGTTGAACTTAAGCTGAGTGCATAAGACATTTACAAGTAGTTCTTAGATTTACCCTTTCACAAGGAATATATCCACCAAGTTTCACCTGAATCTGAGTGACGGATCTGGAGAAGTCCAAAAAAGTGAAAAAACACCAAAAATCATAACAAGAGGGCTGTGTGAACAGCCCGTGCCTCAGCTGATTTTGACATTCATCACACTTGCAGCTCTATGAACTTGGGAAAGGATCAAGGACACCATATTCTGAGTAAGTCTGACCTTTATAGAAGAACACTCACATGTGCAACATCAAAGTTCAAGTAGTTCTCAAGTTATAATGAAGAGTAAAATTCATGTATGTTGCACTGTGACCCCACAAACGAGGTCAAGGTCGTTCATGTACTGTCTCAGCATGACCTACATACAGAATAATTAACGTGTAGCTAACTCAAAACAGATCTCAAGTTATCAAGTAAACAGTAAATTTCGTGTCAGTTGTCCTGTGAATTAGCATTAAAATGCCCATTGACTTACATAGTAATCAAAAGTAAAGGTGCATTGACCCCAAAGGAGCCGAATTGAAAAAATAATTAAAAATCAGGAATCCGCAGCATTCCCACACAGTGAACAACTTTGTTTGGCCCGTCCATAAGAAATATATCCACCACATGTAAGCTTAATCTGAGTGACGGTTCTGGAAAAGAAGTCGAAAATAGCTATAACACACAAAAATTCATAAAAAATTAGAAAAAAACTGCAGCGCCACCTGGTGAACAAATTAAACACAAGGAGTCCCTAGATGTCTTCCTGTGTGGTATCAAAGCAATTGGGTAAGCAGTTTGGGAGAAGAAGATTTTTTAAGATTTGTCAAAAAAAAAAGAACAAAAAAATTAATTAAAAATCCAAAAATCACTGGAGCATGAATATTTGAACAAAATTGGTAGAAACCCACCCAACGTACATCGCCACCAAGTTTGAAGTTAATCTGGATGACGGTTTTGGAGAAGAAGTCGAAAATGTGAATTAGCATTAGAATGCCCATTGACTTCCATAGTAATCAATAGCAAAGCTGCATTGACCACCAAGTACCAGAATTGAAAAAATCGTTAAAAATCAAGAATCTGCAGCATTCCCACATAGTGAACAACTTTGTTTGACCCTTCTACAAGGAACATATCCACGATGTTTCAGCTTAAACATGACTGACGGTTCTGCAGAAGAAGTCGAAAACAGCTATAACACACAAAAATTCATAAAAAATTAGGAAAAAATTGCAGCGCCACCTGGTGAACAAATTAAGAACTAGGAGTCCCAGGGAGTGTACCTCTGTGATATCAAAGCAATTGGGTAAGCGGTTTCGGAGAAGAAGATTTTTTAAGATTTACCCAAAAAAGAACAAAAAAATTCATTAAAAATCCAAAAATCACTGGACCATGACCAATTGAACAAACTTGGTAGAGACCCACCGAAGGCACATCTCCACCAAGTTTGAAGTGAATCTGGCTGACGGTTTTGGAGAAGAAGTCGAAAATGTGAATTGTGGACGACGGACGGACGACGGACCCTCAAAAAACCTCAGCTGACTGACAAGTCAGCTGAGGTAAAAAGATACGAAAAAATTGTATTACCACCTGGTGAACAAATTAAGAATTTGGAATCCCCAGGAGTGTTCTTGTGTGATATCAAAGAAATGGGGTGAGCAGTTTCAGCAATATTTTAAGATTTGCCCCCAAAAAGAACACAAGAATTCAAAACAAATCCAAAAATCACTGGAGAGTAGCCATTTAAACAAACTTGGTAGAGACCCACCCAAGGTACATTTCCACCAAATTTGAAGTGAATCAGGCAGACTGTCATCAATAGGGAAGGTGCATTTACTGGTAAGTACCCGAATTGGAAAAAGCAGCAGTGCCACCTAGGCAACAAGTTTGTTTGACACTTTCAGAAGAAACATATCCACCAAGTTTTAGCTTAATCTGAGAGACTTCTGAAGAAGTTGAAAATAGCCATAATACGCCAAAAAAAATCATAATTTTTTTAAAAATTGCAGTGCCACTTGTGTGATATCAAAGCAACTGGTTGAGCGGTTTCAGAGAACATTTTTTAAGATTTGCCCCCGAAAAAAAAAAAAATCACAAAAAATTGAAACATCACTGAAGCGAGACCATTTAAACAAACTATAGAAATCCACCCAAGGTACATTGCCACCAAGTCTGAAGTGAATCTGGGTGACCGTTTCAGAGAAGAAGTCAAAAATGTGAATTATCATTATAATGCCCATTGACTTGCATAGTAATCAATAGGAAAGGTGCATTTACCAGTAAGAACCCAAATTGCAAAAATCTTTCAAAATCAGGAATCCACAGCACTGCCACATAAGGAACACCTTTGTTTGACGCTTTCACAAGGAACATATACACAAAGTTTCAGCTTAATCTGAGTGACAGTTCTGGAGAAGAAGTTGAAAATAGTGAAAATACACAAAAATCATTACCTGAGACCTTCAAATCAGTGAAATTGAGTTTTTGATAGTTTTGAGATGATGAAATACTAATCTTTATCTATGCCAACAAGTTTCACTGTAACATGTTTACCTCCATGCAAAACTATAAGATGAAAATGTGTTCCTGCTTTATAGAGTCAATCAGTTAATTGGCTGTTAGATGTGGTCACTAATGGTGATGTTTAGATAACCATTCAAAGTCAAAGCCTCACTGGATGTGTTTCAACAGGTGAGCGGATTATTTCACAGGTAACTGATAAAGACCACAATATTGTTTTTCAAGTGTATAAGTTAAAGCTATGACAGAGTTTAAGAAATAAGCATTTAGTCATCCTTCTTAATGGCCTGAGCAGATTTCATTTCTGATTAATTAAAGTCAGCAAATCTCCTTAGTTATCTCAGAAACAATTTTTTACAAGACTGGGTAATTATGAGACATCCTCACTCAAAACTGCTTGGACAAATCTTTGTGACATTAACCACTATGTAAATACAAGAGTATAACTTTGGTAACAATTTTTTTGTTTGGTAATATTCCAGTTTTAAATGCTACTTTTTGAGCTCTAAATTGGAAAAACATTCAATGTTAACTGCACATGCTTCAAAATAACTTAAAAACCATTTCTTTAAATGGAAAACAAAAAATGGTTACCTAAGTTATACTGTTGTCTTTACATGTTCGTTGATTTCAAGCTTTTTATGCGAAAAGTTTGTAGTGATCCTTTCTCAAAGTGTAATCCCTTGAATAGAATGCCCTTCAAATTTTACAAATTAATCTTAGAATATTTATTGTTACCTGCAAAGAAACTACACATATTGACAAAACTAAACGTGTATACATTGATCAGCTTGTATCCAAAAACAGACATAGAGGCAATTTTTGTGCCACTCTGGTATACGTACCCTAGGTAAGAGCAGGCACCTTAAAAATTAGGTTAAAAATTGCAGCACAACCTGGTGAACAAATTAAGAACTAGGAGTCCCTAGGAGTGTTCCTGTGTGGTATCAAACCAATTGGGTGAGGGGTTTCACAGATTTTTTAAGATTTGCCCCAAAAAAGAACAAAAAAAAAATCATAAAAAATCCAAAAATCATTGAAGCAAGACCATTTGAACAAATATAGTACAGACCCACCCAAGATACATCCCAACCGAGTTTGAAATGAAGCTGGCCGACAGTTTTGGAGAAGTCAAAGGTAATTGTGAAGAAGTCACGCAGTTCAATGTGCAAACTTTTCTATTTGGTTCTAGCACATCAGAGACATTCTGCACAGACGTTTTGTGCAGGTAGTAAGTGTGTTGTGCACCGACAGAACTTTGTGTGTATATTTTTATTATTTATGAGTACTGAAGGCATCCTGTGTGGTTGTACTTTATTTTTTTTTTATCATTATTTCAAATGCTTTTCTTGTAAGAGGAAACTCTAAGCGGAACCTGTACTAGTGCGGCTGCCAAAGGCCTGACTGCACGATTCACTAACTCTCATTTAACTCGGTGATGGGTAGTCTGTTTGCTTGGTACGACGGTTAGGCTTCATGTGTCATAGGTCTGAATGTGTAACTATCCTGTGCTGCACTTGTAGTTATTTGGTGTGAAGATGTGGCCAGTGAGCATTGTGCCAACCCTGTCCCTTCTCTTGATAGTAGTTTTCCTGTGCAGCACAATGCTGTGTTGGTTTGCAAATTGAGTGAAAGTCGAGGGGTTTCACTCGACTTTTCGGTGAAATTGGGTACTCTCTGCTACCTTTAGGGAAGTGGCAATAACTAAGTAAAGTTGTATAGTTTAAGATTCCTTCAGGCTGGCTTCTGGAAAGTGCAGGGCCCTTCAGTGCACAGATGTCTGGTTCACTTGTGTGGATGCAAAGGCAGCAGAGGGGGGTAGTGTAGTGAGAAGTAGCATTGAGAAAAAGCTTGTTTGGAGTGACTCTCATCTCATCCCAATGTGCTGCGTCACACCACCTCCAGCCATTCTCATTGTTGGTGGGGCCCGCGAGAGCAGAATCTCTCATGGAAAACTAGTAAAGGTATGTCAAAGCACCGGACTCATGCTGGACTATAAATTTAGTTTCACACCTGGGATTGTTTCTCAGTTCATGTCTGACAAACAGTAACTGCTACAGCAAAATAATCAGTAAACCATGACAAGCACCACATGCATTCATGATATGGTAGATAAATGCATTAATTTATAAATGAGGCCTTCAATAAGAAAGAAAAAAAAAACAACTTTGTTTGAGGCATTTGGCAGCTGAAGCATAAGGGTATAAGGAAAGATGGATTAGATATTTTAATGAAAGACAGGTGCTATATTATCTTTGATAATTCTGTGAATAAAAACAGCTCAAGACCATTAAGATTGCACATATTTTTAATAGGGAACATATCATCCTTAAAACTTACCTTTTTGTGCTGTATATGCTAATATTTCATTGTGATAATGGATCTGAACAAGAGGGCTGTGTGAACAGCCTGTGCCTCAGCTGATCTTGACATTCATCACACTTGCAGCTCTATGAACTTGGGAAAGGATCAAGGACACCATGTTCTGAGTAAGTCTGAACTTTATAGAAGAACACTTACATGTGCAACATCAAAGTTCAAGTAGTTCTCAAGTTATAATGAAGAGTAAAATTCATGTATGTTGCACTGTGACCCCACAAACGAGGTCAAGGTCATTCATGTACTGTCTCAGCATGACCTTCATACAGAATAATTAACGTGTAGCTAACTCAAAACAGATCTCAAGTTATCAAGTAAACAGTAAATTTCGTGTCAGTTGTCCTGTGAATTAGCATTAGAATGTCCATTGACTTACAAGATCTTTTAAGATTTGTCCCCCCAAAAAAACAAAAAAATTCATTAAAAATAAAAAAATCACTGGAGCAAGAACATTTGAACAAAATTGGTAGAAACCCACCCTACGTACATCGCCACCAAGTTTGAAGTTAATCTGGATGACGGTTTTGGAGAAGAAGTCGAAAATGTGAATTAGCATTAGAATGCCCATTGACTTCCATAGTAATCAATAGGAAAGCTGCATTGACCGACACGTACCAGAATTGAAAAAATTGTTAAAAATCAGGAATCCGCAGCATTCCCACATAGTGTACAACTTTGTTTGACCCTTCTACAAGGAACACATCCACCACGTTTCAGCTTAATCTGAGTGACGGTTCTGGAGAAGAAGTCGAAAATAGCTACAACACACAAAAATTCATAAAAAAATTAGGAAAAAATTGCAGCGCCACCTGGTGAACAAATTAAGAACTAGGAGTCCCAGGGAGTGTTCCTGTGTGATATCAAAGCAATTGGGTGAGCGGTTTCGGAGAAGATTTTTTAAGATTTACCCCCCCAAAAAAAGAACCAAAAAATTCATTAAAAATCCAAAAATCACTGGACCGTAACCATTTGAAAAACTTGGTAGAGACCCATCGAAGGCACATCTCCACCAAGTTTGAAGTGAATCTGGCAGACAGTTTTTGAGAAGAAGTCGAAAAGGTGAATTGTGGACGACGGACCCTCAAAAAACCTCAGCTGACCGACAAGTCAGCTGAGGTAAAAACTGGATATGCTGACACCTTGATGGTACATATCGTGTGTTCAGAACAGGTGAATAAACATAGTTATACTATGTGATATGTTGTTACATTTTCTTATTTCAGTGTAAACTGGGCTTGGGCATGGTAAAATATCACTCACAATTTCGCAGGAAATGGTGATTTTAGAGTTGGGGTAATCCCAATTCAGGATTTTTTTTTTTTTTAATTTTTAAATTTTGGAATGTTTTTAGCTCAGCTGGCTTCTAAGCCAGCCGAGATTATAAGATGATCCTTCGCCTGTCCGTCCACAATTCACATTTTTAGATTTCTTCTCCAAAACTGGTAGCAAAATCATCCTCTTCAAACTTGGTTAGGATCTACCTCGAGTGGGTCTCTGCCAAGTTTGTTCAAATGGTCATGTTCCAGTGATTTTTGGATTTTTTATGAATTGTTTTTGTTCTTTTTTGGGGGGGCATATCTTAAAAAAATCTCATCCAATTGGTTTGATAACACACAGGTACACTCACAGGGACTCCTAGTTCTTGTTCACCAGGTGGCACTGCATTTTGTTTCTATTATTTATCTGAGCTGATAAGTCAGTGGAGCTTTTAGGAGGGTAAGCCATCCGTCGTCTGTCCACAATTCACATTTTCAACTTCTCCAAAACCATCACCCAGATTTACTTCAAACTTGTTGGGGATGTACATTGGGCAGGTCTCTACCAAGTTTATTCAAATGGTCACGCTCCATTGAATTTTTGATCTTTTATGTTTCTTTGTTTTTTTTCTTCTCTGAAACCACTCACTCAATCGCTTTGATATCACACAGGAATTTCCCTAGGGACTCCTAGTTCTTAATTAGTTCAGGTTGGGCTGCTATTTTATTCTATTTTTTTTAATGATTTTTTGAGGGTTTTTTGCTTTTTTCGATTTCTCTGATTAAGCCAAAACTTGGTGGATATGTTCCTTGTAGAAGGGTCAAACAAAGGTGTTCACTAGGTGGCACTACTATGGATTCCTGATTTTTAACTTTTTTTTCAATTTGGGTATTTATCTGTGAATGCACCTTTTCTATCGATTACTATGCAAGTCAATGGGCATTCTAATGCTAATTCACATTTTGGACTTCTCTGAAGAAACCGTCCGTTAGATGGACTTCAAACTTGGTGGCAATGTACCTTTGGCGAGTCTCTACTAAGCTGGTACGAATTTTCATGTTCCAGTGATTTTTGGACTTTTTAATTTTTTTTCTGCACAATCTTAAAAAAAGTTTTAATAGTTTAACATGGGAAATTCTTGTAATGGTTATAACTTAAATAATTTTGGCCAGGTTTATGTCAAATTTGGTATGGATGTACCTTTATAAGTGTCTGCCTACTTTGTACAAGTGGTCATGCTCCAGTGATTTTTGGACCTTGACCTCATTGCCAAGGTCCCAGGACAACTGACATGAAATTTACTGTTCACTTGATAGCTCGAGATCTGTTTTGAGTTAGGACCTTGATGTTGCACATGTTGGTGTTCCTCTATGAAGGTCATGCTTTGACAGTACATGAGTGACCTTGACCTCATTCCTGGAATCACAGTGCAACAGACTGTATTTTACTCGTCACTACAACTTGAGAACTACTTGAACTGGGACCTTCACGTTGTACATGTTCGTGTTCTTCCATAAAGGTCAGACTTGCTCAGTACATATGATAGGTGACCTTGATCCAATCCCAAGTTCACAATGCCACAAGGGTTATGAATCTCTAGGTCAGTTGAGCATGGGCTATTCACACAGCCCTCTTGTTATTTATACACAATCCCTTACATGGTAGTTAACAGGAATGCATGCATCCACTGACAAGTATCCAGATTGAAAAATTTGTTAAAAATCAGGGATATAATCACCTAGTGAACACCTTTAACCTTCCTACGAGCTACATTACTACCCAGTTTCAGAACAATCTGAGGGACAGTGAGAAGTCGAAAATATCCAACACATACATATTTGATTATTCTAGCCCAGGTCATCATTCATTCCAAACAAGGAATTACAACAAGGCCGCATCAGATACAATGCACAATATCACATAGATATATTGGTACCTGTATAAGGTCATACGAGTGCAAAGACAGATGAAATGCATTTATGTCCACAAATGTAATGACCATCAACAAAAAGTTCTTTTCCTGAAATGTATTTCCACAGTGAGAAGACTAGGCAAGTGTTGATAAGAACAGATATAGGGTGTGCCTGACACGTTTCGTCCTTCACTGGACTCCTCAGAGGCTAATGAGTAAGGACTGACCACAGGTTGAGCATAACTTGAATCTTATGCCCAGCAGTACAGAGAGTTGAAATCTTTTAACTCCACAGTTATGTGGTTCATTCAAAACTGAATGCTGCGTTGTGTGCATGGCCTTTATATAGGGCCGTGTAACATTGCTAGGGGAAATCTAGATGTTACGTTGTATTGTGACGCAATCAATTATGGATCAGCACGTTCAGCCTTACTGGACAGTAGGACTGGGTTGTGCCAGTCATCACAGGTGACTGTGTTGGCATGTGGTTTGATGACAGGTCATGTTCACTCTTTAATAAGTAGGGTTACACAGGGATTTTCTTCTCTGTGAGTACCCATGGGAGAAGACCATCTCCAACAGGGAGATTTCCATCTCCCTGTTGCCTGATCAGATTATGTGTCTGGATCATGAACTTTTGTGTTTACATCCTTTAAAATTAGGTTGCTATCCAAATTGGAAGCTAAAATAAATTTGCAGCATTTCTAGGGCACAATTTCCACAGTGACTTTGAGAAAGTAGGAAAAGGTCACATTATGTAATGTTGAACTTCCACACGATGCACATTTGTTGTAATTAGCCTTTAAATTTCTCAAGTTCATGAATTCATAAATTTCACCAAATAGTAATTCATATTTGCCATTCACTTAGGCTGCACCACTAGTATTGTTCAGGGTTGACATAATAGCCCCCATGAGATTTCCACCAAATTTCACAAGGATCTATTGGACATCAAACATACCACAGCATTTTTTATTTCTCACTTTTCAGCCTCTGTATTACATAATCCACTACCTGCTGCCATCAACAATGAAAGGAACCTAGATTTTCATTTGTAGAATATATCAAAAGATTCCAAGGGGCTAATTTAAAAAGTGTAGATGCTCTCGTGTTGACAACCAATTGTTTACAAATGGACAGAATAATGGACATAAGTAATTGCATTGGCTCTGTGATCTATGGTCATATGAGCTGAAAATCATTTTCTAAAATGTGTTCCCTTTGTGACCTTTGGAAAGTAGGTGAAGGTCATCCTTATCATGCAATATCAAACATCTATATGATATATGTGGTATACTTGCTATTGTTAGCTTTATTCTTATTATCATATTGAATTCAGTGTCCTCTATGAAGTGCTGAAATGCTGATCCTGAAAAATAGGCCAAGGTCATAAAAATTTTACACAATTTGACCATTGGCCTAACACATATTTGATGCAGATTTTTGAGTTACATTTCAATTAATTATCACAATAATCAATTTAATGTGTTTTTGACACCTATGTTAGTTCCAATCAATATCACCAGTGGCACCACCATGACCCCATGTCATAAGACTTGTGTCGGAATAATTTTCCTGTAATGGTCTTTGAACATATGTACCTGACAAGCAAACCAAAAATCATATCCTAAAATGTATTTCTGCAGTGACCTTGACAAAGTAGGTCAAGGCCACCCATATTATGTTATAATAAACTTCCACATATGATGCACGTTTGTTGTAATTTGGGTCAAATTACTATTATAATAAATTTTGTAAATCTCACCAGATATTAACTCATATTTTCTGTTCACCTAGCAGTCGTGCCACCAGTATTACTCTGCTTTGACACATAAGCCTCCAGAACGTTTCCACCAAAATTCATAAGGATCCAGTGATAATCAAACACCCTGGAGTGCTGGACCTGTATTATATAATCCACTAGGTGGCACCACCAATAATGAAAGAAACCTTTATTTCCATATATAGAATGTCAAAAATTTTTAGAGGCTAATGTAAAAGTTGTTGATGCTATTCTGTTTAAAAACAACGGTTTATGGACAGATGGAATGATGGATTGACAGACACAAGGGACTGCATAAGTTCTGCAACCTATGGTCAGCTGACCAAAAAGAGCGAGTAGTTGATGGATGACAGCACCTAATGATAACAGTTATGAGGACCATGAGATGAGCTCAGTTGACTGACATGTCAGCTGTGCTAAAAACAAACCAGCAGAATCACATGTATGTAAATACAGTAAAACCTTGTTATAATGACACCATCTGTTTTTTGCGAAATGTGTCCAAAGTCTGCACGTCAAATAACCAAGTCAAATAACAAAGGAATTTGACCACAAGCCCCTCAGACTTAAGTGGGTATGCCAGATATCTGAGTGTCATTTTAATGAGGTTTCACTGTAGTTTATTTCACGCAGTTTTACACAGTGAAAGATTAACATGGGAATTTTCAGAAACTGCAAACTGAATTAATGTCCATGTGTCACTCTACTGACAAAGCTTCCAAATAACACACTTTGGTTGCTTCACGGTGCTCCTTAAGCATACTACACTAAGTCAAGAAACACACAAACGAAACTGCATTATTTTGGTGAACATATCTACTGATGACACTTATTGGCAAGTATGGTAACAGTTTTGGTTGACTTAATTTCAGGTCTGTCATGAGAATCGTGTGACTTAACAATGGTCAGGCTCACCACTGGCCACCAGTCTTCCGCACCACTGTTCTTGTTCCATGTTTTATTGTTGTAGCTGCAGTAACATTGTATAAAAAATTGGAGGATCTTTGGCAAGTTCATGTTAAAACTATCCTGCTACATCGTGCTCATCCATTCAACAAGTGGTTCAAATTATAAGCTCTTTTCAAACCATTATTATTCGTCCCAACATAAATCAAATCTTAACAGCTCTTCTCAGGCTGCAATGTTCTTTACCTACAAAATGAAACGGTTCAAAACTTGTCTAGACAGTTTTAGCAGTTCTAGATAAATGACCTCTACTGTGTGACCTTATTTCATATTTTGTCTCCGGAATCAAATGTGGGATTGATACAATTGTCACATCATCAGCAGTTCCCAGTCAGCCTATGTACATGGCACTGTTTTATGAAATTTGGTTTTGAAATGATCACACTGTACACAGTTCCGACAACAAATGCAACGTGTATTATGCTGTACGGATGCATATCTTTTCCTCAAAATAAAGATTAAGTCAACAGCTAAATGACTAATCTATGCCAAGAAAAGCTGTTGACCTCCAGTATGCTGTCTTTATACATCTCCTGCATGTTTCTGGTGCAAAATGTTTCATTAATGATGAAACAAAATTCACAAAATTTAGAGACAACATTTGACATCCAGACCGTATATGGAAGAAAGGGTTAAGACTCCAGTTAAACTTTCTGCTGTACTTGAGCACAACTATGAACAAATTCAAAATGCCAATATTGCCAGTATATACACATATGTATGTATGTACGTATGTATGTACCATATTCATCCTAATAGTAGCACGCCGTGCCAATGCAAAGATTTGCCAGATCTTGCCATGTTTTCGCGGGACTATGGAATAAGTACTTTTCTTGATTGAAGGTTTTGAAGGCTGCACAATTCATTTAGGTGTTAGATAAACATTAATATAATGCAGTGACATTTAATTTTTCATTTGGAAGTATCATCTTTGCTAAATTACATGCAAAATCTTGGATTTTGAATCTAGACCCCTTGGATTGAAAGTGGGGGGCATGCTACTATTAGGATGAATACGGTATATATATATGGAGAAAATTCTTACAGCATGCTTCTTTGATACAAATACATTTACTAATTACACAATGCTTAATCAATATACAATGAGATCACATTTACAGCACCGTCCCACATGTATATCCTTCGAAAGAAGTTCCACCGTCTGGTTTTATTCATACTATTTGTACAGTATGTTTATATTACAGGAATATACAGCAGGAGACTCGATATATACATTATGATCAATGGACTGTATTTTCTCTATACAGTAGTACCTGCTGTGTGTGGCCACCCCTTCTGCCAAGAAAAATTGGCCACATACAGCAGGTGACCTGTCACCACAGGTAAATTTTACAGAGAAATTGACTCCTATGTTCTAGCCTAATGACCACAAAAAGCAATATGGCTGCTCAGAGCAGTGGTAGCATACAGCAGGTACCACTGTACAAGAAACATTGCAAGTTATTGCGCATCTTCAACTTACACATTACAGCAGTATAAACAGCTTTACAAAAATTGGTGTTACAGGACTATAAAGATATGATTTACCATCTAAAAGCAAATTTCCTCCCTTTTTGCTATAACCGCACCCTTTAAAATTGTCCAAATGTGATTTCCTTTCTTGAAATGACACTTTATCCTTTTTGTACAAATTCAGTTTGTTTCCAGAGAAAGTAATCCTATTCCTTAAAGTAAACAGTTCTATGCAGCTGCTCACAAGACTGACTTAACAAGTTTGTCTTGTAGCTGTGTATACATGCAGGTGCCTCCGGAGCAGATTAAGGTCCGTATAACTGCTACTATCAGTAGATTTCATAAAACAAGAAATTGGTCCTTTCTAGAATGCATTTTCTTTCAGTTTAAAGGTTGCCTGTTAAAGATGCTCCACTCAATTGCTGGCTCACTCTGAAAGTTTTGACGTGAACCTGGTAGCAGTCTTGGAGAAGTAAAATATTGCCAAAATTCATGGAGAAAAAATGCTGCTGAACAAATTAATGCCAGGAGGTTCCCAGATTTGTTCCTGGGCGATTTCAAAGCAACAGGAGGCATTCATATTTAAGTAACTAACTTAACTGCAGACCTGTTCAGTGCCATCCAGCTGAAAACATCTGTTGCAAAATTTTCTTTCTTTGTTGCATATTTTCCACTTCTTTACATCAGAAGCACTTATTTTTGAAAAAAATCTGTCACAATTTTGAAGAGCTTTGTAGCAAAATTTTGCTACAATGCTCCAGTTGGACAGCCCTGTTGTTCTGGTTCCTCAATTGCTTGGCAACAGAACTATGTCTGCACCATGATGAGAGCACTTGTACCAGTTATGTTAAACAACAATCCAGAAATGACACTTATTCGCCCTAACAAATGAAACTTGCAAAACATGTTTAGCACATTGTATGTTTTAACACTTACTGAATGAGGTTTTTCGCTTTCTCAAGTTGTTACCTTTATCACATAAGCTCATTTGGCCCTGCTTAATAAATGGGTTTGCCCTCCTTCCTGTCAAGTTCCTTGCTACAGCCTAGTGTCCAGGTGGCAGCACAGGGTATCAGTAAATTTGAAGGCCTCCTATTGGTCATTTGCAAAATTTTTACAATCTATATCTTGCATGTACATGTATCCTCCAATTTTAGAAAAAATTTACATCGAGATGTATCAGAAAAAAGAGGAAAGGTGCCATTTGTTGGTGAAAAAGTTAGCACATAACCGTATACAGTGACCAGAGGCACTAACTCAAAGCTGCATCTATTTAGTGACAAATGCAATTCTACATGAAGCTGTTTACGTGTGAAATATATCAGTGATACAACAATGTTCTACAATGCAGAAGTCATAAACCCAAACAACTATCTGTGACAGCATTTTAGCAAAAGGGTTTGAACTGGTGGAATACAAACTGAATCAATCGATAGATAGTGCCTTTGATCAGAATCATCACAGCATGAAACATCCAAGTAAAGTCCCAGTAAATGCACATTATTTTCATTGTATGCGTGTTCAACATTGCACACCTAAATTTGGTGAGAAGTGTAACAGGCAATGAGTGGACCTTTACTGAATGTGCAAGTTTGTGCCATACCACAAGGTTATACACTAAAGCACTGCTACTATCTCTGCCAACAACATGTATAACATCATCTCCACCTCTCACATACTTTTGTCTTTCATGATGTCTGAAAGTCCTGGCCCACTGCAAGAAATTTAGTGAGAACTCACAGAATACTGTAAAAGGATCAAGATACAATTCTGGTTGCAAACTAAAAAGTTGTGTCTGTCAAATTTCAATCTGAAGATGCTGCCTACAAGATCTTAAGCTGTTTCTTCTATGCTTGTGAGACAGAGTGCTATCAACTCAGACAAAACAGCAATGCAAAAAATCATCAATCTCACTGAAAATAAATACATGTACAATACATGTTTTCCCTCCAATCGCAACTTGACTCACCTATAATCACAATTCTCTCACAACTGCATCTCCAGTTGATGCAATACTACATTTATACATTGATGGTGTTATATCTAAAGTTTCCTTTTGATTAACTCATTCCATACTATGGTCACAGGCCTTGGTCAGTGGTTCTGGCACTGCCTGGCAAGTCATGCTGCGACTGCCCTTGCGGCAGCCACAGCATAACTTGCCAGGCAGTGCCAGAACCACTGACTTAAGATGACAGGCATGTTGGTACTTGAAAGAAAGCTCTTTTCATGAAGAATTTATATATGCAATTGTCATCTTAAATATATGTAAATATCAGGGACTGGTATGGAATGAGTTAAACAGGGTAATGTGTTGGAAAATTACAGAATTTAAAGGACTTTCTTTCAATTCATACTGATGACCTCTAAATGCAAATTTGGAGTCAAAAAGACTCAAAAGCTGTTGAGCAGTTCTTAAGAAAAAGGAAAGCAAAGAAAATGGTGTGATGTGGAAGACAGATTTAGATTCATTGCTAAACTGTCAACAGATATGTACTTCCAACCTGGCAAATACATCAAGCAGTTTGTTTTCCAAGTGGTCATGGTGTATTGTCATTTAAAGCACGTTCATCAAACAACTATCATAACCCCTCCCCTCAACATTTAATAAATATTTATTGGAACATATTTACATCTACCACATGATTGCCTTTTTTTTTTTATTCTGGAGAAGCATGCTTTTCATCCAAATACAAAGCAGTGTTTTAAAATGTATTTTGAGCAATATAAGACATCACAAGCTTCTGCAAATTTACACATTTCAACACTCTACATTTATATGGAATGTAGCCTGTGACAGGGGCATAAATTCCACTGTTCAGTCCCTGCATAAACACACTGGTCTCTGACACTGATACTATGGTCACCTGATGCTGGCTTTGCCAAGTTAACATATCAAGATACCACACTGAGTCGGGGGGGGGGGGGGGGGGGGAAGGGTCTGAGCACCTGATGTTTGTTGCCATGGTAACTGTTCCATGAATGTCCAGTCCTGATAAGGTTTACCACATACATGTACATCCCGTTTGAGCACCTGACACTTGTTGCTACGGCAACTACTCTGTGGCTGTCGAGTGCTCATCATAATGTCATCTGGACAATGCTCTCTGCTCCTTGGGGCTGTGCTTTGGACTGTTCTTAGGAGTAGTTTTCTTTGCGGATTTCTGGTCCAGGACTCTGGGGGACACGCTGCCAGCCTTACTTGGGAGGTGTAGGTCGACCTCATATTGTACAAACACAACATCCCCGGACACATTCACCAGGCACTGGCTCTGAAACATCACATTGGGACACATACATTATATTAAGTGTAGCCACCACAAATTGATAAGTGATTTCAAGTTCATTTCAATTCCCAGTTGGCACTGCCTGTGTAAGTAACTCTGCATGATAGTTTTGTCCCTCAATGTAATCTTTTCATACAGAACATTATTTCTGGCTGTGCCCACTCTGTATCAAAACCACCTTTGGATATAACTAGTACAGCGGTCACCGACAGACTGGATACCCTTTGCTTTGCATACACAAATATGGATCATGTTGACCTTGAAAATGAGATCAAGATCACCAAAATATAACCAGGTCAAGACAACAGCCAGATTTGACATAATTATGAGAAATGTGCTTTGATTCTTCCACCAGCAAAGGAACCTACCTGGTTTTTATGTGGATTGTCATCCAGTATACATTCTGTGAGCTGATATGCCACCATAGCATTGCCACCCAGAGCTACCACATGCGCTCTGCAGATGGCAATCACCTCCACCAGGAAGTTGTGCATGAAGCCATTCAAACCACCATCCTACAAAATACAATCCAGTTATTCATCATAGCTAACATTTTACAACTTAATGGACAATAAGCATTCTTAAAATTGCTATGAAGCACCAATTAACATGTATAAATGACAACAAACACAACTCCATCTCGAAGATCACTGAGACCATCCTTGAAAGGACTACTGAAATACAGCTGAACAGTGCAACTTCTGTTTTTGAATTCATGTTGACTTCTGAATTTCCCAATTTCTTACCATAAAAATTAGCATTCAGAGAACGGATTACCCTTGGCGCCCACAATCTTATTTTTCCCTTAATTCTGCATTTTTTGAGACTTCGCAGGTGCCATAATATGGTGTCACTGCAACAAAAATTCGATGAAGCTGTGATGAATCCTTCTTGAGATATTACGGTAACAAAATTGTCCACTTGCGTGCCACTCAGACAGCCTTCAATGCATGTTAATGCTTCAAAAGCTTCATAAGTTTAAAAATACTAAGCATAAGCTGGTTTTCAATAGGAATATGGTCCATTATAATGTGCATCTCTGATAAAAATTTGGTGAAGCTACATCTCTGATGCAATGTATCCTTCTTGAGATATTATGATAACATATTCCCCTTGTGCGCCACTCAGACGGCCTCGAAATAAATACTTTTAAAATTTCATAAAAAATTTATAAATAAAAAGATGAAGCTGGTATTGAATAGGAACATGGTCCATCATAAGATGCATCTCTGACAAAAATTTTGTAAAGGTACGGTGAATACTTTTTGAGATATCGCAGTAACATCGTCAGGGTTGACACCACTCAGATGGCCTTCAAATAAATGTATTAAAAGCTTCATAAAAAGTTTGAAAATAATCAAAGGAAGCTGTATTTACATAAGTAACTGGTCCATTATAAGTGCATTTCTGATACAAATTTGGTAAAGCTACAGTAAATAGTTTTTGAAATATCGCGGTAACATTGTTAGGGTTGACGACACTTTGATGGCCTTCAAATAAATACATTTAAAGTTTCATAAAATGTTTAAAAATATTCAGAGGAAGCTGGTTTTCAATAGGAATCTGGTCCATTATAAGGTGCATCCCTGATAAAAACTAGAACAGACTGATTTTCTAACAGAAAATCAAATGTCTCCCGGTGGAACACTTACGTCTCTGAATAAGCTACAGGTGATAACAAATTACAAATGACCAAGTTTGCTTGAAAATTACAATCCTATTTTAGCTCTCACCTAGATACATTACTCTAGCAATTTTCATCAAGTTCTTCCAGACTTATTGCGGACAAACCAATTTCACATAAATGACCCTGTGACCTTGAAAATTAAGTCAAGGTCACCCAAATACAATCCAAACCTAGGTCTTGTCAAGATACATAATCCTACCCAGTTTCATCAAATTCCATCAAGTTCTTCAAGACTTATCGCACAGAAACCAATTTCATATAAGTGACCCAGTGACCTTGAGAATTCGCTCAAGGTCATCCAAACACAATCCCAACCTAGGTCTTGCCAAGATACATAATCCTACCCAGTTTCATCAAATTCCATCCTGTTCTTCATGACTTATCGAACGGAAACCAATTTCACATGTGACCCTGTGACCTTGAGAATTCACTCAAGGTCATCCAAATACAATCCCAACCTAGGTCTTGCCTAGATACATAGTCCTACCAAGTTTCATCAAATTCTGTCAAGTCCTTCAAGACTTATCGCACGGAAACCAAGTGTTGAAGAACCTGAACAACAACAACGACAACAATAAGAAGCAGAAGAAGCGGAAGAAACCGGCACTAAAACAATATGTCCCCCGGCTTCCACCGGGAGACATAATTTGGTAAACCTATGGTGAAAATTTTTTGAGATATTGTGGTAACGTCGACAAGACAGGCGGACAGACGACACAGGGGACGTCAATACCCTCCGGCATTTTATGTGCCAGAAATCATGCAGTAAGTGTACCCTGCATACAGTTTTGCAAGGCCTACATGCTTTTGTTGAATTGTAAAATTTCTTTCTAACATTATCTTTGCTGAAGAGTACCATTGCCTAGTCATCAACTAGAAAGGCTAACTCTGTCAAAATAAGGTCAAAATGGCAGTCATGAATTGTATGCCCCTACATTGCGTACAAAGTCCTGAATAATAAAATAACATACTTCTCTGACTGATGTGCTCTCCCTTATCAAAAAGAAATTGAGGTTGCCCAGATATCTATCCATGCGTGCCTTTGGGATATAGGATAATGGTGTCAATTCTATCCCATATCTGTATTTGGGTGCCGTCTGAAATGTCCAGCAAAAAAATATTACGATTGAAAGACATACTATAATTACAAATCACAATGGCCACAGTGCTTTGGCAATGCAGAAATCAAACACCATGTAAACCTGGATTCTGCAGTTATGGACTGGATACCTGCATTTTCCCCAACTGTAGACACTCCATACGTCCCTTAATATTAATCCACCTTGTTCCCCATCCTAAACACATCAAGGGACCACTCTGATTATTAGGCATTTAGCCAAATGCTATTTTCTTTAAAATTTGGCTTAAGAAATGTGTAAATGGCTAAACTATTTTAAAATGAATTTTTAAGAGACATGACAGAATCTTTGTTAATTGTAACAACAGGTATATTTCCGATTTTGGCAACAGACTTCATAAGTCTAAATCTGCCCCTGACACCATACCAAATGTGTCCACCAGAGGAATTCATGTAGGCATGGTGCCTGTTTTCCCGATTGTTTTTTTTACATTAAATATGTTTAAACCAAATGTGTTCTGCTTTAAAAAAAATAGCAGGGTAAGTCCTTTTACAAATAAGTATGATCAGCTTTACTGTTTTATACCAATATCAGTTCATATTTTTAAAAGTTATCATAATCAGAATCTTTCTAAGCATGAGCATGATGTCTGGTGAATACACAAATTAAACCTTAATGGAACAGAGATACTGAATTACATCATATGAATACTGTACTTCTGTCAACTGCATTACATCATATGAATACTGAACTTCTGTCAACTGCCCATAAACTATTTGAGTTTATGCTGGCATGACAGCTCCCATTGTACTATTGAACAAATGCAACAAACACTCAGCACACTTACATGGTACTTGATTTTCCTTTCTGATTTGACAACCCTTGGTGCTGTAAATATAACAAACCATGTACACATTCACCAAATGTATGCCTATCTTCAACAGAACACAATTTTCATCAGCAGTGCCTGTTTGTCAATTTACAGGTATTTTAGGATAATTTAATACAACCTGCTTTGCATAACCCCACATCAATATTGTGGCACCAAAAACAAAAACAAAAACAAAAAAACAAAAAACAAAAAACAACCCTCCCCCCATCATTTGATGCATGTACATGTAAATATATATTTGTACATGTACATATTTTGCAAAACAACAGCCTGAGTATACAAACAAGAGGGATGTGTGAAAAGCCCATGCTTAGGTGACCTAGAGATTCATCAAACTTGTGTTCTGTGAACTTGGGAAAGGACACAATATGTAGACACTAATCAAAAGTACATCCCTACAATGTTTGACACAAATCTGGCCAAAATTATTTAAGTCATAGCTATACCAAGAAATTCCCATGTTAAACTTTCTTATCAAAACCTTTTTAAAGATTTTCAACAAAAAACAAAAAACAAATTCATAAAATTAAAAAAATCACTGGAACATGACCATTTGAACAAACTTGGTGGAGACCCAGCCAAGGTACATTGCCACTAAGCTTGAAGTCAATCTGACTGACAGTTTCATCAGAGAAGTCTAAAACGTGAATCAGCATTAAAATGCCCATTGACTTGCAAAGTAATCAATAGAAAAGCTTTGACCTTTTCATGAGGAACATTTCCGCCAAGTTTCAGCTTAATTTGAGTGATGGTTCTGGAGAAGTCGAAAATAGCGAAAACACACACACACACACAAAATAAAATAAAAAAAAAAGAATAAAATTACAGCACCACTTGGTGAACAAATCAAGAACTAGAAGTCCCTAGGAGTGTTCTTGTGTGATATCAAAGCAATTGGGTCAGCTGTTTTAGAGAAAAATTTTTAAGATTCGCCCCACAAAAAACCCCAAAGAAATTCATAAAACAAAACAAAAAACAAAAAAAATCCCAAATTACTGGAGCGTGACCATTTGAAAAAAACTGGTACAGACACATCCAAGGTATATTGCTACCAAGTTTGAAGTCAATCTAGAGGACAGTCGTAGAGAAGATGTCAAAAATGTGAATTGGCATTAGAATTCCCATTGACTTGCATAGTAATCAATAGGAAAGATGCATTCACCGACAAGTACCCGAGTTGAAAAAATCGTTAAAAATCTGGAAACGATAGCAGTGCCACCTAATGAGCACCTTTGTTTGACCCTTTCACAAGGACATGTCCATCAAGTTTCAGCTTAATCTGAGAGACGGTTCTGGAGATGAAGTCAAAAATAGCAAAAACACATAAAAAATCATAGAAAATATACAAAAATTGCAGCGCCACCTGGTAAACAAATTAATAACAAGCTACTCCTGGGAGTAACCCAGGATGATTTCGAAGTGATTGGGTGAGCCGTTTCATAGAAGAATTTTCAAGATTTGCCCTAAAAAAGAAGAAACAATCATGAAAATATTAACGAGAGGCCCCATGGACCTAATGCTCTGCTGGCATCGTGGTTATATTACACCTGTTCATTTCAAAGATGCGAGTCCTCAAGTGGCTTCTGAACATATAAAGCTTATGTACATTTAGTGTATAAAATGTCTACCAGATGGCACTTCGCTCCACATGTGATCACAGTTAATTTGTGCAATTCTTGTGATGGATATTTTGCATGTGTCAAGACAATGATAAGTGAGTCCTTAACTTTATGTCCTCAGTGACCTTGGCACAAAAGAGAAAGGTCATCCAGATTATCTAGTACAAGAGGCCCACAGGCCTGGTGCTGTGCTGACATTGCCATTGAAGTCCAAACTACACCCTGCCATTACAAAATCACCTCTTACAACTTTACAGTCATGGTGACCTCACATTTATAGGTCAAGGTAACTGATATTATATTACATTCAAGCTTTGGGCAGTGTCTACATACCCTATAATTTGGTAAGTCTAATCTAATTACTTTTCAAGATATGGAATTTTATATCTTAAAACATATTTTGGGTCATAATTTCTGTCAAATTATTGATGGCACCAATAGAAGCACTAGTAACTTAGACTTTGACCTCCCCCACAATCCCACCATATTTGGTGAAGATCTGCCAAAAATTAAAGATGCTAGAGTGTTCACAAGATTTTCATATTTTGACTCCTACATTGCCATAATATTGTAGGTGGCGCCACCAATATCGAAATGAACCTAGATTTTCATACACCCTGTAAGTCCTGAAAATTATATTAGGCTACCTTGAAAACTGTGGACGGTATTGCAGTCACAACATTTTCACATTTTGACCTGTATATTACATAATACTATGGGTGGCGCCACCAACATTGATGTCGACAAAGATTTTCTCAATCTCAATTCTCTTTGCCATTGATGTCCAAGCTACACCAGGCCATTACAAAATCACTTTTTCAACTTTACAGGCACGGTGACCTCACAAAAATAGGTCAAGGTCACTGTTATTACACAACATTTTACCTTTGGCCATGGTTTATATATCCTATAAATTTGGCAAGTCTAATCCAGTTACTTTTCCCAATATGGAACTTTACATCTTAAGATACATTTTGGCTCATAATTTCTGTCATACTATATGTGGCACCACCAGTATCATTAGCAACTTAAACTTTGACTTCCCTCACAATCCCATCAAATTTGGTAAAGATCCGCCAAAAATTAAAGATCCTAGAGTGTTTACAAGATTGTTCCATTTTGACCCGTATACTACATAATTATAGGTGGCGCCACCAATATCAAAAGGGGCCTAGATTTTCACACACCCTATACGTCCTAAAAGTTATATTGGGCTAACTTTAAAGCTGTGGATGGTATCGCGCTAATGAGCGAAAGTTTACCGATGGTTTGATGGAGACATGAGCAGTTGTGTAAGCTCTGTGATCTTTGGTCAGCAGAGTTGAAAATCATTGAAACATGACCATTTGAACAAACTTGGAAGAGACCCACCCAAGGTACATCCCCACCAAGTTTGAAGTGAATCTGGCTGACAGTTTTGGAGAAGTTGAAAATATGAATTGTCAACAGATAACGGGGGACAAATGACAAACAAGAGACCATCCTAAAAGCTCAGGTGACTGACAAGTCACCTGAGCTAAAAATAATTATAAAATTTCAAAAATGTGTGACATACTCTCAAAATATATATTCTTTGAAAATTCATCCTCTGGTTTGTATATTTTTCTTTGCCAAAGTGGTGTTGACCAGGCAGAAATTGTACAAACAATTGAGGAGTGTTGGACCCCAGATGGTGGCACCAGACGGCGTTCACTTGCATAAATTTGCCCATTTGACAGGCTAAATAAATCTTCAAAGGATTTGTTGTTATGCAAATCAGTAAAACTATACAAAGATGATCACCCTTGAGTGCTGCCCTCTGGGGTTCTAAATGGGTCTATTAGTTTAATTCAGGTTAAAGTTAAACCTGACGAGAGAGAGAGAGAGAGAGAGAGAGAGAGAGAGAGAGAGAGAGAGAGAGAGAGAGAGAGAGAGAGAGAGAGAGAGAGAGAGAGAGAGAGAGAGAGAGAGAGAGAGAGAGGAGAGAGAGAGAGAGAGAGAGAGAGAGGAGAGAGAGAGAGAGAGAGAGAGAGAGAGAGAGAGAGAGAGAGAGAGAGAGAGAGAATATCCCCCATTAGCATCCCCTATGTTTACTGCGCACTGCTCTTATTTTCCAATCTTTATACATAATAAGAAAATAATAACAAGACAGTTTTCTATACAGAAAAGATTGTATCCAGAAATGTTTGTGAATATTTTCATGTTGTTATCCCCTGTAGTTCCATATAACACTGCATGTCATTTTTCATTTATAGTTTCCTCTCAGTTGGCAGCTGCTGCACAGTAACATAGCTTCCAAAGCAAGCTGCAAGCTTTATGTCCAGTTATGGGTGCTATAAGTTGAAGCAAAACATTTTTGTGTAAGTAAATTTGGGAAACCGACACCCATCTTGTGCATACACATCATGGCTGCATTTTCAGCCATTTCCACATTCCTGGTATGTCATTTTGAGGTCATTACCATCACTATTGTGATTCAAGTAATATTTTGGTAGCCATGATTGGCATATGAAATTAACCTCTGGGCACCAGTAAGTGTATCCTAGGGACAGTCCTATACTGAGGCAGTTGCTCAAATCAAGCTGCATGGGGCATCAGAGGTACAGAATTCATGTTCAAATCATATTTTGCGACCCTAAAATGCTTATCATATAATATGCAATTCATTGGGAGCAATAATTGAGCAACTTGCAGTGATGGAATCATGTTCGAGTGCTGCATTTTTTACCAGGGAGCATTTTTCATGATTCCATCAGTACATTGTGTAGTGTACAAAAAAAAAAAAAAAACCCTGCCATGAGAATGTGTGATGCAATTAAACTACATGGATTCTTACTACATGTAATAATTTCAATTGCACTACTCTAGTAGTCACATTACTGGGTACATGCTTGGGTAAAAATTATGACACAAACAGTGACAAGAAGTGTCTGCAGGGTAACAGCCAGCTACCCCATACCTCTGGTGTGCAGCTGAGGGGTGGACAGAGTGGCAGGCAAGGGCTGGGGTGCATTGGTATCCAACACTTCCTCCATGTGAAACATCATGTCATCCTGGTCCTGACTGGGAATCTGGCCCCCTGAAACACAGTCTACAATCTACACTGGCTGAATGTCAAACACAGGCGATCAACACTCTAAGTCTATCCCTTCTCCCAATGAAATGACTGTACACAACTTTTTTGTCAATGTATTTGGTCACCTAGGAAACAAATGACCAAATAAATAAGGAAAAGTTGCTTGAGTTACAAAAGCCTTAAGATTCTGTAAACTTCATCTCCCTTTTGGACAAATACCCTGCTGTCTTTGTTGCTGGGAAAAAAGCAGCAGCAGATGATGTAAGATGAAGAAGTCATAAGAACACCCCTTCACTGGGATAAGAGATAGAAGGATGCACAAAAGCAAGAGCATCAACAAACTAGATAAATGAAATTTTTAGTAATTTTGCTATTAGTAATATACTTACCTCTCGACCACCATTGCCAAGATCTGTGTCTGGGTCAAATGCCCAAGAAATCAAGTGGAGTTCACTCACTTGATTCCAAAACCTGACGGTCCCGTGGCACCATCTCTTGGTTCCTATGGATCCGGTGGTGACTCCTGGTGTGCATGCTCCTCCTATAATCCTTCCTCTTTTCATGAGTGGTCAGTTGATGTCAGCTGTGAGAAAGGAAGCAGGGTGGTCTGTGGTGGGCTTCTCTGGTAGTTGAGAGGCATACATGCCCTCCTCTGGCAATACCATGTCACACAAGTAGTGCTCAGTGGCAGGCCCACAGGGTGTTGACAACTGCAACATCTGCAAAAGCACCTGGAGGCATTAAAGGCTGGCACCACATGAGCTCTAGCTGACAAGCTGTAAGGCACCTGGCCTCTGCCGAGTGGTCTCCTAGGCCTTAAGGATCATCTGCTTGATCCACAAAGAAATTGTTTCTGCAAACTTGCTACTTTTGAGGGTTACCAAGGGGTAAAACGAGTCCGAACCTCTGACCCCTGAAACCGTCCATGTGCATATGCATGCAAGGTACCAACACAGGGCTCTTACGGAACACAGGGCTCTTTCCTCTGGAGAAAGAGCAGTATCCATAGCAGGAGGGTAAAACCCTTGTAAGGCCATAGCCGGATCTCGAGCCACTTGGATCTTTGCAAGGAAGCCTAAGTGAGGCCTCAGTGTCACCTGGGAGTGGTCAGGCGACCATTGGATTCGGTCATGAGCTGGAGCATGGATCTCTCTACTTCAACTCCCCAAAGTGAGTGTTTATAGAAAACAAGTTTTCCCTGTCCAGTACTTCAGGTCCACCCATGGGGGGTCTTCAAGGCACTCAAAGGGTCACTTCTTCAACATGACTAAGACCAGTGAAAGGTCCCAACATGGAAGGAACTGCCTCACTGCCAGCCTGTCAGTGCAGAAGGATGTGATGAGTGCCGACAGATATGGATTGCACCCAATGCGAATATCAAGAATGTTCCTGAGGGTTTAGATGATAAATCAAAATCCCTCCACTGTTCTTGAGCTCTTGCCAACAATTTCCCACTGATAAAGCAGGAAGTCAGCAATGTCTGCAATATGGTGACACCATGGGTGAATTCTCCAACTGGTGCACCAGTCTGAAAACACCTTCCAATGAGCCGAGTAAACAGTCACAGAAAAAGATTAAAGCCTGCCTATTGGAAATTCTATCTGTGACTGATTCCACGAAACCTCTGTCACAGATGTGCTGTGTGACAACTGCCAAGCTTCGAGGTTGAGCACTTGAGGGTTCCTGTGGAACACGCTCGTCTGCAGCTGCACCAGAAGATTCGGCCATGTTGGTCAACCTAGTGGGGGCTTAACCCTTAATTTCAAGAGGTTTATCGACCAATCTGTCCTCGGTTGCCCTGAGCTGACCAGGATCAAATTGCAGTCGTGCGACCGAACCTTGTGCAGTGCCCATAGGAAGATTTGTGGAGGTGGAAACGCACACGCCCAAAGGTTGCTCCAGTCCATGGCAAGAGCATCCACCACTAGGGCCTGGGGATCCAGGACTGGCAAGATGTAACAAGTAGTTTCGCATTCTCGCATGTCCTGTGGGTGAAGGGACCACTCTGTCCCTACCAGCTGACCTCTTCTTGAGAGTTGGTCAGCCAGGATATTTTGATGTCCTGGGGCATGCCTTGCATGCATGCAGACGTCGTGTTCAGAGCACCATTGAGTGATGCATCCCACTAACTCTGTCAGCTTGTGGGAGTGTGATCCTCCTTGCTGGTTGAGGCAGGCGATTGGGGTCCTGTTGTCACACATTATGAGACTATGTTTTGCTCCACCAGATCCTAGAAGAGGAGGAGCGCCAAGCCTATTGCCTCCAGTTTCAACCATTTAATGTGGTGAAACAGGAAGTGCACTGGCCAAAGGCTTGATGCTGAACAGCTCTCCATGTGAGCTCCACACCCGCACCGGGAAGAGTGCCTGTAGACTGTAAACTGGGCCTGGCAGGGAACGAGGGTCCTGACATAACTTTCTCTTGAATGGTCCACCACCGAAGGTGCAGATTGCTCCGGAAGGGTCTGTGTGTGACGCTGCAAATCCAGGTGCCAAAGCACCCAGAAAAGCCAATTATCCAGGTACACATGAATGCAAACGGGGAACTGGTGGAGGTACGCAGCAGCTGTCTGTGTGAACACCAACAGTGCCATGGAAAGTGCGAATGGAAGCGCCTTGGTCTGGCAAACTTGGCCCGAGAATCCCAAACGCAGCAACTTCCGCACAGTCTCCATCATTTGCATGTGGAAGAACGTGTCCTTGAGATCCAGGGAGGTCATCCACTCCATGGGCGGCAGGACCACTGACTGGGAGTCTCCATCTTGAAAGAAAGGAGGACAGAGGTGTTCAGCATCGACAGGTCTATCGCCAGGCACCATCCTCCATCCCACTTGGTGACCAGGAAGAGTAGGTTGTAGAAGCTGGGAGAATCATGATTCTCCACCTGTTCTATTGCACGCTTGCTCTAAAGCTTCTGGACTGCCTCTAGGAATGCTGATGCTTTGGGCTCCACTACGAGCGGCGCGAACCACTTGGGCTTAACAAAGGCCTGTCTTCGCCAAAAGGCTACAAATAGCCATGTCTCTGGATGTTTAGGATGAACCAATTGTCCATGATCAACTCCTATTGTGTGCAAAAGGCGGAGAGGCAGCCGCCCACCAGGCAGCACAGAGTCTGAAGGCATAGGGCAGGGGGATCCTGAGACCTGACGGCTCTGTATGCTAGAGTTGTGAGCCCTGAGGCTGCACAACTTCTTAGCTCTGCTGAAGCACTTCTCCTTCTCGGCTTGCTGCCCAATTTCTCGGGCGTCTTGTTACCAAAGAATGAGTAGGTGCGGTCTGAGCAACACACTTTGGGGCTGAGGCCGCCAAGGTAGAAAGTAACCAAACAGAGTCGGTCAATGCCTTGGTGTGGTTTGATTGGCAGAGTGGGCCTGAAGGCCCTGTGCCTGGCAAATGAAATCCACCATCTTTTCTCCCAGCAAAGTTCCCGAGAAGAACAGCCCTGTTCGGGCTCTGTTAAATATCAGGTTGGGCAGCTTCTGACCCTTGAAGTAGGCATCCTTCCACAACACACGAAGGTTAGCCTCCAACATTCATGTGGTTAACACCTTGTGATCAACCCCTCACGACAAAGAAGTCGCAAGATGTGACACCTGGTCTAGCCAATCCTGCACTGCCTCTGTGAACTGCACAGAGTCCTTGGTTTACACTTAATTATTTCTTGAAAGAAAAAACATTTGGGGAGCAGGCAATGCCTATATGAACCCCTCTCGTGCGCACAGAGCCCTTGAAGTCATCCAGAAGAGACTTCAAGGGAGCCAACGAGACATCAGAATACGACAATGTAAGGACAGATCCCCTGGCATCCTCTCCCAGTCGCTTGAAGGCCTTGGCAGACGCAGTGAAGGACTTTGACTGCCACGCATCAAACTACTCCCAATCCAAATCCACCCACAGTGGATGGGAAGGGAAGATCTGCTTCGACACAGAATACCCTCGCCCCTGTACATATGGCTTTGGGAGGAGTGGCCGTTGCGTCAGGTATCTATCTAGATGTTGGTGGCTCTACAGGAACCCATGTGCAGTGAGCTGGTGGTAAAACTCAGCTACAAAGGAGCAGAAAAGGATAGGAGTCTTGTGACATGTATCCTCCAGGGACAAGCCCTGCTGGGTCAATGCGACTGCCCTGCACCTCTCCTCCTTTGCTAAGACCACAGCTTGGTCTCCCACCAAGCTCTGAATGACAGCTTTGACATGGTCAAAGCCCTGTGATGGAGCCAGAGTGGTATCCAGGGATGCAGAAGGCTGTTCTGCGTGCCCCATGGTCGCCACTGAACTCGGCCGCTCAGAGCGACTGCTGCCTGAGGTTGACGCCTCGATCTGCTAAGGGACATGTCCGAGAGCAGAAGCTCATCTTCCTCCTCGATGTCCAGGTTTGAAGACTCAGGACTCGCAAAGGGAGCAGTAAGGCCCAAAGCCTCATCGAATGCATCATTTGAGTGTGATGGGGCCACCAGTTGTGAAAGCAAGGGTCTGTCACCACACCAGGTGCAAGGATAGCAACGATCTCAAGGAAGTTGTCACGGCCTCAAACGCCACCTCCATCTCCTCAGCCCATGTGGGGCTGGAGAGGGGGCTTCCAGCAGACCAATAGCAGGGGACACAGTGGCCATCAACTGAGAAATATGCTGGCTGGAGGGTGCCTGCTGGGTCTCCGGAAGGCTTGGCTCAGGGGCCACAGCTGCCGCAAAAAATGAGAAATCTGTGGGCAGGAGGGGTGCTGAAAGACTTTGGGGAACTTCTAAGCCTCGGTGCCAAGACAGAGCTGACTCAAGGCAGAAGCAGCAAGCTGCTCTGCTGTCAGAGTCTGCTTGCATTCAGCAGCAGCAACAGTGGAAGAAGACAAAGTCTTCAACCGCAAACACTGTTCCTCACGGAGCACGAGTTCCGCTTGTCTCTCCAGAGAGGGAGGCAGGGCACCCGACTCGGAATCGCCAGCTGCTACTCTAGGGACTGAGCCACCAGAGGTGCAGGAGGCAAAGCCAGCACTGCAGCTGGAGGCAGTGAAGGTGGCACTGGGGTCACCAGAGGGGCCAAAGGCTCACTAACAGCAAAAGGCACCACCACTGATATGGGTGCCTTCCTTCTCTCTCCAGCTTGCCTAGACTTATGATCTGAATCCTCAGAACTGGGAGCTTAGGAAGTTCGTCCCGGCTGCGGTGGGCCAGATAGCTGAGACTTATGATCCAAGCGCTCAGACTGGCTGAGGTTCTGGAATGCCTTGATGGGAACCTGTAGGTTTCAAATCCGGCTGCATCGACTTGCGCAATTTCTGCTCCAAGTGCTTTACCAGGAGGATCAAGATCTTGAAAGCTTCAATCTGTGCTTGACGGACTTCTTTGAAAGGGACTCCAACGAAGCAGCCTGAGAGGGGTGATCAGTGCACACAACACATCAGCTTGCAACTGAGTACTCCGAGCCATAGACTCCGAGGCAAGGGTAACACTCGGGTCAATGACTAGGGACACATTGGTCGTCTTGGGGTGAGCTGGGCATCTGGTGACCTGCTGAAGGAGATCTGTTGCTGCCCTGATTGCAACTAATTTGCCTCTTCTTACTCCCCCAGGGGGTTTCTGGTGTACAGACGGCAGCCACTTGAGTCTGCAAGTGTGCCACATGGGTTCGTCTTTGCTTCTCTTGTGGTGTAGCTTGCGAAGACTCAATTGCGGCAGCTACTGCATGCTGCCTATGCCTGCCTGCCTCTATCACTCTTTCTCTGTGCATGCTCATGGAGCAGCCATTTGTCTTCTCCCCTCCCCAATCCTCACAGTATTTGCAAGTTCATGCTCAAGTACAAATGTGACCCAACTGGACGCAACAACCATAGCAATCCTGATGATCGTCCCAGGCTGCCATATAGTGGTTCCGTGAGTCCAGCTTCTGCCCTCTATCCAACAAGGATGTGGGCCAAGTGGTCACTGGGTCAACACCTATGGCTTGTTGCTGAAAGGTAGCCATTGCCCGATATGCACTGCCTTCCTGCTCTCTGCAATCTGAATGTCCAGATGCCATCTTGAAAATCTAGGTTTCAAGTAAATCAACCAGATCTACTCACAATACTTTCAGAGGTATCCACAGGACACATATCATCTATCTAGGTCTCCAAAGAGTCCTGGACCGTTACGAAAAGATTTTCCACAGAAGGGAATATGTGTAAAGCTCTAGAACAGTGAGTGTGAATGTAAGTTAACAGAGCTCCAACTAAAAAGAGCACGCCAGTAACGGCGCCCAAAAGAGGAAGGATGATATGGGGAGCATGCGCACCAGTAGTCACCACTGGATGCACAGGAATCGGGAGATGGCGCCACGGGACCATCTTGAACTCAACTCAATTTCTTGGGCATTTGACCCAGACACCGAGGTCTTGGCAATGGGGGTCCAGAGGTAACATTACATACTTAATATACCATCTTTGGAAACATCCATCTAACCTACATTGACTTATAGGGTACATATTTGTTCACACAGGACAGAGCATCATTGCATGAAATCTAGACAGTCTTAAGTTTTCTGGTTAGTACAATGGTGATAAGCATATCAAGTTTAGTTATCTGTTGGAAAAACTTTTGCATACATGAAGGTGAAAAAACATTTTTTTCCCACAACAGTTGTGACAATAAAGCTGGGTGTACATTTAAACGTCAACGTCAAGCCTCTGAATTACAAATTTACAAAGCAATGCTGTTGAACTATATTCCAGTGGATCTTGGTGCTGAACTGTGCTGTGAATTTGCAGTGATTTGCTATAGTCTGCTTTTCCAAGCTTAGTTTAAGGCTTGCTATATCAGCAACAGTAAAATAGCTGACACCAGACTACAAGCATGTTGTGTAAGGTAGAAGAAGTAAGCTGCACTACCCTAAAGTAGTGCAACTTCTGTGCCACCTGGTGGCAGACTATGTCACCTTCTCTTTAAGCTCGTGTTGCATTGCTGATCATTTCACATAAATTTAATAGACTGCATAGGAAACAACATTTTCTACACGGAATCTTTCAAAGAAAATATATCCATATATGCTTGAAAGGGACAACGAGGTACATCCTGTGCCTGTGTGAAGAAATTGTACAAACATCGTAAAGTGGCCATGTGTAGACACTACATTTTACTTCAGTGCAGTCTACACTTGAGCTTGGTAAGAGCTGTGAGTACATGTATGTACAACACTTTCGTGAAGTCACAGAACACGTGCAAATGTGAGCTCTAAGCAGGCAGCCCAAGTTCTTGTCACTATCATGTATCTGCACATCACACAACGTTACAAAGATTCACAAAGGCTTGATTGTGGCAAATGCTGCAGCTTTAAGTCCGGAATCTTGACCCTGTGACTGACCTTGTTTAGAAGCCACTGCCCTGGCCTCAGAAGCGATCTCCATCAGACCTCCTCCTGTGTTGACAGGAGGCTCTCCCACACCTACAGCCATCCCTATCACTGTGACCTGCATAATCATACAAGTACAGTGGACACAATATCAATAGAAATATATGAAGATGTTATGGCTAACCACAAGGCTCAACATATTGATTAACAATCATGTTAATAAAATTTTACACTGCTCTTTTGGTTACCAACCTTGCTATGTGTTGGCATTAAGAACATAGATAAAGAAATTTTACATGCACGATTGACACACAGATTTAAGCACCATTCAGACTCACATGATCTACAACTCCTAATAATGTGGGAAAAAAATCACGAGAATATGCTGATTTTGAATGATAAAAGAAAATGTCTCCCCATGGAACACTTTTTTCTGTGAAGCAGACACAATTTGAGAGTGCAGCAGAGGAACATGCTTTTTAAAAAAGAAGTTTGTTGTTTTGTGGATGATGAATATGTGACCTTGACAATTCGATCAAGGTCATTCACATGCAGCCCCAGTGTAAATCTTAACAAAAAACATATATGTAGTCCTAGTCCTATAAAATTTAATCATGCTTCCTCAAATTTGTGAACAGATAGTGCAAGCAAATGAAATATGTACACATCTATGGCCCTGTGACCTTTATGACTGAATCAAAGCCACCTTAAGGACAGGTAAGACACCAAAAGCCTTTTCATTGCCGATTTTGAGATTTTAACGTTTTTTACAAGGTGAATGTCCTTTCTAAAAGTTGTCAAAATTTCAACCCTTTTACTAAAGTGGAAATATGAGAAAACCACCAAAAACCACACAGGCATGTGGTCACCGGAACGTCCATGTGTCATTCTTTTGGTTTTCAGCCGCAAAACGGCACAATGCCACCCGTCAATCATACTTAACAGCCTGTCACGTGGCTGCAGGTAGCAACAGCCCATGGCAAAAGTAGAGTGGTATCACGGTATGCTGAAATTATGTTTGTGGGCAGAGGAAAGATGCAAACATGCTAACATATCATAGCCTTAGTTGCTTATTATATAATTATCTTGCTTGGTTTTGTGTTCTAATGAAGGGGGACTTGAAATGTTCGAGAGGAGCGGGAATCGTCAAACGATGTCCCTTCCAAGGCCATGGTGCAATGGACTATCCCAGTGGTCCTGCATACAAACGAGATGCGGGGGGCACTTTAATCAACAATACCCACATACATAATAACATTTTATCAAAACCCAGGGATGAAGAAATACAAGTACAAATAAACACATCGAATTAAGCATACACGTGAACAGAAGAGAAACCACATAAAATAGCGTTACAAAACTCAGGTTCGAAAGAGAAATGAAACTCGTTGAGAAAATAACTACAAAATAATGACAAGCTAACTAAGGAAAGTATATAGACAAGTCTAGCAACCTAACCACATAAATTATACAGATAGGAATAAATACAATAGAACACTGTCCATAAAAACGGAATGAAGAGGTGGGCGGGCAAAGACCAAACCTGTCATCCGTCATCTGACCACTGGCGCCCCACAGAAGAAAGGCAACACAAATATCGTTTCCAGGCTTGAGGTCACGGGTGCTGAAGGGCTGCCTCCATGACGTCACGCTTTGAAACCAGCTTGTCGCTGTTGCCGTTTGACAGATCGCTGAATAATGTTTTCGGTACTTGAGAGGGTCTTTTATTCATGTGATTGGCCAAGAATTGATTGACAACCTCACCAAATGTTAAGGGACGATGTTTACTACATTTTGTAAAAATATCAGCTCAACTTGAGCAAACAGTATTGTTTCAGAGGCAAATGATCAACATCAAAGGCCTTTGAAGCTTGTTTCCTCAGAAAGGATAATTGGTCGAGAACCCCACCTAAGAATGGCTATTCAAAGAAAACGACTGGGCGAAATTTAATCCGGTTAACGGTTTTTGATTCTGTAATGTCTGAACTGCAAGAACGATTCAGCGATTTTCTAAATTTTGCTTTGTTCTTTTTCTATGAAATGAGCAAAATGAACATCCGGGAAATCAAAGGGAAAATTGAAACGTCAAACTTTGAGGATGGATAACAGAAAAACTGAACCAAACATAAAAATCGCAGAATCGTTTTTTGTTGCCAATATGTCAGGATTAAGATGCAAGTGTAATTATGATTTTATCACAAATAATTAGGGATTTATTTTGACATTTATGGGGTGGGTGCTTTGCGGTCAACTTTCAATTGTTTATTCAACAATTAACATCACAGACATCCAAATACGGGATACACAAATTCTTTGGAGTATGACGATTACACACATATATAATATGTTATCCTAAAGCAAATACATTTTGAGCTAGGATGGATTAAAGTGGGATTTATTTTTGGTGCCTTACCTGTCCTTTAAGCAATCAAACCCCAAATTGCACAATTCTATCACATTTCCTCACATCCTTCATAGTTATTGCATAGAACATAACATTTATATGTACAGTTATGACCTATTAACATCAAAGTCATCAAAACGCAATCCAAGCATGCGTCTTACCAACGTGCATAATCATTCAAAGTTTCATCAACTTCCCTCAAATTCTTGAAGAGTGATTGCACAAAAACTAAATTCATATTATAGGTCCTGCTACCTTAAGATTTACCTCCAGATCAACCAATCACACTCCCAGCATAGGTCTTACCAGGACAAAATATCCTAAAAAGTTTCATCAAGTTTCCCCAAATTCTTGAACTGTTATGGCACATTAAGTCTTGCGCTGGTTCCCCACTGATGACCCGATTTTTTAAAGGCTAATAATGCCTAAAACTTTCTTCTAAATTTCAAATTTTATGAATATGATTTGTTCCTTTGATAAATTAATTTGCTATTATGATTTAGAACAATACAGTTTTTCAGTGAATGGTACGGAATAGGACTTTGCTCTTAGAATATCGGACTTGATAGTGTTCAAACGGTACATGGGCTTACAGAATTAGGTTTGTTAAGTTTCTCTTTGTATTAAACAGAAATGAAATTCATATATACATGTACATGACCTTGAAAACAAGGTCACTGTCACCCAACCTAGTTTACACCAATGTATAACATTCTACAAAGTTTCATAGAGTTTTCTCAGATTCTTGAAGAGCCAAGGCATAGAAACAAAATTCATATTAATGGTTCCCTAACATTAGCATTCCCAGCCTATTTCTTATCGAGATAGATAATCCCATCATATTTCCTCAAATTCTTTAAACCAATTTTTGAAAATTTTGTTCATTTTGAGATTTGGGGACATTCTGGAAATTGGTGGACATAAATTTTGTTCATCACATGTCCAAATTTAGTAGCTCTAGCTCCACTACAATCTGGAGAAATTAACAAAATACTTTCAACATTAACATGGTGACCAATGGACTGTGTTAACCTTTAGATCTTAATTACTGACAATAGGTATCTGCTCTAAAATGTCCATTTCACTTCTATATTTTTATCAATTGAATTTTGTGCCTTTAATCAAACAACAAGGGGGCGCATGGCCCTAATGCTCTGCTGGCCACCATCACTAAAACATCATTTCCTGAAACGTATTCCCTCCACGACTATGAAAAATTAATCAAGGTCATCTATATAATGTAATATCAAACTTCCACATGATACATATTTGTGGTACATTTGGCATCATTTGCCTTATTCTTTATCGAGATACAGAATGTCCTTTTCTTAAGTGCTTAATGACCTTGGAAAATAGGTCATGGTCACACAATCATTGGGTCAAGGTGACCCCAAAATAGGTCACCAAGTATAGTTATATATATAATGTAATCGAGTACAATTTTGATGTGGAGTCTCAATTCTCCTTGCCATTGATGTCCAAACTACACCCAAACATTATAAAATGACCTCTTCCAACTTCACAGGTCTGATACCCTAACAAAAAATAGGTTAAGGTTACTAATCTTACATAACATATTAGCATTGGATATGATCTCTATATCCTATAAATTGGGCATGTCTAATTCAACTGTTTTTCGAAATATGAAAGTTTGTATCTGTCGAGATATTTTAACTCATTTTCTGTCAAAGTATAGGTGGTGCTACTCTTATCATAAGCAACCAAGATTTTGACCTCTTCTACAATCACACTAAATTTCATGAAGATCCATAAAAAATTAAGGATCCTGAACTGGTAAAAAGATTTGCACATTTTCACCTGTTTATTACATAATACTATAATTGGCACCACCAACTTTGACCTTAACATTATTTTCATACACTTCAAAAGTCCTAAAGGTTATATTGGCCTAACTAAAAAACTGGGGGGTGCAAAGCATTCACAAGATGACCCCTATATACCAACAGGCCATTTGACCTTCACCTGAGATTGAAAAACTGTTTTGTGCAAAATGTGCACCCTGCATCCAGCTTTCCATACATTGTCTGTTTGCTCAAATTGGGTGAAATTTTACGAGTTATTGAAGAAAAACAATAAAGTTGGACAAAGTACCAAAATCCATAATTATTCGGTCACTATGACCCCAAAAGTAGGTCATCAAGTACAGTTTTATGTACAATGTAAACAAGTGCAATTTTGATCTGGAAGCTCAATTCTCTTTGCCACTGATGTCCAAGCTAACCCATGCCATTACAAATTCACCTATTTCAACTTTACAGGCCTTTGGGACCTCACAAAAATAGGTCAAGGTCACTGATATTACATAACATACTAGCATCGGACCAGGTATTCGCATAAATTTGCCATATCTAATCCAATTATTTTGCAAGATATGAATTTCATACTTTTAAACACGTTTTGGCTCATTCCATTAAATTATTTGTGGTGACACTAGTATACTTAACTGAGATTCTGACCTCCTCCACAATCCCACTAAATTTCATGAAGATCTTTCAAACATTACAGATGCTAGAGCGGTTTTCATATTTTCACTCACATATTATATAATACAATAGGTGGCACCATCTTCACAGAAATCAACCTAGCATATGCTTTGCGACCTGTGATCAGAAGAGCTAAAAACTGATTTACACTCAAAATTCTCTACAGCAAAATTGCAGTGGGGATTTTTAAAAGAAAGGATCAGTTCTCTTTTAAATGCATATAAAAAATGAAGAGTCCCATCAACTTTATTAATTTCAGAAAAACAACCATTTTCCAATTTCTGTATTACAACTGTGCAAAAAAATGGATAAACTTGTGAAAAATCCCTGATTTGAATTCATGTGTTGAGATTATAATAGAACAAATTTGAATATTTTTCAAGAAATATTAAACTTTTTCACAAAATCCACAGTTTTACCCAGTTGTTTACACAACTCTGAATTATGATCTTTAGAACAGACAGATTCTGAAAAAATGTCAGGAATGCATCTTTCTGTGATATTTGGCCTAAATATGAAGTTACTATTCCAAGTTGGACATTACTTTAAAATGTCTGGCATGGAAAGAAAATTTGCATTAATGGCCCTTTAACCTTAAGAATTGGGTCAATGTCACCCAAACACCATCCCAACTTAAGTCTTCCAATAGATACAGCCCTTCCAAGTTTCATCACATTCTTCGAGCATCACTGGTGGTATTCATGAGCTGGAACCCTGTGCTGCCATCTAGACTGCAGCAAGGAACTTAACAGGAATAAGGGTACAGTCATGTATTTAACAGGAGCAAATTAGTGTCTTTTATAAACTCAAGAAAGCAAAAAGCTTAAGAAAAGTCATTCAGTAAGTTTTAAAAGATGGTAAACATATTTAGAAAATTTCATTTGTTTGGTTGAAAAAGTGTTACTTCTGGATGGCTAAATAAACTAATGAGTACACGTGTCCTGATCATGGCGGACACATAGTTCTGCTGCCTAGCAAGTGAGGGGACCAGGGCAGGTCTGCAGTTAGCACTGTTAAATATGAATACCTCCTATTGCATGGAAAACAAATGTACTGAAGAGGAAGCAGAGGCAATGGGCACAAAAACAATGCCCCTCACCCCCCAAACCCACCCCCATCCATCCACCCCTAATTCCACAGGGAGACATAACTACCTAGACTTGTGATGTTAAAGCATATAAATTTATTACTTCCAGTTTTGTTAAGTTCAACAAGAGAGTTCAACCCTCTCAACAGCTTTTGCTGGTGCACTCTGCCACATTACATCCACTCTGGATGTAATGTGGCAGAGTACACTGGGCATGGCTTACAACAACACACAAGTGTCACGGTACCTGCACCTCTCCTTCATCATGCAGATGGATGTCAAAGTCCATGCGACTGATACAGCATGGTGTCATGGCTCTCAGCTTGAACATCACACTCTGGAATATACACATCAAGTCAATGTCAACCCAGGTTTACTACACATAATGTTTTATTATACCTAAGGGGGAAATCCACACTCATGATTGGTTAGTTGGGGGTAGGACATTTTTTTCCGTTTTCTGCTGAGAAGGTACTGTCATCCTGCATGTCCTGCCAGATGGCGCTGTAATTCTGATCTGCTCAGGAACCATTCAAGTGGGAACCAGGCTATTGCATTGCATAACCTACATGTACGTGTCAACAATTATACAATGTTGCTTATATCATTAAAATTATTACGTGGAAATTCATTTTAATGATTTATTGTTCTTCAGTATAATAAAACAAATAATGTCCTTGGCTTTTGGAGACAGGAAGAATTGTAAACCTTTGGAATGGACTGTCAACCCTCAGCTGTGCTCCGGGTTGACATTCCATCCCTCAGGTTCACAATTCTTCCTGTCCCCCCACAACCATGGTTATCATTTGTTTAATGTTAACTTTTCTTAATGATAAGGTACAAATTAATACTCAGTAGGAAAAAATACCCCCCATAGGCTCAATTGAGAAGAGTAGGAACAAACCAAGCATGTTGTCCTTCCACATGACCAATGATGAAGCTGCAACATTTGATAATCTTCAGTGATCTGATTTTATGTTGGAGCGTGTCATGTACAACAGGTCAGAGCCAATCACTTGTAATTCCACATGGACAGTCACATGCATCTCCAGAATTAAACAAGGAAGCTCTCACTTTCTTCCAGTGATGTCTGACAAAAACCAACTTGAAAGCGTATCTAAAAATTTACACTATTATCAGTAATACTGTACAAATTCCTCATACTTAATGTGTGTGGGTAGTTAAATAGTATGTGCACATTACCACTTGTCTGGGAGGCGCATGATATGCATGCTAGTTATGTGTTTTGTGACCACAGAATGCCTGGATGTACCCACTGGTACCCTTATTGCCTGCACAGCTTGACTTTCACTTGTGTAGACTGGGCAAGTGTAAAGGTGACTGGTGGAGCCTGTCAACCTGGAACACTGCTCTGTGCTTGCCAGACCGGTTTCGTCAATACTTGACTCGTCAGTGGCTATGGTCTAAATGAACGGATTGTGGCGTTGGTGAACGTGCCCCGTGGGCCCCGGTCTTACTAACGAGGGTTACGTAAGAGATTTGACGTAAACAAATTTTGACGTTAGTTGTTTACCAACTGTCAAGGATGACTGTCGGTTTGTGTGTATGGGCACGTGCTACGCAACGCGTGTTTACAAAATGTGCCGCGGTTGCTATGGAGATAAGGGTGTCTCCATATATCTGGGCTCCATGACTTTCACTTGCCTGCATTTTTTTTGAAGGATGAATACATTTGTACTTAGTCTGTTACTTGGATACATGAAACAACAGATGACTGTTGATCAGCAAAGCAAGCAACCACAAAGAAAGCTTAGCTAGAAGTAACAATCTTGCTCACTTTATGCTTTCACTCACATACAGGTCTGTGGCGTACCTTGAGAATGGAGTCCATAACTGAAGAAAACTCCTTGTTGTTGTTCTGGCTCAGGTGTCCCCGCCAAACCTTGGTCAGCATCTGACAACAAAAATCATATACAGACACTACAAATCTCAGGAGGGGGGAGAGGGGGCTAGTATTCTCCAATTTAAGTTGACACTGAATTTACAACTGACTGGAAAGCAAGTTGTTACCAAATCATGACGATACAGCACCAAAACGCATGCACAGGAATACTGTAAATTGCTTTAATTTTGCTGTAATCTTATTTTTGCTTATTTCGCTGATGGCACAAAACCGTGAAAATAAAAACACAGTGAAATAGTACTTTAACATTGTTTGAATAGGAATTATGTCCAAAACAGTGAAATCAAAACCACATTGAATTGTCAAAAATACAAAAACCGTGAAAATTTAAACGTACGAAAATAAAGCAATTTACAGTATTCAATGTCCACTTAACAATGGTCTTTGCTCCACTGAAAAGCGCAAAAGTCAGTAATACCCCTACTATCAATAAATAACATTGATCTGCCCTCATCTATAAATTTCACAGAAAGACTAGTAAAAGAAGTACATGGGACTTTATTCTGGAAACCACATTTTTTGCCCAGCTAGCCATCATGTTATGTGGCAGGTTCATTGTTACTGTACACTGTAATGACCTACCTGCAGGTTACAGGCCAGGTTAGGCACCCCAGGCACAGCCTCAGTGTTACACATGTCAAACCCCTCCGGCATCGGGGGTTCCAGCATCACTGACACCACTGCTGCATCCTCTGCATCATCTATCTGTATAATAAATACGTGTATTGTCAGGAATCTTTATTAGTTAACCCTTTCCCCCTTGAATTCAAACTCAGTTAACAACTTTCCTTAGCATGGGTGGGGCATTTAGTGCTAAAGATGGATTTTAGTAAAACATTTTAAAATGAATTATAAAAGGATCACAACTGATTATTTGTTAATTATCCATATATTTCAATTTTTGGCAACAGATTTTTGAAGTCTAGAACTGTCCCTGATTACTTTGTAATTGATTGAAAACTTTGACACAGGTGACATTTGACCACTGCCCCATTTTGGTAAGTTTAAGGAGGAAAGGCTTCATATCTCATTAAAAGATGATTCTGGTCACAGATACATGAAGCATGTTTTCTGAAAAAAATTCTTGCATGACTCAGTTTTATTTAACTGTTACAATGTACATCTGAACTCAATAGAAATTATACAGGGAGTGGGGAGAGTTTAACTCACTAGGGGGCACTTCTTTCATTGATCTCTAAACACATCAAATATATGGTACCAATACTTGTACCTTCCTTGCTGGTCCCCGGTGAAAAATGTCACAATATCATTTTCAGATTTATTTTTAGCAAAAGTGAACTTACATGTGGATCATTTATTGTGATTGCGAATTTGGTAACTCAGCCTGTGCAAACAAAATTTTCCTTTGGGAGGTGATATCATACCCTGTGTTCAAGATGTTCATCTTGGTATTAGATTTGGTACTGATATGCCATCAGAGATTTATATGCCAAATGTTACCCACTTTTTGCCCGATTTGGGAATACCTTCTCTACTCTGAAATACAAACTGTTGACATCCAATTGCAGGTCAGTTTATGGATGTGCAGTGTGGAATTTTTTAAGCTCACACGTCTCAAAATTTTTTACGGCATGGAGGAAATGTATGTGATGTGTATTTAATATTCCAAGCAACACTCATTCCAAATTTTTGAGTCTAATGTGTGGAGATTTATCTGTGGAATGTCAATTACATTTAAAGTTCTTCACGTTTTTTAGTGAATGCCTGATGATGCATACAAATATGTAACAAACTTTACCTTGCAGGAAGTCGGTCACATGTTTGTAGTTCAGAAAATTATGTATGTACCATATATGCCATCTATGGCTATCAAAGACCTGAGTTCATTTGACCTCAGTGACCTTGTTCACACCACTTACATGAACTCAATGTCACAGGGTGATATCATGACTGTGGGGTTTATTATGGACATTATTGATACTCAAGATTGCAGAGACTTCTCTTCTCTGTCTTTTCAAAAGTTGCAAGCCATTCCTGAAACTCTTTATACTGAATGATTTGGAACTTTTTTATGCTATGTGACTCATGATTTGTACACATTCCATGTATTTATTGTATGAATAAAGATATATATATTATATATATATATATAATATATATAAGTGCAGGGAATATGTCATTTTAAAAATGATGCCTCTTAAATGTCAAAACTGCTATTCTCCAAAATCATTTTGAAACTGTCCCACAGAACCAATTATGTACATGCTTATGTAAATACAGTATCTTAGGATACAGCTAAATTAAAAGGCAGTACATACCTCCAGTACAAAGGTGTCCTTGTTACCGCTTGAGAGGTCAAGGTCACCAAGTTCATCCTCACTTTCATCTGTTAAGTTGCCACGGGGACTCTGCTGATCCAGACTTCCATAATCCTGTAAGCATTCAAATTTTGTTGTTGCCAACATGCAGAAAAGGTGGAATTAATATAAATACCGACAATCTTACACAGGTTTTACAGGAAACTCCAGTGACTTTTCTTGAAAGAGACAAATTCTCTATATCTTGCAACAAATGTGGCTTCAACAGGACAACACCAACTATGAGACAATGGAACATCGTGGACGATTCTTCATGTTTGACAGTTACTTATTCACAAATCACCCTTACCCTTCTCCCCCCCCCCCCCCCCCAAAGTTCTAATGATTACCGCCTATTCTATTTGCCTATATGGGAAGTAAGTATGTTGTTCCATCTATATCCATCACTTTTTTACACGTGCGGTATGGAAATAGTATCTTTATTTGCCTTTTAAAGTTGCCACTTGGAAATGCACCCATTGTGAGTTCTTATTCTTTTCCAACACTTCCGGAGCAACTGGGGTGCTCACATCAAGAACACAAGACCATGCAGACAGCAGATAGCAAGCATGGCCAGTATATGGAGTACTAGCTGCCAAATTGTCATATCTCTCTCTGACAGGAGTAGAAATGGGCACAGAAATGTGCATTTCCATCTCAGTACCGTGAAGCATGGGTTATAGTGTTGCTGCTAGGTGCAGCAACACACAAAGTTCAACGGTGACCCTGTTTTAATTTCCAAAAGACCCGCATCTTTGCCGTGCATGGACTCGTGCTGTGCAGATTCACAAGGCCCACTTTATTTTGATGGTTTTCTCAAGCTGACGAACATACGGCTCAACATGATGCAGAACAAAACAAGTGCACAGTGATACAAAGGATCTATGTCCTCCGCCACAATATACAGAAGAAAGCTATACAATGTATACAGCATGTCTGGATGCACAAAAAATTATATGTCCTCGGGTCCTGTGACCTTGAATATAGGTCAAGGTCAAAAGCAATATATGGCACACATGCCCTTGGTATGATGCATCTCTGGTATAAATTTCATTATTCTACCTCTAAGGGTTCCAGAGATATGCTACTAGACACATGAAAATGGATATATTCTTGGGCCAATAACACTACACAGCGCACATGCCCATGGTATGATGTTAATTAATTGGAGTTTATATTCAGTGAAATGGAAAGTTTGTCAGGATCCTGTGAGTTGTGGGACACTGCAATATCAAACTCCAAGTTCAAAGATTTCAGACAGTCGGACAGAACATCTTACCTGCCTGTTTCACTAGCGCTAAGAATGACACCAAACCAAAATAAAGTAAAAGATGGGCCATAATAAATTACAGCTAGATGATCCCAAGGATCAATGTCCCCTGCCACATTATGTGTTGTAAACATCCGGTTTTGGAGAAGAAGTAAAAAAAGTGAATTACCACAGCAATCTCCATTCACTTACATAGTAATCAATAGGATTGTATCCACTGGCTAATCAGTATCAGACTTGAAACAACAGTCCCACGGGCCTAATGCTCTGCTGGCCCTGTGGCCATATTGCACCTGTTTATTTCAAAGTTGCGAGTCCCCAAGTGGCTTCTGAACATATAAAGCTTCTGTAAATTTAGTGTATAAAATGTCTACCAGATGGCACTTGGCTCATGCAATCATAGCTTATATGTGCAATTCTTGTGATGGATATTGCTGCATGTGCCAAGACAACAATGAGTGAGTCCTTAACTTTATGTCCTCAGTGACCTTGGGACAGAAGATCAAGGTCATCCAGATTATGTAATACAAGAGGCCCACAGGCCTGGTGTTGTGCTGATGTTGCCATTGATGTCCAAGCTACACCCTGCCATTACAAAATCACCTCTTTCAACTTTACAGGCATGTTGACCTCACAAATATAGGTCAAGGTCACTGACATTAAATATAATATCTAGCTTTTAATATTTTGAAATGTACATCTTAAAACACATTTTCCCTCATAATTTCCATCAAATTATAGGTGGCGCCACTGGTATCATTAGCAACTTTGACTTTGATGCCCCCCCCCCCAATCTCACCACATTTGGTAAAGATCAACAAAAAATTAAAGATCCCAGAGTGTTCACAAGATTTTACATTTTGACCCCCTATATAACATAATAATGTAGGTGGTGCCACCAATATAGAAAGGGGCCCAGATTTTTATACAACCTGTATATCCTAAATGTAATATTGGGTTAACTTGAAAACTGTGGACAGTATTGCGCTAATGAGCAAAAGTTTATGGACAGATGGATGGACATGAGTGGTCGCATAGGTTCAGCGACCTTTGGTCAACAGAGCTAAAAAACTGTTAAAATCAGGGATCCACAGCAATGCCACCTGGTGAACCAATTTGTGTGACCCTTCCACAAAGAATATAGGAAAAACTCAAAAATTCATAAAAAAAAAAAAAAATAATAGAAAAGAATTGCAGCACCACCTGTTGAACAAATAAAGGTCTAGGGGTACCCAGAAGTGTCCCTATGCAATTTCAAAGCAATGTGCCAAGTGTTTTCGAAGATTTTTTAAGATTTGGCAAAAAAAAACAACAAAAAAAGTAATGAAAAATCCGAAAATCATTGGACCATGACCTTTTGAACAAACTTGGCAGAGACCCACCCAAGGTACATCCCCACCAAGTTTATAGGGATGGTACATCTAACGTAGTTGGTGTGCATAGGCATTGTTTTGTGTGCTGAATTACTTTTATTAATCAATTTATCAACAAAGTTCATAAAGCAACATCCAGATCTGAAATGATTTTGTCCAGGCTATATCTTTGGAACTTTAAATGCTAGCCCTTTGAAATATCATGGTTGGTAGATTTGAAGTAGGAGGTGTGCATATAAGCATGAATTTGTTTGGCTGATTACTTTCTTTTGCTAACTAATTAATTAACACAGATCATGAAGCAGCTCAAAATCACCTGCACAGTTTGTCCATGCATTCTTTTGGAAAGTATAATAAATGACCCTTCAAAATTAGCAATGTGGGTACTTCTTATATTGAAGAAGTGCGTAAACATTGTCTTCCATGCTAATTATCCTCCCTGATTAATTAAATAATTAATTAACAAAGATCAATATGCTTCAAGATCACAGGGCCTTCCAAATAGAATTCTGTTTTGTGCAGTGTCTGCAGAAGGATTTAATTGAAGTTCATCAAACATGGTCCCAACATGTTTCATGTGTACCGTACTGGACGCCATAATAGTCTCACCCGCACAAAAGTCGCACCCCCAACTGTGGAGGGGGAATAAGACACCGCAAGGTATGTGTGGCACAATAGTCGCACCCCAAAAATTTTTTAAAAAATGGTCTCCCGGATATCACCATGAAGAAGTATAACCAGGATGCTCATGACAAGGAATGAACAAAAATTTAATTTGTTTAAAAATTTAATTGATTTAAAGCTGGTGAATAAAGTTAAAATGAAAATAAATAAACTTAAAAACATCCACCTATGTTGCCTTTTTATTTTGTCTCGGTATTTGAAAAGTGAACTGGAATCTCGCTCCTCACTTTCATGTTGAAACTGTCGTTTTGTGTCAGATTTGCGCTATCAGCGGGTAAATGCTATCATACGCCTACTTAAAAACATTATGAGTTATCAAACTTTGGTATTTGTTTTAAAATTTTGTCATCTAAATTTCTTAAATCTCGCTGCAAAAACACCGTGGATGATCCACATGCATTTCCATCAGGGTGCCGCCATGACTAATCTCGTTTTCGAGACTCTCGCGAGATTGCATAAACAAGCTTCAGTAAATCATCATGACTGTGTCATGTGACTAACACATGGCAAACATGCATGCTTTTCTTATGAACACTGATCGAGCGTATTTCCCCCGTTTTTATGTCTGCATATTAAACTATGAACAAGAATACACAGATTATAGAAAGGGTAAGCCTCTAGTTATACATTTTATTGCATTATTGAGACTTTTTGACAACGATCACAACTTTTAATCAATCAATTTTCCATTAAGTATACCGGCAACGTAAACAAACATGGCCGCCGGTCTTTTCCATCCTCAAGAAAGTTCCTCCCAGGCTAAGTTCCCGGGAAATTTAGACTGTATTCGGCATAATAGTCGCGGGTATGGCTTTGAAAAAATTATTTTACCCCTCCAGCTGCGACGATTACGGCGTCCAGTACGGTATTTAACACCATGATCACTGTGGGTGGAGGATATGGCTAATATCAGCAGCTACTTGTTTAAATTGCGAGTAGCTCATTACCAATAATTTTTCTTTTCTTGAACTGTCAAAGTAACATTTTAAAATTGAAATATCCTCCTTCCTCCCCACCCCCCCTCCCCCCAAAAAATGATGTTCTCTTTTCTTTCCATTACAGCCCTTTTTGTTTCAGACAGACAGAAGGACACACAGATAGTGCCCATTACCATATACCCCTCACTTCATGGGTGGGGTATAAGAAATGAAGAATCATTCTCCTTGTAAGAAAACAAAAAATAGCTCCCTGTGTATTTATATAAAGTACCATTTCAAAGAATTTTCAAGCTTTTTGTGTCAAAAGTTTTGTTATAACCTATCTGATAGTGCAGATCAGACCCTTTAAATAAAATGCCCGTAATATTTTACATACTAATCTTCCAGCCTTTGCTGTAACATGAAAGCAAACTATGCATGTACACAAAATTAAAATGTAGATATCTATGGGTTTACATACAAAACAAAGACAACATGGCAAACTCCGTACCACTATATCATTTGTGCATCAGTTGAATCAATTTCTTAGAGATACAGTGAAACCTGTTTTGAGAGAGCACTGTGAGGAAAGACCACCTGCCTTTTCAGACCATGTTTACCATGTCCCTTTTGCAATCGTTCCCATGTTATTGCACCTCCATTGAGAGACCACCTGCCTTATGTGACTACTTTATGGCTCGTCCTAGGAGGGGTTTCCATAAACAGGTTTTACTGTGTACAGCTGGTTCATACATGTATATGACCCAGTACATGTACAAATATTCCCTGCTGTACTAGTCTGCACTTACTACATATGATGTCACATGTAAACATGCACAAGTCTGTGTACTTAAGTTAAAAGTCCTCCATTCCATCGCCTGTTCACATAATCTCTAATGACAACAAAAACATGAATACCAAGACTTATGAGAAAAGGCTGACCCAAGTGACAGACAGTGAGTTTGTTCTGTCAGGTGACCATTGGGTAACACACCAAGCAACCTATACCCTGATTGATTGATGATTTAACGGGTGCATGAACATTGCACACTGAACAAAGAGCGTAAGAATCTCAGCAAACCAGTCCACCACAAATCACAGTTTCAACAGACCAATAACTTTTTGGTACATTACTAACACCACTCAACAATATCAAGACTTATTTGCTCTTTGATAATACTCATTACAAACTCTCCTCAGGAATGCCGTGGACACACAAAGGCATGCTAATACCATTTTCCAATTTCACTGACTGACACTTCCAAGTAAGGGGTCACCACTACAATTAATTTAAAGTTTAGAATTTTGCTGCACCTCAAGGCATTAATTTCAAAAACTGTTTAGGTGTGTGACATGTCTATTTAGAGTGCTGTGATTTCACTGTCATTCCACCAACCCATGTCATCATGTTGAGGTTCCAGATCCCACAAAGCGCAGGCTGTCATGGGCTACACCTGAAATGCCATTGTCAATACTGAAGCTGGCCTGAACTGGGCAGCAAAAGTTGTGAAGGAGGACTGACCTGGCACTTTGAGATTTCATAGGCTTTCATATAATATATAGAGCCTTTTATTGACAAATTGTGTTTTCAAGTAAACAATTTCTTCTGATCGTCTTGGTTTGGATCCATGCACAATACAGTTGAACCTGTCTCCAGGATCATATTTGAAACCACCACAAAAATGTTGTCACAATTGCAGACATGAATAAACAACAAATTGTCACATTATGCAGAAAGCTGCATGATGCAGTGGGTCACAAAAGCAGGTGCCACTGTATCAATATCCTGTCACCAAACACGTAATTTAAATGGATCATCCAAACATCAAGTCTTATATGCCAGAATTCTTTGGCACAGAAATCTAGCTGTGTGTCTAGAGCCTCTTAGTGCATGTCTTACATGTACAAGGTGTATGCTGTGCTCTCATAAGACTTATTTGCTCTTTGATAATACTCATTACAAACTCTCCTCAAAAATGTCGTGGACACACAAAGGCATGCTAATACCATTTTCTAATTTCACTGACTCACACTTCGAAGTTATGGGTCACCTCCAAAATTCGTTTAAAGTTTGGAATTTTGTTGCACTTCAAGACATTCATTTCAAAAAATTGTTTAGGTGTGTGACACGTCAGTTTAAAGTGTATTTACACTGTCATTTCGTCAACCCATGTCATCAAGTTGAGGTTCCCGATCCCATAAAGTCTTGACGGATAACCCACGATAAACCTCATACAGATTCATGCAATAAGTAGCCAATGAAAACCATGACATAAGAATCACTGGTGCACAGTTGACATATGACCACGTGACCAGATATCTTTTCACGGCTGTTTTGTCACCTGTCTCTACGTCAATACAACACATTCAGTTCTGCCCCAAACCCCATTTCAATATTTAGCAACCACAAATAGGCAACCACATATCGATCTTGCTTTCTCGTGAAGTCAAGCTTCTTTTTCTTATGGGTATTGAAGGATACACTCAAGAGGCACACAGCAAATATGACAAAGTGGGATAAATTTCAGTCTGACCACTGTAAACAGAATTGAATTTATAATCAATTCCTGATACCACATCAGGATAGCACCTGCACCCTGGTACATGAAAAGGTAAGAATTAATTTTTGACTATTAAATAGCACCAACAAATAATCAATCAAACATGATAGAGGTGGTTCAGCTAAAAAAACTTTAGTGTCTGACATAATACATTCCTTTTTAAAAATACATTCTGTCTACTTGGGTCACCAACCATGAAACCTACACTATTCTTAGCTCACCTAGCATGAAAGTGTGGACTGTCATTCCAATCGTTTGAATTTATTCAGTCAACTAAAGTCATGACATTTCTGCCCTTCATTTTTTTTAGTGTCACAGGAAGCTATCTTAGCTCTCTTTTGTGTCTCAATTTTCCTTGTGGAGGGCAAAGAATATCCTGATTTTGGACCTGCTAGGCAGGTATATTAATGATTAACCAAATAAAACCTACATTTTTTTTCTTTTCAAAATCATCAATTCATTTACTTATTTATTCATTAAATTTTACTTTTTTCTTTTCCAGGAAAGTATGTTGGTGTCTAGTGTATGATTTAATTTTCCTGTATGTGAGAAAAACATTTATACTTTTAAAATACATGTATCCCCTACCACTAAATAAGAGGATTCGTCCCAATTCTGCTTTTGTGTAATATAACAATGTTTGGAGACTTCCAAACAACAATATTTATGAGATCCCAACTTGTAAAAATCTTTCAGGCAAGTTATCCATCGGGCGAAACCTAACATTCAAAAACACAAAACATGTATGCAATGAGACTTTCACACTTTTGAAAACAATTTCACTTTATTCATTCTTTGATAACAACCACGTAACTCATACAGTGTAGAGGAATAACAATAACATCAAATGCTGAGAAAATTTTTGCATATGTGATGTACAAAAGACTGGTGAGGGTAAGGTTGTGGAAGGAGAGCATGAGGAGTGGAAAAGAGGGGTTGAAGAGAAGTGCACATTGAAAGCTTACCGAGCACAACAGAAGCCAATGAAGGGAAGGTGTTGGGATGGAAGTAAAGGTTCAAGATTCCTATTCCAAGGGAGAATTGGGGTAAGTAATCTTGAAAAGCGAAGCAGAAGCATTAAGTGGACAGAGGGGAGTGATGGAAAATGCTGAATATGCAGAGAGAGTGTGAATGAGATTATTGATCATTTGCTTTTGTGGTGTTCAGAATACCAGGACTTCAGAGAAAGACTGTTTGAGGGTTCAGCAGAAAAAGATGAGGCATGTAGGAACCTTGAGCAAGTTTGACTTAATGAAGGCTTCCTGGTGAAGTGCTGGGAAAAAAGGAGAAGTAGTGTGCTGGGTTTTAGGGAGATGGGATCTAGAGTGGGCAACTGAAGGAAAGGAAGGGACAAGATAGCCCTTGTAAGGGCTCCCATTACTGTGGCAACACAGGCAGGGGTTGTGGGTATATCGAGTGTGAGATGCAACAGTAGGATTTTTTTCATGGCTTCCTGTTTTCAGGACTGCGGCAAATAAGCAGCATGCCACAGAATATTATTAGTAATATTTTTACGACTGAGTCACACAATTTTCTTGGTGTCTGATTGATACACTGTACCTTGGGTTCACTTAGAAAGGCCTGTCTACTGACCTTGACATTTCTTTTAAGTACAGGCATGGTGGTACTTGAATTAAAGGTCTTTTTATGAGGCATTTGAGTCTAAAATTGTCAGAATAATTCAGATGTGTACAACCTTTGCTGTGATTAGCCTTGAATTAAATGCTATACGGATTTCATAAAAATGTAGTGCACTTTTAAAATGACGAGAGACCATGTCATATTTTACATTTACACTTCAGGTTGAATATGTTCATGTCAGTAGTACATGTTTAGAATTGCTTTTAAAACATATGACTATGTCTCATCATGTTATGAAATTCAGTCAAATGGGAACCAGAAATGGCAGTGGCATGCTATTGAATGTCACATTTATTCTTTTTCTCCTTTTTCCCTTTACGACTTTTCACATTCACAGAAAACGCATACTGTGGCACCGCCCCCCCCCCCATACACACACACACCAACCCACCCCCAACCCACTGAATTCTTTGCTCGACAGCTATTTACAGCATGGGCCTATTCTTGGTACATGGGCCCAAAGTGACCAAGCAATGGTATTTACTGGTCAACACCTGCCGTGGGAAAGTATAACCGTACAATGACAAAGGTCATGCTGTACAGATGTCCTTCAACACTGACAGGCAAGATCACTGTACTAGTCATCTTTCTGATTTTAATTTCCTACAAATACAAATCTTTATTGTACATTCATCTACATACATCAATATGGTACAAGTGAAAAAGCAAGAATAATAAAAGACAATAAATGACACTAGGACATACAAAAACTTTCATAAGACACAGTATTCTCAGCCATTGTGACCCAAAGCTCATCAGAATCAGTTTTTGTGTACCCGTAATAAGCTCTACCTGAGTATTCATGGCAAGGCAATCAATATCATTTACATATTCATAATGTTAAACTTTTAATTTAGTACCAAAAAAAATCATAATCTTTAAAGGAAGACTATTTGATGCGATTCCACTTAGACCAGATGATACAATAAAAAGACTAAATTCTGCTCTCTGCCTGTCTTGGAATATGCAATGAGGCTCCATTAAATACCTGCGAGTTGACCTCCTTCAATTAACATGATGAATCTGAATAGCAACTGGCAGTCCAGCTACTCAATCAAATCAAATCTTTTATGGAGGTTAAGCCAAATATAAAGACAGAGCTCATAGTATGGGAATGTTGATGTAACAACTACCATAGCAACATGGACTCTCACGGTCATATAATTATAATCCTCCCTGATATAACCCACCAGTATGATGTCCATGCATAAGAATGCATTTGATTCAAGTTGCACGTATGACCACTATAACACTATTTCTTTCAGACATAACAATAACACTTCTGTTTCAGAATGGCTGGAGAGGATGATTTAGGGAAACAGATACGGTCAGCTGCCATCAGTGATGATCTGGCTAAGTTACGCCAAGCATTGGACCAACACGCTGACATCAATTCTGCAAACCAGGTAGTTATAGCTGCACATGTGCTTTAATGCACAGATCTTTTCAAAGAGTGCCCTAATCTGCCTGATAATACAGTGAAACCTCATCACAATGACAACATCTGGTCCCTGCAAAATGTGTCACACCTCTGAATATGTCAGAAAAATATAAATTTGACTTTTAAGTCTCTCAAAACTTGTCATTAAATGAATATGCTGGATATCTGAGTGTCACGGGCATGAAGTTTGACAGTATTTTAATACAAGCTTATCCACTTTGAGAAGAATTAAGCATATTTTGCTTTTGCACATAATAATGTATTACTGTGTATTGGCATTGCTGAGTTTACGAACAGTCACACTATGACCACCAGATATGTCCCCAGATTTAACAACATATATAGCATGTGTTACTACCTAGTTTCAAACATAACCAGTGTTTAACATTTCCTTGATGGACTAAAAAAAGGGAGTTAAAGGCTTTCTTATTTCTGATTTTTTTCGGGGGGGGGGGGGAGAGGAGGAGAGGAGTATGTAAATGTCCCAATTGCTGTCTACAATCCTCCATGTACAGTTTATACAAGGCTTTCAAAGACACCTTCTGCTGTGACTTTACCAAGCTTTCCAAAGTAATAGTAAATTGTCAGCTTACAATGTCAACAAGGTATTATGTGAAAGCTATCAAAACTAGTAGCTGTGCAACCTTAAAGTGAATCCAGACTTAGAGGGATATTGTACTCCCACACTTGACACATATCCCCCCCCCCCCCACCAATGAAGTGGTTAAAAAGGACATTCTTGTTTAACAATAATACTCCCCTATACATGTAATACATATCTTATGTGTATTGTGCAGCACCAGAACACAGCGTTACACCTGAGTGCTCTGTATGGCTACACAGACCTGGTGCAGGCTCTACTGACTGCCGGTGCTGCCTGCCACCTCACCAATATAGTAAGTCTACACAAGGGGTCTACCCTCCTTGGTCTACCACTGATTTCTGTAAAGGACTGCACAGCTGAGTGGCAGACTTAAAGTGCCAATTAAAATGTACCACATAACACGCAAGCCTCTCTCTTCTGTCACTTGTAAGGATGCACATCAATTACAGTTCACTGGGATCCCTTAATGCATACAGACATCTTTTTTTTTTCCTTTTTAAAATAGCTGTCCATCATCCATTCTTCAACTAATTTGCAACAAAACTGTGTGGATATTCATGTGACATTTTTACATGTTTTCTTAAGGCACCAGTTTAAAGGAGATTAAAATCAAATCTATCACTTGTCAAAGCATAAAAGAATTAGTGAACTGTGACTCTCCCCCTGATGACAGCAACATGTGAAGAGTATTTTTACACCAGATATCCTCTGGCATTTTGCCAACTAATCTGTGGAGAAACAGTGATGACTTTGGTGAAATATTTTAATGTAGTTAACAGGGCAGCACGATTGTGTCACTTACTGATCAGCCTGTCTTAGGCAACATAAATTTACAACAGGAACAGTCAATCAATAATTTTATATTCCCAAGTTGATCAGAACAATGTATGTATAATATGAGGATGTGTTAATTTCAGAATGGTCAGACAGCCCTACAGCTGGCTGCTTGCAAGGGCCACCTAGCTGTGGTGGAATTATTGGTCAAATATGGGTCTGATCTCAATGCCACCACCCAGGTTTGTACTAGTCTGGTAGAGCTGACTTCACTTGATTAAGATGAAATATGTTTGATTCTCTCATCTACTCTCAGCACCTTTTTAGCTCACAGCATAAAAACTGACTGACCTCTATGTCATATCATTTCAGAAAAGGTATTCTGAAAACTTGAATTGTTGACAATTAAAGTAGCCTAACTGTATAAGGTCCCCACCATGAAAGCCCACCTCCAGATCATAGGCCACTTTATGCTGCAGCACAGAAGTGAGTGGTGGTGTCCTTATGATACGAGAATCACCTTAAGATTTAATAGTGGCCCTTTTCTGAAATTGCATCAAATTACTTTCATTTAAGAATTGTGCCTTCATAATTGCTAGGTTTGGAATTAGGGATTTCACGAGGCAAGTAAGTTTTAGATTAGGACCGGGGCAAGCAAAAACTAAGAGGATAATAAGGATATTCTCAGTGAACTTGTCCAAATTTGCTACAAATTGCTAAATGACAGGTGTTAAAAAAACTTACTGTCAAGCCCTTTTTTTAATGGAATATCTTCAAAATAAAGATAAAGAATAAAATAAGGATATTTTAGCTCCTGTAAGGATTGTTGGCTGGTAAAACATACATCTATCTGACCTAGAGAATGGCTGTCATCAGCCTCTAAATAATCAGTGATTTCCTGGTGACTTTTTCAGTTCAGTGGAATGACAGCATTGCATTTTGCCTCCAAGAATGGCCATGCCAAGGTGTGTCAACATCTGCTGGACAGTCATGCTGACAGAGAGATTCTGGATCTGGTTAGTAAATGCACTTTGTTCTGAATGTGCTGTTGGAGATACACAATTAATGGCTGAACAGAAGCACTACTTTGTTAACCATTAAACCTGTAAGATGTTTTGCTTAAATATGCAGATGCATGACCACAATTTGAAGGTAAATGGTAATTTTGTCTTCATAAACATTTTTTCACCAGTACACTTAGTCAGAACAGAACACTACTGAATTTTCAGACAAATGTAAAGGTCGATGGGCTGTAATAATGTCAGATCTTGCTTTTATTAACAGATCAAAAAGAATGCTGAGTATTATGCACCAAACAAAGACACCAAGAGGGTCTTTGCAGTGGATAAGCCAACACCTGAAACAGCTCCAAAGACAACTGCAGGTGAATCAACCCCAACAGTGACTCCTGCAGAAAGCTCTCCTGCATCATTAGATGCAGAGGAGGATGGTGATGGCAAAAAGAAGAAAGTTTTAAAGAAGCAGAGCTCCCGTGCAAAGATGGAGGAAGGTCTGCTGATGGATTCAAATTGGAACAAGAATGTAAATCACAAGTTTGAGTGGTCAGAGGAGCACAAACGTCACATGAAACTGAGTGTGTATGACAGACTGGCTGGAGGTGGAAGGAAGAAATAATAGCCATCTGCACCCCTTTGATACTGACTACAATGCTTGTCTAGCAGTTTATGGAAACATACTGCATTATAATTCAATAGAATTCACCATAACCAAAGACGCCAGCATTCAGAGAAAATACTAAAATCAAATAAAGTACAAAGCCAACATAAGGATTATTACTTCATGGTTCATTAGCTTTAATAGAAGATGCTTCGGGAGCTAAATTACATGTGATACTACTTCCTGTTGAACTAAAATATAGGTGACCTTAAGGCTGTTACTTCTGGTGGACAACCAGTTGCCAATCAGTGAAGCTGGATTTGTTTACCCTTTACCCACACAGGCAGCTGTACGTGTAAGAAGCTAGATACCAAGCCTAAGTTATCAGTGGCGCCACCTGCAACACAAATCCTCCATGGAACTCCTACCACAAACAACCATTAACAATGAAAATAAGGACAAAGTATGGTCCTTTGATGCAGAACATGCATGCAACAAAAATACCTTTCTTCAATTTCATATTCCTATCAGAAATTTGTTCACATTGTGAAGGGACTTGGATATTTCTGCTTCTGTGAGGATTTTGTAGTCTTTGACCCAACATGATCTGAATAGAAGTGACAACTAGTTTCCTACTGATAAAAATAAAAAAAAACGAAGGATTTATGCACAAATGGGGCATTTCTCACCTGAAGTGCCAGAAAAGGACTTTCCTGTATGACACCTGTCTGCTAAATTTCACCAGCTGCATAACCAAAAAACTCAGACCATACTTCAATTGTGGACTGGTTGGTCCAGAATTACAGACATGCTCCCTCCTTCCCAAGTACCCTCCCTTAATATTCCTACATATTTATAACCAGACTTCACAGATGCAAGTATGTACTAAGTTCATATTCCTCTCTGGCACAGATAAAAGACCTTCCCCAATCACTTAAATCATTCCACCAACGCAATTGAATAAATTAGACCTGATCCATTCATCAATTTTTCATACTGATGCAAATTACAGTCTGCCTACTTTACGACGTGTTGTAATAGAATATTGGAGTTCCGATGAAAACAGCATGGGAACAAATTTACATAATGCTAATTTTCTTCATTACAACAGAATCTTCAAGTTCTGACACTGACAGTCATTGTCAGGAACAAAAGTGCATTTTCTTTGCACTTATTATTCTTTACACTGACAAAGCATTGTAGGCGACACCTGCCAATAATGCACTCATTAGTAAAAACACCCCAATCTTGCATAACGATGCATGTATATAAACCCCTAGCTTTCATCATACTTCACAAGTGCCGCCAAATCATGGTCATTTCAATTTATGCTGAAATGCTTTGATTGTTACAATGACGAATACATTATAACAACAAAAATTGCTGGCATCAATGTGGTTGTTGTAACAAGGGTTGACTGTATTTCATTTCTACATCATTGTACATGTACATTAAAACCTGCTGTATGTGGTCACCCCGTCTGCCAAGAAATAGTGGACACATACAGCAGGCAACCTGTCACTGCAGGTAAATTTTACAAAGACATTGACCCCTGTGTCCCAGCAATGTGACCACAAAAAGAACTGTGGCTGTTCATGGCAGTGGTTGCATACAGTAGGTACCACTGTATTGCATTTCCTGTCAAATCTGCCATACAAACTATTCATCGGACCTTCCCAAAGTAGTCACTGATGGCAGGTGGTCCACAAGGACAGGGTTTGTGTTTGGCTCAACACTTTCAGTGCCAACTGCCACTTAAGTCAAACTACAGGGATACCTGCTGTATGTGATCATTGTGTTAACAGATCACCTGCTGTTTGTGGCCAGCATTTCCAGGGTGCCACATTTAAATATTCTTGGTAAATTTATCTGCTGCAAAAAAACACCTGTTGTATGTGACCACTTTTTCCTGGCAAAGGGGTTGGTCACATGCAGCAGGTACTACTGTACTTAAAATGAACTGCTCTGAATTATAATAAGGCTGCTGGATGAATGTTTTTTGTAAAAAGATCTTTTATTCAAGTACCAACATGTCTGTAGATACATAGAATAGTCCAGGTCAACAGCTTTCCTTGGTTCACTTTGGGCACATCGCTGTTGACTCAGCCCAAAATGTGGAACTGAAAAAATTAACAGAACAGCAGACACATGTATACCAAGATACATGCAAGCCCTCACTATGATGTGCAGTACCTGCACATCATGAATACATTCATGTGCAACTATACGACAGCTCCGATCTAACATGATGCAACATCAACCTGGAAGTCACATTACATCTAAAAATATTTGATAACCTCTCTTTGTCAAGACATGGTGTACCAGTCACTCAAGAGATTTAGAGGATATATGGGGCCCTATGTTGCAATATGTTGGATGGTTGGGCCCCTCAAACAGGTCAAAATCAATGAACACACACCAGAAAGATAGGGAGGTGATGGCAGTGGCAGATAAGTCAAGAAAGGTGGATGCATGGACAGGTTGGACTGCTTACATGTACTCTCAACTGTTTTTTTTTTTTTTTTTTTTTTTGTTTGTTTTTTTTTTTCAGAAAAGACTACCATATTTTTTACTTTCCAAAGGAAACCTGGGACATGAATATCTTGCCAGCGTTCAACATCACAGAAGTGTGACAGTGGTGGCACGGATCTCTGGTGATAATTACTACAAATCATAAGCCCAAGTACGAAAGCGCCAGCTTGTGCAGTTAGTAAAATAATGACACTCCCAAGTTTTTCTCCACGGCTCCTTGAAGCTTGACATGATCACTTAATTGTGACAGTGATGGTATATATCTCTAGTAATGATTACTATAAATCATCCACCCACACTTGGAAGCCCTAGCTACGTGTAATCAGAGAAATAATGCCACTCCACAAAGTTTTTTGTTCACAGACAAACAGACATGAGTGCTGTGTCTCGTCCACAGCTAACACTGGCAAGACAATGAAGACATTTCCTTTACTGGCTCTTACAGTGAGGTTATCAGGTTTGTATGAGTTAACATAATTGAACATTATTTCACATAGAAACCTATATCTTTACGATGCTGTTTGTAGGTTTCATAGACTGGAACTGGGGATGTCAAAACCACCACTATATATTGAGATGGCTTAACTCTAAAAGTGTTGTTCAGTAGACCGAGTCAACAGCTTTCCATGACACACTTTGATGTGGACAAACACCATCAAGGAAAGGTGTTGACCCAGACTATGTTTTTGACCCCCTTTAGATCCATGGCATCTGTGTTGTGTGGGGGTGATCCAAGATCAGGTAACATTATGAACTAATACTCCTCCTCCTGCTTTCCACAAGGGAGCTGGATTGCTTGGACTTGCCTGATGGCACTATTTTCTTTCCTTGTTTCTGCACATATGTTGATCCTGTGCAGTCTTTTACCATTACACCCAGTTTGATTTTTGCTGCACGAGCACCATGCCACAAAATTGACTTGACTAGACACTCCACAACTTTATACCATCAGTGGTTAGTACGTGACAGTGGATTGTAACCCACTCCGCCAAACAAGTCATTCGTCCCATACACCACATGTGAGCTAGAGTACATGTTAATTTATCCAATATGTATTTTAACTATTCAATGGACTACCTCAAACCTAGATTACTCTAACCCACTGACTGTCAATTCACTTTTCACATCAATTTCATTTTTAAATGATATTTTTTTTTCCTCTTTGTACATATTCCGAAACACAGTACTACTGAATGGATGTGAAGCAAAGTGCACTCACCAGAGGGTAGAGTCCATAGATGTCCTTGTTCTTGTTGACTGTGTCCAGCACTTTACGCTGCATGTCTTGTAGGTAACTGTCAGCCATTGATGTGTCCTAATATATACATCATATCTTCAATTATATTTTTTTCATTCATTTTATTTTTTTCTTCAAAATATGGATGTATCTAAGAGATGTACCAAATGAACTGCTTATTTTTATGAACATGCATGCGGGACATGTTTTGATAGTCATACCAGTTAACACAAGTTTACTTAAGATGGTACTTTTCATGTACTGTGCAATCATACCCCACATTAACCTAATACTTTGATAATTATTTTTTCTACATGCAACATTTCCAAAAGCAATACAAAGTTGCTTTTAAATGTCTTATATGAGGCACCACGACTGACACACTCAAATATCCTACTCACTGTAATTAATTCAGAATTACATCATCATTATTATACATATAAATCGTCCAACAAATTTTTCACTCACAGCACCATTCAGTAAAAGCTTATTGACAGAATTACGGTATGATCTTTCTCTCATGCATTGTACTAGAGAGCCTACCTTAGCACAGAGTCTGGGTACAGGTGGAGCAGGGAGTGGCGCACAGTACAGGGCAGTTCCAGTCTGAAACAATACCACGGATGCATCAACATGGTCACACATGTAACCTGGTGGCCATACCACAACTGAGTGGGCACAGTACAATGGTGTAGACATACCATGATGGAGTGAATATATATCGACACGAAGTGGACATACCACTGCGAAGTGGACATAACACGACCGAGTGGACATATCACAACCGAACAGACATATCACCACCAGATGGGACAAAAATGCTGTTAAACATCCTTTTATCCTTTAAGCCCTTTATACTAAAAAAGTGATTTCAATTACAATGACATTAAGAATAAGATGCAAGTATTCTTTCATAGTGGGTCTACAACTGTTAATATGGTTTAATTTACTTCCCCTTGACAAAGAGAATGTCTTTATATACATTGTCAGTAAACTGGTATGTTTATCATGTTACTTACAGCTAGTGCCACTAGGAGGCGTTGTCCCACAGCTACCTGGATCTTGAGACAAAACAAGCCATTCATGCCCTTGATCTAAAACAGTCATGATAAGGCAAAATCACTAATGAGGGAATCCTTCAAACGGAGGCAAAGAATCTCCGTGAAAGAAATCATCAATTCACTGCACTTTGGGGGAGGAAATAAATTAAAAGAGGAAGTGAATGCCTAACTACAGGCATACAACCACATCTGATAATTCTGCAGGAAATCTTGCCATTGAATGTATGTTACCAAATGTGATACTTGTTGCTTGATGCATTTATCTCATTGAAAAGTCTGTGAAACACAACCTCCACATTCTACTCCATCCAGGGAGAGTTTTTCTTTCTGCAGGTTATCTTTCACCAAATAATAATGGGCATAAGCATTTACAAGGGCTTCAAATCAAATGATAGACAAGATTTTGCTGGTTCTTCTTTTCAATAAATATACTCACAAAGATACAGAGAATAAACAACTAAACTTACCTTTAGCTTATTGAGTAACTGGTTATGTAATTCATATTCCATGAATGGCAAGTTCTGCAACAATTAATTATGAGTTAAAAGTATAACAATTCAGCCATTGTATTTACGCTTCTTACAGTACATGGGTAACATTTTTATTCTTACTGCAGATTCCTTATGCAGCAGTCATTGAAACTTTGTACCTCTGCAACCTGGAGCATGAAATTACATGTACATGAAAGAATTTATCACAGTTCATCATCTTTTTTTTTTTTTCAAGAAAACAAAAAAGACATGGGAATTGTGGTTAAAAGCATTATCAAAAATGAACATGTCTTATCAGCATTCAACATTTGGTGAAGACTATCTATAATACTTGATATTCAATATTTCACTTTGTATCATTCCCTGTCTTGTGTCCATGAAAGGTCATGAACCCTCTTTAGATACTTACATCACTTATTTCTTTGGCATTGGTTTCACCCTTTGCTTCTTTCTTTGGTCTACAAATCCTACAAGCAGAAAAGTACTTTCAAATGATTTTCTATTCCAGTATGGACACACAAATTGTTATCTTTAAGTCTTATTGCTTCAAAGGAATAAAGATACTCATGTTGCCACAATACTTAGGGATGGTTCAACATTTTCATCATTTTTGAATTAGTACTTACAATACGCAAGGGGGGGAGGGGGTTAAATGGGTCTGTACACTTCCACAGAATATGGAAAATGATGGTCAATTTTTGGCCTGTTTTGTGCAATTTTGCTATGATTTTCTGGGAAAATCATCATTTTAAAGTACTAATTTGGGGGGAGGGAGGGGGGTCATGAAATTTAGTACCCTAAGTACTAATTCAAAAATGATGATAATGCTGAACCATCCCTTACTTCATTTCTCATTGGAAATCAAAAAAACAGTGAAATTAAAAATCATTGCATTTAGTGGCTGCCTTCGAGACCGAGCTTAAATCAAGTTTAGGTAAACATGCGGTGTTTATTTGGCCTGAACAAATTATCAAAATTGACTCCAGTACAATTTGTCAAAATTCACTCCAGTAATAAAGTGTGTCCCTACCTGGCTTGTATGAGACAACCTTTGCCTACCACTGCAAGTTCTGCTGGGGGTTCCACTGTGGTAAACAAAACATCCGGAACTTTGTGCCTCCTGTCAATTAAATGGCAAATCACAATCTTCAACTGCATGTGATTTCACAGTTCAAATTCTCTAATATTTATGATGCATTTCATGTTAAGAAAACTTTGAAAGAAATAAAACTGTGTTGGCAAATATAAGCTCACATAAAGCCCAGATTAACTTACAAATTTAAAGCATGTTAAGTCTCACAGTATGCTGTTTCAGTCACTTACCTACAGATGGCGCACTTTGTTAGATTGACAGGTATTGGAGCTGATGCCTCATTATAGGGAATATGGCAGCATCTACAGTTGAGGAACAACATGGGGTTTCCCTCGTCACTGCTGTAAACAAGTACAGTAAACACACAAAAAATGTTATCTCAGGTATCAACAAATTGATCACAAATCATGTGTATCAGTTCAATCAACAACTTTAACATGAAGCTCCACACAGTAGTGATTGTACATGTACAGAAAGTGTAAAAAAGATAAAAATACATGCAGATATATATACACTGGAGAAATACTAAGCAATTACAAAGCAAGCAACCTGAACATGCTAAAAAAATCTTCATAAATACATTCAAGAATACCCCCATCAGCATACCACCCACAACTCAAATTCTTCCCTATTTGGGATAGCATAACCCTGAATTATTTTAAGGATCTAATAAATCAGATGCCCTAAAACAAGTCTTAACTGCTATGGTCATTTGTCGTTACAGGTTTTATTGTGCATATACCATACTACATACAATATGCACTGTTTTATATATTTGTTCTATTCATCTGTAACAAGTGTCATCACCTGTACATACACTTATACTCCATGTACATATGTACACACAGTAGTGTACCTGGCATACTATATAGTTAGCATCCCAGTAAATCAGTCAGTCACCCTGCATACAGCAACCAGATATAATGTGGTAAGCTCATCTGACATGCAATAATATCCATCCCACTAGGAATCTGCTAACCCTTCAGTCAAACACAAGTGAGAATACAATACTCCCACATTTGTTAACAAAAACATTAAGCTAATCTCCCCCCCCCCCCAAATGTATGTCAGGCTGTTCCAAAATTTTAATAATCATGATTTTTTTCTCTTCTTTGTATACCTTCTCCACATGTACATCCATACAAACTGACCCCTGACCTACTCACATACAGACTGCCAGCTTTCACAACTGTTGTCACCAGCAAAAGTGTTTTTAAGATTCAGGTGGGGACTTGAAGACAATTATGAAGAGAGTAAAATACTGACAAACAGATAAACTTGTGACGAAACACAAATTAGAATTTATAACAGTAAATGTTATAGAATAAATACCAGGACAGCATACTGGTCAATGTGGCCTGGATAAGCACATGTACAAATTTTGAAGGCACAACAAAGATGAAATGTTGTAAAGTTACTGCAATTGTCAAGGTGGTTTCTACTACTGCAATCTGTTCTTACCTCATTTTGTTTAGTCAATGAAAAAGACCCCCCTCTCTCTGCCCACAATAAATAAAACAAAAGAAAGTACTGAATGAATGAATGGAGGGAGAGAAAGAACCAGAGGGGAAGGAAGGAAGGCAGGAAGGAAGGAAGGAAGGAAGGAAGGAAGGAAGGAAGGAAGGAAGGAAGGAAGGAAGGAAGGAAGGAAGGAAGGAAGGGAGGGAGGGAGGGAGGGAGGAAGGAAGGAAGGAAGGAAAGAAAGAAAGAAAGAAAGAAAGAAAGAAAGAAAGAAAGAAAGAAAGAAAGAAAGAAAGAAAGAAAGAAAGAAAGAAAGAAAGAAAGAAAGAAAGAAAGAAAGAAAGAAAGAAAGAAAGAGAAAGAGCTATCCCTTACTCAAACATGTTTAGGTTCATCATCAATAAATACTCAAAGCAGTCTAAATTATTAATTACATAAATGTAGTTTCATGTGCTGGTTGCTGGTTACATGTGTGAATGTCCTACCTGGAGGTTACCAGAGCATGAATTAATACACCTTCAAATTACAACTGTCCATGATTTAAAAGTGAAAGATCTGCACACTATATATACATTGAACTGAATACTTTGCCAGGCTACATGTGTGAAAGTGTGTCCATGATGTATGCTATGTGTGTGAGACTATGTGTACACAATCACAAGCATTCACAACTTAAGAACTCATTTTATTCAGAAAGTGTATTCATTATATATAGTTCACTTGCAACACTTTAACATTTATCCTGCTCTTTACTTTTATGATTTATTCTGTACTTTTTCATTGTTTTAGCTGAAACAGGGACTGGAATATTGATTAAAATATATCTGACAGGACAGGTAGCTCAAGCTAACAGCAACTCATAGGAAGTCAGAAATGTTGCACATTCATGGAACAAGAGTATATGTATATTATGTTTTATTATAACAAACCAGAGAGTCATAAACCAAGAGTAACAAGAAAGGTAAACTGCATGACAGTGGCACTCAAGTGAGAATGGTCAAATGTGTAGTGCAAGTTTTTTGATGTTTGGTGTACTCACCACAATTCCCTACTCAACAAACATTTCACTCCTATCCATTTCACAAGTTCCATGCTACCACAGGAGGAAACATAACATTCATTTCAACTGAATATTACCTGCACATCAACATCTGACACAACACATATAGGCTACTGCATATACACACAACAGTACACTAGTACATGTAACTGGCATGGCACATACAAATACATGTACATGTACATGTACATAATATGTATATGTATATGTAAATGTACATGTATATGTATATGTGTTTACAAGTTGGGTGCCATTAAAGATGTCAATTCATGTATCAAGTAAGCACTACAGCGGTTGTATAAGCCACAAATATATAGGCACTTGGGTTAAAAGACAATACATATTCACATTAATGTCTCATTTTATACACACTTTACCATTTGTACTTCCTTTTCCCCCCAAAAATGGATGAATTAGTTTTGAAGATGTTCAAAATTTCTACACATCCTGAAGAACTTCATTCAGAATTTAAATGTAACAGTTGAAATGACCTGAAGACCCCTGACTGAGCCTGAGGATATAGTGCTTTGTACACATTGAGATGCTACAAAATCATCCATAAGACACAGATTGCTTTGCGAAGTAAAAGTGCAAGAAGTCCATGTTGCTTGTAAAATATACTACATAATCATCCCTAAGACTTTAAAAATTGGGTCAGTTACCAGTGAGTAAAGTCATCCAAGGTTTTCGTAAGGTACTTGAGCAATCAAAATATTGAAAGATGCAGCTTTCTTTGTTCTCCATACAAAGCCTTCACAAGGAGTTATTATGTTGACCCCTGTGACCTTGAAAAATAGGTCAAGGTTATCAAGAAGCGAAATCATCCAAGGTCTTGTTAAGATAATGCATGCTTTATCCCCCACAGTACATCTGCAGAAAAAAACTGTTGTCTTGACTGTTGTCATAAATAGCTCAAGGACTGACAAATTTACACAACTCAACCCAGAAGCACAACAGTCTTCTATTCAATGAAAATATCTGAAGATAATAGTCACCCAGTTAGGCTAGAAGTGATAAGGTAATACCTATCACCTCCTTAGCCCTGGTTATGCCACAACTTTTTTCAGAAACACTGCCCAACTGCCATATACCGATTTTTCGGTATGTTATGTAATAGGGTCCTGGTATTTGACCAGGGGATGCCGAAATATAGGTATACATGGCACTACCAGAGTTAACCCAGGAACCCAGCCAACTTCTAGGACAGGTATCCATACAATATCTGTGCACTCTGGCTCTTACCAGGAAAGGGTGCAGTACTCTGCCATAAAAAGTGGTCTTTCACCACAGACTATGCTATACTAAAAAAATCCACCTTTGCAACTGTTATCAGATTTTTTTTTTTTTTGTTAGTGCCCTTGTATCACAGCTGCACAAACCAAAGAGGATTCCTACCTGTCTGACATGTGGTGCATCCTCTGGTGGGCAACCTGGTTGGCCAGGTTGATGTCTACATGCAACTTCTTATCTTTGCCGATTTCTCGCTCCTTTTCCTTCTCAAAGTGGGGTCTGTCCACGGACATGGTGAGCACACTCTGCTTGGCCAGCAGCTCGGGATCGAGGCGCAGGTTGACGGTGGCAGCAGTGCCAGTGGCTGATAATACTATTATCTCATCACTAGAATATACAAATTTCAATTCTGTCACAAATATGTGCCTGATTTGTTACTTACGCTTGCCCATCTCATTAAAACCAATATCCTTGTCGTTTGTACTATAATAATACATGCATATACTGTTTACATGTATATAAAGAACAGAACTAGATTAACACAGGACAAGACTTTGGCGGGGGAGTTATTTCCAGCCCATGAGTGAAGGAACACATCCCCATCCTGCAACAGGTGAGCATCACTGCATGAAGTCCTTGACCATCAGGCAGCTCTTAGTTACAAAGGACTCCTCCACCACAGAAGGACCTCTTTACAAAAGAGACCACCATAAAATCACCTGATTTGAAAAAGGACCCCAGCACCAAAGAATGAGCTCATTTATAAAAGACTGCAACACCAAAATATACAAATCTAAAATGTCTTATGGATGTATCAGTGAAGCACAATATAACCTTATATTTACACTGTAGTATAAGAATGCAAAACCAGGAAGTTCAACTATTTTGGGCACAGCAGCTGTAATAACCACCTCCATCAAAACAGCTTAGAACACCAACCAGAGCTGAGTTATTGAAACTAACAAGGAATACGTGAAATGCTACTGCCCAATCATGGCTGCCAAAGAGTTTGAAATAACTGCCAACAGTAACATGAACGTGCCTATTCACCTTTTAGGTTTATAGTGAGTGCTTTGCACAGGACCTCCGTGGAAGGACTTGGCCCTGTCGGCGTCACTCTCAATTTTATCTCTGTGGTTGTTCCAAATGTATAATGGATAACTGGATCATTATACCAGACTGGTCACCACAGATATGTAGTTAAACATAGTATATTAATCAACAAAATTGTATCCATAACACAGTACAACCCATTCTTCAACCCAAATAGGGCCTTGTGAGGCAGTTGGGATTGCATTTTTGGGTATTCATGATTCTACAGAGAAATAAAGTTTATCATCCTTAAAAAGTCATGAGGTCTTTCATGAGATGTGACCTTTATGACAAGAACCAAAGTATAGCAATTACCCTAGATATTTAAATTTGGGACCTCAGACATTAGGTTCTGATCCTTGATTTCTCCTCATAAAAACCTGTGAACTTAAAGGTTGTTACACTGAATTTGCCTTTGGTTTTACTTCTGTATAGTTACAGAACACAACAGGTCATAGAGAGCAGTAGCAATAGGTCAAGTTACCAACTCAGTAACCCAAGCCACAGGCAGGTTTAAAAGAGGTCATACAAAACAGAAAATAACCTTTCTCCTTTAACTTGTCAAGTTACCCTGATAACCCAAATTCACGTTCAGATTTCCTTTTTTACCACCTTCCTGAACCAGTTTCAAAACAAACACGAGATTATAGATCCCATTGATAATAACAAACACCAGTGAACTTCCATGGAAAGCCAGGCTCTTACCCTGAACAGTTGTGTCTGTCAATTTTAAGTTTCAAGTGTGTATATTTCTGTGTTCAGTGACAGACTTGTATCAAGTGGACTGTGACCTCAACAGCAGACAAACCTTGATGAGCATGCTCACCTGAGATTCTATTCTTGCTTATTGTCTTCAGCTATGTGTACAAATATGCCACAAGTGTCTTGTTCACTCTGAGGAATAAAACACTGCCCAGGACAGTGGCATTTCACCGCATAGGCATGTACTCTAGGGAAACAATTCAGATGTACATGTACTCCTCACCTAAAACGAAAAGTCAGCTGAGCTAAAAATAGACATTAGTCTGTGAGGTGTCAACTCTAACCGACAGATACCCAAATCCTGTGATGTTTCCCTGTGCTATTGTCCATGTGAACAATGATAAAAAGCGAAGTTTTCTGTTTCTCATTGTCGCAATGGGTGGCCCTAATCTATGACAAACATCGTCATCTCTCACATTTTGCTACAAAAAGTGATTAAACTAGACAAAACAAACAACTTGAGCCTGTTTAAATGAGAACATTAGGTAATATTACCATATGGTGGTATGTTCACTGTAACCAATCACAGCATGGCAGCCCATAGCTCTTGCATGTGAACGGATCTCAGTACGAATCTCTGTCCACCATGCATCTCTGGTTTCTGGTTCATCTTAAAGAAGAAACACAATGACCTTCAAGGAAGATGTTGCATTACATATGTCAAACCACCACTCTGTAGGGCTGGTAAGACAGTACAACAAATACATGTACATCTTACTGGTCTTTATACACTTGACACCATTACATTACCATAGCACATGTAACTAACATTATATGGGTAACTTTTTAATAGACAGCTTTGTCAACTGTCAGGTACACAGGAATATTAGGGACAATAAGTGGCACATTTTGTTGTTGATGACAAAGCAATTTTAAAACATGGCAACTTTTTGTGTCAAAAATCCAGGGAGCATAACGTAACCCAACCCACAAATTGACAATAGAATTCATCAAGTTCTCTATAGCTGCTCATTTAGTTAACCTTTCCCCCCTTGAATTAAGACTGAGTCAACAGCTTTCCTTGGTATTTGATCTTGATAGGTCACATCTACAATTCTCAGTCAAATTGTTTTTTATTACTGTTGAAGTTAGTTGAAAAAACTGAAGCAGACGACATTTGACCACCGGCTGGTTTTGGCCGGTTTAAGGGGGAAAGGGTTAACATGAGGACATAGTCAAGAGTCCTGGTCTGCATGATATATAACAGAGGAGCCACTGTGTCCTTACCTGGATTGTGTATCCTGTCCAGCAGCTTGACAGACCGGGCAGATACCACCCCTCCAAGGTGAACCAAGAATCCAGGAGGAAAAACCCGCATTGTGAAAAACGGGTACTCCTGTGTCCCCAAAAATCAATTCAGAAAGCATTTATTTTAATTTTTTCCATGTAGCCACTCCACTTTCATCTTATTTTCAACTAATATGAACGTAAATAAAAGTTGGGTCCACCTTTTAAATTTCAGGGTGGGTACTGTTCTTAAGCTTTGACTTTAAGTTAATTTTACCACAATAGAGTTAATATTGGTGAAAGATCATTCAAACTAGCTTTGGACACGTTCCTTCTCTTTGTTCCGCACAAAATTAAGATAAAAAGGAAGGTACATATCTACGTAACACTAAAGAAACAGCAACTTTAATTTTTCAACCAATGCATGAAGTTAATAATCATAAAACAAAATGCAGCATTTGCAATTGAAAACACAGAATGACCATTGTTCATGAACCTTCCTGCTTTGAGACTCCTTCATCCTGGGATTTTCTTCAGTATTTGTACAAACCTTTTCCTTGTGCCTTCAAGTCAGCAGTTTTGACATACATACATACATACATACATACATACATACATGTTCCACAATTATTTTCTATAATTCTTGCACATTAAAACACAGACAGCATACCACACCTGCTAACTGTTTGGGGCAAAGATTAAGGCCTTCCCATTTAATTTATCATCTTTGCATTTTTCTCCCAAGACACATGCACGCTAATCTATATATATCCCCAACCTGTGAACCTTAAGGACATCCTCTGTATGGGCATATTTTAGTCATGGCATGAGGGTCCAATAATATTACCAGGTGCATCCCATGCAGTTATATTTTAGTGGTCATGCTGGGATATACAGAAGCTCCAAGTTTTGCTATACAGTGGCAGCTCTCCTGCCTTTTTGGTCATAAAATCAGTTTAATTTTCCACACACACTATCTAGACAGTGCTCCCTGTATTAGACAAATAGCACTCTTCGTTTTTTAACATAATTTTTCAGCAAACCTTCATGTCTTCTGTGTTTTGCTATTTGGAGCCTCTGGACATGAAAATCCTACTTCCATTCAACAGGCATTGCACAACAGTTTTCTGTCACTTTTCTCTTTTGTGGGAGGACGGAAGACTATGATCATTCCATTAGAATTAAGAAAATATTTTCACTTGACTACAATTTAACACTCAACTGTTCACATCACACTTACCACCCTCTGCAACAAGTCATTAACTGAAATTCAAGCGACATGTGATCTGTCACCAGACTATAATTCCAGCATTTTCATCTTGAAATGACACTTTAGGGTCAACCTGCTCACTTTATTGTGGACCAGCAAAAAATGCTGCCAACACATTTATGGAAATGGTGAGACAGCTTTCATTTCTGACATGACTACCACCCATGGCCTGAAGTGGGTCTACTGTGTTAGCAGGATTAGTCACACATACCATCATCTCTATACTTTCCTGCTGCAACACCGGTCTATGGAACGGAGTTTTTGCTCCACTGCCACACCCACCACTTCCACTGCTGCCCGTCAAACTATTGCCTGGCAACAAAGTGAACACATTTACTGCAATATTCTGTCACATCCATCACTTAAAAATATAAAGGTCAGCATGATCTAAGACCTGATTGGCCAGGATAAGAACATGACAACTGCCGGTGACCCTGAAAATAGGTCAAGGTTACTGAATGTTGAACTCAACCAAGGATCCAATGAGATGCTTCTACAGTATATTTCCAGATAGTAGCTCAATATGTTCAAAAGTTATTGTATCTGCATCGGTAAAAATATCATGACCCCTGGTGACTTTCAAATATGTCAAGATCACTGAAGGTTGAAATCAGTGAAGCTTCCAATGAGATGCTGGTGCAGTTCAAGTTTCCTAATATTAGCTCAATTTGTTCAAAAGTGATTGTGTCTGCAACTGCAACCAGAGTCATGCCTGGGGGCATGAATGTCTCGCCAGCGTAATTCAAGCCACTCCAAAGTTTTTTGTTGCCGGATGGATGGACGGATGGATGGATGGATGGACGGACGGACGTAAAGTGACTGCTTAGTCTTGCCAACAGCTTATGCTGGCAAGACAAAAATATGACACCAAGTGACCTTTAGAATAGGTCAAGGTCACTGTGTGTAAAACTCGGCCAATACCCCAATGTGATGTTTCTACAGTACATTTCATGACAGTAGCTCAACTTGTTCAAAAGTTATTGCAAGGGTAATGGGTAGACAGATTCACACACGTAAAGACATGATAACAAAACCCTGTTACGTCGATAAGGTTGAGGGGGTAACTGGAGGGTTGCGTGAACAGCCCTTGCTCCGCTGACCTAAGCTGGTCCCACAAAATCAAGGTTGCAACTGAATAGACCTGTGTTGCCCTTTAGCTGAGTGCATATGGTATTTAGAAGTATTTCTCAGACAGATCGACTGAGCCTGCTAAAAGCTCAGTCTGACTTGCAAGTCAGCTGAGCTAAAAATTGCAGTGCCACCTGGTAAACAAATGAAGAACTAGAAGTCCCTAAGAGTATTCCTGTGTGGTATCAAAGCAATTGGGTGAGCAGTTTTAGAGAAGATTTTTTAAAAATTTGCATAAAAAACAAACAAACAAAAAATTATAAACAATAAAAAATTCACTGAAGCATGACCATTTGAACAAACTTGGTAGACCCCAAGTATACTGCCACCAGGTTTGAAGTCAATCTGGATGACAATTTCAGATAAGTCTAAATGGTGACTTAGCATTAGAATGCATTGACTTACATATTTAGTAATCAATAGGAAAGGGGCATTTACCCAAAAGTACCCGAATTGAAAGAATCGTTAAAAATTATGAATCCACAGCAGTGCCAAATAGGGAAAAACTTTGTTTGACCCTTTTACAAAGAGCATATCCACCAAGTGTCAGCTTAACCTGAGTGATGGATCTGAAGGAGATGCTGAAAATAGCAAAAACACACACACACACACACACACACACACACACACACAAACAAACAAAAATTGTAAAAAAAGAGCAATAGCAGCACCACCTGGTTAACAAATAGGAACGAAGAGTCTCTAAGAGTGTTCCTGTGAGATATCAAAGCAAATGGGTGAGTGGTTTTGGAGAAGATTTTTTACAATTTGCCCCCAAAAAGAACCCAAAAAATAATAAAAATACAAAAATCACTGGAGCTTGACCATTTAATCAAACTTGGTTGAGACCCACCCAAGGTACATTGCCATCAAATTTGAGGTGAATCTGGCTGACAATTTTGGAGAAGAAGTCAAAAATGTAAATTGTGAACGGACGGACGACGGATGACTCTGCCTCCTAAAAGTTCAGCCTGACTAGCAAGTCAGCTGAGCTAAAAACTCCTGTCACACAGTTGCCTGGGAACACAGTAAACAATTATTATGACTATAACTTCTTCCATCACAAAAATCTGAAGTCAGTTTAAATACATGTAGTCATAATTTTGTGGCACCTGGTAGCGATAGTATGGTATTTGTACTAAATACCACACCTTCTAGGCTGCATAGAGGAGTGTTACTGGAGATCTCGATAGTGATACAGTGAACACTTAAATACACCTAGGATTTTATCATATTTATTGCTACAGATGTATAATATGCACTGATATTCGTGTTAGTTTATACACATTACAGTATGTGAAACAAAATTCATTATACTGTATTTTCAACATCTTAAACTTTGTATAATTTAAATGTCTTTGAACAAGACCGTGGTCTTCTACAATTACTCACAGAAAATAGATTAGTTTGCACCGTTACAGATCATTATCCAATTTTAAAACTTTAAATCAGGAAATGATGCTAGTTCAAATGGTGAACAACACAGTTTAGATCAAGTCAAGCCACATTTCTACCACCTGGAGGTTAATTTGCACCACAGGTTGTGCTGCAATTATTGCCAAAAAACATGTAAAATTTGTTTGTTTGTTTTTTAAAAGAAAAAAAAAATTAGAAAAAAAAATCTGGGGTGCATGACCATTTGCACAAATTTGGTAGAGACCCATTCAGTTTGAAGAGGATCTGGTCAACAGTTCTGGAGAAGTAACCAATGCAAATTGTGAATGTGAAGATGGACAAATAAATAATGAATATATGCGCTGTGCAACAGCTGCCAACTGGGTTCACACACTTTGGCTGCAAGGACTTCTCTGTGCCACACAGACATGGGCCTTATCCCGGAGCACTTATGCTAGCACCATATGAAAAGGCTTGTCAAAACCACACAACACATTAATATGTTGCACAGTATTTAAGATTAGAGGTTAGATTTTGTGGTAAAAAACTATTGTCATCCAACATGAATGCCAACTGTGTTTTAAACATTGGAATACACAGGACCTTTGCTTTTTGCTCTGGTCAACCTACATTGTCTTTAATCTATGCGTCAGCCTGCCATTGGCATGGACAATGTAGAACTTTTTCTTTATGTTATAGTCATCACTCAACAAAATTACAACTTCGTTACTCAAGCAGTCAATGTCTGATCAGTAAATTTGCCTCAAGGCATGGCGCTGCCATGACTAAAGCTTTAGGATGTTGGTTATGACTCGCAACTCACTCAGCCAATCACATACTCCTGCACCATTTACATGTAATTTACATACATATTACACACATACACAAGGAGTCTTCTATGCATTTGGGTCATTCTATTCACATATCTGTAAACTACAAAGAGTGTCTTGTACCTATCTGAAATATAACTTCCTGTCTGTGCTCTCACCCTACAATATGAGCCCCAATACCAATGTTTTGATCATATTTTGCAGCACACTGTGCCAAAACAGCACAGAGTTTGGAAAGTAGGCCTTCTTAACATTCAGCAGTAAAAGAAGCGTTGAATGCACAATTTTTTTTTACATGATTTATGTTGACCAGAACTGCAGCAGTTCTGTCACATTTTATAACAACATGGACAATGGAGTTCCTCATGTGGCTTTGCTCATTTCTGCACCATTTTAGAATCCTATCCAAATTATGAATTGTGCAAATTATGTTATCCATAAATCATTTGGGATTAAGGTTGATTGAAGGGTACATCCAAGTTAATTTACCTACCTTCATTTTACAATATTAAATGCAAGGAATATATGCATACATGGCTCACCCACACTGAGCATTCAACTCGTTTTGTTTTTTTTTTGTTGTTTTTTTTGTTGTTGTTTTTTATATATTTAATTGACCAAAAAACACCTAGTTTATCATAGTGCTAAACAAATGAACTTCCATTTTAATGTACATATCCAGCATTATCAAAGAAATTTTTAGGAGCAGCTTGTTAAAAAAGTGTCAGTATAGGATCACAATGGCATATTTTATTACTGACAATGGGAGAGGTACACAACAGATGGCAGCACCAGGTAATCATACCAAGTATCAGTTTTTTTTTATATATACATTTAATTGACCAACAACTAACTGTTACAGAATGATGCTGCCATCTGGAAGATAAGCAAAATTAGCTTGTCCTATTGGTTAGCCATTTTCAACAGGAAGTGGTGTGTCATGACATTATTGGTTCTCTGTGTACCTTGCCCATTAAGTGGTTGTCTGAGTGCACCCTCAATGACAATGGAACTCAGTACTGCGGAAGTACAGGGAAAGTGCATGTGTGCAAGTGTCTAAGCTTTCTATTTTAGTGTGTGATATACAAAAATGATGCATTTTTGCGATTTGCATAAAGATGTCATTTTCAACCAACAGAAAACTGCTACTGACGCCCAGTTTTTATCAATGATTATAACTTTTTACACGTTTTGACCCTATCATATAACATTTAAACAATGAGATACTTCCTTAGATTGATGGTGGAGATTTAAAGCTTCAAAATGATATTAAACAAAGCAGGTCAACAGGAAGTTATCTTTGTCTGTCTGTCTATCAAAACAGTACAAATTTACCACATTTATTGCAATTTTGGCATAGAGTTACTGCTGCAACGGTCTCAAAATGACCACACATGGTAAAGTTCATTTCCAACTTTTTTAAGGGTCCGCCCCCATGGGGAGGGGAACCCTTTATGTTTTTGGGTTGTCGGCTTGTCCAGATGTCTGTCCAGATGTGCACATTCTCGTTACCGTGATATCTACAGAATTCCTGCATGTACTTTGCTCAAATTTGACAATATGCTTATCTTACCTGGCAAGACGAACTGATTAGATTTTGGTGTAACCATGACCAAAATCGAGCAAATGGCAGACCCTTCGATCAACGTTTTGTGTTGAAGGTATGTGTAGTTTCTGATAAATTGTGCACTTTTGATCTGGATTTAGACATTGGAAATATTCATAGTTTGTTATACAGCAAACTAAAATACCAAACACATGCCCCATTTTTTTTGTGAAACATTCCTACATTATTTGCATCAAAACTTTGATGGTTAAAATTTCTTTAGTGCTGTACTGGATGTTGTAAAATATCTATGCAGCATGAATATTGCAAAAACATATATTTAAAAAAAAAAATATACCAAAAATATTATAAACATATGATTAATAATTGGGCTTACAGGATTAAACATAGATCAATATATATTAAGGTGTATACATGGCAATGTGTGGATGATGTAAGCCATGTGTACAGAAAGGTGTATATAATGTAAACCCAGGTGGTGTAAGTGTCTTCCCTCCAAGGAGACACCACCTGTTTCGAGAGACTGCTTTTGGTACTGCCTTAGGGGCGGTCTCTTAAGACAGGGACCGCTGTATATACGTCAATGGACAAAGATGATGACCAACCACCACATAAGCTTAGCTTATATGTCAGAAGCTGCACTAAAAAAACTTCCACTTTACCTGGCATATATATTTAAGAAGTGAGGGTTGCTTTTCTGTGTGCCAAAAAACTTCCAGTTTACCTGGCATATATATTTAAGAAGTGAGGGTCGCTTTTCTGTGTGCCATTATGCCAGAACACACACAAAAGCGACCCTCATTACTAATATTTTATTTATTTTTTCCAATTAATTTTTCTGCTCAATTACACAAAATTTAATACACAGAATTAAGAAAAGCTACCAGAAACTGATTTGCTCAGCATGTACAAGTGTTGAGTTCCAGAAACCCAGGTGGGCATGGCTTACTGAAATGTGGGGTGGGACACATGTTATGGTCTGATAACACACCAGGCTCCCTCCTAGACTTGTAATGCTAAGATTAAATGTAAATATAACACCTAAACACACTCACCTTTAGGTGGAGTGCTCACATCAGACTCTGAGGACCTCCTCGCCAATGGCATCCCAGTTTTGGTTGGTGATGCAGATAGTTTAGTGGGGGTAATGGGAGTTGGAGAATGTGTGGTGGTGCAGTCCTCAGGCAGTGGGTAGCTGGAAGCAAACTCTGCAATGAGGCCAAGCTGGGAATGGCGCCTGGAATTAGTGCCACTAGGGGGTACTAGATTAGAAAGCAATGCAGGTGGGGAGCCATAGGAATACCTTGGTAGGGTAGTGTCTATCACTATGGAGGGGACAGCTAGATTTATGCTGAAATAAGCAAAACATAAAAACACAAGACTCAGTCACCATAACCAAAACAATAATGTACACAACAAAACTGTCAGGTGATAAACATTGACTTTCAAAGCCTAATAACAAGATGCACAGCTTAAGCTTAGGATAAGGGGCTATAATGAAGTGACTCAACAAAACATAGAGTGAATAGACAGCACGAATACAGATTAAAGAGTAGGACTTGGATGACCATGCCTGTGTTAGTTCTCAGCCTGCACATGCAACATGCAGAACAAAATATAATCATCTGGAGCACAGTAAAATAAACTATTATTTTTCTCAGCCATGACAACAAACCATCACGGCAATATGCATCAATAAATAAAAGACATTTATGTGTTAGAGGGAGAGCAATGAGACATGCAATGCAGCCATTATCATTGAAAGTTGAAGTGTGGGACCACAATACATAGCATTACTACTTGGGAAGATAATGTGCTACTCAACCCTGTCACAGCTCAGTCAACAGTTTTCCTCAGCACACTGCATCCAGAGTGCACCCAGGAAACCTGTTGACTGATGGCATGTCATTCTTAATGTCTACTTTAAAAAAAGTAGATGATACTAGACCCTTGGCAGTAATATCAACTCTTTCAGTGCCAAATTTTGGATTGAGTTAACAGCTTTTCTCAGCGCACATTGGGCGCAATGCCCACAATGTGTGCCAAGAAAAGCTGTTGACCTGGGGTATTCTCTCTGGAACTATAGACATGCTGATACTTGAATCAAGGTCTTTTTACAATGAAGACATATCTGGGATCCTAATGATAATTTAGACTAGTCTGACTTAAGTAGATCGACTTAAGACGTGATCGGCACAGAAAGAGTTAACTGAAAATAGTTGCACAGCAATATATTAGCATCAGGTATCTCATGGTTAACACAACGCAAGGTCTCTGGTCACCAGCAGACACTTTCTTTCTCACATTCCCTCAGATACAGTTATACCTGCTACTAGGACCATCCCTAATATAAGACTACATGTCTTCTGAAGACCCTTTACTGTATTACTCAGTTACAGACTTTACGACCACCTGCAGAATAAAACTGCTTTTTGCTAGTAGTGGGTGCTCTGAAATAGCAGACACCCCTGTCATCAACATCTTCACTTTTAAAGATTATGTCCACATACTTTAAAACAAATTTGTTATACTGTTTTTCAGCATCTATTCAAAGTTTATTTCCCAAGCAATGTAACTTGCCTTCAAACTGATGTTCATGAAGCCCGAACCGTGTACTTCATGGACAGAAATTAAGTGCCTGTGAGGACCTGATATCATGGATAAACAGTTTAACTAAGGAGGTATACGATGACATTATCTGATCAAACAATATATTTTGATGGTGTACCAGATGGTTAACATTAACCAAGAGGTCCCCAACTATGAAAGTAGCCCTCCTCGTCAAATTAATTAACCACAAGGAATATCAGGGAATAGATAACAGATTTCATCTTTTCCTGAGTCGGCCTTTGAAGCACATGCACTGAAGTTAAGACCTGTAAAGTGTTTAAGCATGCTGACACCTCTCTCTATCTCTCTCTCTCTGTCTCTCCCTCCCTGCCTCCCTCCGCCCCCCCCCCCCCACCATATGAAGTTTCCAGAGTTTTTTGCTTGAACTACAATTTCCATATTTAGTATGGTTACAGTCCTACCAGTGAAGCTCATACAGTGGTACCTGCTTTAAAGACCACCTCCAATTTAAGACTGCATGCCTTTTTAAGACCACTCTTTCAAGACCCTCTCCTGTATTTACATGTTAAATATACCTTCAATTTAAGACCACCTGCAGTATGAGACCACTTTTTGTTGGCTGTAGGGGTGGTCTTAAATAGCAGGTACCACTGTACCCTCATATTGATTAAGTCATGAAAATAAAACTTATGCAAATTTTGACAATCAAATTGTTTAAACCTAACATAGCTTAGTCATATAGTTTATATTGGAAATATGTGATCTCTTTAACACAAGACGCTGCCATCTAGTGACTACTTTTGTCTGTGTGAAAACATAAGACTTTTTTTATGGCAGATATTTGCACTTTGCCCAGATTGTAAGCACACATACAGATGTCCTGTGAAGCAATTTTCCTTAGTTCTCTTTAATTTTCATTTACAACAAAAGACCCATCAGTTGGGTGCTCTGCTGACTTGTAATGTACATATTTTATAATAATACAAAGAGTCAAAAAAAAAAAAAAAAAAAGAGCAGGATGTGTCAACCAATGCATTTATTGTTTGATTGTGAACAAAACATTAAGTGAAATCTTGATCTGGAGGATAGATTAACTTTACCAGTGATGCCCAACCTACACCCTACCACCACTGAAACATATCTCAACTTTACAGGTCTGGTAACCTACAAAAACCCAGGGTACTGTCATCCATTTTCCACAATACAATAGTGTTGGACATAATCAATACATGTATAACCTATCAATTTAGAATGTCTAGCTTAATTATTTTTGATGCATTTTGGCTCATAATTTCATTCAAACTTACGTGGTGCAGTGACATTACATAACATATTAACATTGGACACTTTCTACAGATCCTATCAATTTGGTATGTGTAATTCAATTATTTTTCCAAATATGGATTTTTTTTTTTTAATCTTTCAAGACATTTTGGCTCATAATTTCCATCAAAGTATAGGTGGTGCAACTAGCTTTTGACCTCTTCTGCAGTCCAATTACCTTTAACGATGCAGATCTATAAAAAATTAAGGATGCTAGAGTGGTCACAGGATTTCACATTTTGACCCATATATTACATAATGCTGTAGGTGGCACCATTACTATTGAACCAGACCTGGATTTTTATATAGTTGATAAGTCCTGAAAGTTATATCAGGCTATCTTGAAAACTGTAGACTGTTTCCTGCTTACAAGCAAGTTTACAGACGGATGGACAGACGTAAGTGATTACAGGAGCTCTGCAACCTGTAGTCTGCAGAGCTAAAAACTGTGGCCTTATATGACACAAATATTAATGCCCACGCAGAGCCTCCAAGCTAGCCTATGTTAAAAGTGGGACATCTCCCTCCTGCAGGTACTGAAAAGTGGGAGGGTGAGCACCGAAGGTGCAAAGCATAGCTAGGGGGGTCTGCAGGCAGGTTCCCCCAGGAAAAATTTGAAATTTGCACCTTCATTTCGAACCATTTTACATACCATCATAGACATATTCCACATGTATATATAGCACAACAACACCACGGCAAAACAGTACAACTTTACAGCCACCGATGGAATAATCCTACTTTCTAAAAATTTTACAAAAAGTAGGAAACATTTTATAAAAAGCAGGAGAGTGGGAGACTTTGTAAAAAAGTATGATACAATGGAAGATCTCCTGCTGAGGCAGGAGACTTGGAGGCTCTGCATCAGAATCTAGGTCATCATTGTAAAGAAATTTCAATGCATACAGGCAGCTTAAGAAGAACAAATGAATCTATATGACAATCTCTGATACTCACTCCTTGCCTGGGGACACACTGTTTGGTGATGTAGTACATGCTAATTTCACAACAGTCACAGATGTTCCTATTGCACGAACAACAATACCCGATTCACCCTCTAAATCAAAGCACTGTCTGTACCTAAAGGAAAGCAAAACATCAAATATATACTCAGTACATCCATGCATAAACATGGAGACAGAATGTACTGCATTATTCTTACATAATGACAGGGGCAATTAGGAAAGTTTCAAAATGAGTGAATCGTGTTCAAACCTATGTTTTGAATTTTATAACATTATCTTTTACACATTTAGAAAATGAAACTTTAGAACATAGACATTATTTCAGCATTTTAGCAGACAGAAGAGTGGAGGGAGTACATAAGCAGACGGGCAGACGTAAAGGGATTATATGGCAGACTGAATGTCAGAATCTACAAAGTTTGGTCTGGCAATTAGAATTTGTGAACTTGTAATTCAATTCTACAGGCTTTTTCCTTTGACCTGTCAATTTTGAATTCAAAGAAAAAATAAGTGTCATGACACCATGGCATCATGATCACACTGATACCCTACAAAAACTGTTCTTATGAAAAAATCAAACATACTTCCAAAATGCACACATGCATTTAACATATTTGACATCAATTCCATATACATGTAACGCAATACACAACCTATACATCCTTTTTTAATGTAATACTGACAAAAGGACAAACATCAGCTAAGTGTTTTATGCTTACAGCATGTCACAAAAAGACATACTGCATTTCTGTATGCAAGGCCACAAAAAATTTATGTTTAGTTTCTCAGGCACTCTTGATATAATTTTGATGAGGGAGGTTTTAAAAGAAAAAAACATTATACAGCATTTTTCACAATGTTGGTGGTTTCTGACTGTACAAAATCAAGGTTACTGGGCAAGTTTAGCAGCATAAATAAGGAAAACAGTATCTTTGGTCAGAAAATGACAAACTAAAAAAGGTTGATGAGGGGGTTATAAGAGATGTGGGAGGTGCTCGAGAAACTAAGCATTAATTTTTTTGGCTGAATTTATACATACGCTATCACAGAGTTGCCTCCCATTTCTAGCACCTTCAAGCCAATCTTCCTCTGCAGTTCTCCTGCAATGAAGGCATAGAAATTCAGAGTTAATCAAAAGTTTGTGAAACTATAATACCAAGCTGTTGCAGAATGCTTCCCACTTCCCCTGCGATAAATGGTCATTTTAAAGAACCTTACACAATTCTATGATTTCCTGTTTGTGTGTTGTTACAAATACAACTGCTTAGGCAACTTTACCACATCATGTGTCTTCTCTGATCAGTATTTGTCTGATCTTTCTATTGTTACAAATACATGTACAGCTTATGTCAGTCACAGCATTCTACACATATCCTGCTCGCAACAAACCACATTTTTAGGCAGACATACCAAGTGACATGCAAAATGATAATCTAAAAAACTTCCCCGTCTTTGGTTGCCTATTTGACTTCCCATCAACTCTCCCACAATGTTTTATCAATGGTCCTGCCGTGGCCACCCAAAAGATAAAGAGCCTTAACATATGCCATGCAAACAACCATTTACCGGAATATGGACATGAACATTGAGAAATCTGGTCAATCTCACGGACTCAAAACAAGGAAAAAAAAGTGAAGTACTCACCAGACAGTTTTGAGAATTGAATCTGTCTTGCCTCATTGGATGCTCGCTGGGATCGGATCTTGTCAATCCACTGATACTCTGGGTCATCATTCACCACCAACTCCTCCACAAAACCATGTATTGCACTGATATAGTGACCAGCAGGGGTACCTGTAGCTGTAAAATAAAATGGAATCTTATGCAGCCACAATGCAATTATATCAACAAGCAATTAAACATTTTTTTCATTACACTCTTGGTTCCACTGAAAAGAAGTCTGCTTGTACGTAACAAAAGTACTGAAGATCACTTTTTGATCTGTACTTTGAGGAAACAGATTTTTTAAAAACTTGTCTGACAATATATTTACAGCACCAGAAGTTTGTTTTAATGTGTTTGTCTGCTTAATTTTATTTTCCATTGGGCTCTTCATTTAAATTCTGGTTGACCAGCCTTTATGTAGGGATAACGCACACAAGTATGTTTATATCTCCTTGCAGGAATTCCACAAAGATACATAATGTACACACAGAACCAGATTAAACACCAGGAAACAATGTAGCCATTGTGGGCCAAGTTTTCCTTCTGTTGCCCAGCAGTGTTTTGGCCATGATTTTCCCATGCTGACCATCATCTATCTCAGGATACTTACTGCAGAAGAACTGAACACCACAAGATGACTGTCGAAATTTATTGAAGTCTGTAAACAAGTCTACTTTTACTACCACATTCAGCTCTCCTCTGATCCCTGTGAAGAAAAAAGGTAAACTTAAGCACTATTTCTTCACATCAAACAATACTAGTACTCTAGGAAAAATATTTATCTTAATTCTGTAAGTTAAATGTACAAGTTCTATGTACTTTACTTAATTTATATTCATGTACAAAAAACAAACAAACAAAAAACAAACAAAAAACCCCCAAAATTTTCCATTCACTATACCTATCCTAAACCCTGAAATCACAAACAAAGTACTAAAGACTTATAATTTAGTGAGCAAGTTCTGGTGACTGAGACCACTGTACTGTGTCTCTAAGATGGCCATCAAATAAATACCTCAAAAGTTTCCCTACAAGTTTAAAAATGACAAGAGGAAGCTGGTTTTCAATAGGAATGTGGTCCACTATAATATGCATAACTGAAAAAAATTTGATGAAGCTGCGTTGATCCTTGTTGAGATATTATGGCAATATTGTCCCCTTGTGCACCAATCAGACAGCCTTGAAGATAAATACTTTAAAGTTTCATAAAAAGCTTAAACATGAAAAGAGGAAGCTGGTTTTAAAAAGGAACCTGGTCCATTATAAGATACATCTCTGATAAAAATTTGGTAAACTGAGGTCAATATTTTTTGAGATATGACTGTTACATCGTCAGGGTTGACGCCACTCCGGCAGCCTTCATATAAATACACTAAAAGTTTCATAAAAAGTTTAAAAACAAACAGAGGCAGCTGGTTTTCAATATGAACCTGACCATCAAAAGGTCCTTCTGTGACAAAAATTTGGTACAGCTACGGTGAATATTTTTTGAGACATCGCAGTAACATCAACAAGATGGATTAATATAGGGTTCGCCCTGTTTCCCAATTGTTGTTTGAATAAAAAACGTTTAAACCAACAAGACAGACGGACAGATGACCCAGGGGAAGACAATACCCTCTGGCACTGAACGTGCTGAGGCTAAAAACTAGACATACCATCAACGCAAAGTGTTGACTGAAGGGTCCACTAGGCCCTAAAGAGCATGTAATTAGGCTGCCATTTGCTCAAATTAGGTCACACTGACACCAAAATCAAATCAGCTCATCTTATGGGTAAGATAAGCATATTGCCAAATTTGAGGAAACTACATGGCAGCATTCTGTAGATATCACAGTAACGAGAATGTGCACATCCGGAGAGACAAAAATCCAGACAGACAGACAACCCAAAAATCATAAAGGGTCCCTCCCCCCCCCCCCCATGGGGTGAACCCTTACAAAACACAAAACAAAAACTTCACAGAATTATTTTGTAGGTACATAATCAAGCTCAATAGAAGGCTAGTGCCAAATAATATGTAACTGTTTCTACAAATACCAGAATAGGATGTTCACACTCACCATGCATGGTGTCATAGATAGGATGCCACCCACTGATGACTGTGGCATTATCCTTGGACAGTAGTGGGTTGAGATCAATGTAAACTTTGCCTATGGCATCATGAGCACTGTAGGTATCATGGTCTAGCACCCTATATGCATACAAGACACAAGATTCAGCTTGGATCTCAGTTTTAATGCAACTTCCCAATCAGATATTGGTATATATCAGAAGGTACGGAGATTCAATGGAAGCAGAAAATATGCAAGACTAGGCCAAGTGTTGTTTTCATTGTTAAAATCTTATCTATCTATTTAGTCACACACTACACTGTATCTATGACTGTATATGGATTTAAAAACTTCAACAGCATTTCTTCAGATCATCAAACGGATCAAATATAATTCAGTACTTCAGTAGTATTAATGGAATTGTTAGTGGCTACTTGCTTATAATGTACATTTATACACAATGACTGTGCTTTACTTAACAACTGAATACACTGTATTAAATGCTGAGACCATCTATATACCTATTTTGTTCATTTGACAGCAATATAATTCAGTCACTCTCAAGTACTGTTTGCTGTTTGGTTATATTTGTTAGTTTTACAACAGTATCATTTAAAACAACACTAAACATTAGCAAATTCAAAACATCTCTAAAAAAAAAAATCACACAAAGTCACCTTATCTGCAATGGTTCATCTTGTAAATCTTCATCATCCACCTAATAAAAACAAATTACGGGGAATACATTAACATGAACATTGTATCAATAGATATGAAGCAAAATATACAGCAATTCTTATCTTTAGCCAAATTCAGGCATCTGCTTCCCCATCCTACATTAAAAAACTGACTTACCTCAAATCTGTACCATTCTGAGTTCCACTGTGGGTTTAATGACTTCCGGTATACATCAGTTTTGTAGGTTGTGTTTCCAAATTTTATCTGCATGTACATGTAAAACAAAGATCCACTGTTAGGTATATGTCCTATGTTACTGAATCAAGAATGTATAGTTACCTCTATCGTCTTTGTAATACAGATATCAAATTCAACAAAATTTCACATCAATTAAAAGGATGTTGTGATGTATAACCTGTGGAATGTGCAAACATATATGTCTTTGAATGATTCAACTTACAATTGACCTTTAAGTATACTCTGAAGGTGAGAATTTTTGTCTAAGATCTACAAGGCCATGGTACAAGGTTACAGACCACAGTTGTGATTGGCTAGTTTCGCATCCCAATGGAGATAGTCCATAATTGTGAAAATACTGTGTTTTCAGCATGCTGTAGCTTCTGTTTAAACAAAGTTAGCTAAGTCAGGTTTGCTGCATCTCAGAGTTGCTTCATTGGTGGTCATATAGGTGCACTGTCTTCCAGGCCAGGTGGGAACTTTATGGTGGGGAAGGACAGTGATGTGACCATGGCAAGAGCAGAGTTCATACACCTGTATAAAGCTGACATCCAGGTGTTGTTTCGCATTTCAATTATCACAAATTAACGAGCTGAGAATTATATGACAAAAATCCATCCATGTTTTTCTGACATTTTTATCTGTTAAATGCCATTCACGGAATTTTAAAATACCAAAATGCTGATTTTTTAGACTGAAAAATGCTAATATGAAAAATAGAAGGATTTATAACTGTGGTCTGTGGCCACAAGAGATTCCAAATTTTCATTTGTCCTGAGTAACATCACTTGTTCTGACAAGGTTGTTATTGATACTGCACCACAATTTAGTGAGAAATTACCAAAACTAAAGGACAACTAAAAGGCACTGGAGGCATCTTTGGGTCACTGCTGACTACAATCGCCCATAGACTGAAAAATGTTGATACAAAAATTGCAAAGTATATTTGTGGAATGGAAATGATAAAAAGACTAAATGTGATTACAATTTCAACTTTATGAGCTAATTGTTGAATAAACATTAAACTCATTGGCAAACATGTGAAATGTCAGACCCCAACACAAAGGTGGATATAACTCTGCTCAAGTTTGTTCACATTTCAAACTTTTTAACACAGAAATAAGGAACACTTGTGTGCCTCAAAAACTCTCTAAGGAATTGTTTGTATCTTCTTTTGTTTTCCAAATATGTGCTTTCAAAATTGCAGGGAGCCCAAAATATGGAAACCTTGATTTTGGCTTCTGTAACTAACAAACACTAATTAAACAAAATAAAAGAAAGAAAAAAAAAGGGGGCGGGGGACCTGACTAGCTGTTTCAGACAAATAGGCAAACATGAATTCTGTTAAAAAAAGAACTAACAAATAGAAGCGTCTGACATTTGACATATTAGCCACAAAACTGAATGTTTATTTTTATAACAATTATTAACTAATTAGATCACAAGGTTGAAACAATAGTCATATTCAGAATCTTCAGGTCATGTCCATTCTAGAAATATATACTTTTTACATGTTTTCTTTAATATTTTTATTCTGTTAACTCTGATAGGTAGTATTTACCCAAAAATGCTTTGGAGTTGTATCTGTCCTAATATCACATGCAAAAATGCAAGTATGTGACTCTTAACTATCGCTGCTAGACATTGCTGGGATTTTAAATTAAGTTGTAGCTCTTAACTATGTTTACAGCCTGAAGATAAATTTTCTTGTCCATAGGACAAGCTAAGTTTGAAAGCTACTTGTCCTTACAAAACTTGCATTTGTCCAAAGCAACAGGATATGGGAATTTTATTGGGCACCCTGATTCTACTAACCAGTTGACAGGTGGCAGCACAGTCATACTTTTTGAAACTTTGTGGATCCATATGAGATTAATGTACTGTGACACTAATTGAAAAAAAACAAAAAAAAAACCAAAAAAAACACACACACACAACTTTTGCAAGAGGCAAAAAATTTACAAAGGAAATATCATTGGTTTCAAAATTCATATCTGTTTATTCTAGTGGCACTTACATAGCTTGTGGAAATATCACCTGTAAAGAATATTTTCCTGAATGAAATTTACCCACTTGACAGAATGCATCTTGTTTCAAATAACTTTGTCCACATGGATTATGACTGGGCTGTGCCAAAGAAAGCTGTTGACCTAAGGCATGCTGTCATGATACGTCTCATCCACAATTCTCAATCAAACTTCTTTTTCTTAATTTTGAAGTAAGTCAAAAACATTCAAGCAAATGACATTTTAGCAGCTGGTGGTTTGAAAAATAACCCACCTCAACAAAGGCATCTGTTAGATCACTGGCTCTGTCCATCACGGGCAGATCTCTGCCAGCCACAATACGCACCTTTAACTTCCCAGGCATCCTACCTTTGTTGGAAAAGAAAAAAAAAAAAGAGCATTGGGTATGGTTAAAAGTATTGGGAGCTTCATCTCCATTGTCTTCTTTATTAGCATCTATGACAATAGTACATGTATAGGAATAGAAACATGCTTTGTAATACTGATGAAGAGATAACATCAAGATATAAAACACATATAATCCAAAAAATCAACTTCAGATAAAATGTACCATGGGTCCAACTGACATACCATAGCTTAGTTAAAGACAGAGCATGTGCATAACAAAAAATATGGAGAGAGCATGGATTGCACAGTCCCATGAATTACTAGCAAATACATAATAATAAAACCATTAAAACCTATGCCCTATATAATGGTCTCGCTCTCTTTTTTTAAATGACCTATTTTGTTGCCACCACTTTGTGATGAACATACTAGATAATACTATAGTGAGGAGACGGACATTTATTTTAGTTCCACTAATTGGCGCGTACCAATCATGCTGATCACAGTCTTGGATTTCATAGAATACACAAGTGCTGAGTACTTGCCACCGTTTTACCTGATGATGTGACCTGGGCAGTTACTCATTGTCTCTGATGACACGGATTGTCACCCGGGACACTTTCAGGCCTGCTTACCTGTGATATGTATGCAGTGAGCTTTCAATGAGCTGGAATGTGTAGGGATAGCAATCAATACCACCCACTATTTTATAGGACTGCATGTAAGACAGAAAGTGTGTGGTGGCCATGTTCTACGGACAGATACTGAATATACATTAGAAAACTGGGGAGTCTGTATTACATGAGTGTGACCACAGACCTGGAAATGCTTCTCTATTGACAGACATCTGTGATCTTGATCCACCAAAGCTCATTATCACTGCAACCTCCAGCTACCAATTGTGACTTTAAAATCATTTTGCATGCTATTGCTAATCACTGAGGATGCCAGGCCAGCTAGATGCACATAAGTTCTGAATTTGAATCTCACTTCTTTTATCATTTATTAACTGAATGTGGACTGACATGGTGTGAGCTACTATGTCATGGTCAACTGTGACCGCTAAATTGCTATACCATGCCCATGATGTCATGGTCAAGTGTAACCTTTTTGCCTATAACTAGAACAAGTTCAAATTTCACCATACTGACATACTTCTGCCCAGTCATCTCCCATAGCTATTGGCTCCCATATGTGGAGGTTAAGGAATACAGATCAAACCACATGATTGTGAAAAAACTAAGAACAAATAATAAAAAAAAAAAAAATCAACACCCATAATATTCAGATATTCATATGTATTGTGCTACATGTAGTACAGAATCATGGTTTGACTTTAGGGACTGTTCCATTGTCACTGTCAAGTAAATTTTCAAGCAGGACAAACAGGTCTCTAAAATTTCCATAGGATAAGTCAAATACCAATCAGGTCAAGTTATTTTATCAAAGCACTAGTCATGGGGGACCCCAGAAATTATGTCGGTTGTCCAAGTGACATTTGTACAGATGGACAAGCATGGAAGTTTGAATGGAGGTATAGTAAAATGACAAAATTACTAACCCTGAGGACTACAGCAGATAAAAATGAATTTGAGAGCCCTGACAAGTAAAGTGTTTTAAATTTATAGGGATTTACTCTCTCTCTCTCTCTCTCTCTTCTCTCTCTCTCTCTCTCTCCTCTCTCTCTCTCTCTCCCCTCTCTCTCTCTCCTCTCTCTCCTTCTCTCTCTCTCCTCTCATCTCTCCCTCCTCTCTCTCTCTCTCTCTCTCTCTTCTCTCTCTCTCTCTCTCTCTCTCTCTCTCTCTCTCTCTCTCTCTCTCTCTCTCTCTCTCTCTCTCTCTCTCTCTCTCTCTCTCTCTCTCTCTCTCTCTCTCTCTCTCTCTCAGCAAATAAGTCTGACATTTCATTTGAAAAGCATTATACATAGAAACTCCAAACTTGGTACGATTATACTTCCATACATTAAGTTTTTAGTTTTTGTAGAGATGTTCAATGGTTAAAAAAAATGCAAATTATGGCCATTTGAAAGTTTAAATCCTGAATATCTCCAAAACTATTATAGGTGCCAGTAATCATTCCAACTTCAATTAATATGTTTGCAACACTGCACACTTTTGTAATTTACATGTGACCTCTAAAGGTCAAAAGTCAAGGTTATTTGAACCTTTGAAATTTTCCTGTAGCCATAATTCGATTTTTATCCAATTTTGATTATGTGGGCTCAAATTGTCACTATTGTAACACTGCACATTTTGGGTAATTTACATATGCCCTCTAAAGGTCGAAAGTCATGGTGATTAGGACCTTTGAAATTTTTATCCAGTCATAACTAAATGTCAATTTCCATTCAATTCTAATCATGTTGGACTCAAATGGTAGGTATTGCAAAACTACATATTTTTGTAATTTACATGTAAACTAAAGTGCAAAGGTCAAGGTCATTTGGACTTTTAAGTTTCATGAAGCCATAATTTGGTCAACTCTTATCTGATTTGGTTCACATTGGGCTTAAATTGTAGGTATTGAAACACTGTACATTTTTGTAATTTACATGTGACCTTTAAAGGTCAAACGTCAAGGTCATTTGGACTTTGAAATTTTCATCCAGCCATAAGCTTAATGAAACATGAAGTACCAAAGGACAAAAGTTGTAGCACTTAATGTTTACAACTTTTGATGGCATAGATTTGGCTTTGAAGAAAATCTCTTTTCTTGTTCTGTAATGTATTGTCTACATTAGCACTTGTCCAAATGTATACTTTCGTGATTAATTATGATCTTGATCCAAACAAAAAATATCTTGATCATATTTGAAATATTTGTTTTGTACCATCAGAACATATCATACTTGTGTTCGGACTCCAAGTACATGATGTGAGCCTTCTCTCAATATAGTCAATGACAGGTAGTCATGGTGACAAAGTGTTCCAAGACTGCCTCATTCCTATGAACACTCAATGACATTAGAGCTGGATGTTTCCATGTCATAGAAATTCCAAAACCAGTCAACCCCTCGTTTCAAATGCCTTGATGTTCTCCTGCATTTATATGCAAATTCTTTCTTTGAGTTTGATATTAAGCATATGTTCAATGATCAGTCAATTTAACAAAATGTCAGTCATGTTTCCAGTGTCAATTACTTTATTGAAATTTAATAATTTACTGACATTCCACCTCTTTATACCTGATATACATTTTTAATTGTTAATTTAGAATTCCTATTGACTAAAAGTTTGGGGTGTAACTCCAGCCCTTTTGGAACTAGAATGAGTATTTTCATGGACCGTTAACTGCAGACTTAGGCTATAGTCCTATTACACCACCAATAATCATCTACAACTACCTCTGCAAATTGCATTCCATCAGTATAGAAATGCTAACTCCCAATCTATTAAAATTGGATTTTATGCTTACTGCAATAAAATATGTGTCATACTAAGTATCTGAACTTTTATCCAAAATGTGCAGTGGAACAAATGGCAAAATACACTTCTAGCCCTGCAAAAATCTGAAAAAAAATAAAATAAAATAAAAAAAAAAGTTTAATATGGGCTATTTTAAATATTAGTTTGTTTAGAAAATCATCACATGGACAGTTATGTAACATAGCCACTATGGAGGCGGCAGTGTCCTGATATGGGGGGGGGGGGGGGGGGGAAGGGCAATCATAGCAACAGGAAGAACAGAACTCATCAAGGTAAATGGGCCAGTATTATGTGGATGAGATCCTGCCAACGATCGCTGAATGGCTCTAGCAACATCCTTGGCTATTGTTTCAGCAAGACAATGCGTAGCAATATACTGCAAGAGTCAGCATACTGATATAGTTTTTTCAACATTGTATGAATAGGAATTATGTCCAAAATAGTGAAATTAAAACTACAGTGAAATGTCACAAATAATGCTATTTGCAGTATCTGACAGGGCTGGCATTCAACATAAAATAAAAATACATTGATATTGAAAGCCACACGTGATTTATTCTACATTTCCTTTTTTCCCAAATTTAAAAGGGACTGTTTGGCATTTGGAGGAAGTTTCAAATGTTTGCACTGATTCAATACACCAACCACAACTTAGGATTCATGCACAGATTTATCCATGTGATATATACAAGACAATTTCTGGAATATGATGATACTTAACGTGCAGAATGACTACAAATACATTACACTGATTTACTTTGCGGTGATATGAAAATTAGATCAATAATTAATAAAGTACTTTATACTGGAACTTGCTTTCCTTCATTCCTTACACTTTGTTTCAATTTCGATCTTTCTCATTTCATTTACCACAGTTGTATTGTATTGCCAAGTGCAAAATCATTTGTGCTCCTTTCATTCCATCTTCGATGTTGAATTTGACATAACATATAGCTTTTGGAACATTGACACACATGTTCCAGAAATACTAGTTTATCAATGAATTAGCATATGGAGTAAGTAAACCACAGTATGAATTGACAAAACAAATAATGAACTTAGAAGTCATTCAACAAAATCGATAACTGTGTAGCCTAAAGGTTCTTTGATGCAAAAATTATTCAACCCAGGGACTTGCTATTAAGTAACTACTCCATCTTTATGCTATCATGGTTGCCACCTGCTCAAGTGATTACTCGTTTAATTGCTTACGCTAATCATTAGATAAACACTGCTCCCTGCCCAGTGGACTCTGCAATTCTCGTTTAGTGTGCAAGATCTCGTGTGACGTTCAGTTTGTTGACTGTTCTGACATTGTCTCTTGTGCATATAAGATGGGTGATTAATCATGTATGAAATTTGCATTTTGTAACCAATTTATTCAATTTCACTGCTACTCCTCACTTGTGATGCTTATATCATTGTACATCTGTAAATGTGACTTAACATAGAATCCACTCATGTAACCTTTGGTGGGCTGTGGCAGCCAAAAAGAAAATTAACACTACAAAATTGCACCTATTGGCTTGTTTCATGAAAAAACAATTAAGGTACAAAATTAAAAAACTCAGGTTCTAATTTATTGATTTTGATGAAACAAACACCAATCAACACCACTTTTGGCCATGAAAATCCTGAATCTGAAAGTTCGCATGTAATGTCAAAGCAAATGGCAAAACAGTTACCCGATGCATCGATGAAAGCCAAACCCGGTGACGCCAAAGTCGGTTGCCCCATGAATGCTGTACATTAGTCAACCTGAGGCGAGTGGATTATGCAACATGGGACTTGTGATGTCGCTTGGAAAATTTCTCACCTTGTTAACCACTAAAGGGATTAACGCTCACACTTGTAGTCCTGTCTAGAACATATCCTGGTTCATCCATATTTATAATTTGATATTGATGAATTATGGTGCCCAGTTATCAAATCGATGAATTAAAAGCCCCAGTGGTGATCCTGCATGTACTTGATGAAGCTACATTTGACGTCATCAATTCTTCGACACATACCCAATGTTGACAGGGGGAGGTGGGGGGCTTTTTGGGGGGCCAAGAGTATATAAATGACTATATCAAGCCCAAAAATGAAAACTACCACACATTTCCTTTCTAAATTTTCTCACATTAGTACCAGAGAGGCCAACTGTCCCTCATCTGGGACAGTCCTGAAATTTGCTTTAGTTTTGACCATCTGCAGTGTTTGTCCCGCACTGAAACTGTGTGTTACTGAGTATTTATTTATATATTCTTTGTTAAATATGCAACGTCCCTGATATTTTCATTTAAATGTCCCTGAAATGCGATATGTTGGCATCTCTGTACAAGGTGTAGACTCTAGTACCAGTAGTAGTATTGGCAGGAGTCTTGCTCTTAATATTAGTCTTAAGTTCAAAGTCTACCTGAGTGATCATTGAGAGGGAATGATAATTATGCCATTAAAATTGACGGATGACATTATTATTTGTTTTGCAAAAGATCTTCTGGCAAGAGACACAAACAACCCTGACATCCAGAGAAAGTAGGTCAATGCAGTCACAGAATGTTTTCAAACAACAACTGCTCCCGTGCAGGCATTGCGTCTTGTTTCCCACTCCCAGCTCGCATGTGCTCTGCGATTACGGTTCAATGCCTGCAAAAGTGGGACGTTTCTTTTCATAACAGCACTTTAATCATTTATGCAAACATTATCATAATACTCCTCAATACATTTTTACTGTATTGAGATGACTGACTTACCTGTTTGCCCTCGCAGTGCGCTTAAAACAAGTTAATGCAGGGATCTAAAATGACCCCCTCCGCCAAGATTTCATCTTTGTTGATTATTATGCCAGGGGAAGCCGTGATGCGAGAAAGACTTTTGATTGGTTAAAATCTTGACCGGAAGTTCATGGCTGCCACGGGAGGAAGCCAGGCACACATTTCGGCTGCTACAGATAGATGATATAGATTTAAAACTCCGATGCGTACCGTTTCATTTGTAGACCACATTGATTATGAGTACCAGGGTAACCTATTTAGCAAGGCGATCGCGCTGGGGGATGTTGATAATGATGAGGTGAGCAGGAAACTCCATTAGCTGTTGGGCGAAGACGGCAGATAAGACCATATGACATGATCACAGCCACAGGGAAACTGAAAATTTGTTTTGCCAGCTTCACTCTGGCAGTCCCTGGCCTCTATGGCTAAATGCCATTTATCCATAGGGGACAGAGTGAAGTTGGCCAAACAATTTTTCAGTCTCCCTGTGGCCAAGACCAAGCCTCAGGCAAAGCCAATTTTGAAATCCAACTGTATATGTTGAACAGCAGGATGTGGAAATAAATGGAGATAAGGATTTTGTCAAAATAAAAACCACGGTATGACTATGTCTATGACATTAGGAAAGAAACAAGATGACAAAAGAAACTGGACACTTGGGAAATTCCAAATTCCCACAACCAATTTGAGAATTTTACGGTTGTTTGTGTCTTGAGCCAGAAGGTGTTTTGCAAAACAAAAAATAATGTCATACGTCAAATGTAAATGGCATGATATTTTCATACCTTCTCAAGCCAAGGCAAGAGGGCAGGAGCAGCAAATTGAAATTGGAGAGATAGATGAATGTGAATATAATGGACATAGGGGATTTGATTTGATTCAGATTCAGATGGTAACAGCACAAGTAAACTACAAATAATATAAAATAATGACATTTTATGTTTATCAAAGAATAAGCAACTTATTTAATAATGTTCATGGGCACTCTGCTTCTTTGCCGCAGTCCTAACTACCTTAGTAGCTAGTCAGGTGGCCTTATTCACATTAAAAAAAAAAATACTTATGATTGGATAATTCCCATCATGGGAGGCTTTGCTATTACATGATGTCTGCTGGCCAGTTGACATTAACTTTGTGTATGCGCGTGCGTCGCATGCGTCAGCATCGCCTGCCACTGTCCAAGGAAAATGGCTGTTCTAGGCGCAGTTTGACACAGGCTTTTCTGGTCGATTTCCGCAGCATGTCCATAATTTGTTCATTGTAATCACTTTTTAAGAATTCCTCAATTTTTAACAGTAAATATGAAAAATCGTGTTCTTATTATTTAATGAGCAATTGACAGGGCAAGGCCAAAAATGACAAAAAAAAACCTCCAACCGCCGACTCAAAAGCCTGACCTGTGTCGCCAGTAGTCTCGTTCATCAGCGGCTAGTTTAACGACTGTGTGTGCATGCTTTATGTGGTGGGTGCAACATACACGTGACTCACGTCCGGGTGTATGTTCATACGAGCACATGACGTAACAAAGCAAAAAGTCAGGTGTGGTGTAATTGCAATGTAGGAATCCTTGGCAAAGCAGCTGGCACAAATCCTGCCACTACTGTGGTATTCATCGTACCCAATGGTCCCCAGCCATCTTCACAAATTTTATATTATTTAGAAGGGATAAAGCACGTGTCTCATGACAGCCTACCTTCTTGAGTGGGGAATATTTTCACAGCTCCTGGTATAGGAAACTGGTGGTTCATACAGAAGTGTCATTGTTATTTGGCAGGTGAACTAGGGGGTAAAATTTTAGCATAAGACTGAACAAGGGTTCATCTGCCCATAAAATTATTATTATTTAATATAAAAATTATGAACTTTTCAGTTGATAGACATATGCTATGGATATCGACATTGGTTTTTCCAGTCATTATGACAGCATGTCTATCTACTGAAAAGCCCATAATTGTATCATGTTACCCGGAATTGAATTGAACTGAAACTTTATTTTCCCATATGTCATACATCATCAGTTGACAAAAAAAGAATATGAGACGGGTAAGCTAGTGCTTCATAAAAGTTGAGGATTTTCTTGGAATTGGTTTCAAAATCCTCTGTTTGGATGCAAATTCTTTTTACCCATAAGAGTTGACTGTAAGGGTCACCCTCTTTGCATTGTTTGAGGTGGGCTGATTTGTAGTGAAGATACATGTGCTTATACGGTGGTACCTGCTGTAAAGACCACCTCTCATGAAAGACCACTAGTTTTTAAGATGCCATTTCAAGACACTGGCCTTTAATTTGTTTGCTAACTTACCTGCAATGAAAGACCACTTGTCATATGTGACCACTTTTGTCTGGCATTAAGGGTGGTTTTAAATAGTAGGTACCACTGTACTGGCTTAGTGTATAGGGAGGTGTATGCCTTCCTGTCTTCTCCTACCCAGACAACTGTGTCCAGGAACTGGATCTCTGTATGGGAGAATTCAACAGAGAATTTGATGGTCGGATAACAGGCATTGAGGTGCAGGAGACTCGCCTTCATGTAGCTAGGTATACTGGATACCAAGGGTCGTAGAAAAAAGTATACCAGTCCCGAGATGTGCTCTGTGGGACATTCATTAGCACTGAGTATGGGGACCTCACAAATTTTTGTATGAAGTAAGTGGGACATTCATTGTGAAAAATATTGAAACAATGGTTTAGCCTCAGAACATTGATAAGCCATAGCTGAGTGCTTCCAAGACAGACAATCTAACTCCTTTGGATCAATATGGGCACTGGGAGCAGGATTAAAGTACATAATGAGCCAGTTTATTTGGGGAAATCTGCACTTTGTTTTATTTTTTGTGACAGTGAGGTATCGAATTTGAGAAATGTACCGTGCCTATCAAAGAAATGATCAGGCCTGAGGCAGGTTTTTTTTAGCTCAGCTGACTTGTCAGTCAGCTGAGCTTGTGTTATATGGTCCTTCATCTGTTGTCAGCATTATTGGCATCCATCTGTCAACAATTAACATTTTTTGACTTCTCAAGTCAAATACAACTTTGCAAAGTGACCATGGATCAACCTGCCTTCATTTTCTTTCTTTCTTTTTTTTCAATGTTCACTAGTGCAAACCAGCTTCTCAGAGACCACACACATTTTTTGTTTTGGTAGTTGGAAAAGGCCTACTTTGAAGCATTGGTTTGTAATAAGCCCTGGGTATTTCAACTGGTAATACATCCCTCCATGTCAAGCTGAGCTCTGTTCTAATGCTGCATTAACATACTCTAATGCCACCATTGCAGGGAAATGAGCTGGTTGTGGGCAATGTCCATGGAGAGCTAGCAGTCTACAAAGGAACGGAGTCCAAGCCATGGAAAAGATGCACAGGTCTTGGAATGGCAAGTGTTTGCAGCGTATTGTTATTATTTTGAATACTAGAATATTCTTTTATGGTTGTATTTATGTCACAATTTCATTGACCCACCAACACTGTTTTTTTAATTCAAACAAAAATGAAGATTAAAACTTTCGACATTTCTTGCCAATCATGACACAGGAGCTTCTTTTTTATTGGTTTGTATATGTATTATCTATTATTCAGATTAAACTTGACCCTCTAAGTTATGCATGTATTTGATACCACCTTAAGTTTTGAAGCGTACAGGGTAGCCAACCAACCTGGGTCAGCCGGAACAGTCCCGCATTCAGGACCTTATCCAGTTTGTCTTGGTTTCACTATTTTTGACCCGGAATTGTTCAAGTGCTACTGTGTTGTGTCAATTAGAATATTTTGATCAGTCCTTTCATTTATTTGGGCATGTAATGTCAATGTGATTGTCAGAGGATATTAATATTTAAAAATTACATTTGTATTTTTAATCAAAATTATGCAGAGAAGAGCATTAAATTTGTCTGCAGAATGCACCAGATGGCACTTTTTTGCTTGGTTATTTACTCCTCTTCCTACTCACACACCCACACATGGCAGTGCTTTACGCCCTGCATTCAACATGCACTTACGCACACTTTGTCCAGGATTCAGACTTTCCAATGTTGGCAGCCCTGGAGGGTACTAAATTTGAAGTCACTTATACCAACTGAAAACAAGTACATACTGCTAAAAAGATCTGAATGAATGGGGGGGGGGGGGGGGGGAACACTACAACAACATACACACATGTTTTAAAAATGTCACCCTGTGTATTTGGGGGAATATTTTGTTTTTGCATCCACTTTATCTGATTATTTTTCAATACAAATTAGTTTCCATGCAAAAGGTCCAACAAGATTCCACGAAAGTTGATTAAATGTGGTCAGATTATGTGCTAGGCTGGACATTGTGTGGAAATGCAGATGCATGAACTTTACCTCATTCAGAAGTCTGCTTAAAATCTTTTTTTCTTGTAATAACTAGAGAAGGGTTTGATGTAAATTGATCACACATGGTCAAATTATGCATCTTAATAAGGTTTTACTTTTAATTGCAAATAGGTAGACATTGAACTTCCTATCAAGGCTACAGTCTAGCTTGCAGAAATTTTTTTGTTGCAACAAGTCAAAAAACATTATGAAATGAGAACTCAGAATACATTGATTTGATATGGGCATAAATTAGCATATTGTGTGTACATTTAACAATATTGTGAACATTGTAAGTAAGGTTCATGTAGGTTTAAGGATACATGCCTGTAGTTCAAGAGGGTAAGAATAATCAAGGAAAGGTGGTGGCGCAGTTTCTAACCTAGCACTAAGTAACTCAATTTAAAAAAAAAAAAGAAAAAAGTAACAATGATCATCATCATCACCATCATCGTCATCATCATCTTCATCATCATCAATATAAATAAACATGCTTATTTTCATGCATGTAAATTTTCATTCTTTTTGCATTTCAGGCATTAAAGCTGAAATTTTATTTAAATATTTTGGGCCCAGTTCCTATTAAACCTATGTTAGAATAGTATTCTCATCTTACTTTATAAAATGCTATTTCATTGTGTTTATGTTCTTGCAGTTTTGTATCATTGGTCAAATGAACCAAACAACAACAAAAAAAAAAACAAACAAACAAACAAACAAACAGAAATTCAGTTAATTAAAAGTATATGTATTTATTGTGTGATGTGTGTGTTTTTTTTTTGTTTTTTTTTAGATCACATGCCTCAGCATCGGTGATGTGTGCAATCAAGGAAAGGTATCTGTTGTTACTTGATTTCAGAATTCATTAGGATAATAGTGCAGATTATTAAATAAGATGTTGAGTTCATTTTTGTGTTGTTGTTGTTGTTGTTGTTGTTGTTGTTGTTGTTGCTGTTGTTGTTGTTTTTTGTTTTGTTTTTTTAATTTTTGGTTTTGGTTTTGGTTTTGGTCTTATTGCTGTTGGTCTCAATGACCCTGATACCTGACCATTAGTTCCTACATGCAAAATTATCAGGTTTGAATCATTTTCTGTGCCAATAGGATGCTTTTGTTTTTCCTACTAAATCAATATGTTTGACATATAGTGTGGAACATTTGATAGGCTTTGTGTGACGTGAAACATGTACAGCATTATAGCAGGGGTTTTAAGTGTTCAGACAATAGACCATGTCAGAAATGAGTTTCACCACCAGATGGCTCTGGGGTACTATCCACCCTAGCCTGACAGAGTGCCAACTAGCTAAGCATGGCAGAGTATGGGAGGTGGACAGTCTTTGAGTTGAAACAGGAACTAATCAAGAGAGGGGCACCAATTACAGGCAAAAAGTGTGATTTAGTAGAATGGTAAGTACTTGCTGATCAGTTTCATATATTATCTTACAGGAATTTATCCCAAGATTATAAGTTTAGTCACTTTACTCCAATGGGTTGAACCAGCAGTTTACATCACTGGTCATATATTGCTCTGTGTGTGTATAAATACCTCTCTTGGCCACACACAATTCTGTGACAAGTCAAATTATGAGACTGTGATTAAAAGTATAATGAATGTTCCATAAACAGAGACTTTCATAGCCATACATATATTATTTTGAATGTGGAATAACCTGGTCAAAGTGTACATAAGCCACCAGTAGCCTGACCTGAGCCAAGCCTCTGGGGCCCAGCCAGTAGCTTGTATATTGGGTCACTCCAGGGGATAAGCAAGGTGTTAATGCTGCTGTTGTCTAGTTCCTCTGGGGAGAGTGCTTTATTGGTGTGCTGTGTATACAAGACACTTGTTGGTAATGTGTTTGTCCAGAATAACAATGAGGTAAAAACACTGCATACTCAAATACAAAGATGAAAAACTGAACAAGAAAAGGAAAAGTAACTTTGGGATGGGACATGCGCATTGGCGGTATGTTCTGTGTGCTTTCAGTTATGGTTTTGAATCCTTGGTCGGGCCATTGAGGAAGGGGTGTTTCTTTTTTCAGACTGAGTATAGGTTCAGAATGAAAATTGTTATTTCTGTCATATGCGTCAAGTCTGAAAAAAAAGTGCTAGACTAAATATGTGTCCTGTCAACTTAACTGTATGAGGTAATGAAGGGCAGCCAAGCTGTTCAAATGTAAGGGAAAAGGTAAACTTTCAAACTGGAGGGGACATAAAGTTACTTTTCCTTTTCTTGTTTAGTTTTTCATCTTTGCCTTTGAGTATGCAGTGTTTTTACCTCATTGTTATTCTGGACAAACACATTACCAACAAGTGTCTTGTATACACAGCACACCAATAAAGCACACTCCCCAGAGGAACTAGACAACAGCAGCATTAACACCTTGCTTATCCCCTGGAGTGACCCAATATACAAGCTACTGGCTGGGCCCCAGAGGCTTGGCTCAGGTCAGGCTACTGGTGGCCTATGTGCACTTTGACCAGGTTATTCCACATTCAAAATAATGTATGTATGGCTATGAAAGTCTCTGTTTATGGAACATTAATTATACTTTTAATCACAGTCTCATAATTTGACTTGTCACAGAATTGTGTGTGGCCAAGAGAGGTATTTATACACACACACAGCAATATATGACCAGTGATGTAAACTGCTGGTTCAACCCATTGGAGTAAAGTGACAAAACTTATAATCTTGGGATAAATTCCTGTAAGATAATATATGAAACTGATCAGCAAGTACTTACCTTTCTACTAAATCACACTTTTTGCCTTTAATTGGTGCTCCTCTCTTGATTAGTTCCTGTTTCTACTCAAAGACTGTCCACCTCCCATACTCTGCCATGCCTAGCTAGTGGGCACTCTGTCAGGCTAGGGTGGATAGGACCCCAGAGCCATCTGGTGGTGAAATTCCTGACATGGTCTATTGTATGGATATGAGGACCATACTTTATACACAGTAAGTTCCCATTTTTAAGTTGTCAGATAACTATGGGCATGTTTAGAATAATTACATGCAGCAAGTAGGAACAGTCAAGGTGTTTTATTACACAACAGTTTGACCAAAGAGCACAGCAGATTAACATAGCACTTTATCTTCTGTTGGCCTGCTACATGTATGTGTCTTACCCTGAATACGAAACATTTTACATTTACATAGATGTACATATGTAGTTCTTTCATAATTGAAATCACAGTGTAGGTGTAATTGTTACAGAGTTTTCATGCTTCATGTGTTGAAAAGTATACGAAATAGCAGGACTTTCCAATCATAAAATCAGTAAAAAAAGTGTGACAATCTCAGAGTTTGAAGAAGTACACGAGAGTCAGTATCCTATGAAATATAAATGTTTATTGTTTGCTCTTATCCTTTGTGAAGAACTTTGTTGTGACCCTAAGTGAAGAAGGTTGGTGCCACATTATCACTGTGGAGTCAGTTAACAGTAACAAGGTAAGGGTTTTAACATTGTTTGTGCAGATATGTCAAAATATACCTTAATAAGATTTGCAATAATATGAAAATCACACTTTCCCCCCAATCATTCATTGTAAAACTACCATCTTTTTTGCATCATACACAAGTATGATTTAGGTTAAAGGTTTGTCCCAGCTTCAAGTAAACGTGAGACAGTCAACATACAAATGGTCGACCTGGTATTCACAAAAATGTTTTTTGAACTTAAGCTGAAAATAATTTAATACTGCCTCTGTGTCATCCTAATACCAGAAATTACCAATGATTACAGTATGGTTTGAATTAAAATTTGCATAATATGTATAACATGGAATGTAAAGATACATAGAAATATAAAGGCGCAGGTCAAGTTGTGTTCAAAGATTTTTTTTTTCTTTTTCAAGGATCCTTCAGAGAAAATTCAAGAAGAAATTTGTCTCAGTGTGCTTAAGCCAGTCCACAGGCAACACCTGGCAGCTAACAACAAAGTAGTGCTCATTGGAGACATAGGTCAGTTATCATCCCACTGTGATCATACATGTACCAGCATGAAATGAACCATAAAAGACAAAGAAATGTAACACAGCAAGCTGTGAAGACAATTTTTGTTTGATCCTGTTTATTAGGTAAACCTTCATCCTGAGAAAACAAATAAAAAGCATGCATTTCCTTTGAATCAAAAAATTTATAAAAAAAAACATGTGGACACCTTTTCCCTACAAGTTCAGTGGGAGCAGCAACAAAGTAACACACCAAGTACCTATCTCTGCATGCAAACCCAGTACATGTATTTTAATGTCACAGCTGTCATTACTGCATGATTGTGTCGAACTTGTTGCATTGTGTGACAAATTACAAATGAATATCAGAAACATTGAAACACTGTCACAACCACAATTAATTAAACAATTAAACAGTGCAAAATGAAACAAGCTTGCAATAACCATGGGTAAATTGATGAAGCAGGAACTTAAAAAATGCAGAGTAGCAAAATAAAAAGAAAACTTTGAAGTTAACTTCAACAGTAACATAAATAAACCAGAAACACTGTAAAATGAGGCAAAAAAATCTTACCCCATTGAGAGGTCTCACATGCACATGACCAAGTATGCCAGTGCACAGTGGCAATTGCATTTCACTGCTGCAACTACTGTAGTCCCATAATCAAATGGTTAAACAAAAACTGTCTGCACAGTTTCCTGTTTTGAAAGAAAAACATAGATCAGGAATGAGCCTGTTCAGGGAATTCCAGGATTTCAGGGAATTTTGTGTCATAGACTTACAGAAATTCCTGGATTTCTGGTTGAACTTCTAAAGAAAGTTACATTTTTCCCCCACTCAAATGTTGTTTTTCACTGATGTTGAGTACTTTATATGATACTTTCAGGGAATTTTTTTCTTGGTCAGGCTCATTTCTGATACATACATGTAGAGAACTATACAAGGACAAAATGTTTGCTGTGCTGCCACTTTATGGGTTTGACATGTCCTGATTTATGCACACACTTACATTCTTTGTATTCATATCAAAGGTCCCCAGATACATATGTCAGAAGGTGTAGAAATGCTGTTGGTTCAGAAGCATGATATGTGGATCTTTATACATCAAGGAGTCATTTATGGACTTGACGCACACTAAGTTACTCACTTACACATACATTTTGATTGGTGTTTTAGATTCTGATGGCAAGATAGAGTTACTGATTGGCTACTCTGACAGAATGGTGAGAGCATATCGCTGGGTAAATGTTCCAGACAAGGACAGCTGCAGTTCATCAGCAGGGCAAGGATCTGGTCTATCTGGCAAACTTCATCTTCTTGAGAAATGGCAACTGGCTGGGCAGGTACAAATACAGCACATGTCAATGTGTGATGGATTTTTTTTTCTTTATTTGTTATTTTTATGTTAAATTGACATGTTGAGATGGTAACTTGTTTTCAGTCTCCAGTACTATTCTGGTAAAAAAAAAAAAAAAGTAATGCGAGGTTTTGACTGCTACTGGAGAACCTCAGGGCGTGGTTTTTCCAAAACATGTGGTCGGTAAGTTCTTACTCTGGCTTAAGCATATGCTGTTCTGTTTGGCTCAAGGGTAAGTGTCTGGCCATTCAGCAATGGGATGTACTTCATAATTTCACAGGTGAGCAGAGCTCAGGTTTTTCAAAATCCTGTGATGAAGATGAGTACCTTTTGTTCTGTAGGGCCGTGAAGTGGATCAAAATATGTATATGTCTACAATACATGTAATCCCTATTGACATCAACTTGAGCTAGGCCAGCAGCTATTCACTTGATGACTCTTGCCAAGTCATATGGTTAAAAAAAAATGGCTTTCTAGCAATATGTCAGCATTTGGGGAAAAAAATAATCAAAATGTGAGAACTCATTCATCGACATACAGAACTACACTGAGGTAGGTGGACAGAGACACAGGTAACATATAGAGTGAATTTGTTACCAAAAATTAAAGGGAATGCATATGTTTAACAAAGACAGTTTTATGCAGTTAAAATATACACTTACCTAGTCTTCTCATTGCTAAAATATACTGTTAGTTAGGTAACGTTACCTCTTGACCAGCATTGCCAAGACCTTCATGTCTGGCCAACTACACCGGACACAATTGAGTTTGGTTGCTAACTTGATTTTTTCCAAAAGCCTGATGGTCCCATCTCTCAGTTCCTATGGATCTGGTGGTGACTTCTGGGAGGCATGCATCCTTGTTCTTCCGTCCTCCTCGAAGGCTACTTCTGGCATGGTCTGTAGAGTTGGGAGCTCATGAACCTTTGGTAACTATCACTGTTCTAGCGCTACTCGCACCAACCCTTCTGTGGAAAATCCTTTCTGAGCGGTGCTGGACTCTTCAGAGACAAGGATAGTTTATATTTGATATATGGATACCTGTTGAAATGTGGAGGTAGAGCTGGTCATGTTGGCTTGAAACCAAGATTTCCAAGATGGCATCTGGCCTATCAGATCGCAGACAGAGGGAGGACAGTACCCACCAGGCAATTGCTGCTTGGCAGCGATCCGTAAGTGTTGATCCAGTGACCAATTCTCCTTCTCCCTTGTTGGGAAAAGGTCAGAAGATAGATTCACACAGCTACTTTATGGCAGCCTAGGACAACCATGACCATTGTTTTGGTTTTTGCCAGCAAGTTGGCAATGTGTGCTCTCTTGAGTGAACATGTGCGTTTTGTTCTGGTTGGGGAGAGGACAAGTGGCTGCTCTACAAGCAGGCCCAGACAAAGAGCGAGAGAGTTAGGCATAGGTGGCAAGTCATTGCAGCCAAGTGCCAGGCCTTGGACTCTTGGTTCTGCCGAGTCTTCTCCCGCGACTACAATAGAGAAGTCTAGATGATCCCACGTGGAATGCTCGCAGGCTCACATGGCCACCATCTCTACACCTGAAACCATCCGAGGGAGTAAGGACAGGAGACACCTCAGTGGCAAGTAGGGCAGCAAAAGATCACCTCGTGGGGATCTCAAGTGCCCAGCTCAACCAAAGGTGACCGGTGCTCCCTTGGCCAGTGACCTGAGGCTCTCGGCAGCCTTGTAGTCTATGGCTAGGACTGCACAGATGTAAGTGGATCTGTTCAGGGCCCTCCCTCTCAGCCCACCACTTTGGAGTCCACTCTGAAGAGGCAGGCTAAGCACTGTTTGGATCTGAGCTCCAAACACCATGTCCACAGACACAGAATGCATGTCCTAGGACTACAAAATGTCCTGGCCAACCAACCCTTGAGAAGAGGTCAGCCAGTAGGAACAGAGTGGTTGCTCCACCCACGGGTTATTCAGGCCATGTGGGCCAGGTGAGGTACCCCACACATAGATCTGTTCACAACAAGTGCAAACGCAAACTTTCGGTTTAGGTGTCACCTGTACCGGATCCCCAGGTGCTAGCAGTGGATGCTGTAGCCATGCACTGGAGAAACATTTGGGCATACACCTCTCCACTGCTGCAGATCCTCCCAAGGGTAAGGTTCGGTCCCATGACTGCAATTTGATCCTGGTCGCCCCATGGTGACTGAGGACAAATTGGTCCCTGGACCTCCTGGAATTAAGCATTGAGCCTCCGCTATGTTTACTGGCATGGCCGAAAATTCTGGTGCAACCGCAGATGAGCATGTTCAACAGGAACCCTCAAGTGCTCAACCTCCACACATAGCGGTTGTTGCACAGCACATCCACGACAGAGGCTTCTCACAAGAGGTTACAGATAGAATTGCCAGAGAGGGCTTCAGTCCTTTTCACTAACGGGTTATTTGGCTCGTTGCAAAATGTTTTCAGATTGGTGCGGCACTTGGAAAATACATCCATAATCTCGATGCAATTCACACATTGCCAACTTCTTGCTTTACCAGTGGGAAGTCACTGGTAAGAGCTTAAAAACCATGGAGGGGGTCCAATCAGCCATCTCCTCAACCCTGGTGAATGTCTTGGACATTAGCATTGGGAGGGATCCTTATCTGTGGGCACTCATCCCATCCTTCTACACTTACAGACCAGCTGACAGGCAGGTTCTACCAAGGTGGGACCTCCTGTTGGTCTTAGTCCTGTTGAAGAAGTGTCCCTTTGAGTGTGTAGAGGACTGTGGATGGTTGGACCTCAATTATTGGATGTGGAAAACTTGTTATTAAGAACACATTACAGCACCATATGCCACTTAAGCAGGTCTCCATGCACTTAAGGTGCTTTGCCAGAGCTCCCATCAAAATTGCATAGGTCCAGTGCCAATCCATGCTGTTGCACTCACTGACAGCGAGCCCCTGTACACTGGCACAGCACTCCTGGCGGCAGCAATGTGTAGTGCTGGGATGATATACAAGTAATCGATTAGATTAATGATTCAGCAGCTCAAACTCGATAATCGATTACCAAAATTCTGGTATCGACTTTGGTGTGCTTCATGAAACAATCAAATCAAGGCTTCCATGTACCAATGTCTTTTCCCACCCATGTTGTGTGTGTAAACTGTATTAAAGTTTATTTCGACATTTTACTGCCATCTATATTGTTTCAAATGTTTAAGACTTAAAGGTGGCTCCTATGAGAGCGACCTGTATTTGTCTTAATAGGAGTCCCCCAGCCACATCAATTATATCATTATGTACATATATCTCAATATTGAAATTGTCATTGTATTGATTGGCTAAAATAAATGAGTTTTGAGTTTGAGTTTGTGTTTGTCATTTTACTTGTTACTCCATCCAATGCTATCCATAGGTTTGAGTCCCATCTTAAGTGCGGTCACTTTTTTTACCAAGCAACATGCCACAGGCCATGCAACACAAGTGAGTGCAAACAGGCACGCTCCCGGGCATGGTTTTCCACTATGTATGTATATTTTTTCTGACCTTTTATCTTGAATTTCATTCCGATCATAATCTGTCATACAGATGTGTCCCATTCAAACATTTGAATAAAATGAAAACAAAATTTTGTAAAAAATATCAATAACAACATGACGCAGTGGAGACAGGGATCAACAACATGCCGTATTTACAAGAAACCTTCGCTTCATCACCATGTAGTGACTTATCTGTGTATTTTCCCCTTGTTATTTTCCTTGCTTTCCAAAAGGAATTTTCATTCCTGCCTATATCTGTGTCTAGATTTGTTCCATGGAAGTCTTTGTGAAAATATAGCATCTTAATCCAATAATCTTTGCGTAAATATGACTCGTTTGCCTTCCTAAACATTGTGGACATGAGACATGCACATGGGCAACAAACAAGTTTGATTGGGCAATGAGCAGTATGTGATAAAATCCACTCAATGAAGAGCTTCAAATGCCTTAAGCGCATTTATAATGAGGAAAAATGATGTCTCCATTCCCCAATCTGGACTATTTTTAAAGGGGTACTTTTCTTAGCCAGTAAGAGAGCTTATTACATAGAAAGACAAAACTCTGAGGATTCCAGCAGTATAAAACATAATGGCAGACAATGCGAAACATGACCACAAAGATGTAAAGTTACTAAGTTTGGGGGTACATTTTGCAGTTTTATCATTCAAAATGTTGTGAAAAACAGACAGTTTTTTTATTTTTATTTGTTGGATAAGAATATACTTTTCTTACCACAAAATTGAAATAGCCCTATGCAAGTATTGAAGTTTGTCAACAAGTTGAAGTTTGTCTATGAGAAAATGCACTTGCTTGCAACATTGGGGGCCAGCAGAAAGCTGATGAAGGTTGACTTGCAGTGGCTCGAATCGACATATAAAAGTCTCTAGATGAGGCTTTGCTGAGGGGCACAAAATCGACCAAGGTGTCGTCTTCCACCCTTCAGCCTGCTGCGGATGGGCGTGGTCCACGGTACCAGCAGAAGCCAGAGAGGTGGATGATGAAGCCCAAGAAGGGTTGTTAGCCTTTGAAGTCAGGTTCTTCTGGTTCTAAGGGCGGCTAGAAGCCAGGGCCTTGCCCCTAGGGTCACATGCCGGTCATCTGACACCTCTGTGGGCCCACCAGTCTGCAGTCCCTCTCTGCCTTCTTTGCAAGGGTCAGTCATAGGCCAACTAGTGTGGTTCGCTGATGAATGGGATCACATTACAAACGATATTTTTGTTAGGAATGTCGTTGGTCATGGTTACCTGCTGGAGTTTGCTGAAGGCAACCCTCTTCCCCTCTCAAGAGTTCCTTTTTCTTTTCTGCTTTGTGTAGAGGCAGAACGGGAACTCTTGCACAAGGCTGTGCAAAAGCTCGTGGACAAACAGGTACTCAAACCTGTGTTAGACAATGGGTCCCCAGGATTCTATAGTTGTCTCTTTTTGATGCCAAAAATAGACGGCGGGCACAGGCTGGTAATCGACCTGTCGCCTCTCAAATCTTGTCTTGTAGTGCAGGAATTCAAGATGGAGACCCCGGCCACCATCATGGCAGTGATGCAATTGGGCAACCTTGATTATAAGACCTGAAAGATACTTATTTTCACATTTCCGTAGCCTCAGAGTCTTGGAAATTTCTGCACTTTATGGTTAATGGCAGAGCATTTCAGTTCTGTGCTCTCCTGTTCAGTCTGGCACCGACACCACTCATCTTTACCTAGGGCAAGGGATCTGGTTGCACATTTATCTGGACGATTGGCTCCTGCGGTCCTAGCACCATGGCCTGTTCTCCAGAACACACAGTTCGTGCTGGATCTGTGTGTGAAGTTAGAATGAATCGTAAATTTCACAGTCTAGTCTGACTCCCACGAGCGAGTGCGTGTTTTGGGGGATTCAGTTCTTGACAGTCCCCTTCATCTGTTTGCCATCAGAGGACAGGTGGAGATGGCTTGTCTCCCTTTGAATCGGTTCAGGAGGGCTTCAGCCCTGTCGGTGCATCAGTGGATGCATCTGATTGAGACCTTAATGTCCATGGACTCTCAGGTTTCTCTGGGGAAGCTTCATCATTGGCCTGTCCAACTCAGTTTTTGGGATCATTGGGATTGAAAGAGCGGGCTTTTGTCCCAGTGTATTGTGATCCAGCCTTACAATCAGCTGGATTCTGAGTTGGCAGTCTCGCTGAACAAATGCGATGCCTGTGCAGTCCCTGGTGCGGTTTAACACCGCAGTGACCTTGTTTGCCGAGGCCCCCATACAGGGCTGGGGAGCACATTTGGACTCTGTGACAGCTTCAGACAAATGGCCTAGTCAGTGGAGGCACTTTGCCATCAATTGGCTAGAACTGGACGCGATTTGTCTTGCCTTTATCCAGTTCAGTTCTCAGATGGAGAATAAGCACTTCTTGGTGATGTGCAACAACCATACAGCAGTCGCACCCTCCTCCCAAGCATTTTTATACAGTGAAACCTCATTATAATGACACCCAGATATCCGACATATTCAATATATTGACACAAATTTTCCTGGGAAAAGGTTTATTGTCTTTGTTATTTAACTTATTTGTATGACATATTCAGTTATCCAACACATTTCTTAGGAAACAGATGGTGTCATTATAATGAGTATTCACTGTATCAGAAATGGTGGTCAAGGGGTAATGTTATGCAACTATTACATGAAAGTTTTAATAATTTCAGTATTAGTAACTATACTTACCTCTTGACCACCAGAGAGAGGCCCACCCGTCTGACCACCCTGCCTACTTCACGTAGGTGATGTCAACTGACCAATCATCGAGGAGGAAGGAAGAACAAGGGAGCTACACAGCAGGAGTCACCACTGGATCCATAGGAACTAAGAGATGGTGCCACCGGGACCGTCAGGTTTTTGGAAACAGTCGAGTGAGTAAACCAACTCAATTGTGTCGCGTGTATTTGGCCAGACAGGGAGGTCTTGGCAATAGTGGTCAAGAGGTAAATACTGTAAATTGCTTTGATTTCACTGTATTCTTATTTTCACTTATTTCGCTGATGGTACAAAACCGTGAAAATAAAAACACAGTGAAATAGTATTTTAACATTGTTTGAATAGAAATTATGTCCAAAATAGTGAAATTAAAAATACAGTGAAATTTCAAAAATAGAAAAACCGTGAAAATTTAAACACGCGAAAATAAATCAATTTACAGTATACAGCGTAATCTCCCTATCAAGACCACCCAACTCAAGGGACTGAAAAATGTGGTCTGAATAGGGAGTGGTCTTAAGGGGGATATGATTTAAGTAAGGATAAACAAAAAGGGTCCATAAATTGGTGGTCGTAATATATAGAAATGGTCTCGTTACAGAGGTGGTCTTAATTGGAAATTCTACTGTGCCTACTTATACCAAAATTACTCAAAATTTCACACTTTAAGGCTTTATTTGAGCAGACATAAACTATGTCCATGGATATTATAGTATGAGAAATTTCCTGCAACCCGCACCATGCTCTCCATCTTTGATCACAGATAGGCTCAATCACACTCAATAAGAAGGCAGATGGAACATTAGATGTGATGGTGTCACAGCCTGGTGGCACCTTTGTCAGCCTGGTCTTCAGTAAACATCCCACACCTGAACAGAGTGAGGGGGTACCTGCACCCGAGGGGCAAAGGTCAGTATATCTTGTAGTACTATTTTGTTTTGACTTACTTGTTAAATAGTCTCACTCTGTAACTTTTATGATCTAACTGGGCTAAAATGACATCTTCAGGAAACGTAGCTAAAAGATTATAAACATTGTATGCATAATCATGTTGGTAAGCCCATTGCTACTGATAGTGTTTGGAAATTGCTGATTTTATAATCAAGTGGTTGTTTCATTCCTTACGTTTAAACAACCCACTTTCCACTACATGTATATGCAATCACCAGTGCACCACCAGCTAATATGAGTCTGAAACAGTGCAGATGTTAATTTTAAATGATTATAATACTGTTGCAAATGAATCAAAAGTGCATGTCATACCAGTATGTATGTTTGTTTGTTTTTTTTGTATTATTCATTTCATTTTTTTTTTTTTAAATATAATATCATACTTATTCAAGGTACATACCTGCTGTTCCCTCTGTGATATATCATCCGCTGGGAGCTCCAAGAGCCAGGAATCCTAGTGTCAGTACAGAAGTAATGGGTAACATCAGCCGTAGAAAGAGAGGAGAGGAAACTGATGTACCAAGTAGCTACTATGCAGCGTGTACCTTAGATGGCAAGTTCACACTTTTCATATTAAAATTGACTTGAATGTGCCATTGATTTTTTTTTCTACTTCAGGTTTTTCAATAAATTTCTTGTTCTTGATTTTGTTTTTTTTTTTCTTATAAGAGCTTCTAAGAGAGCTTTATTGGAAGTGAGGCTTGTTTACAGGCTTGAACTCCTTTAACAGACACTCAAGCAGTGCAAACATGTTGATGCTTTCAAAGTTGGAGAATTTTCAGTAACAAATAGATGAAGGGAGCACTTTAACATTTAAAGCAACAATCAGCTGTTATTTTCAAAATGTGTTGAAACAATTTAGATCAATGAAACAGGATCTACAACTGTTGTATCAGCATGGCACTTTCCCCATTAGAAATCATCAGCAAGCTTGTGATGTTGTAAACATTGACTGTCTCTTGCTTGTCAGTAGCCCTTTCCGGCAGATTGTTCAAAAGTGCCTTAATGTATAGTATTGTCTGCCTTGACATTTTTACTTAAATTTCATGTTACTAGAAAACATTTTTGCTGAGATTGGTTCGCAAGACCATTCATGATGGAATGCCCTAGGTCAGTAGCTTTCCTTGAAGTGGGTTGCGTGCAATGCGCCCAACCCACACCCAGGAGAGCTATTGACTCAGTCGTACCACAGTGTGTGACCAGGAATGGGGTAAGATAAGATGTTATCAGTCAATATACCCAAAATGTGCCAAGAAAAGCTAAGACACAATCTCCAGATTTTTTACTGTATAATTCCCACTTATGTAAAAATCAAATTACAAAGACAGGGTTCTAAAACTAAATTTAAGAGCATGAGTTTCATAACACTTGTTACCTGACCAGATATCTGAGTGTAACAGCATATCATTCAGCAAATCATCCTCGTACATGAACATGTATACTATTATACTGATGGACAGGCACCATAACCCTTCTGGCTGGCAACGATGAGATCATGTGGTCACTCTATGTGGACCATCAGCTGTTTGAACTTACAAAGTTGGATGTTACTGTGAGTATATCTCTGCACAAGGAAGCACAATTAAAAACACCTAGTTTGCATGCAGATAATCATTTGAACAAAACAAGAGCAGGAGTGTTTACTTTTTGTTTTTAGCTTATATACTCATGCAACATGTCCCAAATCTAATCATTGACCAGAGTTTAAAAATTCAGTTTATGCTCATTTAATTTGTACTCTTTTGATTATGTAAATTTAGTTTTGTTTTTTTTTTCATTGTCAATGTGATTCATATCAAATCAAAATGTCTCACATCTTTTCTGAGAAGTTAAATGTTTTGTATTAAAAATGAGATAATTTCTAAGTGGTGTTCTGTGCCTTTATTTTGTACACCGGCTTTCTTTGTGACAGGGAGATGGTACAGAAGAGGTTGTTGCATGTTCTTGGGATGGCCAGACATACCTGGTCAACCTCAACAAGCAGGTTGTACGCTTCCAATTCCCTGAGAATGTGGCAGCATTCTGTGCAGGTGAGGCATTCTACATACTGTTTCTTCTTGTCACCAGTCTCATTCATGATTTATAAGTTAGGTAATACATGCAGCAAACATTTAACTTACTTTATGCATCATTTTTAATGGTTGTAGGATGGGCCCCTCCAAATACAAATGAAGGAAAAATTTCTCCTGACAGAATTGTAATCCTACTTGGCAAAGATGCACCATGCTTTCTTTTTTTTGGGGGGGGGGGTTGGGGGGGACGGGGGGGTAATCTCATACAGGACTCATTTGGCTTTAATATCTTAGGGCATCACCTCACTCCGGCTAAGGTGGTGCCGTCAGTTGATTCAATAAAATATCAAATCTCCTAACTTGTTTCTGATTAGATTTATTTTCTGTGAGCAGGCTACTTTGCTGTGGATGGGAAGCGTAACGTACCATGTCTGATCTATGCCACATTTAACAACAGCATCCATGTCTTCCACAACATCTTCTTGGAGCAGATTGGCTGCAGCAACCTGTTATGTCAAATGGACTGTATGGAAGGGGTTCAGGACCTGCTGTCATACCTTAATGTAGATGGTCAGTTTATTCTCCCCTTAATATTGCCTTAATATTTGAACAAAGTAATATTACACTGCTTGCTGCCAGGCCTGTGGCAACTGCTTTTCAGTGTTGTTTGAATTAGAAATTATAGTGATTTCTTTAAAAAAAACTAGCGCATTTATACCCAATGTTATCGCATTAGTTTTACGATTCATAAGCCAAAAAGCATCTTTGAACAAAGGAAATCTACCAAAAACCTGGATGCTTGGATAAAAAGAGAAATCTCTCATCTCTGCTTAATTTTTTTTTTTTTAGATAGTTTTAACATAGTTGTCAATGTGGACCCCCCCCCTTCTTAAATGGCAGTGCGTCACAAATAATCTCTCTCTGCTTTCTGACTTACTCCTCCATGGACCGTATGGTATTTTGGTCATATTCTAAAAGTAATGATTGCGAATGTAGGTTATAATGGGAATTTCTATATGAAATTTGTCATACTGTCTGTGATGAAAACAAGATGCCATGTGCAGATACATTCACGCTGTATCCTGCTTTGTAGGTTAGGCCTACAGTTTAATGACAGCTTTCTTCATGTTAAAATTGGTGGGTCTCAGGTAGATCCAGACTCAACCTTGTACTTTTTGTCAATTGCAGCCAGCAAGCCTGAAGAAGTTAGACAGCTGTACCATTGGTGTCTCTATGGTAGGCATCCACACACTCCTAACAGCTGATCACCGCTGCCAGCACTTACTTTAGTGGAAGAGTAGCAGCATTTTTGCTGGTTCAGACGTGGTCCCAAGAAGAAAGTCTCATCAAAGTCATCTGAGATTTGAGGCCTTGTTCAGGTCTACCCCAAGCACAGTAAACAAGAAGACTTGAATGCTAGTCAAAGTGGAAGGATCACTTATTGGGAGATCATACAGTTGTAAGAAATAGGTTCCCTGTCAAATAAAACAATTCTCATTTTGAAATAACAATTCCAGCCAATACAGGCGGAACATGTGCCATACAGAACTGTGTTCCTTGTTCTAAAGAGTTTTGTGAAAGCTGAGATACATTACTGAGAAAAGATTTGTGCACCCATCTAATAGGATCAAAGATTCATGACAAGTGTGCATGGGGACTTGGATACCGGACTTTGGTTACAAAAAATGTAAAATTGATTTTTCTCCAGACAATCAGGTTCCTATAACAGAATCATCACCATCAACTATAAATTTGGTGGAAACATACTTAAAATGGAGTGCATTTGCAAATCAAAAACTTGCAGTTGTTTAATGCTGTCTATTGTATGCTAAAACATTCATGAACAACTCAGATTTTTGTGTCTCCATGCTGAGGAGTGAGAAGACTGGGCAAGTGTTGATAAGAACAAAATACACAGCGTGCCAAATAAGCCCGATGTGTTTCGTCCTTCACTGGACTCATCAGAGGCTAATGAGTAATGATTGACCACAGGTTGAGCGTAACTCTAGTCTTATGCCCAGCAGTACAGAGAGTTGAAATCTTTCAACTCCACAGTCAAGTGGTTCCATGCTGAGGAGGTTTGACTTGCTGTGTGGCAACCTGAGCCAAGATGGACCCAGTTTACAACACTGACCTGTGTTACTGGTACATCATGCCATATTGTATGAAGATGTATGCTAGGCTTTAAAGTAACTTAAGTTATACATTGGATAAATGAAGCTATAATTGGAGCATCATTCAAACAATACCTGTTATTGTACGAAATCCCAATTTTTACATGGGGGACATAGTATGGATGCAGACACAACTGTAGTATTATGGTCTCACTTGACCCTTGTATCTAGGGTCCTTATGTATTCCACACAAGTAACTAAACTGTTGGGAAATGAATTTCTGAATAAACACTGTCAATATCCATCATCTCCATGCATTTTCCATTCACTCAAGGCAGCTACAGGATTTGTGTAGCCCTCTTGATCCACAGTTAAAATGTAGGGCATGTCCAGATGAACAAATCACTGCCATACAGATAATTTTGAATACAAAAGGCCACTCTGGCTTTTGTAAGTATAATGTTTAGATCTCCAGATGGATTAGGGCTTGCCACACTTGGTTTTCTTTACATTTATGTCACTTATATGTGTATAGATACATGTGAGAAAGATGTGTTGTATGTACATGTCAGTTCATACAGGAATATGCATGCAGGGACATACTTGTGCATGGTGTATGCTTTAGAGTGCTCCCAAGACTTGTTATTGGAAAAATCCAATTTCTGGTGTGCTTGTCGAAAACAAATTGTCATATAAGAATTCAACCATAGTCTCTGGAATATGATAAGTGTCTCAATAGCATGTACAAGTAACAGTAAACAAATCCAGATGTCTGGTCAGTATTTACATGGGAAGAATAAATGACACAGATACTCAAGGTAACAGACTATAAAACACCACTTGTCAGGTAAAACAAATTTATTTCTTAATTGTGTGCAGCTTACAGCTGCTTGTAAATGCACCAAAATGGAAGACTGAAATACAAGTTATTCCATAGAAACTTTTCTACCAATCTGTTGATCTACTTGTATTTGTTTTTCATAATAGATATACTGAAGGTAAATCAGATAGTATTTTTGACTTGTTCACAAGAAAAGGAATCACTTGCAAAGTTTAATTTGAGATGCACAGTGATGAGCCTATGAAGTACACACTTTACAAACATTTCTGAGACAGCATGTCTTGGGCATAGGTAAATTTAATAACTGAACAGGGCACAGGGCAATGTAATGGAAGGAGCTGAAGGAACTCTAGAAAGTTTTTTGCAGAAGCAAATATTGTACTGGTGTTTAGGCAGTTTGTTTTTCAGTATATCAAAAATTGATAAAAGTACCCAGAAGGGCTAGCTTCCCCTCAGAAGGATACTTTCATTCAAATAAACAAATAATAGTGAATGTCATACACACTTTTTTGCCAGAAAGTTAACTAGGCGAGTTTTTTTTTTGATAAAGCATATTTTCCCAAAATTAATTGAAAAAAGCAGAAACCCCATTAGTGCAAGGACTGGTGATTCAGACTTTGCATTTACTTGTGGAACAACTGAAAAAAGCTTACATCGGGCTTTAAAAGTGACATGGTGATACCTGTGAAACTCATTTAAAAAAATGATGCATACATGCAACAGTTTTGACATGAATGTCTAGTTATGGCCGTTGATTATTTTATGAACCATTGTTGGCAACATCACTTGCACTTGTGTACCAGTAGAATCTTACTGCTGTATTGGTGAGGAACTTATGGTGTGTTTTTATTACACCATTGATGAGTGCATGTGTCTACAAACTAAACCTACTGTTCGACATTTACTGATCATTAGGAGGCTCAAATAGAGGTGTGCACTTCCATCTAAAGGCACACTTAGTATCTTGGCATAGCCCCAGGAGCCTGGCCATATAGACAGCTACTGGGCACATTCACTGAATATTCATTGCTTGGAACATACTTGCTGAGAGTATTTCCTATAATTTTTGTTCGTGCCAGTTTCATTTTTAAAGGATACATTTCTGCCTGACCCTATATTTTGTTTTGTAGATTTCTCTCTACTTAAAAGTCCCATTGTTATTTTAGCACAAAAAATTAGCATAGTTCTGTCTGTTTCATATGTTGTAAAACCACTCAGAATTAACACCTACAATAGCTGAACATAATCCATATTACAATTATGAAAGCTGCAGTGACTATGCAAAGGATTCCCATTTCTTTGATTGGTAAACATGGCATTTCAAAGATTACAATAAACACACTTAGTGCAAGATTCAAACTCCCTCTCGTTTTGAAAGTTTCTTATGAATGCATGACCATGCACATTAAGCCATAATTTTCATGATCCACGAAACTGCTACTTGTTTAAATTATACTTGGTACAAATAAGAACAAGGCATGCCTATTACATGCCAAAACATGACATGCATTACAATATGGGATGATGCATTGATTGTGACTAACTCCCAAGGTATTTCAATCCATAACATCACTTATGGGTCTTTACAACTAAGAGTACAAGCCCTGTCATTTTATTTGACCTTCTGCTGGAATTTACCTTTTTTTTTGTTCGTACCTGTGCACCTACATACATCACTACTGCAACTGTTGCATGTACAATTGGTCCATTTCAGTCACTATTTCACCAACACATTTATAGTCACATTTGCACCACTTACTGCATTAAAAAATAGACATGTATTGTTGAACACCACACATGGACCAATTTGAAACTACTGTACTTGTTCTATGGGTAAAATCAACTTTTTCTTCAAAAAAAGACATGCTTTTAGGTATTTACTGATGTTTGCTTTTGAGCCTGAACACAAAAAGATAAATATATTTTGACCTAAACTATTTATCATACAATAATATGAGCCTTGAGGAACTTTATACATGTATATCCAACACAAAAGCTACACGACTTCTAATAGTCGAACAATAAAATGAGTTGACTTGACAAGCACAAGAGCACTTGGTCTAAAAGGAGTCCTAAAATGCACCAGTTACAATGCATCCATGTACGTGTACCTTTAACTATAAGGTAACATTTACACATTTAAAACAATGTCCAAACTGGCTCCTTTTGTTGCATTGTTCCTAGTGACAAACCTGCTGCCTTTTCCTCTTTAACGAAACACTCTTTTGGCAAATTTACAAATGTACATGTTTTATAAGTCCATCTTTAAATGACCTGGTTGATTCATTTCACTTTCTTCTGAGCTGTTCCAATGTTGCAGTTGTTGACCTGAAATGAAAGAGGACAATTAACTACAGGTTCGTGAAAAGTAAATTCAATGACTTTTTCAAGCACTTAAATCAAGTTTTCAAGGACCAGATCCAGCAATAGAACATAACTGACAAATTGTTTAAATCATCACTTTTCAACCCTCTACTAATGAGACCAATGCATCTTAGTCCACATTTATTTATTCCAACCTTGTATGAATAAGACTCAGTTTTTGAAATAGGCAGTAGACTTTCCACAAACTTAGGAAGAAGCCTATATGTGGATCATATTACCGAAAGTCCTTTTTGAAGATAAATTCAATATGGATTATTTTATGAGTTTACTGTGACTTGTGTAGGCCTACAGCCAGTATGGGTTGTATTCCTGAAATTGACTATCTAGTCTATAAAATTGCTACAACTACATATCGGTGAAATTAGACCTGAAGATGTACCTATCCCCATGCACATTTTTCACAAGAATGCCCCAGTTTTCTTTCTAGGAAGGTGATGTACTTTGTTACCTGTACATTTGATACAGTGTATTTGTAGGCTGTACATGTAAATACGGCTTACATATTTGGTTAGGTCTGATTTGATAAGAACTGTGAAACCTATATGGGTTAAAAGGGGGTCAAAAGCAAAAAGATACTTTGTAACTTGCAGTGTTACATTTTGACAAATGGAATTTGCCAGCCACTTCAAAGGAAAATGACAGCAGAATGTGTTCATCTTAATGTGATTCAAGTTCATAAATGCTTAATTTTTGGGAAAATATTAATATTTCTTGACAACTTGCCTCATCAAGGTTTTCAAGGCCTTGAAAATGAATGTAGCAAATTCAAGTACTTTCAAGCACTTCAAGGACCTGTGCGAACCCTGTAACTAAGTTTTTCTGATATTGATACACAAGCTTTGTCATGTATGTATGTATGTATGTATGTATGTATGTATGTATGTATGTATGTATGTATGTATGTATGTATGTATGTATGTATGTATGTATGTATGTATGTATGTATGTATGTATGTATTTTCCTGAGTGGTACCAGTCAAGGAAAATAAAAACGGTAAATTTCTGTGGCATGCAGTGTACAGAAGTACAAGTGAACCAGGTCTCACATGATTGATAATTCATTACAAGATTCCTAGATAAATTAGAATAAAGATATGATAAATTCCAAACAAATGTACTATTCCATATTTTATTTCACTAAAAAAATGGACACCATGTCAAATCAGTCCATGCACGTCTCAAATGATTCATAGTTTTTACCCTTTCAGTGCATTTTTTTTCACCAAATTTGCTGTTTGGGAAACTAAAAACCAGGCATTTGTTAATTTTAATGGATTTGGCAAATGAAATGCTTTGGAAAATTTGTGCCTTTACAGTGTATGTATGTATATGTACGTACACACACACACACACACACACACATCAAAATGCAAGACTGGGAGGACAGGTAATATATTAAGTAAAACTATTCTCTACCAGGGATGAGGATGCTCCTCAACAAAATCAACTGAAATATCTCAAGTGTGGACACTTAAGAAAAAAATAACCAGTAAATTATGAACAAACAAACTAAAAGCCTTGCTCTTCTTACCTTTGTTGCAAATCTCAAGGAGTTTAAGGTTTCCCCAAAGTTGTCTTCTTTTGGTGACACGTTCACAAACATGAGTGTTTTGCTACTTCCACCGAGGCAGTTTTGAAGCAGGTGAGTCAGCTTACTGTTTCTGAATGGAATATGGTTCTCCTGAAAAATAAAATCTTGCGTGTGAAAGTGTACTGTAAAGTCAGTTCAAGCGATGGTCCCGAGCAAAATGGCTGCTCATACATGAATATTTCTGGCCACAAATGGCTTGAGTATTTGTTTCTGGCTAAAGTAATTTTTGCTTGGATATTGACCTGTTCCTGGCATGAATTTGAAACCAATATATAATATCTGAGGTGAACTGACAAATGACTAATCCACAGTTCAATGTCATCTCCTTTTATGTATTTGAACCACAAAAAAAACAGATCAAAAGAGACGAGTAAGACCTGTTGGTAACAATAGACATTCTTTTAATCTAATATTAAAGATGGTGTGAATTGAACTACTTGCTCAGCTGTCTGTGTGAACCTTTTGCACCATGAAAACAAAGAGTTGAACTGTACTTACAGCAGAAGACACAACTTTATTGAAAAATACACTTCTACATACAAAGAGGTCAAAACAAAGGGGCTCTATGTCAAAAACAAAAGCAAGCACATTCCAAGACTGACCTACAATATTGCACATTGTAACATAGGTATGTTGCTTGTCTATGATATTTTTGGATAGCAAGAGGATGAATGGATGTAACAAGTCACCTTATTGGCCAGCGCCATGATCACATTTCCCAGATTAGCAAGGCTTTTGTTGATGGCTTGTGTCTCCTTCAGTCTGGCACCCTGAGAGCCGGACTCTTTAAGACGCTCACTGCCAGCCAGGTCTATCAGATTCAATAAGCCTGAAAGAGAAAGATGTGAAGTGAAAATACATGTAATAACATATTATTGTGAAACTCCCCTCTCCCACAAAAATTACCATGTTTTTGTTTGTGTGCATCAGTGCAAAACCTATTCAAATTCATAGAAGACCTTTGTTCACTTTTGTGAAAATCTGTAATTTGATGGTGTGCGAGCGATTAAGCTGTAGAGTAACTTGACATTTGTACTGAACTTTATGGTATTTCCAGGGAGCACAGGACATAAACATACATGCAACATTGTGGGATGGGTCTAGCTACCCCCTCCCACAGGCAAAACTTTCGAAGCACAGGACATGAACGTACATGCAACATTGTGGGATGGGTCTTGCTACCCCCTCCCACAGGTGGATCTTTTGAAGCACAGGACGTAAAGATACATGCAAAATTGTGGAATGGGTCTTGCTACCCCCCATCCACAGGCAAATCTTTTTGAGGAAAAAAAAATGAAGAATTTTGATTATGTATAGCAACTAGACAGCAGACTTTTGTTCTCAAATATATTAAATATGAATAAAGTGTAGATCTTTCTAAATGTAAAGTTTTGTCAACATTTGTTCACTTTCAGATTAGAACTGATAGCTGACAGTTTGAAAACCCTGACAATCCAGCACAAAAGTTCCAACATTAAGAATTTTCAAAGGGGGAGGGGGAAGGGAATCATTGAACCCAGCATTAGACTTGGAATACATGTAGGACAGGCAAAATGGATTGTCCAGTGTCCACGATAGGAAAGTCAATGTTAATTTTCAATACAGGTCCTTATTTTGTACTCCAATTGAACTGTTTATAGATACTTGTAGTTTTTCCAGCATGCTATTAAAGCCCATCTTAGTCTGATAATGTTTCATATGCCTATGGCTGTAGCTTTGACTATACATACTGAAATAGACTCAGTGTATACATGTACAGATGATGATGATGATGGTAGAGGTAACCTGCCACAAGAGTGGGTTGTGTATAAATTACTAGTAGTAAAAAGCCATGTGCAGCAGATACTGCTGTATCATTATAACTTACCCACTGATGTTTCTCCAGTCAAGGAATTCTCTCCAGTGAGCTTGAGTCTGAATACGCTGTGGCTGCGGGACGATCTTTCATTACACTTTGTCTCTGCTACTGCTCGATTCTGACACGCTTTCTTCAACAGATTGTTGACCTGGGTAGGAGACATATGATGAAAAAAGTAAGATCATGTACAACACAATGTATGTATGTATGTATGTATGTAGGCTATATATGTATGTGTGTGTGTATATATATATATATATATATATATATATATATATATATATATATATATATATATATATATATGTATGTATATAACATTTTTATTAACATTCTGAAAATAATAAAAACATCTCCATGTATATATATATATATATATATATATATATATACATGGAGATGTTTTTATCATTTTCAGAATGTTAATAAAAATGTTTTTCACCTTACCAGATCATTCTTTCAGCACGCAATCTGATTTCTGCATTTTAATAATGCCTGCCACTCTTCCGGGTTACAGATGTAAGTTTTGTGGTTCTTGTTCCAATACAAAAGTTTTTCATGACCATTAAGGTGGATGTTCAAGAGCCCAATAAAAGTAAAATAAAACCCATGTGACATGCACATATGGACCATCATAATAATTTAACATTACAATTTCTGACATGAGCGACACCATTATTCCACTGATATATAAGTACATGTATGGTACTTTGAAAACGTATGGAAGTTCTTAACATTAAATTGATGCTACTCTCACTTCATTGTTTTTCATTCATCAATTTACCTGTTGTGCAGACTTGACTGTCTCTACTGTCAGGTTAGTTACAGTGACCTCGTTGCTGTTGGGTGCCACCAGACGAATCTCGTGTTTGTCCTCTTTGGTGCTACCACAGCCCAAAAGGTCTCGTATCGTCTCATTGTAAATCTCCAGGAACCAGGCCTCAAAGTTGTACTGTCAAGTGTAAAGATTTGTAACAGTCTTATGGGCACCTGGCTATCATTTTTTGGGGGGGGGGGGGGGGCAATTCTTTTACATGTATTATGACTGTTTTGTGAACACCCATGAACACTTTATCAGAAATTTAGATGTGACACATGTACATACATATGAAAATGATTTTAAAGTGTTGTCAAAGTAAAAACTGTTTACACTAAACTAATAGCCATATATGTAACGAAAGTGCATCCATTATGATTTTCTTCATCTGTGTTAAATAATGTATTTACAGTCACATGTACAAGGCTTCGAGTTTTTATACAGAGTGGGTGCCTATCAATCATTTCAAAATAAACACCAATAGGAACAATCTTATGGGACAGTTTATATATATATATATATATATATATATATATATATATATATATATATATATATAGTGATTTCTGCTCTGAGAACTGGATGTTTATGACAAAAGTTGTGAAAAGAGTCAAAACTTAAGATTTTATAATCTCTTGATCATGGTCTTTCCAAAAGTGTATACTTTGTGCATCTTTATGTATAATTTTCACCTCAAATGAGCCCTAAGAATGATAGTTGACTGGCTCTAGTGGGGCATAGCTAGACCACCTTAAGCCAATGTTTCATCTTTTCTTGCAATACATGAATCTCTTTACATAGGTTTCTAGACAATAACATCTGTGTAGAGTAGGACCCCGTGGAGGATGAACTTGAGAGCACAAGGATACAATGATATGCATGGAGACATTCTCCTTACCTTCCATTCTTTATCCTGTAGCTGCTCAGCTGACTTGAAGATTTGCTCCACAGCACGAGGAATCATACCAAGAGTTTCCACGTCATGTAGGCTGCCTTCCATGGTAAAGGTCTTGCCCGATCCTGTCTGTCCATATGCAAAGATGCACACATTATATCCATCAAGGGCACTCTGCAAATAAAGCCAAAGAAAGATCAGGAGGTATTTCAATGTAAATTTCAGAGCTTTTGTAAATTTCAGAGCTTTTAACATTTTAATCACTACTTGCACCGTAAAACAAAAAACATAAGGTAATACGTGTATGATGCAATGTTACAAAAAAGGACATGCACCAGTCTCTGGCCACATCTGGAAATTTATAATTTATTTACAAGATGAAGTAGTTATCCCAGAACAAGATTTTATTGACATGGATAGGGATACCCAGTCTAAGAATTAGCACATAATGAAATATAAGAAATACAAGATATTTTAAGTAATATCAGTATTGCGTGTAGTATACTTATCTCTTGACCACCATTAGGCCAAGACCTCTCTGTCTGGGCTGAATGCCCATGAAATCCTGTTGAGTTCACTCACTTGACTCCTAAAAACCTGACGGCCTTGTTGTGCCATCTCTCGGTTCCTATGGAACTGGTGGTGACTCCTGGTGCACATGCTCCCTGTATTATCCTTCTTCTTTTGAAGATTGGTCAGTTGATATCAGCTGTAACAGGAAGTAGGGTTGATCTGGTGGGCTTCTATGGTGGTTAAGAGGTAAGTGTACTTACTAATACTGATATTACTTAAAAATATCTCATATTAGTTATGTAACGTTACCTCTCAACCACCATTTGCTGATATATAGTTGTACAGGTGAAGGGTGTAACGTTACTGGCACACTGACCTCGTTTGACCACCGGGACTGGCAGCTTGGGGGTAACCATTGGTTTGTGTGAGGAAGCAACAGCTGAAGAGAAAACCTCAGAGCTTTGTGGAGTTGAGGCTGCCAACAGCAAAATCTGGTGGAAACCAGAAATCCTCATAACCAACCAGCATGGGACTGCACTATTCCATTACCCGTGCACCAGTCAGAAAATAATCCATCAAGCCGAGTGAACAGTAAGAGAAGAAGCTCTCCTCTGGCAATTCTCTATAAAACCGATTCCAAGAAGCCTCTGTTCCTGCAAGATAGCTGCCAAATGTGGAGGTTAGCACTTGAAAGTTCCTGTGGAACACGCTCGACCGCATCTGCACCAGGAGCTTCGCACAAGCTGGTCATTGTAGCGAAGGCTCTGCGTTCAATCCCAAAGATCTACTGAGCAATCTCTTGCCAAGGGCCGCCCAGGATCAGATTGCAGCCGTGGGGCTGAACCTTGGGCAGTACCCTTGGAAGGATCTGCCAAGGTACACCTGGGTTGCTCCAGTCCTTGGCTAGAGCGTCCACCACTTCCCGGGCAGGCAAGACATAAACCAGCAATTTTGCATTTGGGACGAGTCACGAACAAGTCCACATGTGGAGTTCTACATCTGGCCCACATGGCCACTCTGTCACTACCAGCTGGCCCCTTCTCAAGACTTCGTCAGCCTGGACATTTTGATGTCCCGGGAAGTGCCTCACTGCATATGGATGTCGTGTTCAGAGCACCATCTGGTGATATGTCCGGCTAACTCCATCAGCTTCTTGGACTGCGTCGTGACCACAGATGTTGCCTTCACCTGATCAGCGCACAAGGGGCTGGAAAGGGAAGGTTCCAGAGATCCATGTGCAGAGATCTCGGCAGCTGCCGACAAAGGTGTCTGCTGGACGAAGAGGTCCTGATGGGTCTATGGGAGACTCTTATCCAGAAATGCTGCCACCGCCGACTCAGTAGGAGGGGTCCAGAGGGAGTTTAGTGAACTCCCGAGCCTCAGTGCCGAGAGAGCGAGCTGCTCAGCCATCAGTCTGCTCAGACTCAGCTGTAGTGATGGCCAATAGGATAGAGAACAAAGTTTCAAGACTGCAACTGCTGTTTCTCATGGAGCTCCAGTTCTGCTTGCCGCTCAAGAGACAGTGGCAGCGTAACCCGCTCTGGGGCAAAGCCGCCAGAGGTGCAGAAGGGACTGCTGTCACTACTGGTGGGGGAACAGAAGGTGTCACCTGGACCACTGTAGGTGCCAACACTGACAGGGCCAAAGACCCACCAATGGCAGAACACGCCCCCACAGATCTTTTTGTTTTCCTTCTATCACCTCTTTGCCTCTGCTTACAAATGGACATAGCTCTCAGACCTGGGAGCTCAGGAAGTAGGCTTAGGCACTGGTGGTTTGACGGGACTCCAGACTTACAATCTGAGTGCTCTGACTGGCCGAGGTATACTGGCCTTTTATACTTCTTGGGCTTACAATCCAAGCGCTCCGACTGGCTCAGGTTCCAGAATACCAGACAGGAACCCAAACGTTTCCATTCCAGATGCACCGGCTTGCGTGGCTTGGGCTCCGAGCGCTCGGACCCGGAGGACCACAATCTTGACAGCTTAAGCTGATGCTTGGCTGATTTCTTTGAAGCAGACACGGAAGAAGCAGCCTGTGGCTGAGAGGGGGTAGCAGTGTATGAATCATCTCAGCCTGCATCTGCATGCCCTCTGACATAGACTCCAAAACAAGGGCAAGCTGGGTGCCTTTGGGGGCAAAGATGGGCACCTGTAATCCCCATAAGGTGACTTCTTGCTTCTTGACTTTTGACTCCAATGTCTCTTCACCTTACTCTCCTGTGGAGTTTCGGGTGTTGAAACATAAGCCACATGAGACTGCGGACAAACTCAAGTAAGTGTATGCTTTTTCTCATGAGGAGTCTTTGGCGAGGACTCAACAGAGTCAGTTTTTTCAGCTCGGCGTTTGGCATGCATGATCCGACTTCCCCTGGGCCTGCTCGAAGAGCAGCTATTTGTCCTCTCCTCAATACTGACAGTATTTGCAAGTGCGCTCGCGAGAGTAAGCTTGACCCAATTGCAGGCGACAACCATAGCAGTATGGAAGGTCGTCCCAAGCCACCATGTAATGGGTCCATGGATCCAATTTCTGTCCATGATCCAACAAGGATGTAGACAGTGATCACTGGATCAACACCAATAGCTTGACTCTGAAAGGAAGCAATTGCATTGTGGGCACTGCTTTCCCTCTTCTACGATCTGTTTGTGCAGATACCATCTTGATAATCTAGGTTTGGAGCCAACCACTAGCTTTACTCACATCTATTACGAACATTTACAATTGCAAATATGTGTACATATGCTTTTAAAATCTGTTAGACATCCATATGAATATGTTTGTGAAAAAAAAAGTAAAACCGAATCTATCAATTTGTGTCTTTGAGATGAACATTTTTCAGTTGGTAACAGCTCATTACAAGCATCTTAGCCAGGGTACCAGACCAGCTTTGTCCATATAATCCTTAAGTTACATTCAAAATTAAATCAAAGTCATCCATCTAGACTGAGTCACATTACACAGCACTGAGTAAAATTTCATTAAGCTTTGTTCAATCCATCTTGATACTGAAAACAAAGTTTTAAAGAAATTCTATCCAGTACAGGTACAAATAGGAATCAGTGTCCAGTGACAAAAACAGTGTGTTCTGATGAGATGGGGAGATATCAGATACATGATATTTGTAAACAAAAACATTAATTCCTCTGTCTATGACAACATGTAACTTGCCTGAACAAGCTGTGAGATCTCGCTGAATACTTGTTGCTGGGTTGAATCAGGGTTGAACACCCTATCGAAAGAAAACTCAAATTTGCCCTTCTTTCCATTAAATGTGCTCTGCAAGAAAAGTTACGTATGGAATCAAAACATCACATTTTCAATATGTAAAGGCATGTAATTTTCATCTAAAATATTCAACTTGTGGTTCTACAAGTCACAAACTAAGCAACAAAGAGAAAAGAACATAAACTTTTGCAACTGAAGTGTGAACAATTAGATAATTAAGATGTGTGTTTTAATAAAAGTTGGTGAAGTACAGTTCAATTTTATTACCCTTAATGATCATTGTGTGCAAAAAATGTACATTGAGAGAGAAAATGTTGAGTAAATAGTGAACATACCTCATTAAGATTTGCATCTCCTATAAGTTTCTCAAGCTCTATCACTTTGTGGTCCTCATCAGGGAAGTTAATGTGGTCAATTGTGCTGTAAGTTTGTTCATCACCTACCAGTGGCCGTACTCTGCAAAACACTCGGATGTTACCCTGGTAAAAAGGAAACAAACAGTTTTTAGTGCACACTTTTAACACATGTATGATAACTGTATTTAAATCTCTGCTGTTGTCTAAGACATCACGAAACACTTGTATTGTGCATTCACTCAATTCCATGTACAGTGGTACCCGTCTTGAGAGACCCCTCCAATGAGAGACATATCTTTTTAAGACCGCTCTTTCAGAACACTGTGCTATCTTTTCCATGTTATTATACCTCTAATGAAAGACCACCTGTTTTGAGAGACTACATTTTGACCTGCCACAGGGGTGGTCTCTCAAGACAGGGACCACTGTACACACAGCCTCCCATTCAACAAGCTATTTCTAAGTGCCTGTCCATGTCATCTGTAATGAAACCAGTCAGGCTCTTCCCATGAACTGTCAAATTTGTCATCACTGGATTTGCCTTCTTTTTTCTCTTTTTTTTTTTTTTTTTTTTTAGATTTTCAACAACCCTCAGTTTGTTATCTTTGTAAGGCAATGCAGCAATCACATGTATTGTGAATTTGGTGAGTTGATGTTTCTGGAAACTTGTCAAGACAGCATGACCCACACAAACAAACATTTGTTTGTTGCCAATAAAGTTCCACAACACAAATTCATTGCTGCAATTTTTTATGATAATATCAGGATATTTGTGTAATTTGGTACAACAAAATTACCACAATTAGAAAATATCCAAAATCTTTGCCAGCTTTCCAAAGCACACTAGGTAATTAAAATGCATATGGTAGCTACAGAAGTTTTAAACATTTGTTGGAACCAATCCAATAATAGAGCAGCTTGCCTGGCAAACCACATATTGCTGTGTCGAAATACTACATGTACCTCCTTGATAATATAGTTTCTTGGACCTCAAGTACGAATAAAGTAATCTGATTGGTTATCAGCAGTGTGACATTTAATGTGGCACTATGAGTACCACTGACAATGGGTCACATTTTTTCGATCTTTCACATGCCTAAGTGCATGACCCCAAGCCTGGCACCTGTCCTTGCGATTTATGCCCTGAATTAATATTTTCCATTGAAAATTATATCCATCCTCATATTCTTATCCATGATGGCGCTCAAATAAATCAGCTGTTGTCATATTTAGGCCTATGTTAGAATCTATCACCAAAGCAAAGTCCATGTCCACTATTTTGATATTGCCGCTTTAAGTGATTGTCTGACTGTATGTCACAGGGTAATCCCCAGAAAGGCATCTAAATCAATCAGATTTGTGCTTGTGTAATTGGCCAAGTGTGAATAAACAATTAGCCATGCATGCCTTTTCCTGTAATGTCTGCAGGTTTCTTCACTGACTTGCTATCCTTCTCATGATCGATTTCCTTGGTCAGACTGATTTTTTTTTTTTTTTTTTCATGTTGATCTTTTTTTTTCTTTGCATGTGGCATTAAGACTTTCAGTGCAAGAAAATAAATGTTGACCTGGGTGGTAGGCAACAGACACAATGTCACCCTGAGGAAACCATCTGTCTTTTTTAACAATGGTTTCCTCAGGGTGACATCCGGTCTGTCGCCCACCACCCAGGTCAACATTTCTATAATGCTCCGAGTAAGATAATTTTTGGACTTGCTGTTTATATCATGTCCTCAAAGTAAAAAGGTCAGTTAAATTGTGATCACACTCCATGCCTATAGCTGTATAAGGTAAAGGCACAGTAAAATTGGGCCAGTACATGTATATGCATTGTCCTATTGATGATTTTTTTTACCCTTTTAAGTGAAAACTATTCATGTAGACCATTCAAACATACAAAAAAAATTTTTTTTGAAAAACAATTATCAGAACTTCTCAAGAAAACTTTGAATTATGACCATTGGATTCTAATGTCCCCCCCCCCCCCCACACACACACAAATTTGATCAGCAATTACAATACAATATGCACGGGCATAGAATGTAAATATGATAATAATAATAATAAACGTTCCATGGGATCCCTTACTGTTGTTTACTTTGATTTGCTAATTCTAGAATATTAAACACCAGGAAGCCACTTTCTACAGTAGCAGCAACTTATACGCATCGTAATTGAACAATCCCAGATTTATAGAAAAAACATGTGAGTATGGGAAGGCTTTCTAGCAACATGTGTAGCCAGTACATTATAGTTCTATGTTCACAGATTAATGAACCCAGTGATTAGGTACTTCCACATTTGTCTGCATGTTTCACATCCAACTTTGTGACAAAATAAATAGATGCTTATACTAAAATTATAACCCAAAGGTAACCATTATTGGATTATTTTTTTATAACCTTTGGGCTAGAATCTATCAAAATATGTATAGTTTGAATATTATGTTAATGTCACTACAATTCACATTATGTAAAGAGAAAATTCATTTTATGTAGCAAAAGAATGGAGACCAGCCTTTTTTTTTCCAGACACACAGCTACATGTATAACACCTTGATGTACACACCTTCAACTCCTGTATTGTGTTGTGTAGTTGTCTCCTCATGGATTCCTGTTCCTGTATTTTACAGTTAAGCTGAACTATAGTCGTGTCTCTCTCTGCAATGGTAGACTGCAAATCCATGATCTTCTGGTCCTTCTGTCGACCCATCTCCTGTGCTCTCTCAAGAGACATCTGGTGTGAAAGCAAATGGTAAAAATTTCAGGTACACATCCTGTGCGAGTAATATGTTCATAACTACATTTAAGTCTGTAACATTTGCAGAGGTTGAAACACAGTGGCAGGGTTCACCAATTTGCATTTCCACAAGCATGACACAAGTGAAATTCCAATGAGGACAAGTAAAACTTGTTTTTAAAAAGGGATTTAAATACTATATAATCATTGATACTCCCGGGCACAAAATTTCCCGAATACACTCCAACTCAGAATTTCATTAGTTTTGTTTGCGTGCTTATATGCAGGCTTTCATTCCACATTCAATCTGCTACAATTTTTGCAAGTTTAACATTCACTGACTGGGTTTCCTCGGGAAAATTCACGCATATTTATCCATCGCGAAAAATTTATGATTACACAGTAGAGATGGACAAGAGAATTATAATGGGGGTGGGGGTGGGAGGCTGAAAACTAAAGCCTAGAGCAAAAAGAGGCCTGCTTCATTTGGCAAGTACAAATATCCATACATTTTGCAGGCTAAATATACAGTACATGACTAACAGTCACACAAAATTCAAAGTAACAAAGAAATTGACTGATGTTCCTGCACAGAGGACTTCAACCAGCAGATGGCCATCCATGGCAGTGGCTACATATATTAGGTACATGCACTAATGTCCTGGCATTGTACTGGTGCCAAATACAGTGGGTACATGTACCATTAGTACACCTCAGGGGGAAATCCGCACCCGTGACTGGTTAGTTGGGGGTTGGCCTGTCTCCCGCTGAGAAGGCACTGTCACTCTGCAAGTCTAGATAGTGCTGTAATGCTGATTGGCTCAGAACCTATTGTTCTTCAGTATGATAAAGCAAATGACATCCTTGGCTTTGGGGGACAGGAAGAATTGTGAACCTTTGCGATGGACTGTCAACCTGAAGTAAAGCTGAGGGTTGACAGTCCATCCCACAGGTTCACAATTCTTCCTGTCCCCCACAGCCAAGGGCGTCATTTGTTTTTTGCCCTAACATTGCACTACATGGTGGCCACATATCATATAGTAGGTACGTGTACTACTGTACTGATATTGTACTGGTGGCCACATATCATATGGTAGGTACGTGTACTACTGTATTGATATTGTACTGGTGCCCAAATACAGTTGGTACATGTACTACTGTACTGGTGGCCACATACAGCAGGTACATGTACACTGGGGTGCCCAATTGTTGGATAGCTCAGGGTTAGGTTGCGTTCATTGCCAAACTGAAAATTAAATTACATTTACTGATGTTGTTTGGCAGTGCCGCTGAAAAGACCAAACTCTGAGGATTTTTGGTGTATGTTCCTTGTCAAATCACACTTTTTGGATTGCGAATGCGCACATATTTTACAAGAGATGATCAAGAAAATCCTGCCCTGAGAAGGGGTGGTGAAAAACACTTGCCGACTAAAATGGACATTTTTTTTTATCTAAAATCTTACATACTGTGTCAAAAAATGTGCAAATTTTACAAATGGTCAACTGGTGTTCAATCCCACATCAGTCTCTCTGTGCTTATTAAATAAATAAAATTTTGTACACATCTTGTCAATGAATGGAAAAATTATTGTCATTTTCCAACAATTTGGCACAGCTCTATACTACTGTATTGTACTGGTGGCCACTTACATTAGGTGTGTGTATTGTAGTACTGATATTGTATTGGTGGCCACATAAGTAGGTACATGACATGTACTGCTGTACTGGTATAATGTTAACTTAGCCAAGTTCTATATTTTCCAAGCCTGTTCCTGTCACTGACTAACTATAAACACAGAACATTTTATCTAGACATGTTCAATAAGTTATTTTTTAAAAAGGCTATATCATCCTGAAAAATCATTGGTCTTAAGTGGGTTGCTATATAATCTTGACTTTGTCTCTTGCCTGTTTTCCAGACTCCAGCTATATGTACACATGCACATACGCACACACACCCCCCATTTAAAATACATATACACGTGTGCACCTGGACAAACTTAGTGTCTTCATTTTTTTTTATCAGTTGTGGTTTCTTTTGAGCATGAAGCAGGTATACCTTTATTTCATACTCTGTGCACAGTGTGTGGTAAATACTGTATACAAGAACATGTAAAAGGTGGTACAGTCGAGGTTCAAAGTTAAAGAGAGCTGACCTGTGTTGCCTTCAGTTGGGCCTCCAGGCCAGCTGTGGTGGCTGTCAAAGCTGCAACAGTAGCATTGAGGCCTGCTATCTGTTGCTCAGCTGTTGTTAGCTCTCTCTGTAGGCCCTCACTCTGAGTCTCCAAACTGCAAATCCTGGAGTTGGCACTGGCCATTTGGGTTTCATGGTTGTTTCTGGCCTCTTCCTGGTCTGCCTGTGATTTGCTGTAAAACATATATCCATTGACGCTGAATCATATCTATGCACAAAAACAGCAATAATTATTAAATGTGAATATTTACATTTTGCGTTTTCTTGAGCATTAGAAGAATAGGAAACATTTGAATGTTCATTTTTCCACGAATGCACTTTAAATATGTGTACACATGTAATCATAGCAACCTTCTAGTAGTACAGTGTAGGCAGTAATGACATCAGGACTAGTTTGGTTTCTGCTGGTAGGCCTAAAATCTGTGCCATACAAGCGTCCCTTCCAAGGCTTGGGGTCAAATTATTGCATCACAAGAATAAGATAAACCATTAAAACATAAATATTAAGGTAACCTACAGTTTCTTGAATGTAAATATTGCAATTTGTATTCATCGTTGTTTAATTTCGACTTGATGACTGGCATTTTTATATGACATCACGTTAATAATTGCCATGGTCAGCCACTACACACACAGGTACATGTAATCACATTTGACACACTCCTACCCTTAAAGCATAATTTGTTCTCTTGAAAACAAGTACTTGTACATGCACAATGACATGTCTATCGCAGTGAAATACTTCAAGGATCAGATCAAAGTGTTAATCTGCCCGAGGGTGGGGAGGGGAGGGCTGTGAGTTGGATATTGCAACAATAAGATGGGAATACATTTCATACACACTTCAATAATAATAATAATAATAATAATAATAACATCAACAATATATCTGTTCTTTTAGGCTAACTGCCAATATCTCTATATGGATAAAACTTAAATTATATTGAATGAATATCTATATCTATGCACTCAAAGAACTATTAATGGTTGCTTCTAACTCACTAGAACACTTTTTTAACTTCTAATATAGTTTAAGATCATTAAGCCATATTATTCTCCATGAAAACCATTATAACCTGACTAAAAATAACACAAGTAGAGTAAGTAAACATTTATTGGATAAGCATCTACAACAATACGAAACAAGTCACTTCCGGACAAGGCAGAAGTTTAAGCCACTCCTCCAAAAATGTATATCATACCATGGCAGTGTGTTTAATAAAAAAACTCTCGACTCCCGTCCTCCCCTGAAGAAGATGACTGAGGCATCGAAACCAATTGGGAAGGAGTCCTTATAATTTAATTTGGGTGTCATAGTTTTTATTTTCAGACTTTATGGTTATCCTGTTGGTATTGTCTCTGTTTCCTTATTTGCTTCTAAAAACTACCAGAATTTTTTTTTTTTGCAATGAAGGATGATGCATAGTAGGCAATTACTGTAAAATACTTTATTTTTGCATGTTTAAAATTTCAAGCTTTTTATATTGTTGACATTTCACTGTAGTTTTAATTTCACTATTTCTGACATAATTCCTGTTCAAACAGTGTTAAAATACTATGTCATTGTATTTTTATTTTCATGGTTTTGTGCCATCCTCAAAATAAATAAAAATAGAAATACAGCAAAAGTAAAGCAATTTACAGTAGTCCAGAGTATTCAGTGGTATTCTGTGAGTCACTGTACCCAGAATACACCAAGGAAAGCTGTTGACCCAATCCCCAGAGGGTTACTATCAATAAGTGATGATATTGCAAGTCTTTGGGGGTATGTTCTGTAAACTGACATGTATTCGAACATCACTGGAACAATGAATGTGCATCATTTTGCTTTTATTTTATGTGATCGTTCAGCTGTAACAGGTTTTGTTTAGGGTCTTGGGGCTAAAATTTATGGTTTGACATTTGGAAGAGGAAGACCTGTTTGGAGATTAAAGGTTTGAACAATTGACTCACCTATCACATAACATCAAAAATGTTAGGGACCAATGAAAAAATATTTTGGTTTCAGGTGTTGTGTTCAGTTCAGCATGTTTCACTGTACACCCAAAGTTATCTCACCTGACAGACTTTTCTAATTCCTCTATCTTGATCTTCAGTTCTTTGTTTTTCTCCTCAAAGTTAACTTTGACTGCAAAAAGTAGTGAAAAAAAGACCACACATATAAAAATAGGAAAAATTCCCAACATTTCTCCCAACTACTTTTATAAATTTCACCCTGAGAGACTTAAAGCTGATATACTAGAATGCAACTTGGACTCAAAATTACTAGAGAGTGCTGAATATCATAAATATTGTCTGCTTTGTTCTTTATTTTTGTCAAGAATAACATGCTGTTAGTGAGCAACTGTCTCCAGCACAATATGCCAAGGAAATTTGCTAACTCAAGTTCCCGTGCAGGATTAATGTCCAGTATACATGTACATGTAATTTATATGCGACCAGCAAGTATAGCCTGTGCCATCCTTGTTACATTTTTTCCCCTTGCAAAATGTATCAGATAATTGAATCAAACAATAAACGAATTTGACTTTTAAATTCTCAATACTTAGTCATTACATGTACATGAATATGTTGGATATCTGAATGTCATTTTAATGAGGTTTCACTGTACCAGTACAAGTTTTGCTCTGCTGGTACAGCAATGAACAAAAACTTTATGTACAATAACATGCAGGCTTATTTAATAGGACCATCTGCCAGAGGCATATGGACACATACTACGTGAATGCTTTCTAATAGGCTTAAAAAAATAACCTTCATTAAAAACAGGACAAATTACCTTTTCACAACAGATCAGCAATTTCTTAATTTTGATCAGGGAAGCGGTCACATGAATGCAGCCATGCCTTGCACTGCCTCTGTCACATTAGAGCAGGGCTGTAAGTTCTTTACATTAACTATATGTACATGTTTTCAGGGATGGCCCTGAGATAATTTTTTGGGGGGGAGGGGGGCAGATTTCACTTGAAACAGGAACAAATTGTCTGAGTCTTGAATGATGCAAACATCCCCATGCCTCCCTAAGACTTGAGCTGTTTAGATAAAATGGAAAAAATGTGTACAGTAGTTCCTCCTTTGGGAGACCACTCCTTTGAGACACCATAGTTGTCAGGTCTTTCTGTACTTTTCATGTTATTTATACCTCCTTTGAGGGACCACCTGCTTTATGTGACCGCCTTTTAGGTGGCACTAGGGGCGGTCTCTCAAAGGAGGGACTACAGTCTACTGTATCACTGAAGTTAGAGGAAAATAACTGAATTCAGGCATAAATACTGAAAAGTGGGAAAACTGCTGTGAACACAATGTATATCAATATTGAACCAGTACCTGGTGATCTTACTCCTGGTCTCCCAGCTACCTTCTTGACAGCAGTGGTGCCAGTAGGTCTGGATGAAACTGATCTCATTGATGCTGGTGGCTGTGATTGAGATTTTCTGAAATTTCTTGTTGTGGTCTGAGGTTGTTGCCGAGAAGACACTGCCCCAACTCGGGCTGGCCCTGTTGTGGGTCTGTTGGGTGCTGGCTTTGTCATGGGTTTGTTGGGGGCTGGCTTTGTCATGTTGGCTGTGACTATTCCAGGACGTGTGGTATTTGGTCTGACATTATTTACAGTGGCTGTCCCACCCTTCTTGTTGACTGTAGATGAGGTGACTGGTCGGCAAGGCTTCTTTGCTGGTTGTGACTGCATCAAGTTAGATGAACAGATTACACCACATTGTATAGGTACATTACATGACCTGCAATCACTCCACACACACGGTAGATGTAGATGTACACTGACGAGCACACAAGCTAACATTTTAAAAACAATATGATCACCAACTAGGCCTGTACTCAGGCTTTTCAATGTTGGATGTCAGAGAAAGGGGCTGTTCATAATTCTTGATTGTGGCTTTAAGAAAAAAAGTTCAAACTCAAAGGCCTGTAAAATAGTTGTCACCTTGTCTCCCTATAATGGCATGGCCATGATGGCTGAAACTAATAGCGGGTGCTTCAGATGGAAGCAGTCATAGTGCATATTGTTAAAAGCACGTCAGTCGTTGAGTCACATGATCAACATTGGTTGAAATATTATGGATTCTGGAGACATTTTTCACCATCATTCGCAGAATTCTTACAGCAATATACTGTAGATATACAGAACACAGTTTCTGGAATGGCTGAGTATACAGTAACCAGTGTAGGTACATGTATTGATTTTTGCAACAACCAACACTGCTTTGAATTTTGATCCAGACGCAACAGACGAAATGTTTAAATGTACAAGCAAATAGAAAACTGAGAAAAAAATTCCTTACGTATTTTAACGAATACAGTGTATCATTTTTTTGTGAGTCATTTTCAAAAGTCAACTTGTCAAATCTATGACAATGATATTAACAGCATGCCAACAGGGTCGCAAATGTGAAATTGGTACAGTATTAATGAAGTCTGCATACTCAACTGATGAGACTTTGTCTTTTTTTTTTGTTGCCATTATGGAAAATATTAAGACCTGGTTGGCTCCATAATTCATGAATTCATTTATGCAAAATGTTCAAAATGTGATAAAAACAAACAGATTTATTTTGACTTGTTAAAAGGTTTGTTTTGTTTCATAGTATTAATTGTACATTACAAGTAAGGTCCTCGTGCTTCACATTTATGCACCAATGTATAACACAAGTTTGCAGGTCAATCTGATTAAAACATGCGAAGTATACTTTTTACATGTATATATCCAAATTAATGATCCTACCAGCAACCATCTTGCCCGTGGATATAAATGTCAAAATTGTTGCAAACTGTCCACATAAGCCCTGGAATGAATTCCTGACCTTTATATTAGCAACTTCAACTTCACCACCTTTTGGTTGCTAATTAGTAGAATTAAGCAGTATTCCCAAATAAGAATGATTTATGATGTGACATTACAGGTATCAGTTAGTGTTCTGATATCAGAGAACATGAAGAGCATGCATGATTGTATTTGAAAAACTATCAGCTTTCTTAAGTCTGCAGTACTCTAGCTTTACTTTTACCTTTCACTCATAAGTGACCGTCTATCACAAATACAATGGCAGAATGGAGTTCCCAACCCGCAAAATAACAGAGATTTATGTATTACACATTGTCCTTCCCGCCCTGGTTAATTGACTTTTGATAGTCAGAAAGCTCATTGTTATGAGAAAAAACTTGTAATAACAAGAAAAAAACTTGCAAATTTGACAACAACAAAAAAAAAAAGATGTAATTTTGTTGTAAAAACTCAAACTTAGGAGAAAAAACTTGTAATTACGAGTTTTTAAAAATAATTTTGGTGATCTCATTAGGCTTCCATACAATTTGGACACAAAATGAAAAAAAAAAAAAATAGAAAAGAAAAAGCAAAAGTTCTATGAATGACCCCCTAACAAACATTCTTATTTGACATTGATACATTTCAGGATTACACATTGCATATCAAGTCTTGCAATCTGAACAAACACATAGCTGATTACAGTACTGAATCCTTGATTCTAATACATAATTATTGTTCCTTTCACCAGGATAAGATTCAGTGATCTACATTTTCACATCTGTTGTATGAACAATATAAAGTCTGGACCAGAATATACTGTGATCAACTTTATGTTTGAAATAATTAAGCCCCATGTATATATTGAAGTATATTTCTTGCTACTAAAAGTATACATGCGTAAAGGGACATCAGGAAAGAACCTGAACCAAATTTATGAAATTCCATGGCCGCTGGAAAACAAAACTATGCAGCACATGGTCATAAAATCATATTTGAACAAATTGCATATACAGTGAAACCTGTTTTGTGAGACCACCCCTACAGCCAGCTAAAAAGTGGTCACATAAGGCAGGTGGTCTCTCAATGGAGGTGCAGTAACATGGGAAAGATAACAAAAGGGACTTGGAAATATGGTCTTAAAATGCAGGTAGTCTTTCATTACAGCGGTCTTTCAAAACAGGCTTCACCGTACCACTAACAGATTTAACAAAATTCAAGTGAAAAAAATCTTCAAAGCGTCCAACTTTCTCTTAAATAAATGTTCTGACGGCAAGTTTGTCACATTATTAATGGCAGGTGTCATACTGTCCTAAATGTTAATTTTTGGCAGATGGCTTGGCATTTAATTCAACACACACCACAAAGGATTGAGGAGCATCCATGCCCGGTGAAATACAGTACAGACTAATCATGGTAATCCTGTAATTTTCTTGTAATGAAATGTATTCAACCCGGGAGTGGCTGCACAGGGGCTGTATCAGCAGTGCACAGGGAGTTGTACACATAGTATTTTGGATACATTGAGAGCAGCTACTGCATACATATAGTGTCTGCACAGGTGACTGGAGCAGCAGTAAAATAAACTGTAATAGTTATGATAGTTGAGCTGCTGTTAGATAAGCTCGTTGCAATATTCAGAGATTGAAATTATTCCTCATCAAAAACCAAGAAAACTAAAATTTTGATGTGCATATTGTCTGTGAAGCTGGCCTTCTACCTCCAGCGAAGGCCTGAAGTAGTTTATGTACAGAAACATCAGAACATTAATTTAAAAAAACTAAGTCTGCTTCGCAGGCAAATGAACTTGTAGTTGTTTTTTAACCAAAACCACTAAAATCACCCGAAAACTATACATATTTTTTGTCTTTTTTCTTTCCTCACATATACAGTAGTCCCTCCTTTGAAAGACCACTCCTTTGGGAGACCACCTCCTTTGAGACACCACAGTTGTCATTTTTTTCTGTAGTACTTTTCATGTTATTTATACCTCCTTTGAGGGACCACCTGCTTTATGTGACCACCTTTAGGGTGGCACTAGGGGCGGTCTCTCAAAGGAGGGACTACTGTACACTGAAAACTTACCATGTCTGCTGATACAGGTGCCTTCCGTTTGGTAGGTTGTGGCAGTCGACTGCCGATGCCGTTCTTCACAACAAGCGGAAGTCGCTGAAAAGACCAAAATCAGGAGCCATTAACCTTCTGAATCACAGTTCTTCATAACTTACAGTTTACAGCCAATATATTGGCTATCAGGGTTAGGATTTAGAGAGGTAACATATATAAAGGGTCCATATAACTTTTTTTTCCCCAAGTAGAACAGTGACACAGTGTACAAGTGCATGCACGTGTTCTGCTATTATATGCAGATTTTCTGATGGTGTGTTGCTATATTTACCATCCATGTTAGGATGAATCATGACACTGATATAATTAACATATGGCACTCTGGTACAGTGTATATCAACAGATGAACACGAAATTGTATGCATGCTTTTAAGGAGATGTTCATTGGCACTTTGGCCATCTGTCCAATCGTCAGTTAAAAAAAAAAAAAAAAAAAGATATTACTGTAACTATACATGATAAGATTCAAAACAATTTTACCACTCACTTTGAATATCAGCTATTACATTTCTCCTCCTGCGTCGCCTTAGTTATAACTGTTACCAGGTCATTTAAAACCAGTTGGTTCCTTAGGCTTACAAGCAAGAATCTGAAATTCTGTGCAGTTTTTAGATGGTCACTGTGACACTCCTGTTTTCCAGCTCAAAAATGTACTTAACAAATAACCCTGCATTGGAAGTATTATAGCATTTCTCGCATCTATATGACAGAACATTATGTCTGAGAGCAAGGTGCATGCTCTACATATATATGGCTCCTGCACTTCTGGGTGAGTCACTCAGGACACTATTCATTGTTGCATGTAGAACACAGTTTCAAGCATAAAACTACATGTTGTTGTATCTGAAGTCTATAGACTAAGTCTATAACAACACAAGTAGCACATACAGTGACAATACAAATGGACCTCAACATTGGAAAAAGATTGAAATAAAAATTTAAATCTTGCAGTGAAAAGGGTGCATGAAGAGTTGTAAAAACATTTTATGTGAACAACGTATACAAACGGGTGCTTGCCATTCTGTGAGCATATACCAGGTGGATTGTGGATCAATATATGCAACAAGTGCAACCAATATGACCAACAAAATCAATCATTCAATGTTACAACAGGGCGTTGAAAATGTACTGATCACAATGTGGCCCATGATTCTGAATTAGCATAATTTTCATGTCAGTCAAGTCAGGGACATGAATAGGGGTGCTAGTAGTAAAGAAAACAGTACTTCTATCCAGCCAGTGTGTATTGAGCTGAAATTTGAATACACAAAATTTGTGACACTGTTTAAGTTCATTATAATAAAATGCGATCACTACTGTTATCTTCCAGTCTCTCTGGGATCTAATACCAACCAAGGCCAAATTTTAACGTGGTTTATAATACTGGCTTTATTCCTTTGCGATCGTGCCCGTGTAATGAGGTTACCCCAAAGCTTTTTGCTTTTGGTTTTGCCATGTTTGCGTTTTATCAGGGAGCTGCCTCAGGTGGTAGCTCCCTGGTTTCATTCAGCATGTGCTGTGTCTAAGCAGAAGCAAATGGCGTGCGGAAATAGTCAAGCACGTTGGCAATGCACACAAAGAATATCGGCTACATCATGTTCATGTGGTCAAGATAATTTCCATTTGAAAAACTTACTGATCGATCCATAATTCTGTGTATCGTGGCTGAAATAAATCAATTCTCTCAATCAACCTCTTTTCCCAGGAAGTTTATGGATTTGAATCAGATGAGCCTTTGTGTACTAACTTGTCATTGGTCGTTGGAAAGCAAAGTGTTTGCTGATTGGATGGCTTACGACCACAGTGCCATCAAGTGGATAAAACAGAAAGCTGTGAAATCAACACCCAAACACGTGTGTCCAGATAGAAGCGCCACCTGTGTGAAATATGACACAAAATCACAGGCGACCGAAAGGGTCAGTCCCTCAAACATTCGTGCCTATTAATATACGGGAAGGGTGGGGTGGGGTGGGGATAGGCGGCAGTTGGCAGGGCAAGGGAAGAGGGTGCAGAGAGAATTAACCTGGAAAATCTGTACGTCCAATGGCCCACATAGGATACATGTCATGATATAAGGTCAAGAAATTCTGAGACATGTTCATTATTTTAGTGAACACTACAATTAATCTTTGTGTTCACAAAAGTAATAACTGACTGTTGTTTTTTTCCTTTGTTCAAATATATAATCACCTAAACACTACAGCTTTTATCTGCAATTTTGAGAGATAATTTTTCAAAATAATTTTAACCTTTGATTTTTTCCAAATTGGACTGTTAACTACATTTTTTATTTATTCAATACTTTAGCCCTTAAAATTAGCCAAAATCCTCTGTTCATTACGCCATATGATCCATCACTTTTTATTATTTTTTCTCTGAAATTTTGCCAAAATTCACTTTTCACTACATTTTCTGTATTTTATGCCTTTCTGTATCATGTTTGTCTTTACAAACATACCAAATTCCCCTGTTTACTACATTTTTAGTTCTGTCTATGAAGCCAAAATCCATTATTCACCACATTTTTTCATATTTCACTCCCTCATTATATTTGCCCAGCCACATGTACAGCTAGTCCCCATAATCCTGCTCCAAGTGCTGATGGTGTTTTGTGCATTTGCTAAAATTTGCATAAATTGAAATCTGACACTTTTTTGTCACTGTTCACTGAATGCACCCATAGCCCACCAACCAAATAAATTAAAGTTTGAATGGCACCTCTATCTATGATAGTTTTGAAAGTATTCATACCAAACATCAGTTGTCTGTATTGGCCAAAATTTGCAAAAACTAAAATCTGACAGTTTTTATCCACTTTTTGTTGGATATGCCCATAGCAAATCCTATCCACGTATATTTTTTAACATGTGCTCTTCAATGATGTGCCCAGCCATACAACAAGTCCCCATAATCCTGCTCCAGGCTCTGGTGTTGTTTTGTGCATTTGCTAAAATTTGCATAAGTTGAAATCTGACACCTTTTAGTCACTGTTCACTGAATGCCCCCATAGCCCACACCAAAGTTATTTGAAATGACCTTTGCCATGCTATGATCGAACTCCTATACGCTCAGAACCACATCTATTATAGTATATAAGATATTGGGGATTTAAAACTTTAATTAGCCCTCATTTGCATCATTTTGAAAAGCATGACCTCTCATTATCAAAAGGCAAGACTTCATCCATAGAAGTATAATTGCGCCAAGTTTGGAGTTTCTACGTGTGATACTTTTAAAATGAAATGTCAGACAAATTTGCCTGGAAAGAAAGTAAAAGAAAAGAAAGAACTAGAAAAGAAGATTTGCTTCAATGTAAATCTGTCTGTGTGCCTTCAAACATTGTAAATATTAAATGCTACCATTTTCATCCTTTGGTACTTCACATTAAATTAAGTTTATGGCTGGATCAAAATTTCAATTTCCAAATGACTTTGACCTTTGACTTTTCCAGGTCACATGTAAAATGCAAAAATGTACAGTGTCACAATACCAACAATTTAAGCCTAACATGAACCAAAAAAAAAAAAGAAAATTTAGCAGGCTATGGCTAGATGAAACTTTAAAAAATCCAAATGACCTTGAACTTTGACCTTTAGAGGTCACATGTTCTCACAGAAATGTGTAATGTTGCAATACCTACAATTTGAGTCCAACATGATTAGAATTGGATGGAAATTGGCAGAGTTATGGCTGTGTGAAACTTTCAAAAAAAGGTCCAAATGACATTGACATTTGACCTCTAGAGGTCACATGTAAGTTTAAAAAATGTGCACTGTTACAATAGCTTCAATTTTAGCCCAACATGGTCAAAATTGGATAAAAATTGATCAAGTAAAGAGTAGAAGAAAGCCACCATGGAAAGTGGCCTTTGACCTTGAGATGACCTTTACCTGAAGTGAACCTTGATCTTTAAAATGACATTTTGACCTAAAGTTGACCTTTTTTGACCTTGACATCACCTTGCTATTTGAGATGACCTTTGCCTTGCTAAGATGAAACTCCTATACACTCGGAACCAAATCTACTATAGTTTATAAAATATTGAAGATTTAAAACTTTAATAAGCCCTCATTACATAATTTTGAAAAGCATGACCCCCGCATTATAAAAAGGCAAGACGTCATCTCTAGAAGTATAATGGTGCAAAGTTTGGAGATTTACGTATAATACTTTTCAAATGAAATGTCGGACAAATTTGCTTGTAAAGAAAGAGAGAGAGAGAGAGAAAGAAAGAAAGAAAGAAAGAAAGAAAGAAAGAAAGAAAGAAAGAAAGAAAGAAAGAAAGAAAAAAGAAACTAGAAAAGAAGATTTGTTTCAAAGCAAGTCTGTAAGCCTTCAAAAGTTGTAAACATTAAATGCTACAACTTTTGTCCTTTGGTACTTCACATTCCATTAAGCTTATGGCCGAATGAAAATTTCCAAGTCTAAATGACCTTGACCTTGACCTTTGACCTTTACAGGTCACATGTACATTACAAAAATGTACAGTGTTACAATACCAACAATTTAAGCCCAGCATGAACCAAATCAAAATTGACCAAGTTATGGCTGGATGAAACTTTCAAAGGGCTGAATGACCTTGATCTTTGACCTCAAGAGATTACATGCTAATGAAAAAAAAAAAAAAATGTGCAGTTTTGTGATACCTACCATTTGAGTCCAACATGATTAGAATTTGATGGAAGCTGCCAAGTTATGGCTGGATAAAAATTTCAAAGGTCCAAATGACCTTGACCCTTATCTTTCAGAGGTCACATGTAACTTACAAAAATGTGCAGTGTTAAAAAAGCTACAACTTGAGCCAAACATGATAAAAATGGGATAAAAATTGACCAATTTCTGGCTAGATAGAATTTCAAATGTCCAAATGAACATGACCTTTAAACTTTAGAGGTCACAATTAAATTAAAAAAATGTGCAGTGTTACAATAGCTACAATTTGAGTCCAACATGATCAGAATTAGATAACACGCTCGCCTTTCACCTCTACAGCTCAGGTTCGATTCATGGCCAGTGAAGCAAGTGGAAAGAGTTCCTACCACTCTGACTGTGCACGTTGGTTTTCACGGAGTCCTTCAGTTTCCTCCACCAAACAAGAAGATAGGAAAGTATACGCCACCATCTGTGCCATGGAGAGTGATTGATATAGGCTTGGCCTGCTTTGCAATCCATGTACAAGATATGGGTCTACTATTATGAGAATTGGATAAAAATTGATCAAGTTATGGTTAGATGAACATTTCAAGGATCCAATTGACTTTGACCCTTAAGAAGTCAGATATAAATTACAAAAATTTGTAGTGTTACAGCTACTACAATTTGAGCCCAACATGATCAAAATAAAAATTCAAGACTTCATGTGTGGAAGTATAATCATGCTAAATTTTGAGTGGTTACATGTAATACTTTTCAAATGAAATGTTGGACAAATTTGCCTGGAAAGAAAGAAAGGAAAAAAAGAGAGAAAGAAAGAATTCCTAGAAAAACAATATATTTGTGTTGGCACACAGACATAACTAGAAAAGTAGATTTGCTTCACAGCAAATCTGTGTGGGTGCCTTCAAAATGAGAACAGTTTGAAATGCTACACTTTGCCATTGTTGAACATGATCTAAATTTTGGGTATTAGCCTCATTTATATAAATTAAAATGCTACAACTGTGGTTCTTGGTTTATTGGATGTGGCTATGTCACAAACTTATAAACTGAAGTTTGAATGACACCACTATCCAAGTATGAAGCTATTCAAGATTTTAATATTGTGTATTGCATAATTTGCATAAATTAAAAGCATACAATTTGGATTCATGGTTCCTTGGATGCACTTATGTCCCAAGCCTATAAATTGAAGTTGCAGTGATACCTCTATGTATAATAGTTTTGAAGTTATTAAAGATTTAAATTTTGTGTATTCGCCTAATTCACATAAATTTAAATTCAACAACTTTGGTTCATGCTTCATTGGATGCACCTATGTCACAAACATGTAGAGTGAAGTTGAAATGGTGCCTCCATGAGAGTTTTCAAGGTATTCAAGATTTGAATTTTGTGTATTCACCTAATTTGCATAAATTAAAATTCTGCAACTTTGGTTCATGGTTCATTAGATGGAGCTATGTCACAAAACTGCAAATTGGAGTTGGAATGGCACCTCTATGTATAATAGTTCTGAATTAAAGCTGTTTAAGATTTAAATTTTTTGTATTCACCTAATTTGCATAAAATAAAATTTGACAGTTTTGTTTCGTTGGATGTGTCCATGTTACAAATCTTTTAGCTGAAGTTAGGATGGCACCTCTTTCTATGATAGTTTTGAAGTTATTCAAAAATATTTAAATTTTGAGTATTCACCTTATTTGCATAAATTTAAATTTTACAACTTGTTTATGGGTTATTGGATTCGGCAATGTAAAAAACCTTGAAATTGAAGTTTGAACGACACCTCTTTATGACACTTTTCAAGCTATTTAAGACTTTAATTTTGCATATTCATCTAATTTGCATGAATTAAAATCCTACAACTTTGTTTCATAGCCCTTTGCCACAAACCTGTAATTTGAAGTTGGAACCGCTACTCTATCCATAATAGTTTTGGAGATATTCAACTTTGAATTTTTCAGTGCCTTAATTAGCATAATTTGAAATTCCACAAGTTTCATTTACTGCCCATTGTATTGGCAGGTGTGACAAACCTAAACATGCACATTGAACTTTGGTGTCTATCTGCAGTAGTTTGGAAGAAATGGAGCTTTGAAAATTTTAATTGCCCCTTATTTGCATAATTTCAAGCTTTATCTATTCCAAACCAGGTGCAAAATTTCATTGGTAGGTCAATCACCATGGCACACTTGGTGGTTTTTGGAATAAAATTTACTTTGGATGTCAATTTACATTTTGCATCAGAAGATGTTTTGTGTAAGTATATGGTCACTGCTGTGGTGACAAAAGTTTGTCTGCTGTGGCAAATCTACATATAAGCAGTATCCATGTTTAAATTTGGTGGGGGGAGGGGGGGAACTAGGATCTTTAGAGCAGCAGCAAGAGGATACTATGAATAAAATCTGTAAGACCTATGGTAAAACCTGACACATTAAAACACCTGCAATTTTTATGTATCAGATAATTTTAATATTAATTTTAAAAAAAAAAATCAATTGTTCGAAGTTCCCTTCCCTGTTCAAAGAAGCCCCGGTTGGCAGTACGTTGTAACTTGTAATGTCAGTCACTGACAGATAGATAGAACTATTGAATGAACATGGGGTGTTCATTCAATGGTTTAACCTACCTACCTACCTACCTACCTACCTACCTACCTACCTACCTACCTACCTACCTACCTACCTACCTATCTATCTATCTATCTATCTATCTATCTATCTATCTATCTATCTATCTATCTATCTTGCATGGCATCCCCCATTCCCATTGGATACCACCACCCCTTTCCCGTCCCACCAACCTGATATTGCGATAAGCAAAAACCTCATGTGGAAAGCCCAAATAATTTAGTTTAAAATTTTTCCTCTTGAGGTCAGTTTGAACAGGCATGAAGCAATGCGCAACAGTATGCGCAGACATTCTTGATTGGGTCAAAATGGCGGCCACGTAATGGGACCGAAGGAATATATTTGCTCAAATTTTGGGAAAATTTGAGATGTCTCGCTTGGCGGACTACTTCGTTGTGGTAGGATACGACCACGAAAAAGAACGTGAGTATATTTATTTTAAGATTATGTTAATGGGTGGTATTATGACAGGGAAGAACACGACTGAAGTTGCAGGGAGCGGCTGATCAGGCATCTGTGCTCGGGTCGACTCGGCCCAAATCCATCATCGTCTGGTTGTGGCTCGCTGGACCAGCCCGGCGGGCCAGGCTACACAGCCTTGCCAGATTTCATGTTTCTTCTTCACACAGTGATGTGTGTAAGATTCTCTTGTGGGTAGCGCTAATAATTAGTTTTCAATGTGTTTCCTGTTGTCAGATGGGGATAACCAAGGGAGAGAAAAGCAGAGAAATGCCAAAATCCCCAAATAATTATCATGATGATGCGGTGACTCCGTGAGTGACAGAAAAATAAGAATTGTGGATGCTGCATTTTTGTATTTATTTGTTGTTAATTTTGTAATTTTTTTTTGGTGAACCTGAGGTTGCTCAACATCACCTTCAGTGGTGTGGAGTCAGGAAAGAATGAATGACCCATCAGTGATTGGTTGGGAAGACAAGCTGGTCCACTGTGGAATGAAACCAAAATGTAAATGCCTGGAATTCCGTCAGTTCCCAGTGAAATGTGTTGCATTGGTACCTCCGTTCTGTTGCAGTAGGGGTCTGCTCCCATAGCCATGGTGGCATTGATGATTATCTGGCCTTGTGTAAAACTCTACTAAAGAGTAAGTTCTCATCTGGTAGTTTATGGGTTATTTCATCCATGCTCCAATAATCATGGTTTAACTGTATATTTCCAGGAAGTGTATGTGTTCTTTATTATAAAGTAACTTGTTGTTCACACTTGTTACATAACATAATCTGAGTGATAGGCATGAAAGTTATACAATTACTGTTTGAAAAGGCTTAGGTTTCTGTGGGAGTAGGAAAAAGACACTTCTATAATTACATGTACTGAAGATTGTGTTTCTTCTGCAAGAATATCAGAAACGAACAAAACAGTAGATTAGTTTGTCTGGGTAGGTGATTTGCTCCAAATCCAGAAAGACACTCCCTTGTCATTCACTGAAATATGGTCTTGTCAAATCAGGTAGTCACTATTAATTTAGTTTTGACTAATTTCTCCAGTGAGAAGAATCAACCCACACAAGTAATTAAAAATGTATGGATGTATAAAGGATAAGGGCCAAACCATTTCATGTCCTTTTGCCCTGGGGCAAATAAAAATTTTGGTTGGAGTGCATCCAGGGGTCAGTTTAAAATTTTGTTATTTCACAGTTAAAATGGATAGCGAAGTTACTTGGACGAAGGTGGTAAGTTACATTAAAGGAGCTTGCCCACAAGGCATGTGCAAAATGTCAATTTTTGGTGCCCTGAACTATGACATCACATAGAGTAGAACAATGGTGATCCATTGTCTGGGACTTCCTCATCACAGAAGGGGTCACTCTGTCAATATTGGCACTTGCATCAATCTACAAGGAAAGAGGCAATGATCTGTCTTTGAATGTGGTATTACATGATTGATACTAATGTATGCCAGCTGGACTTGTAAGGATTTATGTCTTACTCAAGATAGTGCTTCAACAATCATTTCATTTGTAGCAATGTGGTGAGTTGAGGTAAGCAGAGACACCAAAAATGTCATGTCATCTTGTGAGAGATGGACATCAATCCCAAAATTAAGAATTAAATTCTTAAAACATATCAATCTTTGACTTTGGGGGGGGGGGGGGGCAGCTTTTAAAATCAACTCAGATGTTTTTCTCCACTCTAAGAAAATAACCAGATCAGTTTTAAAAGGATCTAGCAAAATGACATTAATGGGCCACTGTCAATCAGAAGTGGCTGCAAGCCCCAATCACAGAAGTGGTTACAGTGTAAGTCATGTATTTTTAGAACATGTGTATCGTGAAAGACACAAGGATCCTTTTGTACCCTGAACAAAACTTTTAAATTATTGTGGTAAAGTCTGAGGGGACATGGATGCATGCAGTAGGGACCAAGGATCTTGGAGGTAAATCTAGTAGAAGCTTCTGCTGGATTAAAACTTTTTCCATACCCTTTTTCACCCCCATGATGAATCATCACCTGTGAGCAATTATTGATTTCTGGTCAGAAAGAACCTTGAAGCAAGCTATTGGATATGAATGTTGCAGTTTGTGAAATGTGTGGAAGAAACACAAGGAGCAAGCTGTGGTTCTATTGCAATGTTATGAATGCTCCTGGTTCTCAATCCAAAATTAGTCTGCTTGAATAAGAAGAGCTCAAACTGATTTTGAACTTTGATTGTTCAATTAATCATAAAGTTTCTTTCAATGTAAAACAATAGTTGTTTGAAAAGTGAATTTGGGAATTCACAAAACAAAAGTGTCTACATGATCAAATAATAACCTAAGAACTTGAGAGTGACAAGTTATTACTCCTCTGCCTTCTAGGCTGGAGGGGTATTGTCGTCATCTACATGTCCATCTATGCATGCCTTGTTAAAACCATATCTCCAAAAATACTCACTTCACAGAAAACAAATTTTAATCAGAGGCGGCTATCGAGGTGCTTCAGGTGCCTATAAAAAAGTAGGTCGTATTAAGGTTCCAGTACTACATTAAAGAAAAAATCAGCGTCAACACAATATCGCAAAATATTGAATGTAGCTTCATCAATTATTTATGACAGTTGGTCCTAAGGATGCCTCAGAAGCCTTTTGAAAACTAGGTCACATAGTTAGGTCACCATGTTGCATTGAAGAAAAATGGCGGTACCATGATATCTTCAAATCTTAATTTTCTCATTGTAGCTGCATCAATTATTTATGACAGTTAGTCCTAAGGATGCCTCAGACACTTAGTGAAAACTAGGTCACTGGGTCATGTATTTAGTTCACAGTGCTGCATTGGAGAAAAATTGCCCTGCCATGATATCTCTACTCATTGCATTTGCACCAAAGCTTTGTCATTAGGTTAAAGAGAAGTAACCTTGACCTACCCAAGGGTATTGGCTTCACCTATGGGTCCGTCCTGACTGAGGGGTTATGATCACTGATGGGCTTCTTGTTGTAATTAGTTTGGTATTAGTTCATGAATTAACATGGTTGCATGAACTGTTCATAATTACACCAAGCAAGAACTTTTTAACTTGCGCTAGGGAATATGAAGTTTGTTGTCCCAATTTTATCACCTTGACTTGTGTTAATTTTATTCATCAAGGCAAGGCTAAGTTACATACGCATATATGTACTAGGTACCCAGACATTGACTTGAGAGAGCAACAAAACGCATAACAAACAATTGTCTGTCATGGACCCCTGGATATGTCTGTGTTTTATGTTAAAGTGTTCTGGTCGCAAATTGCTGAGTGGGGTGTTAATGAAACACAAGCTACAGATGTTCCAAGTAAAATAACATTGGTAGAAAAACATTGCAGGTTATGTTCATTGATGCATGAAGATGCTGTGACTTACCAGATATGGTGAGTCAGCATGCATCAGAAACCTACAAAGAGCAGCCCCAGCTAGTTATGCTCTGTTGCATTTGTAATATGTCAATAGCATAGTTCTGTTTTGTCAAGAGTTTCACCCAGTTACCTGGCCGAAAGTTGTCACTGAAGGTATACAGTTAGGCTGTTTCTGTATATCTTGGCATTCATTAATTTTTGGGGGTCAATAATTTTGGTTGTTAGTGAACTATGGTGATGCTCACATGACATGTAACCAGGGTCAAGCTGGTGGGGTTGATGTGTTCTCAGTCAGCTTTTGAACAGTTGTGTTGAGATTGCCTGGCTGAAATAAGTTTTGCAGGAACATGGCTTTGTTGAGCATTTTTTTAAGGGTCCTCCCCATGGGGGGGGGGGGGGGGGCTTTTATGTTTTCGGGTTTTCAGTCCAGATGTGCACATGTTACCGAGATATCTACATAATGCCTTCATGTAATTTGCTCAAATTTTGCAATATGCTTATGAGTTATCTTTACTTGGCAAGATGGAATTATTAGATTTTGGTGTCGCCATGACCTAATTTGAGCAACTGGTAGCTGTTCTAGGTGGCTGATGCTACAAGATGGTGATATCCTATAAGTATTCATGATTTTTTTTTTTTTTTCCTGGAAGATCTTTCAGTCAATGCTTTTTGTTGAAGGTATGTCTAGAAATACATAGGGTTTTTTCTTTTGATGATTTATGAACATTCTCCTATGAAATGGGAGGTCTGTAACATATCTGAACAAGATGCCTGCCACAGTTTATGGTGTTCCACAACGATCATCAGCCTTTTATTTGAAGTGATCAGATGTACAGTGCGTATATTGACCTCGTGCAGTAAAAGTGATATGAATCGGTGATAAATGTGCTCTCATTTATGAATGGACCTTAAAAGTTGTTAATGGCACTGCAAAGCAAAAGTGGGGTGCTCTTTAGAAGACAGCTCACTATTTGTTTTCTTTTTTGTAAATGAAGTGGAAGTAGACAATTAGACAATAAATTTTATTAGTTGGGCAATGAATAAAAGAACAGAGATTTAATGAAATGGAGCCAACGACAGGCTTGGGCCAGGTAACCTGTCCATAAGGGAGGACATAACATGTAGTTATAGTTTGTGTATATTTGCATATGATATTTGTTATACTTACATAATCCTTTAAATAGCCTGTGGCTGTTTTATGTGGAAGAGACATGGACAGTCTGGTGCTGAAACATCAATGTCACATAATTTTGAACTCCACAAAGGCATGCAGAACAATTTGTTTCTTACTCAGACAGAAGTGTGCACTAAGCTGATCGCTGATCAGCAAGATTATTTAGGTCACTGCTCATGTATGATGTCAACAAGTGTCCTTCATTGAGACATCATTCAGATTAGTCATGGCTTCAGTATACATACAGTCATTGTGGTCTTGTTGCACACCAAGATGAAACATATTGCTCTTTTGTAATGTTCCCCATATATACATACTGCATTATGAACATCATACATTTTGTGGCTGAGTTTGCATTGTGCTGACAGCTTCTTTGACCTAAATTTTGCCCCTGGACTTAACATTTGAAGATGATGATGAGTATAATATGGGATTATCTAACTGCATATACATATTATTTTAATCCAAGGGACTTGGATTTGAAAAATAAGTTTTCATGTAATAGATGTACTGAGTACATAGCCATCCAAGTTATAAGAGTATGCATGTTATTCCCAGTGGTCTCATTTTGTGTCAAACTGCTTTGGTGTCTAGTAGCTTTGTTCCCTAGGCCTGTACATTCATGTATTATTCCCTGAACTTTCATCTGGAAAGGTCCAACTTAGCAAGTTCTGCATCTAGCTGCTGTAGTACTACATCTTTCAAGCAGGGATAGTAGAACATCACTTCCTGATTTGAACCCTTAGTCTGCCTGCCTTCTGGTCCAAAAGAATCAACCCTGTCTTGCTATGTTGTGAACACTGGACTCCCCTGTCCTTTAAATGTTTGTACATAGAATTTCTTTACTTTCAGTTTGGTGAATTCTGCAATGAGAAATCCATTAAAATCTTCCAGAATGCTATCACCAGTAGCTGGTTTTCCATTTTTTTTTTATCGTAAGGAAGTCTAAGGAGGGCTTGAACATTAGCCCAAATGTTGAAATGACATGACCTACCCAGCAACTTTGTGCAGTGTGCAGTGTCACTAAGGATAGAGTGGAGCTGTGATTGCTGCATTGCAGTGGTAGAACTCAGTACCAGTTCATTTGCATGTTCTCTCTTGAACTTTTCCCACATTCACTATTAGGGAAAACAGGAAAAGTGACAAACAGTAACAAGTATGTTTTTGAAACTCGAGACATACTTGAGAGATCCCAAGGATAAAGTTTTGCATTCTTAAGAAACTGCATCATATGACGAAGTTATTTAAAACCAAATTTATAGTAACTGTAGCCTATAATTTTGTTGTGTATTGTATGCCAGGGAACAGCACTGGTGTGCAACATGTTGCTACCTGAACATATAAAGAATGTTGATTTATAAGGGAAGAAGTGTGGCATATCAACGTGTGTTAGATTATTCACATTTATATGCACTCAAATTGTCAATTGAAAATATAATGAAACCTTCAGTTTTGGTGTGATTGGAAGATGATGATATGGAATTTATAGAAATATTTCTGTCAGCTAGGCAAGGGTTAAACTTGTATGTCATTGCTTTAATGTACAGTCTGTGCTTCAACTCTGTCATTAATTCCATTTCCCATATCCATCGTCTTTGTACTGTTTCTGTGTGTGCATTCAAACAGCTGCCTTTTTGATCTTGTACAATGAACGTGCTGCATCTAGGAGACCCCTGTGGAGCCAGTGTTCCTATGTGTGCGTAACTTTGCAGACAATTTTGTACTGGATGTTTACATGCACATCTGACCTTATTTTCAGGCCAATGCATAATGCTGCTGTATTATACTGTCATATTTATGCTTGAAATTTGAAGCAGCTATGGCAGTATTATACTGAAATGATGAAATTAGGATTATAAGTACATATACAGTGATGTTTTTACCCAAAGTACCTGTATGTATGTATGTAAATACATTCATAGTGAATAACAATGCATGCATCTACATAATGTTAAATAATGGAATAATATTTAAGCTTTAGAATTGGAGTTACGTAAGTTGAGGAAAGTAATAATTTAAATCCAAGGTAAAGTTGAGGACAAGAAATAATATGGGATGTGCTGATCAATACAGATTATGAATCATGGCCATGCACACATTTGATTGTGGTTCAAGTATATAAAAATACAGTAAATGATACGCGTGTGTGTTCTATTCTCTTAGAATCATTGTTATCCAAAATGTTTATTTACTTTACTGAACGAGATAGTCAAAGGACAAATGGTACTGTAACTTTCATGTTTTCCACAATTTTTTGGTTGTTGTCCACATTTCAAACATGACTGTGACTTGGTAGGATCGCATGCATGCTTTCTTTTGCATAGACACGGAGGCTGTAGTAGCTGCTGTTTTGGACCACTCCTGCTGCCAGACCAAAATGGTTGCATACTGCAGGTAGTTGATTGTGTCAGGGGCATGCTCATGTGTCCTGATGGCACATTGCACCTTACCAGCTTATGCGAAAAAAAAAAAAAAAAAAAGGATGATTGACCAGTATTTTGTTACATCCCAAAACACTCAAGAATATAACTGCGTGCAACTCATATTCTGCATTTGAAGAGTTAAATCATCATTCAATCAAATGACTTGAAAGCACAAAAAAACAAGCCAGCAAAATTTCAATGTATGCAAGGTATTATAATGTGTGCATAAGCCGGACTGTTAACAACAATAGACAGCAAACAACGTAAGACCACTTGCCAAGTATTCTGAGATCGAATATGATTGTGTGCAAACTTGGGTATATTTGGTTATGTTCAGTCCACCTCATTTATTTTCATCCATGCACATTGCAGACAATGCTGCAAACAAGTGGTTGCAATTCACTTTGATATCCAAATCATATGTTCCTTTGTGTGACTGTCCCACAATGCATTGCGCCATGTGCAAAATCGGGCTCACCAATACCTGCATGATTTGCCAGGGTATCGTGTTGCATTTGGATTCTTAACTGAAGATAATAACTGCTTTAGACACAACCTAGTGGGCAAATTCAGGTTAAGATAGTAATTCATGTTTAAGAATACGTTTTAAAGACTGTTGACCCTGGTAACTCGGAGAACAGACACCTGGAACCTAGGGAAATGTTATGATAACGATCACTGAATAAAAATGCAGCTATGCTGTTTCCCTGGCCCAAGTTGACCACAAGGTGATGTTGTAGCACCAGTACAGTGGTACCTGCTATTTAAGACCACCCTTAAAGCCAAACAAAAGTGGTCACATATGGCAGGTGGTCTTTCACTACAGGTAAGCTTACAAAGAAATCAAAGGCCATTGTCTTGAAATGGCAGTCTTAAAAACTAGTGTGGTCTTTCACGAGAGGTGGTCTTTAGAGCAGGTACCACTGTATTTGATCTACAGCAACAAGAAGTTAACCGTCCAGACGAGTTGAAATTAAATGTTGTACATGTTTGAGTTGACTTTACTGCAAAATAATGACACACGTTGACCAGCTTTTTACCCTCGGCACATATAGTGCTGGAGGGTATTGTCACCCCCTGCGTTATCCGTCCCTCTTGTGGACATTACGGCAGTATCTCAAAAAAGTATTCACTGTAGCTTTACCAAATTTTCATCAGAGATGCACCTTATATAATGGACCAGGAACCGGTTGTAAACCAGCTTCCACTGATTATTTTTAAAATATGCATGAAATTTTTAGTGTATTCATTTGAAGGCTGTCTGAGTGGCGTCAACCCTGACTTTGTTACCATGATATCGCAAAAAAATCTTCATCATAGCTTTACGAAGTTTTTACCCTTCGGCCTTCTGAGGCCGAGAGGTATTGTCGTACCCTGCGCTGTCTGTCCATGGTTTTACCACCATAACTTCCGAAATTTTTGAGACAGGACTTTCAAATTGCACATGATAGTACACTACTATATGGCCTACTTTGTGTGCAAGCATAGTTGACCTTGACCTTATTCTCAAGGTCACAATGGTCACATGTGCTGAGCAATATTACCACTCTAACTATTGAAAGCTTGCATCTAGCAATCTAAAGCTTACACACAAGAAGCTTCATAGAGTGATCAAGAAGCCTATTGAAAATCAAGGTCATAGCTGTATATTTGACCTACTTTTTGAGGTCAAAGGTCAAGTGTACAATGGTGGTATTGGTATAAATAAAGTATTTAAGTCAGTTACATGAAATTTTATACACACATGTATCATAACCAAAGAATGTGTCATGAATCAAAAGTAAGTCACTCGTGGAAATTTATGATCATACACTATACCTGATACTATGGGACACTATTCCTATTCACTTACAGCAAAAGAGACCGAAGGCGGCCGAAGGGTACTGCGTTCTTTGAAAGGTATTTTTATCAGAGATGCACCTTATAATGGACTAGGTTGTGGTTTAAAACTAGCTTTGTCTGATTATTTTTATTTTTAAACTTTTTATGGAACTTTTAATATGTTTATTTGAGTGCAGTCTGACTGGCATAAACCCAGACGACTTTACAGTACTGTGATATCTCAAAAAATATTCATTGTACCTTTACCAAATTTGATCAGAGATACACCTTATAATGGACCATTTCCTATGTAAAACCAGCTTCATCTGATTATTTGAAACTTTTAATGTATTTATTTGACGGCCATCTGATTGTCAATCCTGATGACACTACTGCAATATCTCAAAAATATTGGTGGATTGCTGTCAGGCCCTTGCGGCAGCAATCAACGAATTCATGACATGGACCTCGGGAAACGGGAATTTTCAGTTTTTAATGCATAAATGTAATTTATATAATAAGCTTTATAGTTTGTCAACTATGATGTCAAAGATGTCTCTCTCTCTTTCTCTTTCTCTCTCTATATATATATATCGCTCTCTCTATATATACGGTATATAAATAAAAATTTCTGCAATGGACATATGTTGCCGGTGGATGTGGATGTGGATGGCACAACCGTGGAAGGGCTAGGGTTTGGGTGCTCTTTAGGCCACGTTTCGTAATGTGAGCCCTTGTCGTTACATGTATTGGCAAGGTTTTTTTCTGCAATCTGTGTCCATTTGTCTTTTTTTTTTCTTTTGCCGACTATGTCCAGGCTTGCTTTTCGTAGCCATAGTGGAACCACTTGTCAAAGCCATTGTGGACAAACCGATCCAGACTTGTGATGCCCATAGCATTGACCTCTGATCTCCTTAGATATGTATCGGTGTGGATGCATCATAGATCATGTGACCCAACAAACCCAGCATGTTTGATGGCCCTTTTGTTTACATTTTGCTAAGACTGCTTCAGAAAAACAACTGTTTAAACATAGGTGCAAGTTTTATAAAACAATGAAACTTAACAACACTTTATTAAGTAAACTAATAACCATAGTAGAAATTGGATGTGTTGAAAAGGTTGGCTTATATTGTTCACTGGATCGCTACCTTAAGTTCAGCACAGAGCTTGGTATCTTATGGCTACACTAAACTTGTATACACATACATGCAAGCCAGTGGAACACATCTCTGATGTTATGACTGCAGGCCAAGGGGAGCCAGAAGAGATGCAGCAAGCCCTGCCTTATTACATTGACCAGATTGCCTAATTAATTGACCAGATTGCTCTGATGAAGCAGCCTAGGATGGTCAATTAAGGGCTGACTTTGCTATGTTATCAAGGGGGTGATTCTTAGCATTCCTGCCAATTATCCACTTGACAGGGATGCACAGGTCTACACTTTTTGCCAAGATTTCTGATCCTTTGCCCGAGAACAGATTTATCTTTTACATTTGATTATAAAAGGCACACATCACTTAACCAGAGTACATTTTCCCATCCATCTAGCAGACTTGCGAATTCATGAAGGTTGGATGCATTTCTCTTCAGATACTAAATTTTCATGGTTACCTTGCTTAACTTGCTGAGCATAGTGTACACATGTATTAGGTTATAGCATTGTAAAGAAACAAAGCTTAGTTTGCTTAGCAAGCAACTACCTACTATATCCTTTGGAAACTCAATATACATATATACATGTATGTTAAAAGATTAGAAATTCTGTCCAGTATTAAACTTACTGTTTTACTCTTACATTTCAAATGTTGGACTATAATTTCTTCCTGGATCATGGGTACATACTTTTCTCTACAACTCCTAATGGTTTGGTAGTTTTGGCACTTGGCCCTCCATATTCCATGGTCAGGTCTGGTCTATGGGGCTGCTGTGAAGGGAAGCACATTACAGTCAGAATGGAACATGTGGATGGATGAGTATTTGAATGCACGCACTAGTCTCTGATTCCAGAGCATTATAGGGACACTAGAGCTGCATTAACACAACTGTGTGTGTACAGCGTAGTTTCTGTTGAGACATTCAATAGGCATCCTATTCCCTCATGTAGCTTGAGGTTGTAATTTAGTGAATAACTGTCAATTAAACATTATTGTTACCTGTGATAAGACTGGACATTGTATACAGCATGATTCTGGGCCATCACTGATCTGCCACTCTGAGGCTTCATGGTAATTACCACTGGTTACTTGAATAAAGCCTTGAAAACTGCATGCATGCAACATTGGACATCAGCATGTTTATCTCAGAGTGCAGGTCACCTGTTCAGCAGAATAAAAGACAAAATGACATATGTTACTTCTTAGCCTATGTTTTTTTTTTTTTCTGCAGAATTTTGTTGCAATAGGCTTGTTACACACTGATCAGCAGATGAAATGATAGATCAGAGACCACACAGACTGTGATGTGGTGGTTAAAAGATAAAGTGTCAGATATTTATTTTTTTTTTTTTTGTGGTGGACATGTTTGTACGGCCTCAGTGTTGGTGCCATTATTGTCCAGTGCTCACCGCTGTGAAATAATGTCAGTGCAACAGCCAAATTTTGAAAACCGTGTAACCTGTAAATTATTATGAGGTGTTCATGATTCTACTCAGAAATTAACCATAATGCACATGCAGATCAAATATACTGCAGTGTCATGTGCAAGAAAGACAACATGAATGTGTAAGAATGCATTCAGACACTTAATATCTTCAATGATGTGAAATAAAAGGGTGGTATTAATGTGTGCGTTCTGCTGAATAACCCAAATTACCAACAGACAAAATATTCTGATGGTCTAGAGGTGAGTTTTTGTCTTGAAAGACCACTCATAAGGATAAGCAAGTTATGGTCTGTCATAGATTTTGTAAACAACACAAACCTTAATTAAGCAAAGTATACTGATCATAAGGATAAGGAAGTTGTGGTCTGTCATAGGTGTAAACAACACAAACCTTAGTTAAGCAAAGTATACTGATCATAAGGATAAGCAAGTTGCGGTCTGTCATAGGTGGTGTAAGCAACACAAACCTTAGTTAAGCAAAGTATACTGAAAAAGGTAGCCTTTTTTCAAAGACCAGCAGTCTCTCATTGGAATGACATCAAGATTGACTACTGTATGCCCACTGGACAACCTAATTGATAAAAATATGGAGTGAACAAGTGGCTATTGAAAGATACTGACATTAAGAGTACTTTGGCAGTGTATCTGCATTTACCAGAACAGTGTTCAAGGTTGCCAAATGGTTAATGGGAATACAATTTCTGATATAGTTACCCATGTGGAAACACAATTTATCCCATGTATGTGTAGTCCAGAGTAACCATGGATGGGCTGTTCTGCACTGTGTAGCATTTATTTCCGATCCACAGGCCCGTGTGGAACGGTCGCATGCACGCCCTAGTTTTGCACTGCCCAACCTCACCCACTTTGGCATGCACGTACTCCTAGGGTGTTGGTTTATTGTCTGCTATACTAGTTGTCATTGATGGCTTATTTGACAATACTGTGAATATTTTTGCTTGAAATGGCAGAGAATACTCTGGACTACACATACATGCAATAAAAAAGAAACAACACTCTTGCAATTACCTGGCCGTAAATTCTGCATGGTACTTGCATACCGGTGCATGGAAGGATATGCTCAGCCTGTCTGCGGCGGGCTGCATCTTGTGTATCCTTCCATTCCCATCGGCATGCTCATACCATGCAAAATTTACGACTTGGCACTTACACTTGTGTAGTTTTATTATTGTTCCCAACATATGTATGGAATGATTTTACGACTGAAATGAAATAAAAGAGAGAATCCTATTGGTTGTTTTATTTGTGAGCCAATCAGATTACGTAAGGTGGAAACGAGTAACTGAAAGTTCTTTAACGAGTGACATATCTCAGCAATGCAATGTTGAAAGTGAACAAAATGGAGTTGAAACGGCTGTTGCAAACATGCTAAACCAAGTAAGTTTTTGACAAAAACATAGGATTTTAAGTTTTATGAGAGAAAAAAAAATACATATGGCCATGTCATGGGGAATGGATTTAGACAGCACTCGTTTCAAACCTTTTACTGCTTGCCAAAGGCTCGCAATGAACAGTTTTAAAACTCATGCTGTCTAAATCCATTCCCCATGACACGGCCATGTGGAATTCTATATGTACATGTAGTGTCCCCTGATAGGAGAGATTACTGCTACTGCAACAAAAAAAATAGTCATTGGTCTTGAAAGACAGGTGGTCTCTCAGACCAGGTAGCTTAACATGGGGAGTATTAACCATAAGGGATGGTTCAACATTTTCATCATTTTTGAATTAGTACTTACAGTACGCAAGGGGGGAGGGGGTTAAATGGGTCTGTAAACTTTCACAGGTTATGGAAAATGATGGTCAATTTTTGGCCTGTTTGGTTTAAACATATTTTATTAAAGCAATTGGAAATCAGGCAAAGCCTATACAAATTCCTCTTGCAAAAACAAAAACAAAAATAATAATAAGGAGTAAAATACACAGTATAGTGTGAAAGGTAACGGCACAAACCACAGGACAGTACATAAACGGACACATAACAGAATGCAAGATAAAGACACCACCAGACGTCACAGATAGTGGTCCGAGTAATGAGTAGTTTGCATTGACTATAAGATATAAACAGTCTCGAAATAAGTCTTTCACAAAAGTAATGATGTTTGCCCGCACGTGGCCACTTAAATGGTAGGCCTACCCATATCTATATAACAAAATTCATAATATCAACTGTATATACAAACTACCAAGTGAAACCAGTGCGGGCTTCAGTTGAATCTGCCAGTGCGGATAATGTACGTATGCACAGATTCAAAGATAGCTACATTTGCGGATTTTGAACATTTTAAACTTCCATTTAGAACTGTATTTAATGTAAACGGAGCCTTGGTTATAATAAACATTTGAAGAGTGTTGCGTTCGGTAGTGAAGCGAGGACATTCAAAGAAAAAATGGTACGAATTTTCAACTGTGGCGCCACAAGCACAACTAGAAGAACTTGCGATGCCAATTTTATGCATGTCGTGGTTCAACTGACTGCAGCCCATTCTAATACGGGCCTGTTTTGTGCAGTTTTGCTATGATTTGGGGGAAAAATCATCATTTTTACCTCAGCTGACTTGTCTTGTCAGTCAGCTGAGGTTTTTTGAGGGTCCGTCGTCCGTCCGTCGTCCACAATTCACATTTTCGACTTCTTCTCAAAAACCTTCAGCCAGATTCACTTAAAACTTGGTGGAGATGTGCCTTGGGTGGGTCTCTACCAAGTTTGTTCAATTGGTCACTGTCCAGTGATTTTTGGATTTTTAATGATTTATTTGTTCTTTTTTGGGCAAATCTTAAAAAATCTTCTTCTCCGAAACCGCTTACCCAATTGCTTTGATATCACACAGGAACACTCCCTGGGACTCCTAGTTCTTAATTTGTTCACCAGGTGGCGCTGCGATTTTTTCCTAATTCTTTATGAATTTTTGTGTGTTATAGCTATTTTCGACTTCTTCTCCAGAACGTCACTCAGATTAAGCTGAAACATGGTGAATATGTTCCTTGTAGAAGGGTCAAACAAAGTTGTTCACTATGTGGGAATGCTGCAGATTCCTGATTTTTAACGATTTTTTCAATTCTGGTCCTTGTCGGTCAATGCAGCTTTCCTATTGATTACTATGGAAGTCAATGGGCATTCTTATGCTAATTCACATTTTCGACTTCTTCTCCAAAACCGTCATCCAGATTGACTTCAAACTTGGTGGGGATACACCTTGAATGGATCTCTACCAAGTTGTTCAAATGGTCACGCTCCATTGATTTTTATATTTTTTTTGAATGCACCTTTACTATTGATTACCATGTAAGTCAATGGGCATTCTAATGCTAATTTACATTTTCGACTTCTTCTCCAAAACCATCATCCAGATTTGCTTCAAACTTGGTGGCAATGTACCTTGGGGGGGTGTCTACCAGGTTTGTTCCAATGGTCATGTTCCAATGAATTTGGATTTTTTTATGATTTTTTTTTCAAAAATCTCTACAAAAGTTTTAATAGGAAAGTTTAACATGGGAATTTCTTGTAATGGTCATAACTTTAATAATATTGACCAGATTTACTTCAAACTTGGTGAGGATGTGCCTTGGGTGGATCTCTATCAAGTGTGTTCAAATGGTCATGCTCTATTGATTTTTGAATTTTTTATGAATTTGTTTGTTCTTTTTGGGGGCAAACATTCAAAATTCTTCTCCTCTGAAACCGCTCACCCAATTGCTTTGATATCGTTCATAGATACTCCCGGGGACACCTAGTTCCCAATTTGTTCACCAGGTGGTGCTGCAATTTTTTTAATGAATTTTTGTATGGTTTTGCTATTTGTCACTTGTTTTCAGAACTGTCCCTCAGATTAAGCTGAAATATGATGGATATGTTGTTGTGGAAGGGTCAAACAGTTGTTTAGTGGGTGGCACTGCTTTGGATTCCTGATATTTAAGGATTTTCAATTACGGTAATTAACAGTCAGTGGAGCTTTCCTATTGATTACTATGTAAGTCAATGGGCATTCTAATGCTAATTCACAGGACAACTGACACGAAATTTACTGTTTATTTGATAACTTGAGATCTGTTTTGAGTTAGCTACACATGTTAATTATTCTGTATGAAGGTCATGCTGAGACAGTACATGAATGACCTTGACCTCGTTTGTGGGGTCACAGTGCAACATACATGAATTTTACTCTTCATTATAACTTGAGAAGTACTTGAACTTTGATGTTGTACATGTAAGTGTTCTTCTATAAAGGTCAGACTTACTCAGAACATGGTGTCCTTGATCCTTTCCCAAGTTCATAGAGCTGCAAGTGTGATGAATGTCAAGATCAGCTGAGGCACGGGCTGTTCACACAGCCCTCTTGTTAAAGTACTAATTTGGGGGGAGGGAGGGGGGTCATGAAATTTAGTACCCTAAGTACTAATTCAAAAATGATGATAATGCTGAACCATCCCTAAGACATTTGATCTGCAAGTTGATATCCCTGGAGCGGGTGGTCTGTCATGACAGGGACACTAATTATGCCATTTTAATTTTATCGTGCCCCTCAAGAGAAGCCTGCTGCCTTGTAAGGCAGTATTTCTGGTACAGTTGGGGTGCCTTGAAAACAGGATAGGAGGGGGGCCTATGGACACTTACTGTCTATTGCAAAAAGACTGAAAACACACAGACACATCATCAGGTATGTGTTCATAACAATTCCTTCATACTCATGTCTTCAGTTTGGGAAGTCCGTCGTGTTGGAGTAGTTAGTCCACAGTGGTGGGGCAAAAAAAAACAAATATAAGGTAGACAGTAGAAAGATAGATAGATAAAGTTTATTTAACGTCAGTGTTACAAACTAAGTAACACAACCTCTGCGGAGTTATTATAGTCACCGACAATAAATAGTAACATCGAGATAAAAAGTATAACAAACAGTACTTTAAACAGACGTGATTGACTAGAATTTCATTTTCATACTGATAAAAAGAACATATATGAACAAAAATACTACATGGGTCATGACATATTGTACAAATGCGTTTAGTTATAAATAATCATTTTCAAAAAATTTACATTGTGTACACTTGCATTTTGGACCGTTCCATTTGTTTGTAACTTTTTTGAAAACACTAAGTTCTGTGATTTGTTTAATACCAGGTGGCAAGCTATTCGACAACTTTGCCCCCTGATAACTGATGGAGCTGTTCTGCAAATGATCATATTTTTATTTCATTTTATGTTTTTTATTTCAATTTATTGCGTACATATTGTAACTTATAACTTATAATGTCATTCCTTGTGCATATGCTGAATTTTCTTTGCTTCACAGTGTGAGTCAGACCACATCAAATATAAATAAAGTACAAAGAAAGTTAAATGAGGCATATTTTGCTTCATAAACTATAAGTGTACTGAGGAGCAGACCAGTGTATTACCTTGATGTACATATCAGGTGAACTGAGACTCCTCACACAGAACATTGAACAATGCCAGTGTCCTGAATAACTGCTCTTGGCAAGGCATACCACACAGTCATCAGTGTATGGTGGGTGTCTCGGTGGCATCTTCCTGGGTGTCTGGGTACTTGTGGCAGCAGGCCAGTACTGTCATACACAGGAATACTGAGACTTTCAAATATTGATAAAACATGGATGTATGATCATATGTTGATTTGAAGCAAATTTTTTTGTACTTTGTGACTGATGTGCATAATCTGGGATTGGGTGGATGCATTGATGGCATTTTGTCATTTCTACCAGGTATCTGAGATAGACAGAGCCTCCAAGCTAGCCTATGTTCAAAGTGGGAGATCTCCATCTTGCAGGTACTGAAAAGCGAGAAGGCGAGTGCCAAAAGTGCAAAGTATAGCTAGGGGGGTCTGTGGGCATGCTCCCGTAGGAAAAATTTGAAATATTCCTGAATTTTGAACCATTTTAGGCACCATCATACACATATTCCATTGTACACAGTACAACAACACAGCAAGACAGTACACCTTTACAACCACCAATGGAATAATGCTATTTTTTTTATAATTTTACAAAAAGGGGAGAGACATTTTATAAAAAGTGGGAGAGTGTGAGACTTTGTAAAAAATATGAAAAAGCGGGAGATCTGCCAAGGCGGTAGACTTAGAGGCTCTGGATAGATTATGTCCTCATATTTATGACGGACAATTCGGACAGTTGACTGGTAGCTCAGTTTGCATCGTAACGTACAACCATTTATGACGTTCAGCTAATGTTGTTAGTAACGTTACCCCTGCGTATGTAAGCAGCGGTTCACAGTGTCCCCAACTGCCACTGATGAGAATTGCTTGATTCAAAACCGGTCTGGCACTTTCTCTTAAGTTTTTTACCTGTCACTGATCTTGCTTGAATTTTCATCTGGATAGATTAGGCCAGCCTCAAAACCATGTTGGTTCTGTGCAACCCAGTTGATTCAATATATTCACTGCCAATTAGATTTTTATTCATTCATTGGTCAAAAGTGAATTCTTTATTCCACATTACTGTTTAAATAGTAATTCTTGGGATTATAAACAATTTAACCTTAAGAATGTCCAAAAACTAAATTATGATGTCCCTAGGCCATCTGTGGTCTCTTGGATACTTCTGTTGGCCAGCAAGTGGACCAATGTTAGGCAGAGTAGGCACTCTAAACCAGTTTAAAACATCTTTGTGCCGAGTCTCTTGAGTCAGACAGATGCAAGATGTTAGTGCAGGTTTCATTATTACAGACTTCTGAATGAAATTAATAGACTTTTTTCACTTTCCAACAACAGCAAATAGCCCCATGTTTTTTGCATGGTTGTCACACATTAGATGTTTGTTTCAATTTGACATAAGAGTACTGGCAATGCAATACCTTTCTGCAAGCAAATGTGACCTCATTTTACCCTTGTGTAGTTTAATTTAGCAGGAAACAAGGTCAGGTGTCTTGAACTATGTGGTCACAAAAGTCAGCTGGTCTTTCATGATGGACAGTTTTGTGTAACTTAATATGGTTTAAAATTGTATGCATTGTAAATATGTCTGTGTGTCAACACAGACATTCTTTTTTTTTTTCTAAGAATTTTGTTTGTTCTTTCTTTTTTTCTCCCTTCCTTCCCTTCCTTCCTTCCTTCCTTCCTTTCTTCCTTGCTTGCTTCCTTCCTTCCTTCCTTCCTTCCTTCCTTCCTTCCTTCCTTCCTTCCTTCTTTCCTTCCTCCCTCCCTCCCTCCCTCCCTCCCTCCCTCCCTCCCTCCCTCCCTCCCTCCCTCCAGCAAATATGTCTGACCATTGAAGACTATTATACATGGAAACTCCAAACTTGGCATGATTATACTTCCATGCATAAAGTCTTGCATTTCTGTAAAGAGTGGTGACAGTTTTGAAAATTTAAACCTTGAATATCTGCAAAACTATGCCATTCCAACTTCAGTTCATAGGTTTGTGCCACAAGCACATCAAGTGAGCCACAACCAAAGTTCTGGAATCTTAATTTATATAATTTTGGGTACTCGAAAAGTTTAAATGTTGAATAGCTTCAAAATTTTTGTAGGTAGAGGTGTGATTCCAACTTCATTTCGTAGGTCTGTGCTGAAGGCGTATCCAGTGAACCATAAATAGAAGTTGTAGAATTTGAATTTATACTTGTTAGGAGACTTGAAAAATTTAAAAATGTTGAATTGTAATTTCACATCCTTGGTTTGTCCATCATCAATTTTGTCCAGAGCTAAGCTCTCAGACACCACTAAAGCTAGAATCTCTGAACAGTGTGTGGCCTCATCAATGAAGTTGAGATTATGCATATTTGGAGCAACAATATCAGTGAAAAGTTAAGTGTGTGTTTTGGATCCCAGAGAAAAAATTGGAACATAGCTTTAACACCTCCATGTGGGAGGGGGTCAACTATATGGGCATGCAGCCCTCATTTATTAAAACATCCTAATGGAATCAGGGCTCAGCAATTTACATGTCCCGATTGCCCGGGGCAAGTCAGATTTAATCTTGGGCAAGGTTAAATTAATAAGTACTTACCTGGGTCGGGAAAACAATTTTTTTTTTCCGCTGGGAACTTTATTCCTAAAATTTTCATACCCATGACAAGTTGTGGTTAAGAAGGTGTCAAGAATCTGTTGTCATAACAGTGTCTGAAGCTTGAGCACTCTGTGCAAGGTTAGGAACAAGGGGGGGTCTTGTCAGAGCTTTCCTGACTTGTGATATGTTGGTGATTACTGCAGTCCGCATGTACGCACCGTACGCATGGGAACGCCAATAGTTGATGATAACTCGCAAAAAAACATTCCAGGTTTAAACAATTGCTTGGCCAACAGTTGTATTCAACAGGACCTGATTTCTGTCAAAACAAGCAGATATTTTCACTGTCTGTGTAGCGTACATAAAACTACGAGATCAAAGGTACCATCAGTTATTGGCTCACCGTCACTCTGATCTGCCCCAATGATGTAAAACTAGCTTCAAAAAGTATTAAAATTTGCATGGCAAATTCTTCTGCAAATTAACATCAAATGCCATTTATTGGTAGGTTCAAACAGTGTTGGGAAAAAATAAGATGATGTGTACATGCCATGAGATGACTTCCCAGGCAAAAACAGCACACAACTGCCAGCCACACGCAGGTGATAGTGTGGCGTGGATCTGCGGTGAACTGAGCATCATCCAGGGACACATTTGGCAGTTTCCCTCTATTCCCTGCCTTTGTATATTTGCATATGACTCCAAATAATTGTTTGCTATAAACATTGGAATCCTTATTTTCGCATGCTGCAATATATACAAAGCTGATTTGAATTATTTCATTTTTTTATTTGAATTTGAATTAAGAACACCGTTTATTACGAGGAACTTGCCAATACTATATATAAAAATTGACAATAATGTACCGATGGTATTCATGGTAGATACACAAATGATGTGCATCCCATCAGAGGCAACAAGAAAGAGATCCTGAAACCAATGCAACTGTTGAATCTTTATTAAAGTTTATTTTGGACACTGACTTCTATGTGCCTTCAGTCACAGAAATTAGGCTGTATTTTTACCATAATTCACCCCATCCAAATAGCTTACTTTTCAATTTGTATTTTTAATATTTTGCCAGTTTCACTGTAGCTAGAATCATGGTGAAATTTGATTTATTTTTGCAAATTTGCAAGCGACGATAATCGGCAAAGAAAATTTAAGGTAAATGGTTTGCCCAGGCCTTTGTCAATGAGTTGATGAAAAAAAATGTTCATAGAATCACCTTGTATTCGGACAAGTGAATTTTGAAATTTGCTTGCCCTGCAGACAAGTGATCTTTTGAAAAAAAAATATTGAGCCCTGGGAATGTCCACTGGAAAGTTTCCTGATTTCCTGTTTGGACAGTTTGCAGGAAGTAGAAATGTACGTGCTAACCAAGTGGATGAATTAGGCTTGCTGTACACAGTCATGAAGTGTCAATTTTGTGAAGTTGTGTTGATGGTATATTGATGTTGATAGGCTCACAGGTGCTAATAGCCCAACATGGGATGCTGTGGAGCCAGGATTTGTATGCTGGCTGTGGGTGATGTAGACAGTCATATCTATCAAAAATATCCGCAGTCACACATCAAGTCATGCTAGTAAGGGACAGGAATGTAGTGGTTGTCGGTGTGGTGGTCGTGAGGTGTAAATACAGTAGTCCCTCTTGTGAGAACTCGGTGGAGAGATCACCTGCCTTTTAAGGCCACTTTTACCAGGTCCCTGTTATTTTACCCCCAATGAAAGATCACCTGCTTTATGTGACTACTTTTAGATCTGTCATGGGGATGGTCTTACAAAATAACCTTCATAATTTGATTTCTGGCTTTACATTTAAGGATAGAAGTCCATGATCAGTTTGTTGTCTTGAAATACGAGTTGGTGCTGTAGTTTTTATTGAATGGATTCTGTGTGCCATTTTGTCATGTTTGTGTGTGTGTGTGTGTGTGTGTGTGAAAGTTCTTTGTGTGCCATTTTGTCATGTTTGTGTGTGTGTGTGTGTGTGTGTGTGTGTGTGTGAAAGTTCTGTGAACTTTTGTAGACTGGGTTGTATTATTGAAAGTGGCAGACATCTCCAGTACTTTAGAGAGGGACATGACAGAAGGTTGAGTTCAGCAACATTACCATGATCAACAACACTGTGCTGGTGCCCCACCTCCAGTTAAGCCACTTCCATCACACCCTCTACCCTGTCATGTGCACCATATCAAGGCAGCCTTTGTCCATTACAAAGATTGATTAGTTGATGAAGCCAATGGCAGAATCTGATAGATACCAATAAACAGAAACTCCAGAGCCCAAGGTCAGTTGGGTGCACCCTTTCCATGAAAACAAAGGTTGTACATGTGGTATTGTAGTTTTATAGATAGCCATGCAGCTTATGTGAAGCTTGAATACTGTAAAGCCTGCAAGCACATGATGAGAGACAGATCTGCACACCTCTCTGGAGTACTCTGTCACAGTCAACAGGTACATGGTTTGGAGATCCAGAAGCAGGAGAGTGTGGACAGTTCTGTGCGCAACTACAGCTGGGGTCTCTGCTATTTATGTTTCGATGACAGTATATACATGCAGGTGACAGAACCTGAGGAAACTACAGACCACAAGACTTGTGTACAAAATGAGTTTGTATTTCACAGAACCTCAAAACTTGTACCTTACATGAGCAACACCTTGATATCTATGCCATATACAGAAGTGTAGGTTCAGGTATGTTGTGTTTTCTGCCATTGCCCCTCAGGAAGTAGCTTACTGAATTGCCCCAACAAGGCACACGAGGTGAGCAGGACATTTGCAGAATGTGGGACTCAACTCCAGATTTGTGTTCTTAATATTGTAACATAATTCATGGTGAAAAATTTACAGTATTTACATATTTTAACATTTTCTATGTAAAAAAAGGGAGGGGCAATGTAACATGTGTAAGGGGCGAGTTATTGTCCATGCATACCTGTAGGATATTGCTGGCACGGTATCCCAAAAATGGGAGCATGTAAAGCAACCATGAACTGATGGCATTGGTAGGTTGCTGTGACCAGTGGGAGAGCAGGTCTGAAAAGGCAGATGGTCTCTTAAAGAAGGGACAGCTGTACGGCAGAAACTAGTCTGTATCCATTAGCGGAGTCCTTCACTGTACTATGAACATACAACTGAAGTCAGTGACAGTGGTAGTAACTAGTACATGTAGTAACATACGAGATCAGGACACACGAATCTTGATCTCAGATATATATGTGTGATCGTATGGAAGTGAGGGCCATCAAGCCAAGGTTTAATGGCTTATATGATGGAGATGGAGCAGTGTACTAGAGAAAGGGGAGGCTCACTGGTTAATGGATACAGCCTGCTGGCGATAACACAACTCACTGTATGCTGCTATAAGGTGTGAAGCCTGCCTAGACCTTCAGCCTGCTGGCTGTCAGGAGGTCTCCTGCATGCCAGAATGTTGGCAGGGTAGGCCTAGTACTATTTTAGAAATTGTACAGAAATGCTCTCTTATCCTGAGCCAGGGCTGTCAATTCTCATTCCTTTGAAACCATGGCAACCGGATGCTACTTCATTGGATTTGATGAGTGAGGGCTGGGATGGGGTTCACTGCAAAGCATGAAAAAGTGGTAGCCACCTACAGAGACACTTTGAACCTTGGACAAGAGAGGGAGTGATAGCCTCTCTGACATGTTGACATCAGCCAGGGACAAATATTGTCTTGCAAAATACTAAGTCAGGTGTGTAAATTAAGGCAAGGATTTTAAAAATTCAGCCGTATGTGGACATTAATATTTCATATTGAAATTAATCAGCCCTTCATAGATTCAGGAACTTCAGTTTAAAGAAACAGTAGCATTTGGCTACTTGGCAAAAGGCCAAGAAGGTCCCAGTATGATCTACATTTCACATGCTCTGCTCTGCTCACCCAAAAGTTTATAAATGCACCCAATATGTTCTGTGAAGATTTTGGTTTGCTCCATAATCTTGACACTGATCATAATACAGAGCCATCAGTTTGATCCTGAACATATTGTCCATATAGTAGCTCTTGGTGCATGTTATGCTGGTAGTGACAGTGGCAGGGCTGACAGTGCAGTGGACCTGTATGCAACACAGGTGTCCAGTGAATCATGAGTGTGAAACTTGTCACAGTACACCTCACCCATAATTTTCATTTGCAGGAGGAAATTCTTCCTCTCATCTTTTGCTGTTCGCCTTGTGTGATAACCGTTCTGTTCTTCATCTAGCTGCATCATCTGCATACTTTGTGTGCATTTTCCATTGTCTGTTTCATGCACGGTTTCTGACACCTTGGTTCATTAAAAACTGGTAGAAAAACAGAGCCAAACTCTAGTTTTAGTTTGTAAATTGAAGCACTAATATTGAATGTACAGCATTGTCAAAGTTGTGTGTATCTTATTCTTCATACAACGACACATCACAATACATGAAAGAAAACTGCATTGAGACATACAGGTCACTTGTTGGTCATGGTGTCTCGTGCACCCCCCCCCTCCCTTAAAAAAAGGTGGCATTGTAAATTAAATGCATGTAGACTATGATGGTAATGAGGGCAGGTCTACATCACTCATATTTCAGATTTTCTAAGTCACTCAGCTGGAAAGTTCAGGCCTTTGATACAGCACAATGAGTGTGTCACCAGCTTTATATCAGTGCCATATTTTAGCAATTTCCCAAAGCCATACAAATTCTTTCATACCCAGGGATTTTGGTATTTTTGTCTGACATTATTTTGTATAAATTTCAATATTTAAAACTATGTCCTGATAAATGATCATAATTTCACTATATGAGATATTTATGAACTTTGGAGTTCACTGTACAAGATATTGATTAACTTTGATGTCTTTGTTTCTGGTGTGAGGCTTGGCTGCTGTACCCCATGCACTAAGCTATGACCAATTTGCTGAGTTGAGTCAAATAAATCTGGCCAGATTTTTCTGTGTTGTATTTTATTTTTACGGAAGAATTATTTAAGATATATTGTGTAATGAGAAGGTTCGTTTGTTCACAGGTAGAATATGCAGGCATTGGCATGTCGTCAGCGATGAAATGTGTAAATTGTTGCATTCTTATTGTGTCAAATTTTATCTTTTTAGCTCTTGACCATAGGTCGTAGAGCTCATGTGATCACTCATGTCTGTCTGTCACTCTGCCTGTCTTTCTGTAAACTTTTGCTTGTGAGCGCGATACTGTCCACAGTTTCCAAGATAGCCCCATGTAACTTTCAGAAATTATCAAGAGTATGAAAATCTAGGTCAAGTTCAATATTAGTGGTTCCATCTACAGTTGAAAGCTGGAAGCGGGGTGCATAGTTTGAAAGGTAACAATTTTTTAATCCGAGATGAAGATCAAGGTCGTAGGGCCCGTTGGATTGTAAGGGACATGTTGTGAATGCTGTGCACCTCACAGTTTTTGAGTTAGGCCCATATAACTTTCAGGACTTAAAAAGTGTATTCATAAGTCTACATGGACTTGAACGTTGGTGGCATCACCTATATTATTATGTAACATATGGATCAAAATGTGAAAACCTTGTGACCAGTCCAGCATCCTTAAGTTTGTATAGATCTTCATGAGGTCAAAATCTCAATTGCATGTGATTCTAGTAGTGCCACCTATACTTTCATGGAAATTGTGAGTTAAACTGTCTTGAAAGATATAAAATTCCATATCTTGAAAAACAATCGAATTAGACCAATTTATAGGATATATAGATGATGTCCAGTGCTAATATGTTATGTAATATCAGTGACCTTCACCCATTTTTCAGAATTCACGAGGCCTGTAAAGTTGAAAGAGTTGATTTTTTAATAGCTGGGTATAGCTTTAACATCAATGGCAAAGGAAATTTTTTGGTGATGGTCATCAGATTATATGTCAGCAGAGGCATTAGGCCCATGGACTTCTTGTCATATGAGTATTGTTTTCTGAACTTCAGAAAAGTTTCACAACCCTACCTGCCCAAAGTAGCCACAACTGGCTGGAAGTAACTGTTGTCTGATTCAATGACTTAAAACAAAATAAGTGCACTGTTGATGAAAAAAAGTGACCGAGAATTGTAGCAGAACCGTATCAGAATAGTGGGCCCCAAGGAAAGCTATTGTCAACTAGTCTCATTTCAAGGGAAAAGAGTTGATAGTCTTTATTTTTTAGGTTAGGTTCTCTAATTTTTAAATGAATGTCTCCACCGACAAATGAGTGACATGAAGAATTTCTTGGGGATTTGGAAATATGGTTGGTATGACAACACAGAATTGTTTTTGCAGGCAGTGGCATGACCCAGTGGCCTATATGTGCACTCACAGAGATTGATAACACAGGGATACCCATCACAGGGTTCCCTTTTTTTTTTTTTATGATTGTGGCAAGGTCCACAGAGCAGTAGGTATAATTGCAAAACCACCTTACAACAGAGGAATTTCTAACATAGAAAAGTAATGGTAAAAGCACGTCAGTGGAAGCTAAGAGACCATAGTGTTATAACAGAATTTGCCTTGTAGTGAGGGGTGTTATAAAGAGGGAGCACTGTACCTGGCTAGAGTGCCCACAATCATGCACAGCATTCTTCTGTATCATTAGTTTGGCCCAACATGTAGGGTCACTGGTATTCTTACAGTATTGGTCCACACATTGCAGAAAACACTGATTTATTGTGATTAAAATATCAGTAAGGTACACAATCATGCATTGAAATTAATGGTTGTAAGTGAAAATTGGCGGACAGCAGTATCAGTGAGGTGGTTTTGTTGGGTGACTGTACTGTTGCTGCATCTACAATGTGCTGTCTTGAGAAATGGTCATGAATGTGACGTTGACCTCAATCATAAAGAAACAATGTTTTAAAAGTAATTCGAACAGCTGAATACCTTCCATCAGTTTCTGCCTTCATAAATTAAAATTTTAAGTCTGGAACATAAATTGATATCTGTTAGTGGTACATCAGATCATAATCTTGCACATTGGCATAAGCATTGTAGAGCTTGTATAAACTCACTTAAGATACATCTGGCAATGGTTGTTACTCAGTTAAATGTATACATATTGACTCAAACATCAATACCTAATAACAGTAACCATAGTAACACTTATAATCAGTAGGGATACATGTCAGTATTTGTTGTTGTATTTACTCTTTATTATAATTTCTACAAAGCTCTGTAGGGGAACTTAAAAACAAACCAAAACAAATCTGCTGTCCAGTGGAAAAAGACATTCACTGCGTAAGCAAGAAAGAAGAAAAGGGGATTGCTTGTTGACAAATTCAGCCCCTGTGTCCGGACATGTCCTGTTCACTCATTCCACCCTAATGACGCTTTTACCACTAATGTCATCTGCTAATTGAATTTTACTAATTTAGGGATTATTTAAAAAAAAAAATTGGATGAAACTTGCATGGAAGATCATTCCATACTGATAATACAGACCCATGGTCAACAGCTTTCCTTGGTGCGCTCTGGGTGCAATATGCCCAGAGTGAGCCGAGGAAAGCTGTTGACTCGGTCCTCTGTCAGGGTGGAATGAGTTAAGATGGAAGGTGAACTTTTTGTACTTATTCACATGTCAGACAGCAATATTAAAGGTTATTGATTTTTGCAGAAGGCTTCGCACTCGCAGACTGCCTGATACCTGGTCAATGATAGCACAGAATGATCACAAAAATTGTGACAAGCAGATATGGCTGACCTCTTGGATTCACAGACCTGGCCTCAGTTGATTTATCATGGCTAGTATTCCCTGAAACACAGTCGGCTCTGTTTATGATCCTGAGTTCAGTTACCCTGACCCTTCAAATGCCACTGGGAAAAATATTGCATGCAAGGGAACTATCTAATGTTGGGTGAATATAGTTCAAGATCACTATTGCCACCTGGAGGTTCATTAGATATGGTTGTAGTCCACACAGGGGGAAAATAGATCCATGCTTGCAATGTCCAGGCTTAAGTTTGAACATAATATGCGATTTGTGGAAGAATACTGCACAAATGTAGTATATTTTGACAATACAGTGACAAAGTTTGAGATTATAGGATTTCATATTGATTTGCTCAGGTTTTTTTCTTGTTGGGACCCAGTTTTTTCAGCAGGGACCAGTGAAAATAGTTGCAGCAGGTGGTTTTTCATGTCATTTCCCATTCCCCTGGCTGATATCCACTGGCAACATGCATTATGCAGACCTTCTCACAGAAAGAGCATGACAGAATTTTCTGCTATGACATATCGCACAAGGGTCAGGGTGGGCAGATGCTTGGGTAAACTGTGCATGTAAAAATGCTGCCATGAAAATGAACTGACAGTGGTCTAGGATCATGTGTGGCAATTGCATAGGATCTGATGAACATAAGTCTAACAAGTTAGTTCATTGAGTGCAACTTGTACTACCTGATGGAGGAGTTACCTATAGGTACGGTAACACTAATTGGTCCAATCAGGATTAAGTTTCATATGAGTGATAGCATATTGAGACAAAATTGTTCACCCCCAAAAAAATGTTTTGATGACAATCATAGGCAAAAGTGTGATTATTTATCATTCACAAATTATATAATTGCTGGACATTATGAGTAAAATGGTGGCATTCAGAAAGGGGAGTTGATATTTTAATTTTTGAAATTTTTTAATGTTGCCCATGTGCCCTAGGCTGGTTGTTATTGGCTGATGGGTTTTTGTTGTCATGTTTATGCATGTGTGGGTGTGTTTGTCCATCTGTGACCATTGCAGATGCACTAACTTTTGAACAAATTGAGCTACTGTCTTGACTGTATCACGAAATTTGTACTGTAGAGTGCAGAAGCATCTCATTGGAAGCTTTGCTGAGTTCGCCTATTTTCAAGGTAATTTGGAGTCTAGTTTACCCTCTTTGAGGTGGTTTTAAGGTCATTTTGACAGTTATACTTTCCCCAATAGGTGTAGTTATGCCTCCCTTCTGCTGGAGGAGAGGCATATAGTAATCGCTTTTTCTGTGTGTCTGTGCATACGTCTGTGTAGAAGTCTGCTCCTTGCATTTGATACTCTATAAGAGTGATTCAATCACTTTTAACTGATTAATTACATAATGTTCCATGATTAATCACATAATGTTCCAGATTCATAGATATCACAAAAGCGATGTAGGCCTACTTTCTACTTTAGCTATAAACTCAGCTGACAAACTAGTCAGATGAACCAAAATAGTGATAGGCCTACCAATTCTCTTGTTAGTTTTTGCAGAAGTAATAAAATTTGGATTTTGAGTGGTTGGGCCTGTACATATTGGAAACACAATAGTCTTCATTTAATGAAGAATATTTCAAAGGTTGAGAGGACCGGTTTAAACCACCAGTTGCCTTTTGGGGGTGACTGCCTGTCTCAAGTCAGGAGTGAAATTTGTTTCTTCATAATGGTATTGGAAGAAGAATGTTAATGCTATGGTAACTCTGGAATCTCTTTTCTGTCATTGTTGGGTTTGATATTTATGAATATGGGTCATGTTTTCCTATATAAGTGTATCATACTAGAGACGTCCGTTGGCTTTTCGTGTATGGGCTATAATTCGCTTGCCCTTCAACTTAGATTAATGAAACTTTACACACAGGTGCATCTGCACATAAGGGTGTGTCATATACAAAAAGTAGGTCACTAGGTCAGGTATCTGGGTTACAATGACGTATCTTTATAAAATCGTGTCCAGGCTATAATTCCTTTACTATTTGACTTAGTTTCAGGAAACTTGACACACACACAGATCTTGACCTAAAGGTGTGTCATGAAACAAAAGTAGGTCACTAGGCCAAGTATCTGGGTCAGGGTGATTCACTTATGTAAAACTACATTGAAATTCATGCCCAGACTGTAATTCTGTTGTCCTTTGGCCTAGAATCATGAAACTTTACACACCTGTGTACCTGGACACAAGAGTGTGTTGTGCATAAAAGTAGTCCACTAGGTCAAGTATCTGGGTCATGGTAATCACCTATTATTGACTACAGTCATTCCAAAATGAGACCTGTGATTACCAAGGTTATAAATTAGGTGAGGCGGGCATGGATCCAGCAATCTCTGATTGTCTTTTAATTCCCTTTGTATTAGGAATATCCATTAAGTATGTATAATGAGAACAGTTGTCCAATCAGTGTCCTATAGGATGATGTAGTATAGGAGTAATACATAATTATAATACCCATGTTTGATATTCCAGTCAGATGCATATCATGAAGGTGCATGGTTGTCCCCGGTATGAAGTGATAAGAATAAATAGGGACACTTCCAACTAATGTCAAGAAATGTTAAACAATGTCACTGTATCAGTATCAAAGTATGCCATCATATTTTGACAGTTATACTTTCTCTTTGTTTAGTTCCCTTTGTAACAGGGATATCCATAAAGTATGGTATAATGAGAACAGTTGTCCACTCAGTGTCCTGCAGGATGATCTGGTATAGGAGTAATGTATATGGTACCCTTGTTTGATATTCCACAATCAGTTGTATATCTTGAAGGTGCATATATGCTTGGTTGTCCACTTTATGAAGTGCTAAGAATAAATTGGGAAGCTTCCAACTGATGTAAAGACATGCTGAACAATGTCACTGCATCAGTATTAAAGTATGCTGTCATATTACAGAAAATAGGTCACACTTGACCCAAATATCACTTTGTGGGAAAAAACAGACTGAGGATGCATGACAAGATAGATAGAAGCAATAATGGATTAATGGGTAGCTCAACATAAAGATCATCACCTTGATCCTCCCTCTTTCAATTTGCAAAATGGAGGAGACATCAGTTGGTGATTCTTGAACGTTGTGTTGGTACACCTGCAGTTTGACAATGCATGACCATTAACTCTGAAGCATTTAAAGTATGATACATGTATTTGTTGTAGACCTTGTGAGATGAGGTAGCTGTCACCATTTACCATTATAGTGAATACACATGTACAGGTACAGAATAACCCAGTACCTCATTGATAACAAATAGGGTTACTTGTTACTCATGAGTTGTAAGTACCTTGGGGTGGGAAATGGAAAAGCTTCGTGGCTGTGTATTTAATTGATGCATGCTTGGCGAGGACAACCACAGGTCTGTGCCCACCATCAAGCAGGCACAATAGCTTCGTCCTTCTCTTGTGAGGGCAGAAGGTAGGAAGTGGAAAATGTAAGTAAACATTTACTATTGGGTAATTACTGGAAGTTTATGTAGCATGTATAAAAAAAGTGAAAGTTTTTGTGTCCGATTCTTTTACATTTGTATCCAAATGTAAACAGACATTACTATTGGGTCACCGCTTAAAGTTCATGCTGTATGTGTAAAAAATCAAAGTTTTTGTGCCTAATCCTTTTACATTTATATCCACATGGCTTTTCACTGTCAGCTTATCACAGTTTTATGAGTCCATTTAATACTTCAATAAGTGAAAAAGTTAGCAAACAGTATGACCCCCTGGTGGTTTTCTTGACATATCTTGCAGCAGACAAAGCCACAGTGACAAGGGGTTAAATCAGTTTTGTTAATAATTTTACTGGGCTGGATGGTATTCTGTGTACATGGAAGTTCGGAATCTGAGATGGTGTTGTTCTTTTAAGAACAGTATGTCTGATACTTATAAAGATTTCAGATCCACAACCCTGATATTCAGACATAGAAATGTCTGAGAGAAGCAGCAGCTCTGGCACCTGTAGCATTGGTTGGTTATGCAATCTGGTCACATCTGTAACACAACCTGGTGCAATGTTTTCATTTATCCACCTGCTGTGAGGTGCCCTTGTCAATTGCATGTATGTGTTTTATGGAGCTTGCTGGAGCTGTATGTCTATGAAAGATCAGGTGTTATCAACTTGTCTGGGAAGAGTAATGGTGCTCAACCCCACACACCTGTAGTCAGCCAGCTGAGGTCTTGCACAGCCAGACCTCTCAAGTGCTTGTAATGTACATGTACATGTACCTTCAGCAAATGGTGGCTCACTGCTTACCAAAGCAAAATTGAACAGCGTGAGTTGGCCAGTGGGCAAGGTGAGCTAATAGTGGAGTACAGGTCTGCAGTTTTATCACAGTGTACATTGTGTTGGTGTTTGTCCTCTGTCCAAGCTGTCATGTGTCATTGTTTATGATATGTGTTGGTGTATGTCCTCTGTCCAGGCTGTCATGTGTCATTGTTTACATGTGTTGGTGTATATCCTCAGTCCAAGCTGTCATGTGTCATTGTGTATGATATGTGTTGGTGTATGTCCTCATTGTTTATGGTATGTATTGGTGTATGTCCTCTGTCCGAGCTGCCATCTGTCATTGTTTATGATATGTGTTGGTGTATGTCCTGTGTACAAGCTGGCATGTGTCATTGTTTATATGTGTTGGTGTATGTCCTGTGTCCAAGCTGTCATGTGTCATTGTTTATGAGATGTGTTGGTGTATGTCCTCCACCAAGCTGTCATGTGTCATCGTTTATGATATGTGTTGGTGTATGTCCTCTGTCCAGGCTGTCATGTGTCATTGCTTATGACATGTGTTGGTGTATGTCCTCTGTCCAAGCTGTCATGTGTCATTGTTCATGATATGCTTTCAAGATTTTATATACTCTTAGACCTGCTATTTATGACCATCCTTGCTGCCAGCCGGAAGTGGTCGCATATGGCAGGTGGGTTTCGACAGGTTGAAGTTACATATTTAGCTAATTCATCATTTGCCATGTTCATATTTATTCATTATTATGTGGGTTGTCTTTACTGAATATTTAGCTTAGACAAGGTGCCGCTACTCAGAGACATGTATGGGTAATAGGCTCCGAAACATGTTGAGTAGTTACCTGTTGAAGACCCTTTAATTTATTTTGGCTAATACAGCCTATGTCAAAATTGTACAGAGGAATGTGTGCAATATGGACAATAGTAATTCCATATTTATATAGGTTAGACAGGGACAGGTTAGCTTCTGGAGAGTAAAGAGTTCGGATTGGGGAATAGGGTAATGACTACTAGGAAGTGGTTGTGGGCAAAAAGACACAAATACAAAGAAATGGAAGCAAATCTTTGGAAGGGATGGTCTTAAAAAGCTTTGTTGTCTTGCAGAAGAGGTGGCCTTTTTAGGAGGTACCATTGCATAATGGTTCATGAATGTTACTTTAAAATAAAAGAATTTTAATATACAGGAGAATCACAAGTTTATTTGACATGCTCCCAGACAAGTAAGTGTGTCCAGAAGGAACAAAGACAAACATCCAATGTAAAAGCAAAAAAATTATCAGGAGTATCATTATTGATCAAAATTGATCATTATAAAACAAACACCTTTGTTCATATGATAATGTCTTCATCATTTAACCAGTGGAAAATTACTATTTTAATTAATGCTTCCAATGCTTGGGTTACTGTTATCTGGATTGAGTTTATATCATAGCTGTTTGCTACCCAAATATGCTGAACTTCTGTTATAATTGTCTGATCATAATAATATGTTCATGATTATTGTCTTGGCTTTTTTTTCAAGGTGAGAAAGATACATGAGGATCATATCATGTGATTGTTGGTACAGTTTGTACATGTATTAAGCATTGTTAACAGAAATGTTGCAGTTATTCTGAAGCTGAGTGAAGTTCTAAAACACCATCCTATCCTATGGACTTTCATGGAATGTGGCAAAGGTCGTGGGGGTCAAAATTCCATGTCGTTTAGTATACATCAGAGTAGTGCAGAATATGATGTCCGTAACAGACTTTCAGAATTTGAACTCTAGTTGAAGTTTATATATGGAAACATTACTCTGTGTTGTATAATCAACAGTATTCATACCATTGTTACCTTTCATGAGCTGCATGTGTTTAAATTGGGTGAAAACATGTTTTTCTTTCAATCTTTGACTTTGATGGATAACTTACTCATCATACTGGGTATGTTTGTTTGTTTAGGATGTGGTGTGTTTATGGAATGTGTGTCCCGACACACAGACCTAATTTCCATCCTTCAGAGATTTTTTTGGTATCTTGCATTCTGATGGATGGACTTCAATCAGTTTTGAGTAACTGGTGAAAGATATGATGTGTTTGTGATTGTATGAATATATTTTATGTGCCATACTGACCTATTTGTCATGCTGAAAGAATCAAAGCAAAAGGTGATGTTCTGGGAAACTGTTTTATGTAATCAAATTGAGTTGTTGATTTTGTACACATATTATTATGATATTTCCTCGTTGTCTATCAAGCATGACCTCTTCTGAACATGCGGCATACAGTCCTTACCCTTTGAGATGGACATCTTGAACAAAGACTTCAATTTTTTGTTTGTGATACTGTCAGAGACCAAACTGTGCCAAAGTTATATGTTAGAGCATAATGAATGAAAAAAAGTAAGATGTACATGGGAGTTCAGTGACACTAATGTTCATCAAGCTACATGTGGACAGGTCTGTGAGTGTGAGTCCACCTCCACCTCCACAAGTCCATTAGAGCTGACCACAGGAAGTAATGATGAGGTCTAACTGAACTGGTTCATCTGATTTCCTAATTGAACATGATTGTACGAAGGTGAGATTGGCTTTAATCCAGGCGGGGTTTATTAGCACACTGACATAGGTGCCCATTTACATTGGAGACTCAACACATTGACCTGCCACTGCAAAAAGCACTGGCCAACTGCTGGTACATGAGGGCATAGACCAGTGGTCTGGTCGCTGCAGGGGAACTGCAGAGATGTCTGCATGTAAACACATGGTGCTATTCGGCAGTATCTTGTCTGTTATTTGTAGAGCATTGGAACAACTGGAGGCTACACAGGTAAATGTCGGATACAAGGAACTGTTATATGCTTGGTTGGATTACTTGTTGATTCATCCAGTTTTTCACATCATACAAATATTCAGTCTTTCCATGTTGGATTGATTCTGATCAAGACAGTGCTGATAAATAATCATTATGCTTACAAAATAGCCCAATGAGGAATGAAAGAAATTGCAGATACATCTAGCAGTCTGGCATTGACTAAAGTTGCTATTAAAGCCTACCACAAAAACTGATGTGCCACAAAAACTGGCCCGGGGAGCATATGTCATTTTAATGGTGCACTTTTGTTGCATGGGTTGCAACAGTCACTTTGCAGGACTGTATTTCAATGCAGTGCAAAAAAGAACAAATGTCCCCATTTTTGGCCTCTAGCCTATGTGCAGGCAGCACTTGAAGTGATGAATGCATTTTGATGTCATCATATCTGAACCAATCATTTAGATACAATAAGACTGAAATTGTAAAAGAAATGTAGCTGAAAGGTTTGTCGTTTAGGCCTATAAAAGTATTTCATTTCAATAAACATGTGCATGATGATGTAGATAATACCAGTGCATGGACGAGCATATTATCTTACTGATGGACGTTGGTCAGCATTTTAAGTACATGTAAGCTAACAAACGCTCTTCTGTTACCATAGATCAGCCTGTATTATTTGGTATCGTTATCATTGATAATCCTGACATTAAGAACATTGGCAATAGTGATTGCTAAAAAAATATTTCAGGTTTGTATCAATGTAACTCTCCCCCCCCCCCCCAAAAAAAAAAGTCAGATTTAAATGCAATACATCCACTGTTTTTGTTTTGTAGTGAAGAGCATTGAATAAAGTGAATAATGACTAATGAAAGTTACTGCCATAATAATATTGGACTGTTGCTAGATTATCTTTAGGATGTTAACTAATGACATAATTTATTGTAATTAAATTAGAGATAAAATATTTTAATATTTACTTGCCAGTTTGTTTATCAACTGTATTGATATTGTGTGTAACCTGCCATAAATTAACAAATACATAACTGCAGTAGAATTTCCTGTAAAGATATTTAAGGATGCTAAGGATACCATTCCCCCATTACAACCACTGTTTTGGTCTTGATTAATATTGTGTATTACATAAGGCCACTCTCCTATTAAAACCTATTTGCTCCAGTCCTGAAGGAAGACTTGAAGGTATTACTGATTACTTATTGCCATCTTGTGGTGAACTAGCTTTAGATGTCTGGAATTACCCTGTCACCTTATTACAGCACAGCGTGTTTAGGGCAATGCATCTTAGGGTATTGCCGGAGACAAACTCAGCCTGCAGTTCAGACTCACAGTGTAGTAGTACCTTAGTTAGATGCAGTGTTGACTCTTGTCGGTGTGATACACATATGTTTAAAATTCTGATCAGAGAAAGTTAGAAATGCCGCACATTAACTGTTGTGGGCCGAAGTGCACAAGTTCAAAGAGGAAGACATCTGGACTCAGCTTTTATCAGTTGCCATCCAACAAAACAGAGAGGAAAACCTGGATCAAACTGATCAGAAACAAAAGCCTCAAGGTTGAATCGAAGTGGACCAGTGTGTGGAGCCATCGTTGTAGCTCTTCCTTAGAGTTGTCTTCTACTATTGCAGAAGGTAGTTTTGCACCAGAGACGCTGTTTTCATCTAATATTATGAGGACATAGCCATACTGCGACCACAACCGTGTTATACTGTATGCGCTGCTTTGACCTTGTCCCCGGCGTTCCCCCAAGATGCACTGCAGTCAACATGCTGTGATGTTATAAAGTTTTCAAGGTAATTAAATGCAAGCCACTGGTTTTTTAGCTCAGCTGACTTGTCAGTCAGCTGAGCTGATCTTATGGTCCTCCGTCCGTCATCTGTTAACAATTCACATTTTCGACTGCTTCTCCGAAACCGTCTGGCAGATCCACTTCAAACTTGATGGGGATGTGCCTTGGGTGGGTGTCAATCAAGTTTTTTTCAAATGGTCACAGTCCAGTGATTTTTGGATTTTTTATGAATTTTTACCCTTCGGCCTTATGAGGCTGACGGGTATTGTCATACCCAGCGCCATCCGGCTGTCCGTCTATCCCATGGTTTTACCACCATAACTTCAGAAATTTTTGAGACAGGACTTTCAAATTGCACATGATATTACACTCCTATATGGCCTACTTTGTGTGCAAGCATAGTTGACCTTGACGTAATTTTAAGGACACAGAGTGGTCACGTGCTAACAGGGGTCACATTAAGCTTGCGTCCTGCGTCATAGACGCAAAAAATAAAGAAATGACGCCTGGAAATTAATAAAACATTGTCATTTTGCGTCTCTGTGGACGCACGCAAAAAACGCGGTGCATTTTTGAAAGATACAACTGCAAAAATTACCCCAAGCGGTCACGGTGTTTTGTATCGACCATTATCAATCTCATGATTATTTATCATACTGATGGAATCCTCTGATGTTCGTCTTTCTATGAAACAAGCTCTCTTATTTGCTAAGAAAAAATATTCCTGGGGTATCCCTCCAAAAGTTTGCCACAATGGGAACGAATGGACGTCACTCCACCTCATTATAAATGCTGAGAGCACTTCCAGGCTCCACATTGGGTGGATTTGATCACGTGCCGCTCACTGTCCAATCAAATTCATTGTTCCCCATGTGCTTGTCTCATGTCCGCAATGTTGGGAAGGTACAAGTCGTATTATGCAAAGATTATTGGACTAAGATGTTAAATTTTCAAATCATATTTTCACCAAGAAGACTTCCATCGCAAAAAATCTAGACCCAGATAAAGGCACGAGTGAAAATTCATTATGGACGGCAAGGAAAATACGCAGATTAGTCATCGCAAGGTTAAACGTGAATGAAGTGAAATTTTGCATTAGCCGGCCTGACAGTGTAACTCTAAGGTGTAACACGATGTCGTTCATCACTGTCTCCGATGGGTCACGTGGTTATTGGTGTTTTTTTTAAAACAAAATTTGGTTGTTTTGATTTCATTGAAATGTTTGAATGGAACCAATCTGTATGACAGAACAAAATAGGAGTTCAAAAAATTTATGATTGAAGGCCGGCAAAATGTATAGCGGAAAACCATGCCTGGGTGCATGCCCGTGACAGGCTGTGTCCACTCGCTTGTGTGTTGCACGGCTTGTAGGCCTACCGTGTTGCTTGGTGAAAAAAGTGACTGCACTTAAGATCAGACTCTTAACACCGCCTACGGTATCAAATTTTTAAGGTATATTGAAGTAGAAAGTGCACAGAAATATAAATCATATAATTTCTGACCACTTCATCACGTGGAATCAATCGCAAAAATAACAGAGCCCAGGCATGTTCAATCACACATGCCGCTTGTTGTGCGAGCGAATTAAAAAACTGTCCAGTGGCACACTGTGTACAACACCAGATACTGGCACAGTGGCAGCGTGCTAGGGGTTAAGCCCCATTCACAACCATTTTTTGGTAGACCAGGGATGTGCTATAGACTTAGTCGTAATAGCAGGTTCCTGGGTAGATTGAATCTATCCTTGGTACCGTCAACAACTTTTAGACCCTTTTACATCAAGTTGGCATATTGGTAACTTTTTATTCAATCTTCAATTTTATAACAATGAGTTACCTACGTGAGCATACAGACCCTATGTTATGTTCGTTTCTAGGCTTAAGTTACCTGCATGTTTTATTTATCATTGTGATATATGTTAATGATACCAAATAAAATCAATTAATCAAATTACATCAAATGAAGTCCAGTTTGCACAATTTCAGACTGGACCCATCGATTCAGTTCATGGACGCACTATTTTTCCTGAAAATGGAGAAAGATGGGTGCAGCGGACCAATACTGAAAAATCCTTAATGTGACTCCTGGCTAAGCGACGTTACTGCTCTAACTATTGAAAGTGTGCATCTAGCAATCCAAATCTTACACACAAGAAGTTTCATAGAGTGATCTAGAAGCCTATTGAAAATCAATGTCATAGCTTTATATTTGACCTACTTTTTGAAGTCAAAAGTCAAGTAGACAATTGTGGTATTGGTATAAATAAGGAAGTTTTTAAGTCAGTTACATGAAATTTTATACACACATGTATCACAACCAAAGAATGTGTCATGAATCAAAAGGAGTTCACTAGGTCAAGTATCTGGGTTACAGCGACCTATTCATTGAAGTTTTGTTTACCCATTTTGACTTCAGAAATTTTTGAGACAGGACTTTCAAATTGCACATGATATTACACTCCTATATGGCCTACTTTGTGTGCAAGCATAGTTGACCTTGACATATTTTTCAAGGTCACACAATGGTCACGTGCTGAGCGACGTTACCACTCTTACTATTGAAAGCCTGCATCTAGCAATCTAAAGATTACACACAAGAAGCTTCATAGAGTGATCTAGAAGCCTATTGAAAATCGAGGTCATAGCTCTATATTTGACCTACTTTTTGAGGTCAAAAGTCAAGTGCACAATGGTCGTATTGGTATAAGTAAGGAATTATTTAAGTCAGTTACATGAAATTTTATACACACATGTATTCTCATGACCAAAAAATGTGTCATGAATCAAAAGTGGGTCACTGGGTCAAGTATCTGGGTCACAGTGACCTATTCATTGAAATTTTGTTTACCACTATAACTTCAGAAGCTTTCGAGACAGGACTTTCAAATTGCATATGATAGTACACCACTGCAATCATAATTGACCTTGACCTAATTTTCAAGGTCACACACCGGTCACACCTGCCGAGTGACATTGTGCATCTAAATCTTAAAACAAAAGAAGCAACAAAGGGGAATCTAGAAGGCTATTGAATGGCAAGGTTATACCTCTATATTTGACCTAATGTTTTTGAGGTCAAAGGTCACGTGTACAATAGTAGTATCTGTGTAGGTAACTATACCTGATACTATGGGACACTTCCTATTCACTTACAGCCAAAGAGATTCAAGGTGGCCGAAGGGTACTGCGTTCTTTGAACGTTTTTTTTTTTTTCTTTTTAGGGCAAATCTAAAAAATCTTCTCCGAAACCGCTCACCGAATTGCTTTGATATCACACAGGAACACTCCCTGGGACTCGTAGTTCTTAATTTGTTCCCCAGGTGGCGCTGCAATTTTTTTCTAATTTTTCTATGAATTTTTGTGTGTCACAGCTATTTTCGACTTCTTCTCCAGAACCGTCACTCAGATTAAGCTGAAACATGGTGGATATGTTTCTTGTAGAAGGGTCAAACAAAGTTGTTCACTATGTGGGGATGCTGTGGACTCCTGATTTTTAATGATTTTTTCAATTTGGGTACTTATCGGTCAATGCAGCTTTCCTATTGATTACTATGGAAGTCAATGAGCATTCTAATGCTAATTCACATTTTCGACTTCTTCTCCAAAACCAATGGATGCAATGTACCTTGGGTGGGTTTCTACCAGGTTTGTTCAAATGGTCATGCTCCAGTGATTTTTGGATTTTTAATGAATTTTTTTGTTCTTTTTTTGGACAAATCTTAAAAAATCTCTTTCTCCAAAAACCGCTCACCCAATTGCTTTGATATCATACAGAAAGACACCTAGGGACTCCTTGTTCTTAATTTGTTCACCACGTGGCCCTGCAAATTTTTTCTTTTTTTTTTTTTTTCTTATGTTAAAGCTATTTTCTACTTCACCAGAACCATCACTCAGATTAAGCTTAAACGTGATGGATATGTTCCTTGTGGAAGGGTCAAACAATGTTGTTCACTATGTGGGAAGCTTTCCTATTGATTACTATGTAAGTCAATGAGCATTCTAATGCTAATTCACAGGACAACTGACACAAAGTTTACTGTTTACTTGATAGCTTGAGATCTGTTTTGAGTTATATATATAAACTTTATTTAACGAGGGTATGACTTGGTTAGGAAAATACATAGGTATATTCCTAATCTTCCCCAAGGCCCTCAAAATTGAAATACATACAGAGTGAAAATTTACAAAACAATACACAGATGGTAAATTTCACTAAGTACACACTAGTGAGACTACTGTAATACCATTCGACACAGAAACATAGTAGGTACATAAAAATTACATGGTTGTTGAACTTCATGTAAACATTGCAGCATTCAATTTAGTCATTATGTGCTTTATACATTCATCTTTAAATTTCTTAAGAGATGGAGCCTTTCTTGTACAGTTATTCAATGTATTCCAAAACACAGCTCCACAGTAGGCAAAAGATGACTTGCGATATTCTGTCTTGGGCTTCAGCAAATACAGTTTATCATCTGTTGATGACCTTAGTTTTCTCTGACTTACATCTTTTACAAAAACAAACATGTCTCTTAGATAAGCGGGTGCCATATTGTTAAGTATTTTATACATCTCTACTCCTCTTTTATAGTCAATTCTTTCTTCAATTGACAGCCAATTTAATTTTGTAATAAGGTGCATATAACTGTGTCTACCTTGGACATTCAAGACTTGATACGCTGCAAATTTGTGTAGCCTTCTTAATTTTGCTAGCATGGCCTTTTAGCATCCTCCCCATATAGTGCAACAGAAGTCAAAATGTGGAAGAATGTAAGCATTGAAATAAATTTTCCTAACATGAAAAGGGAGAAAATGTTTTAAGTTTCCTTAATATACTTATTTTGCCAGCAATTTTCTGACAAACAGTAGATATTTGTTTCTCCCATGTCAAACATTGATCTATATGTAGCCCTAATATTTTGTGATAAGGTACATTTTCTAAAGTTTCTCCATTAATTTCAACTTCAATATTTGCATTCTTTAAATCCATACATTTTCTTTTAGAAGAAACCAACATTACTTTACATTTCTTTTTGTTCAAAAACATTTTGTTTTGTGAGCACCAAGTTTTGGAGTTATTAACTTTTCTTTGTAACTCTTTTTCTATTGACTTAACAGATTTCCCAATTACATGAGATGTGGTGTCATCAGCGTACATAAATATGTCTTGTACATACAACGGAAAATCATTCACATATATGAGAAAAAGTAATGGACCTAATATTGATCCTTGAGGGACACCATATTTTACCGGAAGTACATTAGATAACTGTTTATTTACACACACTTGTTGACACCGATCAGTTAAGTATGATGTGAACCATTGTACTGTACTTGGGGCACAGTGATATAGAGCCAACTTTTCCAGCAACCTGGGGTGATCAATTACATCAAAGGCCTTTTTCAAGTCCAACATCACTGTACCAACTAATTCACCATCGTCCAGAGCTTTAGTCCATTCGTCTATCAATTTTGTAAGTCCTGTCTCGCAGGTGTGACATTTTCGGAAACCGGACTGACACTTACAAAACATGTTGTACCTATCAAAGAAATCATATAAATGGGTATGTACATGTCTCTCTAAGACTTTCGACAGATTGCTAAGTAGTGAAATAGGTCTATAATTATTTACATCATTACTACTGCCCTCTTTTGGTATTGCAGTAATCCTGGCAGTTTTCCATTCTGTTGGGAAAATACCTGTCTGTAAACTCATATTTAAAACCCTAGTAAGTGGATCAGCAATACTTTGTGACACCATTCTCAGGAACTTGACATCAATGCCATCCAAGTCTTGTGCTTTTTTGGGGTTCATAGCTTTTAGAATAGATATCACATCCCATTTTGTTATGTTAGGTATTTCAAATTTTACATTACATGGCACCTTTGTTTCAATATAATTTTTCAGCTTAACGTGATTGTCATTTAACTCAGGAATGCTAGGTTCCTGCTGTGTAAGTAGTTTCTCTACTATGGAAGTAAAGTGCTCATTGAGTCGATCTGCAATCACTTTTGAATCTGTGAACATGGTCTTACTTAGTTAGTACCGTGATGGTGCACATGTTAATGTTTGTGTATGAAGGTTATGCTTAGACAGTACATGAATGACCTTGACCTCGTTTCTGGGTTCACAGTGCAACATACATGAATTTTACTGTTCACTATAACTTGAGAACTACTTGAACCTTGATGTTGCACATGTTAGTATTCTTCGATAAAGGTCAGACTTACTCAGAACATGGGTGACCTTGATCCTTCCCCAAGTTTATGGAGCTGCAAGTGTGATGAATGTCTAGGTCGGCTGAGCATGGGCTGTTCACACAGCCCTCTTGTTTTATTTTTTTTGGCTTGATTGACATGTACCCTACCATTGTGTTACCAGAGTGTCCCCACTGAGACAACTATCCCAGGCTTATAAACAACACAAACAAGAAAGGCAAGAAAAAGGACTTCAAAATTGCTCACTGAGCTGAGCAATGAGATTGACAGGGTATGGCCATGATGTCACAAGCTTTTAAGGAGTGATGTCACGGGCATTAAGAATGATTCTCTTACAACCCTTTCTTTAACAGTGTTTCACTTTTTACCCTCTTCGCATAAAGTGCTGGACTGTATTGTCGTCCCCTGGGTTGTCTGTGTGTCCCCTTGACATAACACAATATCTCAAAAAATATTCACTGTAGCTTTACCAAATTTTTTATCAGAGATGCACCTTATAATGGACCAGGTTCCCATGTAAAACCAGTTTCCTCTGATTATTTTTGAACCTTTTATGAAACTTTTAATACTTTTATTTGAAGGCCATGTGACTAGCGTCAACCCTGACAACGTCACCGCGATATCTCCAGAAATTATTCACTGTAGCTGTACCAAATTTTTGTCAGAGATGCACCTTATCATGGACCAGGTTCCTATTCAAAACCAGCTACCTCTGGTTATTTTGAAACTTTTTATGAAAGTTTTAATGTTTTTATTCTAAGGCCGTCTGAGTGGCGTCAACCCTGACAATGTTACCACGATATCTCCAAAGATATTGACTGCAGCTTTACCAAATGTTTGTCACAGATGCCTGTCATGATGGACTCAGGTTCCTATTTAAACCAGCTTCCATTTCTGTATTTATAAATTTTTAATGAAATTTTTGTATATATTTCAAGGTCATCTAAGTGGCGCACAAAGGGATGATGTTATCATAATATCTGAACAAGGATGCATTGCAGCTTCACTAAATATGTGTCAGAGATGGACATGATAATGGATCGTGTTCCTTTTTAAAAACCAACTTCCGCTTATTATTTTTAAATATATGAAACTTTTGAAGTGTTTATTTGAAGGCCATCTGAGTGGCACACAAGTGGACAATCTTGTTACCATAATATCTCAAGAATGATTTATCACAGCTTCAGCAAACTTTATGTGCAGTAACACCATATTATGGCATCTGTGAAGTCTCAAAAAAAAATTGCAAAATTGAGGAAAAAAAGATTCTGGGTACTGACGTTAATCTGTTCTCTGAACACTATTTTATCAATATATTTTTGGTGATCTCTTTTGCCTTCAGCATTGGTAGCTGCTCTTAATCAGTAAGCCTTTTCACATTTTCCATGCAGCCAAGAAGTATGTTAATGTAGTATACGTGTGTGTTGATTGGAAGCATTTGTTTATTGATAGGCCACTCAGTCTGAAACAATTTAATGCCCCTCCTCCCCCCCCCCCCCCCCCAACTGGAAGATGCAGCAACAGACTTTAGCTTGTGATCTATTTAAACGTGATAAAAATCTACTGCCATGATACCACAGAGATAAATTACTTACAGCACAAAGCTTATTCAAGCCACCAGAATACATTGAAATGTGTGGGACAGTATGCTCTTATTCTTTGTTACAATTTTGCATTCAATTGACAAACTTCAAAAAAAAAGATGAAAGTTGCTAATTCTAGAAGAATATTTAAGTAGCTTTAAATTCCAAAAGTGAAAAATGTTATGTGTTCTTAAATATTTCAGCCTATTGCTCACTTATTTTATAATGTCTAGAAATAAGTTATTTTGTTATTTATAATCCTTCCTTGCCAGGAATATCTTGTGTCACTTGACTGCATTTTGGGGTTATGGATGTGACAAAAAGATAAGTTCCCCGAGGAATCTTAATTTTGGTCAAGAAATTCCGATTTTGTGACAGTTTTAATGTGGACAATGATGCATCCGTACTGATTTTCTTGGCGATATAATCAACTGATGGTCATATGCAAAATGATAACAAAAACACAGTCTTGGCCATTGATCTATAAAGATCTTGTTCATAAGTCAAATGTCAGCCCTGTTAGTTCCATGCTGAGATCAGAGGTGCTAGTTTTCAGGTTTTTACCTGAAAACATCTTTTTTTTAAGCTAAATGTGAGAAAATAACATTTTCTCCATTTGGTTCAAACAGCTAAAATCTGACCAGAAACAAGATGTGAGGGCGCATAAAGTTTCATAAAACAGGAGAGACCAGAGGGTGTGACTGAGAGGTAAAATAGTGAGGCCACTGTGGTGAATATGCAGTTTTCCTGACAATACAGGTAATATGGATTGAAGGTGCTGGATGCAGGACCAGATTACATCATTTCTGTTATTGGTTATAAATTATTCCTGTTGGAAAAAATGGCTAAGAAATATTAGAATGATTATTTATGTTCCTTTGCCAAATTCAAGTATCAAAATATTCCTTTGTAATATGTAGTCAATAAATGTAGTCACTTAACATGATTTGTGAAAGGTATCTCTCCACCATCACTGCAGAAAGGAAAAGTCTGTATGCTAAAATTCCATGGATCCCAGTTCTAAGGCTGTCATCAACTATAATATTGATTGATATATATATGCATTAGTGATCTGCTTTCTATCAGTATATTTTTAAAAAATGTTTTTAGGTGTCAGTTCAAGTCCCGAATTTTGCTTATCATTATACAACTAACACATTCATGCACAAATTCCTATCAATGACAGCTCTATCCAGAGTCCAACATAAAAAAAAAATGACGTCATGGACTGATACAGTGTGTGTTAGGTCAATTTGGACTGATGTTTGTGAAGCTGTCTATCCTACATGTATGTAAACTGGATTAAGACACTTAATGTGTTGACCCCAAATTGGGAAACTGGAAGCACATGGGAACTTTGGCACCAGTATACAGTATATTGAGGCAATTGGTAAGAGAAATACCAACACAGCAGACAGGGAAATGGTGAACCTCTACTGTACCAGACAAGACCTCAGTTATTCAACATTTTTAATTCAAATTTTTGATATTTTTTCTCTGTAGGCCAGTTCTCACATGCATGACCTTCCTTGCTTAAAAAACAATCTGATTTTGTAAAATGACCATAGCACCCCACTTGTATACTGAACTGGTGTACTTGGCCTGAGTGTAGAATGAGAATACAAATGTATATAAACTTACTGTTTTGCATCGTCAATGTTTAAATGGTGCCCCCCCCCCCCCCCCATATCATGAAAACAAGAGAAAAAGAGAAATTTGGTCTCAATTTTGCTGGCATCTAGCGGGAATCGTCAATAACAATCCAGTTTTTATCTAGGTCAGATGATGTCTGAAACAGCCAAGAATAAATCTCTTCCTTGATGCAAACCCAGGCTTGCAAGAATTCTTTAATGAAATTGATCCCGGATGGGGACAGCTACAGGGTATCTCTGTATGGTTTCCATTTATGCAATGAAAAATTGAGACTGGGGCCATTTGTCAAAAACACACCATTGATTAAGCTAGTGTTATGGTGCTGACATTGAAAGAGTGTATGTTGAAGAATGCATGCAGAAACTTGAGTGGCTGTAGTACAGTGCCCAAATTATGTGGGTCTCGGGGAAACTAGAGTTGCAATACGATCCATAAATGAGACCTTGCAGGTTCCTTGTATCTGGCTGCATTCCAGTGCCAACTACATGTACACAGGAACTTGATTTCACAATTATTCTGTGTGGCTTTGGTCAATTTTTACGACAGAGAGCAAAACGTCAATACAACAGACGCAACTTGATTTGAGGACGGAGAGAGAAAAATTGTGCATTAATGCATCATAATTTATGTATCTGGTCTTGAAAGACACTCCCTTCCTTTGGGGTTGCCAGAATTGTGTCCTCTCAAGATAAATGGGCTTTGATAGAGGGCGTAAATTTCATGAGCATTATGTGACAAATCATTTGGAAAAGGTGTGTAAAACAGACATATGTTATCTTTTTTAAAGACAGGGACCACTGCAATTGAACCTGTATCAATTTAGAAATATGTTTTATGCCTGCTTCAATATACAGTTGCTATGAATATGTTTTACACCTACTTTTTGGCACAGAGCTTATAAATGTGATCACCCATGTGTGTCCATCCGTCTGTCCTTAAACTTTTGCTTGTTTACGCGATACCATGCACAGTTTTCAAGCTAGTCGAATATAACTTTCAGAACTCATAGGGTGTATGAAAGTCTAGATACCTTTTAATATTGGTGGTGCCACCTGCAGTATTATGCAATAGAGGGTTGTGAAACTCCAGATAGCCTCTTTAATTTTTGGCGGATCTTCATGGAATTTGGTGGGATTGTGGGGAAGGTCAAAGTCTAAGTTGCTAATGATACTAGTGGCACTACCTGTTATTTGACAGAAATTATGAGCCAAAATGTGTTTTAAGTCATAAAATGCCATATTTGAAAAAATGATTGGATTAGACTTGCCAAGTTTGTAGGATACATAGACCATATCCAATTCTAGAATGTTTTATAATATCAGTGACCTTGACCTATTTTTGTGAGATGATCAAGCCTGTAGAGTCGAAAGAGGTGATTTTGTTATGGCAGGGTGTAGCTTGGACATCAGTGGCAAAGAGAATTGAGCCTCCAGATCAAAATTGCACTTGATTACATTGTAAATAAAACTGTACTTGGTGACCTACTGTTTGGGTCACCATGACCCAGTGATTATGGAGTTGGCACTTCTCCAGATTTATTGTTTTTCATCAATAACTCAAAAAGTCATTACTGGATTTGAGCAAACAGACCATGTATGGAAAGCTGGATGTGGGGTGCATATTTTTTAATTTGACTTGAATGTCAAGGTCAAATGGCCAGTTTGAATATAGGGGTCATCTCATGAATGCTTTGCACCGCACAATTTTCATTTAAAAGTTATAAAGTGTATGAAAATCTTTGTTGACACCAATGTTGGTGGTGTCACCTGCAGTATTATGTAATATACAGGTCAAAATGTGAAAATCTTGTGACCAGTCCAGCAGCTGTAATTTGTGATGGATCTTCATGAAATTTTAAAGGGATTGTAGAAAAGGTCAAAATCTCGGCTTGTTATGATACTGGTGGTGCCACCTATAATTTGACGGAAATTACGAGTTAAAATGTCTTGAAATATACAAAATTGTATATCTAAAAATAATTAAATTCGGTAAGCCAAAAGTTAAAAATATATAAAGCATGTCCGATGCTAATATATTATGTAAGATCAGTAACCTTGACCTTTATTTGTAAGGTGAACAGACCCGTTAAGTTGGAAGAGGTAATTATGCCCCCCCCCCCCAAGGAGGAGGGGGCATATAGCGGTTACTTGGTCTGTGTGCCTCTGTGTGTGTGTGTGTGTGTGTGTCAGGACTGACAGTTTTCACGCGATAAATTGAAAAGTGTTTTGCTTAGGGCTTTCATATTGCACATGCTTGATAGTCATGAATAAAGTCTGTGACAGGTTTGAAGATGGGTGATCTTGACCCAATGCCCAAGGTCACAGAGCCATTTTAGTCGATTTGGTTTTCACACCATAACTTAAAAGTTTCTGACATAGTCCTGTCAAATTGCAGGTGATTAGAGTCCTACATAAGGTCTCCGAGTTCAAAGAAGGGTGATCTTGACCTAGTTCCCAAGGTCACAGAACCATTTAGTCAAGTTGGTTTTCATGTGATAACTTGAAAAGTTTTTTTGCATAGGGCTTTCATATTGCACATGCTTATAATCCTGAATAAGGTCTGAGACCAGTTTGAAGATGGGTGATCTTGATACAATTCCCAAGGTCACAGAGCCATATTTGTGAACTTGGTTTTCATGGGATAACTAAAAAGGTTATGTGCATAAGGGTTTCATATTGCATATGCTTATAGCCCAGCATAAGGTCTTGGACAAGTTTGAGGATGGATGACCTTGACGTAAATTTGAAAGGCCACACAGCCATTTTAGTGAATTTGGTTTTGACGAGATAACTTGAAAAGTTTTTTTGCATAGGGCTTTCATATTGCACATGCTTATAGTCCTGAATAAGGTCTCCGACGGGTTCAAAGATGGGTGGCGTTGACCGATTCCCAAGGTCACAGAGCCATTTTAGTGAATTTGGTTTTGACGCGATAGCTTGAAAAGTTTTTGACATAGGCCTGACAAGTCCTACATAAGGTCTCAGACGAGCTGGAAGGTGGGTGACCTTGACCCAATTCCCTAGGTCACTGTCATTTTAGTGAATTTGGTTTTTACATGATGACTTGAAAAGTTTTTTGCATTGGGCTTTCATATTGCACATGCTTATAGTTCTGAAAAAGTTTTTTTTGAGATAAGTTCGAAGATGGGTGATGAAAAATGCTTATAATCTTGCATAAGGTCTTGTATGTCTTCGAAGGTGGGTGACTTGGACCAAATTCCTTTCTTATTGCTCATGGTTTTAATCCTGCATAAGGTTTCAGAGAAATAAAAAAATGGGATCACCTTGACCCAAATCTCAAGGTCACAGAGCGGGGGGGGGGGTAGATATAGATGTAGCAATCTCTGATTGTGTTTTAATTTTGAAAGGGTAGGGTGTAGTTTGGATATCAGTGGCAAGGAGAATTGAGCCTGTAGATCTAAATTGCACTTGAGTGCATTGTATATAAAACTCTAGTTGGTGACCTACATTATTGGTCACCATGACCCAATGATTGTGTGACCTTGACCTATTTTCTAAGGTCAGAAGCACTTAATAAAAGGACATTTAATTCAATAACTTAATAAAGAATAAGGCGAATGATGCCAAATGTTCCACAAATGTGTATCATGTGGAAGTTTTGATATTCCATAATATGGCTAACCTTGATTAATTTTTCAAGTTCCTGGATTGAATAGATTTCACAAAATGATTTATTTGGTGATGGTGGTCAGCAGAGCATTAGGCCCATGGGCCTCTTGTTTCATTATACAGTTGCTTAAAAAGTAAACAAACAAACAAAAACCCTACGCCACCTACCCCCACTGAGAAAAAAAAATAAGATAAATAAATAAATGAATGAACAAACGAACGAACAAACAAACAAACAAACAAAAAACAAACAAACAAACAAACAAACAAACAAACAAACAAACAAATAAATAAATATAAAAAAACAAAACAAAAGAAACAAAAAACAAATGTGGGAACAAGAGAACGTCAAGAGTTTGATTGTTGGCCTGGTGTAATATGTTTCATGCCTACATTCTATTTGCTTGCTATGCTGGACCCTCAAGAATGTCTCCATAGTATCTGCGGAAGGTAATGAGTGTTGTCCAGCAACAGCCAGCTCTGTCAGCTTTGCAGGCAAACTTTTTACACCACACAGTGTCTTTGTTGTGGGATGGAAGGACAATTGGCCAAGAATTTGATTGGGAGTTAGTGCAAAATGATCTCCAGGCTGAAAGAGAGGCTGATGAAATTGATTTCAGAAGACTTGACAGAATAAGGACATCCGGTGATTATTTCTGGCTGGGTGTCTCTGCAAGTGGGTACCCTGTATCATAAGGCACTTCACAATGATTAATACGGTGAAACCACATCACAATGACACCATCTGTTATCTGCACAATGTGTCAGATATCTGAATATGTCAAATAAAAGACAAACATGATTGGAATTTGACTGTAAGTCCCCATGTTGTGTCAGATATCTGAGTGTCAGTGTAATGATGTTTCACTGTAGACTCAGCTTGATAAAAGAGGACACATAATTGACCACCATTGGAAGAAGTGTCTGATGCTGATCTTTTCGTGTCATTTTAGGATGCTGAATGCAGTGCATGGTGTATACACTTCTCCCTCTTTAAATCACCCCTCATTACAAGGTGGTTTTTGATACAACATGGTGGGTACCATGGTTCCCGCTGAAATAGTTTTCCCATTACTTCTATGTTAAAAGTGCCTCTGTTATAAGGCGGTTTTGCCATAACACAGTATACCATGTGGACCCCAACACCAGTGTTATAAAGAGGGAGCACTGTATTGTTTTAATCCCTCTCCTGCTATAATGTCATAACTGCTTGGAGGGTGTTGTTTTGGTAACCTTGTGTAGCCAAAACTGTTGTATGTTGTTGTTACCTGCCATGTGGACCTTGAAGTACATGTACTGTAAATTAACTTGTTTTCATTTTCATAACATCTTGTGTGTTAGTTAACATCAGTAACTCTAAGTCCTTAAGCTATATGCCTCCTGCTCCCCCCCCCCCCCAAAAGAAAAGGAGGAGCAGGTGTGTTACAATCACTTTGTCTCTCCGTCCATCTGTCAACAACAGTTTTGCAGGATAACTTGCACACTTTTGACCTAGGACTTTCATATTGCACAGGATTTTAGCCCTCAATAAAGGCTAGATAAAATTAGAAGTTGGTGACCTTGACCCAATTCCCAAAGTCACATCTGGAGCCGCATTTGTGAATTTCGTCTCTGCATGTTAGCTTGAGAAAGTTTTTTAGCTAGAGCTTTCATATTGCACAGGGCTATACATGTATTTCTTTATAAGGGCTAGGTCAGCTCTGAAGATTGATGACCTTGACCTAATTTCCAAGGTCACAGAGCCACATTCGTGAATTTGGTTTCTGCGTGATAATTTGCGAATTTGTTGAGCTAGGGCTTTCATACTGCACAGGATTATAGTACTCTATAAGGGCTTGCTTAAGTTCAGAGATTTCTCTTTGTACAGGTTTGTCTGTCCATCGTTCTGTTTGTATGTTGAGCCAGGTTCTGGGTGATAACTGGAAAGTTTTTTTGAATTACGGCTCCCTGCTTGGATATGCTTATATGCACCCATGCAAGACCAAGGTTGACTCTGAAGCCCTTTGACCATGACCTCTTTTTCAAGGTCACAGGGCAGTTTTTGTGTATTTGGTTTCCGAGTGATAACTAGAAGACTTTCTGAGTTTAATAGGACTCCCAATTATGCATCAGTGGACTGTTTCTGGAGATACTGCACCTCAAAACTGCCTAACCTAATTGATGTAATTAATGCTTCATGTATGTAAATGTTATATACCATTGCATGTTCCAATACAAAACATTATGTAATTGTCCTTTTACTTTTTACCCCCAACTTATAAGGTGCCAGAAGGTATTGTTGTACCCTTCGTCGTCTGTCTGTGCGTCCGTCTTGTAGACCTTACTGCGATATCTCAAAAAGTATTCACTGTAGCTGTACCAAATTTTTATCAGAGATGCATCTTATCATTGACCAGGTTCCAATAGAAAACCAGCCTCCTCTGACAATTAAACTTTTTATGAAACTTTTGATGCATTTATTTGAAGGACATCTGAGTGGCATCAACCCTGACAAGGTAACCGCGATATTTCAAAAAAAACATTGACTGCCGTTTACCAAATTTATGTCAAAGATGCATCTAGATGCATCTGATGATGGACCAGGTTCCTCTTTAAAAGCAGCTTCCTCTTTGTATTTATAAACTTTGTATGAAACTTTAAAGTATTTATTTCAAGGCCATCTGAGTGGTGCACAAGGGGACGACATTACCATAATATCGCAACAAGGATCCATTGTGGCTTCATCAAATTTTTATCAGAGATGCAGATCATAATAGAACACCTATTGAAAACCAGCTTCCTCTTATTATTTTAAAACTTGTTATAAAACTTTTGAAGTATTTATTTGAAGGTCCTTAAAGTGGCGCACAATTGGAAAATCTGAATGTTACCATAATATTAGAGAGAGAGAGAGAGAGAGAGAGAGAGAGAGAGAGAGAGAGAGAGAGAGAGAGAGAGAGAGAGAGAGAGAGAGAGAGAGAGAGAGAGAGAGAGAGAGAGAGAGAGAGAGAGAGAGAGAGAGAGAGAGAGAGAGAGAGAGAGAGAGAGAGAGAGAGAGAGAGAGAGAGAGAGAGAGAGAGAGAGAGAGAGAGAGAGAGAGAATTTGTTTGTCTTGTTATCCAGGGAGAAATGGGAGATTTGGTGCAAGTTCAGCTTGAATATATCTGACGTGTTGTGAAGAGTCAAATATTTTGTTGTTTTTCTTCAATCTTGTAAAGTTGGCAGCATTGATAAATTATACAACAATATAACAACCAAATTTCACCATTGTTCACTTTAAGCCAGTACTGATTGTATGTTGCTGAATTTGTTGACACAGATTTTATAAAAAATAACATCCGACAGAAAATTTGAAGTTGACATGCATGTACCTTTTATCAGAAAGTAAGAATTTCCACTCTGTTTTTGCTTTTTTTTTTGCATATTTTATGCTTTTACATAATCCCAAACCTCCCCCCCCCCCACACCCCCCATCCCTTTCACACCTGGCCTCAGCTAAATTTTATCTCAATTTATGTCCTTTGGGAAGGGACATGGATCCAGCAATTTCTGATTTTGTTTCAATTTTAATGATTTGGAACCTGCTGACAGGAAACAATTTTTGTTCATAAATTAGTTCGTTTTAACCTGGAAAACAAAACTGAGTTCTAAGCTGTTCCATAAAACTAGATGTACTGGTAAGATATGTGGGTCACTGTAACACATATATTTCAGTTACTTTAATGCATTCAGTGACTTGTATGCATTAAATTTCTGTCATCTTTACAAATTTGTTACACCACCCATGATCTGTAAAATGCCGGACAGGCTTTGGTTAATTTTGCACATGAGAATTCAGCACCCAAGTCCAACTGTTGCCAGTGTGTAAAATAAGGCCATTTTACTTATAAATCCAAGACAGGAGAAAAATATGACCAGACAAGTCAAGTTGCCACTGCACTTGTTTAAATTTTACATGCCTGTGAATTGGGACAAGGCTAATCTTACCAAAATTGGAAGTCTACGGACAAGTGAAATTTTTTGTCAAGTGGCAGCATCTTCTGCTGCCCACTTTTCTGGACTGACAAACAACAAAATAGACTTGAGTCTGTTGGCAATGTGAAGACATAATGTGGTGCGTGTAGTGTATCTGTCACTGGAACAATGTGTCAACACCCAGAAGTTCAAGGATATTTATCATAATAGAAGATTCAGCCCATGAAGCAGAGCATATGCTGGTCAACAGTAATATAGTACTTGCAATAAAGTAGCAGTGGTATGATGGATGGGTACATTTGAAATGGGAACTACAGCATTCATTTACTTCCAGGCAAAGTGCACATTAAACAAGATGTCAGCACATTGAATCTGACAGAGACATCATGGTTTGCATCAGAAACTTTTTCAAAGGGTCACAACCTGAGACAGAGTCAAATTTTCAGCTGTATTTTGGCAATATTTACAAAGAAAGTGCAAGAAGTTGTGATCCTTAGAATTTTGTTGAGGGGGTATTTCATGATTTGAAAGGGTAATATTTGGGGGTTAATGCAAACCCTGGACATCTTAGGAAGGTTAGTAGCTAGCTTGTTGGGGGTGGGTGGGGCACATAATCAGGGAGTTGTGAGCATGTGTTGGCCAGAACTTCCAAAAACTGCCCAGTTTGTTTCATATTAAATATACACTTGCATAGCATTAGATGCTTCCAATTCTGAGTGCATGTTTGCAAATTGCTACTCGCTAAAAACATGTCAATTTCATTGATAACATTACTAGTATGTACAGTGAAACCCTGACATAATGTCAACCTGTTTTGTGAAAAGTGTGTCAGCATATCTGAATATGTCAAATGAAGGAGTCAACTAGCAAAGGAATTTGACTAAGTTCAACAAATACTTGTGTCATTAAGTGAATATGTTGGATATTGAAGTGTCTTTATAATGAGGTTTCACTTAGAACTGTTTCTGAAGCAAGTAAAGGAGGATTTTATGTAAAGAGGTTGTACCTTCTTGTGTATACATGTACATGTATATGTAGGTTGGAAGCAAAAGACTTTGAGATGTTTAAAAAAAAAGGGGGGGGGGGTTAAAAACATTTCCAAAATCTTTGTGATCTATACACAAAGAGAAGTTCATTGTTTTTGATGTGGCAGGACCATTACAAGCTGCTGACTGAACCCTCCTTTTTCAGTTGTACAGTGACCAAGTGTGAGAACATCAACTCCCAAACTGGAGTGTAACAATTGTGCACACAGGGACCATCAAGATGAAACAAAGAGTTTCATTTAGGAGCACTTGTCAGATGTAGATTTATCCACCTATCACAAAGATGAACATTGATACATCAATGGGGAAAAGTATGCCCTGAGTCATGTGGTCAGATTTATCAGTGAGCAGCCCACAGCCTTGTGCACCACCACAACATTTAGATATGTAATGGGACACAGCGACTCTAGGGGTGAATTCCTGCTTGTTAACAGTAGCAATTTGATACATTTTGTCTAATTGTATCAGACACAGGGTATGTGTTATGTTGGATAAACCAAAGTCCTGGCCAATGTTATGATTATTCTTGGAGTCTGGTGCTTACTGGAGTTAGCTGCTAATTTTCTGCAGTAGGTCTTGAGTACAGATGAGACTGCTTTGAGAGTACATTGTTCAGTCTGATGAGACTTGTACTGGTGCCTGGGTGCCTTCGTTATCCTACTCTCTGGGATTTCGTGTGTTAGCTGTTCTGGTGATGTTTTGGGCTATAAATCATATGTTCAAAACAATGTGAGTTGATGTAAGCTGCATTGTGAGTGGTGCTTTAGGATAGTTCAAAGTTCAGGCTCCTTGAATAGCAGCGCAAAAATTTATACCTGTTGAATTTTGTCAAAAAAAGTCATGTACTTTCCTTCACATCACATCTGGAATTATATACATATATGTGTGTGTGTGTGTGTGTGTGTGTGTGTGTGTATACATATATATGTGTACATGTATGTAAGTGTAAGTGTGTGCATATGTATGCATGTATTTTATGTATGTACATGTACGTATGTGTGCATGCATGCATTCTTGTGCTTAAACAGTTGAACCCAGACCAGTAATGGATGCTGGGGTTTTGCACCCAAGTCCAATGCTGCAGTGGGCCAGCTGAACACATACTGCAGATAAATGATTCCAGGCATGTATGTGCAGCAGCTTTTGAATGCATAGTAAAGTAGTAAGTGCAATCATTAGAGATGGACCTTTGACATAGCATCCTATGGCTTCTGCTGTACCATAGTCTGCAGCTTCCTGCTGTGCTGGCCTGGCATGCATTTTATTCCATCAGCTCAAGTCCTGCTACTATTCCTGGGTCACTTCTTGGCTTGGTACAGATCTGGAGATCCTGTTGGCATTGTTAGTGGACAGGACAGCATGTGTTGATGCTCATTGGTTCCAACATGCCTGGTAGACTATGTGTTGATCAATATGGATCAGTACATTTTCTCTTTAAAAATTTAACTGCCAGTCATTGGTGTGTTCAGCTCTGAGTGCACAAAGGTGCACTTGTGTCTTCAGGATGCTTGGTGAACCCTTGCAATGGGAATATTATTGATTTATAGATGGAGAAGGTGTGTGCTGGAATATAAGTATACCCACAGACAATACAAGAGGTTGACTACTTCCAATTCAATATTCATCTGGAGGAGACTGTGCCTGTGTAAGAGATACTGACTGAAGGTATATCCAGTGTCACATGTGAATACAGTAAATCAGTAATCTTGTATATCTGCAGCTGTGATCATGATCTTGACAGTTGCAGATAAAACTTTGTACTTAGGAGTATGTACAGATGCCATGAAGTACTACTTGCTTATACCTTGTTACAGCAATGAATGTGTTCATATTTATGTCTGTGCTTAGGCTTTAAACCCTTTACTGCCTGTTGCCACTGTGAGGTAACTGACATATATTTTTAGTTCCTCAGATTGTTTACCTACAAATACACATGGCTCTGTAGAGTGCGTGATACCCGCATCTTGGATTCCTTGATAGAGACACAGTACTTTAATCAGTCCGCGCACATGAGGTATCCATGAATTATGGGTCTCAAAGTTATAAATAAGACAAATCGATTATTTTAATAAAACATCATTTCTATGCAGTTGAATGTGCAGACCTCTGCATTAGTCAGTTGGACTTGAACCTGATGTGTGTCAACTATAAGTAGGCCTACACACTGTGGTGGGTGTGCAAATGCATCCTAACCAAGGTCAAGAGCTCCATTTTAAAAATACCAACTCATCATGTCAGGAAAGAGTAACAGTCCCTGTGTATAACCATATTACTCTATAAATTTTATAACAATATGAAATCCAAGGAGATGGAAATCTGGAGATGAGAGGGTTGAGACAGGCACATGACTTTTAAAGTCTGGCTGCTGTCCAGGATTGCTGGCTTCCTGGTGGTGTGCGTAATCACTGCATCTTGCAGCTGAGATGCTCCAGTGTGGAGCTAGGACTTGGTGCAGTTATGCCACCCTACATCCTTGTACATTGACTGTGCCATGAGATGGATTACTGTGTTACTAATCTATGGCCAGCTGGCTGCTTGCGGGCTCTGTAGATGACTTACTTGATCTCTGACTAAGATGTGCTATGTTCTTTTTATTGCACGTTACATGATAGGCCTAAATGATATATGTATACATATATATAAATTTAGTTCTCCTGAACTGTTAAGTTAATATGAGGTGAACAAAATTTTGATTGAAACATATACATATATATTTGTTTCAAAGGTGCTTTCCAGCATAAATCATTTCTGTGTGCTGTGATGCCAGCAGCATATAAGTATGAGCCTGGCAGCCAGCTTGAAGGAGGAGTCCAGACAATGAGGGAAATGTGACAGCTGCCAATGCATCCTGAGATCACCTCTGTACAGTCAGACTGGCTGCTTACCAGTACAGCATACTTGTATCAATTCATCTGACGTAGGTCAGCAGATGACTGTGCCATCCCTGTAGTTTACTCTGTACATGTGCTGTGGCAAAATACTTGTCCAAAAATACAGGACATTTATATAATAGTGTAAAATTACACAATAGTGGAACTGGTCTCACAGGATACCTGTATGTCTCGCCCAAAGTGAAAGATAATATGCCTTGCCTCCCCCAATAAAATAATGTGAAAGTCACATTCATGATATTGGTGTTCATTTACACATGATAAAAATAGTTTAAAAACACCATGTGCACTGGATTTCAAGGAAAGTATCTGGTCAGGATGTCTGCATGCTTAGATAAATAACATGGGGGAATTGCATGCAGTGTGCAAAATTTACATATTATCTGTACCAGGGAATTCCCACAGAATTCACCTTGTTCAGTTCACAGTTAATAGCATTACATTATTCTGATGCCAGATGTTTTAACATGTGTTGGATGCCTCCAGAGTACAGTAATGTACATGTATTGGAAACTTCTGTTTAACCCTTTTCCCCCTTAAACCAGCTAAAACCGGCTGGTGGTCAAATGTCGTCTGCTTCAGTGTTTTCAACTAATTTCAACAGTAATGAAAAACAATTTTGACTGAGAATTATAGATGAGCCCTATCAGGATCACATGCCCCAGGTTAACAACTTTCCTTGGCATGGGTTGGACACTAAGTCAAAAGTTGTTGACTCAAGTGTCAATTCAAGGGGGAAAGGGTTAAACTTGTCCAAACTGGCTGGTGGTCAAATTTTGTATGATTCCATCTTGTTTCAACATGAACGAAAAGCTTTCAAAGGAGAAATGTAGATGAGTGGCTATGAGGAAAGCCTGCACTAGGTCAGCTTTTTTTTGGTCACAGGTTGGGCATTTGACACCCAGCTAGTGCCAAGGAAAGCTGTTGCTTCAGTTTCAGTCTAAAGGTTAAAGGGTTAATATGTCATTCAAGTACTGCCCTGAGTCATAACTTAAAAATTGCACAACCCTTGCCAAAGAATACATCAGTTTACATTTATGAAGCATGGCATAATTGATGATGCCGGGAATTTCTGATTGGCAGATTTATTTGTTGTCAAAATAGATTGTGGCATCCAGTTGCACAGCACAAACAAGTATTCAACTTGATATTTTAATGAGAGCAGGCATCAAAAGCACCCCCTGTGTCATCATTCACTGTGTCAGCAGCACCAGCTCTGTAGACTCTCACACATTGATGATGTAGACATTTGTTGTTATTGTAGACTTCACTGTGCAGTCTTGATAATTTTTGATTGGCACATTTGTTCCTCAATGCTCTGAATTCATTTATTTACAAAAAGACCTCTGCATATCGATGAGTTTGTTTTACAGGAATACCTGCTATTTGATCGCAGCCCATTTGCCAGCCAAAACTGGTCTTATATGGCAGGTGCTTTTAATTTAAGGTAACTCAACACAAAAAATAGACTCAAGTATCTTCACAAGTTGATCATAATAGTCATGTAGCCTTTGAGAAGAGGTGGTCTTTATGGCAGTACCACTGTGACTGTTGACAACAAGATGGGTGTCATCTGGGGGTGACATTTACTTGAAGCCTATATTAATGTTGTGGATCATCATAGGCATGTGAATCATCATAGACGTGATCACCTAGACGCTGGTGAAATGGAGTCTCCATTTGCTGTGTAATCATGATCCACAGCAGACATACCTGACCAGGCCAGCCATAATTACTCATGTTGTGTTGGAAGTGCTGCAACATATGACAAAACACTTTCTGTAAATCAGTTTATTACTAAGAAGGTTCAGCAAGACTGGTGAAATTTGATGTGCGGAGTTGGTCTGTTTGTGCATTTTTGTGTTGACAACATATTAGTTGCCTCCCGAACAGATTAAAGCTCCATTCCAAAGTAAGTGGAACAGACAGACACATCTGGGACACCTTTGTGTACACATATCAACTGATGTTTTTGTGAAAATATCAGTGTCTTATCTTTAAAATGTAGCATTTACTGTAATTCCCTGTAGATAACGCACACTTTTGTAGCCTAATTTATTTTTCTGCAGTCCTAGTGCGCGTATATACAGGTACAGAAGTCAGGACACTTTTTTCTGGCCCCAGGTTTGTACGTTTTGAACCAAGTTCTCGATCATGGAGCGTACGGGAGATCGTCGGCAGAATTCATATATGAGCGATAATACCAGCAATCATTGAAACACGCTTTAAAAACACTCCAAAGTCCCATATTTCTTCAAAAATCGTATATGTCTGCTTTACTTACTCATTTATTAAACAAATCTTAACAAACGAGCAACTTTTCTCAGATCATTTCTCTGTTTTGATACCTCGAAGTTGGAAGTGTTGTTGAAAGTCAATGTACCGACCTGAAATTGATCACCGCTAGATGTCGCTGCGACATATATTAAAAGATCGTCGCCATTTGCAAGTTTACCTGTACTTCACAAGCTCGTTATTTTGACCCGTCTGCTCATTGAACTGATCGAACTGGGATTTCCAAATCATTCAATATTTATTTTCCAACAAATTACCGATGCATGGACAAAATCTAACAGATATGTAAGAGGATGAATGCGGTGTGAGTTGAAGGTGCGTGCATGCAATGACTGACGGTCACACACATGGCCCAGTTTACCGATAGTAACTGTTGGAGTGCATGATTCAGATTAGAATACAAGTCTTAGACATTTAGCTAATTGGAAATTTTGGACAAAAAGTGAATGATGTAATTGAATAAATATACATGTAGTACAGCGGGGAAAATGCAGTGGACAACCCAGTCATTTTGAACTGCTGGTTACTCCTGTTGATGTGTGGGTTTGCTTGAGCGGGTGCATGGCGTTTGTTTTGGTATTTTTTACATGCTTTTTACCTGGTTTCACAAGGCAAAATCGTACCTGCACGTTATACACGACTGCGCATTAACTTTGGGGAATTACGGTATTTAACATTTTGTGGACATTGAATCCAGCAGGAGTGTACAACTGCCAACCCCCCCCCCAAATCAAACCTACCCCATCCCAACCATAGCATATAGAACATGTTGAGTAGGTAAGCAGAAGGATATAAGTGAATACTGATCAATACACACCATGTTGATAAGGTCCTGATCTACCACAAACATCTGCTGCAGTGCTGTATCAGTGGGAGATCAACTGTTTCACTCATCCATGGAACCTGATGACAGCGCTCCAGGGTGCAGGTCAGTCTGACACTCAAGAAGATTAACAAAATACATCCTTGTGGCATCCACCTCCTTGTGAGATTAGCCACATTGTACATCATGTGGTCTTGTGTGTAGCTGAGGTTGATCCTAATTATCATGCTGTGGCATTGCAAATGACTTGGCAGAGTATAGTGACCACAAACCCAAGGAAGGGAAGCAAATGCTTTTATTCATCAGTATCATCATGGTCATACATAATTATATCAACCCACCATGTCCCCTATCCATGGTAGAGAGATTTAAGATTTTCTTTGAGCATAGATATTGCCAATTAGATTCAGATTATGATAGCCAATCAGATTAGGACCCTGAGATTGCCAAGGGGAGAAATCTGAAGAAGACATCTGCATGTGGCAGGCATTGTCATCCACAAAGCTGAGATGAGAGGCATGATAGCGTGTTGATGTTATTGTAAGTACACTGCCTATGCTTACCACACACAGTAGCCTATGATGCACATGTGCATACATGCAAATTTTGTGGGATGGGAGCTGTGATTTTCTGCTCATAATTTAATGCAAGAAATTGGCAGGTTATGAGCAGTTACGCATTGAATGTTAAGCGTGACATCATGCAATAGCTGTGAAATGGGCCTTTCAGCTTTGTAGTTTTGCTATCTTATACAATACAGCTGCTGAAACACATAGTCCCAGTAGGTGTGACATGTCCTTTGCATGCAACATAACAGAGAGCTAAAATTTTCCGAACTGAACATGCATACGTCTTACATATTATTGCACCTTCTACATGAATTTCCCGTGCATCATATTGTGTTACAGGCTGAGAGTACATGCAGCAGTGTATTACATAGAGGCATATTAGTTGAAGTTCAAGTCAAACCCATGTCAGGAGAACTGTTCTGATTGGTATCTTGGGAAATCTATGAAAATTGCTGTCATTGATCATCTACTTGCAAGTGGGCGTAGGTGTTGTGTGATCTGTGGCACCATTTGGTTGGTAGGAATGGAGAGTGGCAACCTTGCTGCTCAACATCTCACTGTAACCTTTTTCTGCTGCAGAGTTGTGGTCGAGTTGTGTAACGCTGGAAATTAAATAAAATGTAACCAGTCATAACCTTGCTAACAGCAGTAAGAGAAATGGGGCATGTTACATGTGTATGGAATTGAGAGAATGGTGAACACTTGCTGTGCCCCCCTTGTACATAAACCCCACCATTTACAATATCAACCCGTGATGCACATGCACCGCTAATATGTAACACACTGGGTCCACTCTTCAGCTTGAAGTATTTTGCTTGCTACATGTGTGTCAGAAGTCCAAGCATAGTAGTGTCTGATGATTTATATACCACACTGTACATGGTGAAGTTCATTACATTGGTTAGAATCACAGATATAAAAACAGCAGTCATTACAGTGTAGAAAGCTTGGCAACCACATTACAGGATGTGAAAACTTTTACCACAGAAACATTTTCTGTATTGATTATCTTATCCTTGTCACTGGACAATAATGTAAATTCATGCAGTACAAACTAAACCGACAAATGCATAATACTGCCAATGAATAGTTATATTCTGGTGCAAATACACAGACTTTATGTCTACAGTGTGGAGTAATTGTTTAGCCTTTGGTGCAAGTAATCTGTGTATATACGTGAACATTATACAGTGTGTGTAACATTTCAGATGTACAGGCAGTGTACAAAGTTCAGTTGTGTTAATGTTGATATAAGTCAGTTGAATTTTATTTCACATATTATTCCACTTCTCCTATAATATGTGCTTGGAGTGAAAACACTTTGCGAGCTCAGTTCCACTTGAGACTGCATAATGGAATTACATTCTTTGTGCCAAATGTAAACATCCTTGTTTAAACCCAAGGACCTGTATTACTACTGTAGACTTGACTTGAGTAAATTATTGGTAACATGTGGTTAAATCATGGGTGTATATACATGTGCCATTGATGTTGCTTGTATGAGGTATTTCTCAGCCCTTCGCATGTTTGGACCCAAGTTTAGCACGTACCTGTGGGTTTTGTGGCTGATCAGCTGTTCATGACCCAAGAGTGCCAGAGGGGCCCAGACAACTGTGTGCAGAAATACAAGGCCTGCGTAGTCTGCTGCATGGGGATTCCTAGGTCATGTTGGTTCAATAACTTGACAGTGGGCCTGTCCATAGATAAGAAGAAACAGAATGATGGGACTAAAAGTACATGTATCAGGATAATTACACATTTTGAAAATAGTGTTTGTTATACTGAAGTAAAAGAACATTAAATTAGTTCAAGTGCAATAAATTAACAGTTCTAGGTCTATCTGGCACACTAAAGGTGTGATCAGCACTTCACCAAACTGACCTGTGGAATGATTTATATGTACTTGAAATGTGTATTTTCGAGCCATCAGTAGATGCTACAAGTATCTGTATGAACGTTGATTGGAGACTTGCACTTCCAAAAAGTTGCATCATCAATGTGAATGGGCACATGTATATTGTTGCCATAGTCTGTAGGCTTGCATGTGATCTGGATCTCATGTCACCCAAGCATCATGCCAAACACATCTACCAGTACATGTACTGGGACTTGTTGACTGGTGGGCTCAGCCTGTGTCATGGCATGCTCGTTTCTTCACATGTGCCTGATGTTAGTTTGCAATGTTACCCCAGCTATGTAAGCAGATACTCACCATGGTTCCAATTGCCTCTGATGAGTATCCACAATACTAAACCAGTAAGGGGAGGGGGTGGCTTTTTGCAGACAGGCATTGTCTTGGCAGCAGTTAGTGGAGACTGATGGTCTAGATACACCAGTGGTCATTGTGAATAGTGAAAGTGATTCATATTATTGAACACGCAGACCCAGTTTGTACTTGTAAATCATACTATTGAAAATGGAAAACCTGTTTGCGATCAAAGACACAAGAGATATTTTATTGAAGAAGAGGTTAACAAGATATGAAGGACTTCAATATTATTTTCTTTATGTGACACATTTCACAGTGAGTCATATGCACTCACAACAGTTCCAAAAATGCTTTTCAACTTCTCATGCCACTGGCAGTCCCTGACACAAAAATGTTTAACCCATATCCTCCATGTTCACCCATTATGTCTCACCATCAACTATGTACCTAGTGTTGTCTGCTTGGCAGACAAACTAACAACATTAATGCATATATGGTACTCAGAGACTGATCTGACCATTTTGCCAATTAACCAAATGCTAATGCTTGTCGAATTTGGCTCAAGACGTGTTCATGGCTAAAATGTTTTAAAATTTATTTTTAAAGGCCATAGCAGGATCTTTCTCAATTAGGCCTTCATATTTCCAGTTGTGGCTGCAGTGAAAATCCTTGTTATCAACATGTCATCCATCAAAGACTGTGACTATTAAGTTTTATGCATACATTAATCAAAAAAGGATAACTTTTTATCCTTCCCATCCGTCCATGAGGGCCACAATCACATCAATGTACCTATTGTCAGGTGGGCTTAAATTTTTAAAGCTAATCCAGCCTATTTTTTGCAAAGAACTTGAATTTCAAAGCTGATATGAGTACGAACCTTGGGTTAACAGATTGTGTTGAAATTCATACCCTATTTTTGTCTTCAGAGTCATCTCTGTGCCTTCTTTCACCAGTATGCATATTTGGAACACTGGTCCTTAAAGAACCCTGCTGGTCCCATTGATATTGGCTGCCTTTTTCAAAGGCAGCTAAATTTATTTCTCCAACCAGAGTTACACCTTGCTGATGGTGCAAGTTTCCAATAATATTTATACCATTATGTATTGAGATGCAGCCAGTTAGGCTGATAAAATAGACCACCCATGAGGCTGCTGTCAGAAAGCAGATTCCCTGCTTCACCATGTCCAATTTTCATGTTCAGAAACACTTACCAGTAATCATATGCAGTGAAACAAAATTTTGCTGTAACAAGAGGATAAATTTTGAAGGGTAAATAGGTCCAGTGAATTTTGTTGTCGTAATGCATATGCTTGTAAAACAATCTTGTTTGTTGACTGTTGCATTTCTAGGGGTAAAACCACTGCAGATGTACCTTCATTTCTCAGTCTTAAGTAGATCATGTATCAGAGTTTCTTGGCACTAGGGATTGGACCTTCATAGATATTTATGATCTTTGTAGAATTCTTGTTAAATTTGCTACATACTGAGTTCTTTGGCATCAAGTTAACTCACAGAATTTTGGTGTGCATAAGCTCAATTAAAGGGGCAGGAACACGTCGAAGTTATGAAGAAAAAAAAGTCCTCCATTATGACACATCCATGCCTTTCTGCTATTTAAAGTTATATCCACCATGTTCTGCATGCTGAAAGTACTATTAATTCATTTAACAGGAGAGGTCATATGGATCAATTTTATGTGTATTTGGCTAAATACACAACCAGATACACCAAATTCTTGCAGCTAGAGGTGTCTATTCCTGTAAAATTTGAATTTAAGAACATTCAATATGTTGAATAGTTTTGCAGGAAAAGTTGTCAAATTTACAGGAGTATTTAAACTAATGCATCCATTTAGCTCAAGCAATTTGATGCTTCTAGATAGAGTGGTTTTAAAGTTTCATAGTTGCAAATTTCAATGGAAACTAATGGAAATGCACATACCTAGACCCCCCCCACCTACAGAGCACTCTACTGAGAGCCCACATGAACCAATTTATTGATCTTGACTTTACCTGTTTCATTGTGTGTTTATTTTTGTTTATTTCGCTGATGCTTCAAAATTGGAAGACCTAGTGAAAAAGCTTTTAACATGGCATGGATAGGATTTATAAAACAAAACACATGTGTATTGAATTTTAAGCTTCAGTGAAAAGTCAAAAATGCAAAAGAATGTCAAAATTAGAACATGTGAAAATAAATGTATTTACAGGCAGTATCAAGACTATATACATCTGGAAATGTACGCATAACTTGACAATTTTTTGGGGGGCTGCTATTTCATTAAATTGTGAAGAGTACCCTCTTATGGGCAGTTTAGAAGTTTATGAAATAAGTGCACTCATGTGGCTGTTCATGTATAGAACAAAAATGTGTGGGATATGATTGGGTGTGTTGCATGTATTCATAGGATTTACATCTCCATTGGCAGATTTACCAGCAACAAATTGTGCAAACAGGAACAACAATTGCAGAGAAAGGTGAGACCACCTAATCCAGGTTCTGCAAAAAGGCCACAGTCAGCTGCAGTTGTAAGCACAGTGGCTCTAACAAGAATGGCAAGAGAAAGCTTGCGGGTATAATGCTTGTTTCAAACTTGAAGAGAAAGGGTTAAAAAGACATTATGTTGATGGCATCAAAAGATTGACAAATTAGTGCATCTTATGTTAGAGGAAGTTGACCTGCATAAGAATGAATGAAAAGGAAATCTTGGTGACCTGGGCTGAAGAATTGTCATTGTCTGTCGCAGACCTGTAGGTCTGCAACTTTTTGTGTCAACAATGCTTAGAGTTTTGATATAATGTGCAAAACAGCCCAACAAATAATATTTGTGTGAGGAAAAGTGGAGCATTGGAACTTTAAATTGCTGTTTGAGAGTGTGATTGTATGGAATTTTTTAAGGCAAGCTGTCAGTAATGTTTGCTTAATAGCAGAGCTTAGTGCTGTGTTGTACTACATACTTAGCGTGTATTCAAATTTGACACTTCAGTGCATGCACTGCAGTGTGCATACTTTGAAATTGTGCAGTTTTGTCATCATTCCCTCAGGTTGCTTTTGTGTCAAATATACAAAAAAACAACAGTAAAGATATGATAATGTTTGCCATATAAAAAACATTCAAGCATACATAAGAGGAGAGGTTAAATAAGCAATGTTGTGTATTCAATTGAAAACACAACCCGATACATGTACACAAAATTATTGTTGGCTAGATGTCTGAATATTCATTAGTTTCTATGTTGAAGTAACATTAAATAAGTTAGGTTCTGTTGCAGCTTAGGGCATATAGTTTTCAGGATACTTTCCTCTATACATATTAATTTACCAAAGCAAATTTGGTCTTTGTACAGGTACTAGTTTTAACGTTATTTTGGTGCAAATTACAATGGTAAGTAATGGGAATACAGTGGTACCTGTCGAGAGACCCCTCCAATGAGAGACCGCAGATCTTTTTAAGACCGCTCTCAAAACACTGTGCTATCTTTTCCATGTTATTGTACCTCTAATGAAAGACCACCTGTTTTGAGAGGCCACATTTTCACTGCCCTAGGGGTGGTCTCTCAAGACAGGGACCACTGTACATGATTCTAGCTTCCCTGATTGAAAAGCCCTCTACAGGGTATATGTAGGAAGCTTTTATTCTTGCTTTGCTCTATGGGTAAGACATTGTTTGGCATTTTCTCTGGTCTAGTGCTATCTATTGGTTATATATCCAGTGTTCAAAGAAAGGTTTGAGATGGGTAACAAAAATTTGTAGCCAAAGTGACAAATTATGCGTGATACTCTATTAAACTTTTGATGAGCATATTCATCATATGTCAGACTTGATTGATATAATGTTTTTAAAGGCACAAGAAAAAGGTGCAGAATGTCAGTCACTATTTTTGTTGAGCAGATCAGTATTTGGCCAAAGATCTCAATACAACTGGCATACTTGCTACAATGGGGAAAATTCTTAGCACCATCAGCCCTGGGAGTGTGTTGGTGAAAGGTCTGTTTGCAGACATGTCACAGGACGGTTAGTGCAGTCAAGTTCATCTTTGTAACGTAGTGATACTTCTGATATTACAAGTTAAATTTCAGAGGTGCCAAAGCAGGTCAAATTTGACAGGGTAATTGACCCCAGTGTATGTCACTAATTTCTTATTCTGTCTGGATATTTTATATGTTCTGGTGGTGATTGCTTGGGTTCTTAAACCAGATAAGGCCTGTCAAATTAGAATAAATACAACCAAACTGAAAGGATTATTGCTGAGTGCATAGATTTCACAGTGCAGCAGAAAAAGACATAGTAGTGTCATTTGAGCCTTGATAAATAAGTCACACCCTTTATGTTCCCGTTTACATTTCTTTGTAAGGGGTCATTTATGTTTTTCACAGTTTTCATTTAAAAAAAAAACAAAAAAAACCCAAAACCAGCATCTTCCCAAAATAGTGAATTTGGCCTGATTCTAGGTTATCATTTTTGCAAGTAGAAAGTTGTATCAGAGCACCCAGATCTTTCAACAGCTTGCCAACTGCACAGATGACAGTATTGGCTTTGTTGTTGTCTCATGAAATTTGGGGAAAAATGAAAAAAAAAAAAAAATGAAAAAAAAAACACACACAAAAAAACCAAACAAACCAGAATATGTTTGCTGTACAGCAAATCTGTCTCAGCACTTATAAAAGAATATTTGTTGTCATGTACATGTATTCAAATGCCATGCATGGGGGTGTTGCCATATCAAATTTGGAGTTTCTGTTATACTCCTTGTGAAAAACTGTGGACAAGATTTAAGATGTCTGTGTAAATAAATAAGGAAGGAAGGAATGAAGGAAGCACGGAGACAGAAAGAATTCTTGGGAAAACAGTATGTCTGTGTGTCTTGAAAAGTGTAAATTAAAATACTACAACTTTTGTTCTTTTGTGATTGGATGTACCTGTGATACATGCATGTATAAACTGAGATGGAGTAGCATCTACATAATAGTTTTCAAGATGTTCAAACATGCAAGTTTGTGAATTACCTGTTAAGCATAATAACAAATTTACATAATAAGCATAAATCATAATCCACTTGCCGGCCATGGGCAAGTGCATTATGATTTATGCTTATTAGGTAAATGGGCGATTAAACTGCGATGGAGTAGCATCTCTTTCTATAATAGTTTTGAGGATGGCAAACATTCAAGTTTTGTGAATTCTACCTAATAAACACAAATGAAAAATTTACGTAAGAAGCTTAACCCTTTCTCCCTCAAACCAACCAAAACTGGTGGATGGTCGATTGCTGCCTGCTACAGGTTTTTAAAATTAATTTCAACAGTAATGAAAAACAATTTGACTGAGAATTGTAGATGAGACCTACGAAGATCACATGCCCCGTAATTCAAGGGGAAAGGGTTATTAAATCATAATCCACTTTCCCTGCATGAGCAAGTGGATTTTGAATGAAATTCTGGAATGCTGTGCATGTTGCTTCATGTATTATTTTATTTCCCACCAAACTCTGTAGCTGAATTGTATTTTAGGACTGTCGACTCATAGACAAACGGAACAAGATGTGGAAGGTGCAAAATTAGCAGTGTTTAGTTTGTTGATTTTTACCACCCCTAGATAGGCTGTCACAAGTACTTGTGCTCTGTGTACAATATTTAACTGAAGATGACTGATGTATTCATGGAGGCATGGTTGACCGGCCTCAGGTTAAGCTTGCTTAGTTCCATCAGTCTGAAGCACTCTGGTGTTCTGAGGTTTCTGGCTTGAATCATGGTATACTTATCATTGGAGATATGTATGCATGTAAGACAGTGCAAGCCAACTTGAGAAACTGTCCATTATGCAGGCCTCTTAGTGATTTTGCAAGGCATGGAGTGTTTTATGGCTGTCTCCAGAACTATTAGGAAAAAACAGATAAACAAAAAGTAAGAAGATAAAGTATGCATTCCAGTTCTCTTTTTTAATCTTAACATCATACTAACAAGAGGGAAGTGGTTTCATTATCAAAATGCCTGCTAGGCAAGTGGCTATTTTTCACATTGATTTTGGCATATTTCTCAATTAAAAATGAACGAACAAGGTATGGGTGTAGCTCACAGGTGCAAGTCATTACGAGAGGTTACTGTGTAATGGTAAAGTGGATAAAGCTGACAGGCATGTTCTTATATTTTCTTTGGGATCATAATTGGAAGCTGTCAGAAACATGCTTCAACTTTTAGTAGCATCCATCCATCCTGCCTTTTATATCTTTATTCTGAGATCAGCATTACTTCAGGAGACCTACCTTTTTCATGTATGTGACAATAGGAAAGATGTCCCAAAGAAAATCCCCTGATGCTGAGTAAAGAAATATTATTCAGAGGTGGTAAATAGTAGTTGAGGTCCTGTATTAAAAATATATCATTATGTCACTGTTGTTGTGCATGCAGGTATGCACTTTACTGACACCAGATGGCAGTTGACATGGCCACGGGCTCTGTGGGCAGCATCAAGCTGCAGATGTCATTGTTACCAGATAAGGGATGACTACACTGCTGGCAGTTACATGGCTGTGACCCTTTCTGGTCTGAATATATTGGCGGACAATTTCCCTGGTGTATGTTATGTCTTGGCACCTGCATGGAGAACACTTGATGACCAGTAGGTGTGGACTGGGGTGGGAACATTGGTGGTGATGGGAGGAGGTGGGGGTTGGGGTAGGAAGGCATATATCTTGATAGCATCGTGGTAGGTTCCTGTAGGGTTCTCATTAAAACATTGTATTAATGCAACAAAAACGGACATCTCAGATGCTGTTTAAGCTACTAGTGATGTTACAGATCAGTTCTGAGCAGGAAAAGTGTTGATCAAACCTGATCCAGCTGAGATGATTTCTCGTTCATACTCAGAGCTAACTTTTTCAAGATTAAACCATTTACAAAGGGTAGACGCTGCTTAGCTACTTGGGTGTAATGCCCGTAGGTGCATGGTGTTTACCTTTGAAGCAGGCTTTCTTCTGCCCAGATACCGCTATATCAAATCATAAACAATAAAAGTCGAGTTTGTTCAGCAGGCAACCATGATATGTGTGACACCAAAAGGTCGAAAGTAGACTGGCCTATCCAGCAAGTATAATCTTTAGATGCTGTCTGCACATAGCATTATATATGCCATGGAGCATGGAAAGCATTAACTGTGTCTGTCAGGCACAGTGGGGCTTAAAGTGCATGTACTGGACAAATTCATCTGCTAAGTGGTTGGCAAAATACGTGATCCTCATTGCAGGTACAATAACATGAAAAAGTATCAGTAATGACCTTATAAGTGTGGTCTGCTGACAAGTTGGGTGGTCCCTGAAGAGGGACCACTATGTAGCAATGTAAACAAGAAGGAAGGAGAGGATGGTGTATTCAGCAGTACAGGGGTTACTGCTTGTATATGTACATAGCTGATGTGTGGCATTGAATATGAATATAACAGACTGTGACCTATTCACCAGTGTAGGGATAAAGTACTGCTGGGTTCCAAAGTAGACCAATCTCTGTATCATCTCCACTGCACACGTGGAGTGGAGAAAACACGGAGACTGGTCTGTTGAGCAGGCAAGGTTACTGCCTGTGTACAGCTGAAGTAATGCTGATGCTTGTAACCATGATAATGGCAAACTGTGTTGTGTTAAGCAGTGAAATGATTGTTGCATGTATATACACAGCTGATGTACAGCACTCTGACTGTAAGAACACTCAAGTGTGTTGTGTTCAATACAGTGAAAGGGTTACATGGCACAGTGCATAATGACAACGGGTCACTTGGGTGTACCTGGATTGTGTCAGTGACTGCAGTACAGTCTTGTCTCTGTCACCATGTAGCACTGCTCCTGGGGGACGGTGTTATCTTGCATGATTTAAAACCTCTCTAGCTAACCCCCACCTCTCTCTTCTCAATGTATGCAAACAATCTTCCAGATGGCTACACCAACAGAAGGAAAAATGACATGCACATACAGCTTGTAGATCCACTGAGAGAAAATTTGTAGCAATGCCCTCATTAGCAATGTCAGTCTGCTATTTTGTGCTTCTTTGTCATAAGTAAACACACATAGATACATGCCTGCAAAAGTAATGGACACAGACCTTTTTGTGCCAGACAGAGGCCAATATGACATACATAATTTTAGTATTACCGAAACATAGAAGCAACAGTAGATGTGTATGTTTTATGTGTGCTGGATTCCAAGAATATCATGAGGACTGATTGACAGTAAGTAATGAATTGGTAACGTGGTGTGTTGGCACCAAAGTACAGATTAGGGTAAAAGAAAAAAAAAAAGAAAAAAAAAAAGAAAGAAAGAAAGACAATACCACACAAGTATGAAATATATATGTTATGCAGTAACATCAGTTATAATTAGTTAACATATGTGTGAGGCCCTTTGTTGTTTGTTGTATTGACAACATCATTAACAACTGTCACATCATAAAAAAATGTTCAATATATAAAGTGTAGCTCATACTGTTCCATAGTCAGTAGAAATTAAACAGCAAATTTGAATTTCAGTGCCAATCACATCTAAAGTTGATCTACTTTAGTCAGACAAGTCTGAATTATCGTAAGGATCCCACTTTCGTATTCCTCATAAAGAGACCTTTCATTCAAGTACCAGTTTGCCTATAGTTCCAGAGAGAATACCCCAGGTCAACAGCTTTTCTCGGCATGCATTGAGCGCATTGCGATTGCGCCCAATGCACGCTGAGAAAAGCTGTGGACTCATTCCAAAATTTGGCACTTAAAGAGTCAATTCAAATACAATGTGAAGCATGCATGGTTTGAAAGTTGTATTGGTAGATGATCTAATATGTGGGACTTCAGCTGCTGGAAGGACTGTCAGAACATGACTTAGGAATGGATTAACAAGTTGTAGGCTACTTTTGTTGCGCAAAAACAGCAAAATTATCAGATAAATGGATGTTTTAATATGTTCTGTTTGGACAAGGAGGTTGTTACGGGGGGGAAGGGTGTGGCTGCAAAAATAAAATGCAATTAGCATGTGTCATAAAAGATGACCCATCTTATTGCAGCTTTTTCTACTTGGACACCATAATTTTGATTCTGACTCTTTGTGTACCTAAATGAAGCAGTGACATTTGGAACATCAACATATATGGAACAGTAAGTACATGTAATAGAGAAGTGGAAGAGTAGAAGGTTTCAGAAACCCTCCTGTAGAGGGCACCTCAGTCAGGAAGGTTTCAGCTGTGTATTTTGATTAGTTTCTATTGCAAGTTGAAACTTAAAATGTAGAAACCTCTGCATACAGAAACATTACATTTTTCATGGTAAATCTATGTGTATAACTTGAATAATTATAAAAACTTTATTTTTTAGGTTACTTCAGCATACAGTCCAGTGGGAATACACAATACTAGCCTGCAAGAATTTTGTGTATTGGGTTGTGTATTGAGTTGAATACACATGAAAACTGTGACCTCCTGTTACCTTGAGGATAAAATTTACACAAATGAATGTTTGAATGAATAAAAATTAAATAGATAAAAAAAAAATCAAATAAATAAAGTAAGTATTTAAGGGAAAACAGAAAGTCTGTGTGGGCACACAGACTTCAAAATGTGGAAGTGGGTGACACTTGACATCTGAGTGTTTCTGATTGATGGTGAGCAGAAACAGGGTTGAGACCTCCTGCTACAGGGATGTTTGTCATTTTGTTTTGAATAGAATTAATGTAACTGACCTGTTCCTAACACAGGTACAACTATGGGTCATGTGAGATTCTTATTGTATAATGTGTGCATGGTTTCAGCTTAGCTGTTTGATTTATGTAGCTTCTGATAAAATCCAGTGACGCACAAAGGGCATGTATGCATTATTGTCTGGAAATGAAACCAACTTGACATACTTATGAAGAGTTGATTACAAAGATGTATGCATATATTTGGAATGTATTGAAAAGCTAGAGTTGTTCTTAGATTTGTAGATTCAACACATATCTCCTGTTCTTTTGGAAAGTTGTGACAAATTGTATGCTTCTTTACTTTACTCTCTGTCACTTCTAAAATTAACCAAATTTCATGGTCAGTGCATGTCACAAAGCTGTGTTATGTAGCTAATATGTTAGTGGTCAGGGTCATCACAGGCAAAGTCTTGGCCTCTCCACATTATTGGCAGACAGAAAACAGTGAACTTGGCAGGGTTGCTGGCAGCCATATTCAACATACAGCCACAGTTAACCCAGTGACCCCAGGCCTCATGACCCTAATATTGTGAGGAGGCAGAACCTTTTTTTGCTTGCTGGGGTCAGTGATCATCACAGAGTAAAGTGGGAGCACAACCAGACAAAAGTGAACATGAAAAGCATGGCAGCCTACTCCCATGTATAAGGACAATGTTCAGACAGCTGCTTCTTCCCAGACCTTCAATTTAAACAAAAAGGTTTGAAAGCCCCAACTTAGCCCTGTCATTTGTTACCACATACATGTATGTGTTCAATAAAATAGCTCTTTGTTTTTACATCTTTGTTTGTTTATTTTTCTTAAGTTTCTTTTCTCTTGGGGTGTGGGTGGGTGAGGGTAGTGTTGCATCTAAAATATAGGCCTAATAGGCAGTAAATTTCTGGTACATTGTGGGATAATTTTGGTGATGTGATTCAGGTACATGGGACCAAGGCTTGTGCTGCATACAGCGTACCAATCTTTTAAATATAATTTTTTTGTTTAGGTTGTTTATTAAGTGTCTCATAATGTACGAAGACATGGCAGGTCTCTCGGGCATGAGCCCCATCATGTTCTGGTTACTGTCATGGATTAGGTCTGTGTTGACTCTTGACTTTTATTTTGCAACAGGTGTTTAACATAAAGGGAGTGCACTGTGACAAATTAAGTGAAAAAAAAAGATGAAAATGATGGGATGTACTTCACCCAACTTCTCTTTACTCCCTCAGATAGAATCAGTGATTTCTTTTGTGACCTTCATTATCCAAACTGAGCTCCACCTTTTTCATCTGCCTACCATGTATATTTTTCATGTGTATTTCACGCAGAAGGTAGTAATTTTAAAGAAGTCAGTATGGGATCAGGTAACATGTACACGCATGGTACCTGTCATTTTACATTAGTGATGATATCAATTGTCTGTTAAGTATGGTATGAGTCACTGAAAGGTGTACAAATGTTTAACATATAGTTTTCTTATGAATCTTTTTAAGTAGTAATAATAATGATAATTGTAAAATATTCTTATGAATGAAACAAAAATAGTGATAAAGAACGATCAGGGCAGCCATATCTGACATTAAGGTGACCAGTTTGCATGGTTACGGGTTATTTATTTAAAGAAAAACCTCGTAGCAAACATAACGTGTACACTGGTAAGTGTCTGTAGGAGTACGTAGACCCATGTATCTCTGAGTCAATGTGGACATTGCCTGTGGCCACTTAGTGGTACATATTACATGTATCTGGTAATGGGTCATGATTCAGTCATCAGTGTTCCAAGTCAATATTGGCCAGCTGGCCAGCCTGCATGTTTGTCTACCTCTGAAGGCTTATACAGGTTGCTAGATCATTTAGGAAGTACATGGAGATGGTTGTGTATATATGTAATATGCTGGGGGGGGGGGGGGGGAGAGGTTGATAAAATTTGTTTGCATAAAAATTATACCTGTACATATAGCATGTATAGGTTGGTTTGGCTTGCGTAATCAAGATGTGTCTTCAAACTTTAATGTATTAATTTGTATTCATGGTTATTTTCAGTCCATACTAATATCAGAGCCACCATAATTTTGTTCTGTGTTATGAAGGATTTGTATGCAAATCTGGACAGTTCAAGAGACTGTTTGGTCACTCCATACATACACAGGAGCATAGAAGTCCAATGCAACTGCCAGAGGGTTCTTACGGGACTAGTTCAACACTTTGTGTCCCCATGAATATGAAGTGCCTTTGTAATTGTCAATCAAGTTAAACTGCTGTGGGTAGAACACCAAACCACTGGTAAACTGTGCCTGAACAGTCACTGTGACCACCTTATTTAATATTTTATTTTAGTGCATTGCTGTCACATTTTTACAATTCTGTCTTGTGGAATCATTCTAAATGTGTGTTTCATTGTTCGTGTATTGTGTTTTGAGTTGAACACAGATCATTGCTGATTGTAACCTTGCCTTTCATTGAATAGTAAATAGTATAGAGTTTCTGTGTCAAAACTACAGGCTTTTTGAAACCATCATCTGAGTTAAAATAAAAAAACATATTTAGCCAGTGTCACATAATGACCATACCAGAGATGCTTAATCTGGGAAAGATGTATATACATGTACAATGTTTGCTTATGTAACCAATACACTGGGTAGTTTTTAGCTCTGAGGTTATGCAGTGCAGCAGTCTGTGGTGAGGCTGGCAGTTGTGAGGGGAAATGCCTGGCAGGCCCATCACTGGAGCATGTGATGGTCTCAACATGATACAGGCTTATTTTCTACAAGACACAAGTCTGCCAATTGCCACATAAATGTAATTGACAGCTTTACAACTTGTGCTGCCCCCTAGGGGTTGTTTGTATTAAAGTCTCTCTCTCTCTCTCTCTCTCTCTCTCCCCCCCCCCCCCCCCCATTGTGGTCCTGTTTTGTGTCTTTGAAAGATCAGTAGTATTCAGAGTTCCTTCATTTGTCCAACATTAAAACCTGTTGGTTTTGTGGAAAAAAAAATCTACACAGATCTATAGTGACAAGCAGATGTGATACTTTTTTCCTTTGTTATGACATTCCAATTATGTTCGAGACAAACTACAATTTTTAAACTAAAAATTATATGAATTAACATCTTTGCAAATTTCAATATGGTTAATCAAACTAACAGAGTATTCTTACTTAGGTGTTTCCATTTGGAAATTTTTCAGGGGGTCACAAGAAGGGAAAATCTGAGGAGAAAGCTAGATTTCACCAATTTGACATGTAAATAAATAAATAAAAAAAAAAAAATAAAAAAAATATTTACTTAAATTTTTCGTTACTGGAAAACATTTTTGCTGAGATTTGTATGTATGTAAGACCATTCATGGTAGCACATCCTAGGTCAGTAGCTTTCCTTGGTGAAAATTGGGTGCAGTTAGTGTTTTTACTTAAATTTTGTCACTAGAATACATTTTTTCTGAGATTTGTGTGTAAGACCGTTCATGTTGGCACACCTTAGGTCAGTAGTTTTCCTTGGCATGGGTTAGGTGCAGGTAATATTTTTTCTTAAATTTCTCATTACTAGAGAACATTTTTGCTGAGATTTGTATGTAGGACCATTTATGATGGCACATTCCAGGTCAGTAACTTTCCTTGGTGCATGTTAGGTGCAACTAACATTCTACCTAAATTTCTCATTACTAGAAAACATTTTTGCTGAGTTGTGTATGTAGGAGCATTCATAATGGGGCATCCTAGGTCAGCAGGTTTTCGTGGTGTGGGTTGGGCAGCCTGTCCCAAGGAAAGCTATTGACTCATTCATACTCTGATCAGAAATGGGTTATTGAATGATTATGTTAGAATACTGTGGAGAATATTACAGTTGTGCAGACAGATTGATGTCACATCAACATAATGTGTTGTGTGCCTGAAGAAACACCATCTTATGCAGTACTTTGTTGTGTGCTTACAGGGAGTGGCACAAGCACGGGACGAATTATCCAGCGCTTCCCAGAAAAAGACTGGGAGGATTGTCCTTCTACCCAGGGCATTGAACTGGTGAGTACAGCAGAGGCGCATATACAGTGGCCCTCTCTGGAGAGACCACTTTCGACAATGAGAGATCATCTACCTTAAAAGACTACCTTTTAAGGGTACTTTGCCTGGTACTTTTGATGTTATTAACTCTTTCAGTGCCAATCACGTCTTAAATAGATCTACTTAAGTCAAACTAGTCTGAATCATCATAAGAATCCCAGCATTGTATTCCTCACAAAAAGACCTTTCATTCAACTACCAGAATGCATGTAGTTCCAGAGGGAATACCCCCAGGTCAACAGCTTTTCTCGGCGTGCAGTGGCCACAATGCGCACTGAGAAAAGCTGCTGACTCAGTGCAAAATTGTGCACTGACAGGGTTAATACTTTCTATGAAAGACCAAATGTCTTGAGAGACCACGGTGTGGTCATCCCTGTGGGTGGTCTTTCAAGAGAGGTTTTACAGCAGTGACTTTCTTACTGTGCCTTGTGCTTGTCCTAGACCACAATTAACACTTTCATGCACAAGCAGTCATGAATAACTGTCCGCAGTGTTTCAGGTCAGTTTCTGCTGGTCAGTTTGCTGAATTGGTGTAGATTAATTTCCTCTACATGCTCAATAAGGAATTTTCTCTGCCTTTAAAGAGATGCAAGTCATGATCTCACATGTTTGAATGCACATACTAACTCATTCCATACTATGGTCACTGGCGTTGGTCAGTGGTTCTGGCACTGCCTGGCAAGTCATGCTGCAGCTGCCCTTGCCTTTTTTTTCTTCATGTATAGTTTGGAGGTCTGAACATTGATCCTTTTTTCACAAAAGTGCTAGATATGTACATTTTGAAGGTTAAAAGCTGACAATTCTAGGAAGCATACCCCAAATTTTGCCAATATTTAGTTGAATAATGTACTTTATAACTTGAATGTGTAGAGTTTTAACAGTCCATTTTTTGGAACAATGTAGGATTTTCATTGCCCTCCCCTTTTTGCTTGTGTTTCTGAACATGTATAGAATGTAGGGTTCAAAGCTCTCAGGGAACCTTCCTGTCATTTTGGGAGCCAAATAACTCTACCTAAGAACTCAACATTACATAGTATGTACAAATACTGGTTGTTTATATCAGTGAACATGGAGAGGATGTTTTTCACTTCATGAGTCTGTCCCTGCTAAAGTTTTAAAAATACTCCTATGAAAGCATATATTTTTGGAATTCTTGTGATCAGCAGGTAACCACTATGTATTCATAAGTAGTTTTTGTCAGTGCAAAGTTTTGCAAAAAAAATTGGGCGAAAACCTCGCTAAATACAGGCATGTGTGCTCTGTGCATCTGTGCATCTGTGCTACTTTGACAGAATAAAGTGTTGGCCTATATTGCTTTATTCTGTTTTAACTAGTGGGGCGATTGTGCCCGTATTACAGTAGTGTGGTCTGCGACCACCTTCTCAAAACGACCATTTTTCCCATGCAAGGATGTTCTTCTAATGTTAAATGCACTGTTGTGAGCAACCACCTGCAGATCGCAACCAGTGTTTGGGAAAATTTGGCAAAAAACATTCCCAAACGACTGCCTTTTGCTGAGACTTGAGTGTCAAACAGTGACAAACCCTAATTTTTTTCCCCATCATATCCGACCAAAATGCAACTGTCTTTTTCAATCATCATTATTCTCATGTTTTTCAAACTTGATTTCAAATAATCGGGATTTATTTGAAGTGCATCGTAACTTGGAACATACCAGATTCTCTTTTTGTTGCATTGAAGTTGAACTGGCGGTTAACTTGTGCCTGTCGTGTTGTCTACTGCCAAGCGTTTGTTTTGCAAAAAAAACAACTGAGCGGAGGCAAAAATATTCTGAATACATTACTTACTATCCTGACCATACTCTGCAAGCTCAGTTATGTCAAGTTCATTGTTTATGGTAAGAAATCAATTGAAGTACGCTCCCGGTATCTTGCAAGTGCACACTTGAATCCATCATTTTTAATTTGCACTCAGGCACAAATTACTTGGGCGGAACTTCGGTGAACTCTGGATTGATGCATGTGGTCTGACATTTGTCAATTAGAAAAACACAGATGTACATGTGGTGTTGTGTAGCCATTTATTTTATATTCTCTTTAGTTAAAATTATTGCAGGTCTTAAATTCAGCATTACTTCCATCATACTGTGATTAAATTATTGAACAAAAAATAATACTTTTGCGTAACTTTGAACTCCACACATGCACATGCTCTGAGATTTGTTGATCAACTTTAGCCAAGTCAACCACTGATGGATATTCAACCATGTGTTGTTTTATTTCCTGTTTATTTTATATTTGAAGAAATAAGAATGATTACAGGTTTTTCAGCATTACTGCCATCATACTACATGTATGATTAAATTGAACCTACGCTAGAAGAGTGAAAATTTGTTTGCGGCCAAACATTTAACTGGCCTTGTCATCAGGCTAGGGTATGACCATGGAGCTACATGTATATATAAGTTTGTAAGTCCATGATATTACGACACTCAACACAACAGCTTCAAAGACTTAATTTTACTGCTTACATTTTGTTTTTACATGGGGGTAGAAAGACCTCCATGGTTTTGACAACTGCTTACACAGATTATCATTATTATCAACTCGGACAATTTTGATATATAGTAAGGACAAGTGACGAAACTGCTCAACTTTGTGAAATCGTGTGGCTTTTTGCATGGCAATTCTTAGCTGATTTAACTCATTCTGTACTATGGTGATAGGCATTGGTCAGTGGTTCTGGCACTGCCTGGCAAGTCATGCTGCAGCTGCCCTTGCGGCAGCTGCAGCATGACTTGCCAGGCAGTGGCAGAACCACTGACTTAAGAGTATAGGCATGTTGGTACTTAAATTAAAGCTGTTCTCATGAAGAATTTAAATATACAATTGTCATCTTAAATCTAAGTAAATATATACGGAAAAATCAGGGACTTGTATGGAATGAGTTAACATACTCCACGGACTTGTGAAAGTGCACAGGTTTGTCTTTGAACCTTTACTGATTACACAGGGACCATGATTGGCATGAAGTTTTTTTTGGATAAAGTCATTGATCATACTTAAGAATAATGTGGCAGAGTATATATTTCATTTCAAACATGTGTGTACAAGAAAGTCCTGTAGCTGGGCTAACACTACCGTGTACCACACCTGCCTGGAAAGATCCCTGAGCCAAGCTGATGTCCATGTACCTGGGGTGAACGACCACCTGTAATATGAGACTGTTTTTGGTTGGTCGTAGGGGTGGTCCCATACATTACTTACTACTGTATAGGGTTTGCCCAAAAATTGTTCAAAAAGTATTAAATTTTGACGAATGTAGATTTTTCAGCAAAAACTAAAAAATATTGTGTATAAGAGTGCCGACATGCTGAGTAATAAAACTCCATAATATTAACTCTTTAACTGTGCATTTATACCAATGTTAACCTCTGACTGCTACATTTCTAAACATATTTTTCAACTGTTTTGACTAATTTGGTACTACATTTTGTATCTATAAAGTTCTCATGGTATTTATTTCAACCTGTCAGCACTAGCAACATACATCATGGTTTTTATTTTGCAAGGTCAGTTTCATGGTCACAAGGTCACTTTCAAAGTCAAAGGTCACAACATTTGGCAGCTCTCTTAGAATTAAGGACCTTTACACACAAAGCAAGAGATGTATCTCATGCTGACATTTATTCCATCTAAAAATTGATCCATTTTTATTCCTTTGAATCATTCATATATATTTATATAGTAAATACAATAAATAAAGGTAAACAGTATTATGTAAACATTGTTTGTGCTTGTGTTATGTAGGACTGTGCCAATTGTGTCAGTAATTGACAGAGACAAGCTCCAGGTTTCACATCCCTTTCTCTTATACAAACCAACAGTTCATATATAAAAATGTTGAAAGGCAAATTCATTTCTAATCTTATGAAAACTGTTTACATACATCATGCACTTTTTAGTTAGGTACATTTCAGGGGCAGAAGTGAGAAGGTCATTTTAAATGTCAAATTTCACATAATTTGGCAGCCATCTTGAAATTCTACTACAATCACATCCCGCAGCCTGCAGACAATTCGACTACAGTTGCTTCCCGCAGTAAAAGAGTTAAACTGGGTATTTTAGAAGTTAGGTGTTGATTGGACAAACGTACATGTATATCTCTAGGCCTTGTTTTAAAAATACTGTTCTTTATTCAAATTTTAGACAGGACTGGGGTTCAGTTTGGAAGTAGGTTGACTATATTTACCTCTAAGATCCCTATACAGATGTACATGCAGTTGCAATCTATCCTTTGAATTCTATAACAAAAAAAATATGCTTTCTCATGGTATTTGAAAAAGGAAAATTTGCTTTCACATGGTATTTGAAAAAGGAAAATTTTGTAGACATTTGAAATGAGAAAGACCAAATTTCATCAGTGCTTGAGGGGAGCTTGTGCTCCACTGCCGGAACTCTTTACATGTGACAAGTCAAACTTAGGTGAAATAAAGTGACAAGATGCAGCAGGTTGCCTCCAAAGCAGACCAAGTTCCATGTTATCTCTGTTTTACCATTGAGGTAGACATACCGTGGAGCTTGGGTCTGTTTTGGGGGCATTGTAGCAGGGGAAGAGTTAAACATGAGTTAAAACCTACTGTCATGGGACTAAAAAATCAAATACATGTATGTAACAGCTGTGCTGTACGGTCTATGAAGTGACACATGGTATAATGCAGTGTAGATGTATAGCAAAAGAGATGAAGCTGTAGCTTTAGTGGCTGGGGGAAAAAAGAGGTCATGTTGTGTCCAAATACAATGGGAATGTTATTTCTCTTCAAGTATTATGTTTTCTTCAGTCACTGCTATTAAAGAACTCTGAACTCGCTAGCTGTAAAATGTTTCAGCAATGGTCATTTATGTCTGTGCGTGAACACAGACATGTTGTTTCTCCCAATATTATTTATTGTTCCCTTATATAATGTCTTTCTTTCTTTCTTTTCTTTCTTTCTTTCTTTCTTTCTTTCTTTCTTTCTTTCTTTCTTTCTTTCTTTCTTTCTTTCTTTCTTTCTTTCTTTCTTTCTTTCTTTCTTTCTTTCTTTCTTTCTCTCTCTCTCTTTCTCTCTCTCTCTCTCTCTCTCTCTCTCTCTCTCTCTCTCTCCTCCTTCATTCCTTCCTTCCTTCCTTCCTTCCTTCCTTCCTTCCTTCCTTCCTTCCTTCCTTCCTTCCTTCCTTCCTTTGTGATACAATTTGAGCCAAAAATTTCAAATTTGGCAAGAATATAGCCCCTATGGTAAAGTTTTGCATATCATTTAGAATAGTAATATGCAAATTAGGGCCACTTGAATATTTCAATCCCTTCTGGTTTTGAAAATATTAAACATATAGGCCCAAATGTTGGTTCTGTTGGTACATTTGTTGGAGCTGTGCATCTATCGGGCACATTACAACAGTTGTAGAATTTAAATTTATACTAGTAGAATTTAAATTTATACTAGTTATGATCACTTCAAAACTTCAGACTTGAATATCCTCATAAGTATTTAAGATACAGGTGTCATTCCAAGTTTAGTTTGTAAGTTTTTGCCGTAGACATATCCAATTAACCACAACAAAAGTTGCAGAATTTTAATTTATGCTAATTACGGCCATTTGAAAAGTTTAAATGTTGAATATCTTCAAAACTACATGTATTATAGGTAGAGGTGCAGTTCCGACTTCAATTTATAGGTTCATGTATGTGCTTTGTGCGCATCCAATGAACCACAAACACCAGCAGTTGAATTTATTTTACATGAGGGATGTGGTCGAGTGGATATGTGCGTTTCCCATTTCAGCTAGGCGACTGGTGCCAAAGGTTGTAGGTTCGAGTCCCGCTTGTTCCGAACATAGTATATGTAAGTTTTGGAGGCACAATGACAGATTTGCTGTGAAGCAAATCTTCTTTTCTAGTGAGTCATTGTTTTCATATGTAAGTGATTCTTTGACATGTCATGCATTTTTTATCTTGATGATTAATATATACTAGAATTTTACCAAATCAAAGTTGAACATCTCACAAATCAGTCTAAAGCGAACAGCTTGGAAAATAGGCTAGGGTGAACAAATCAAAGGGCAGTGAACTTTGGCATTGTGCCATGGTGCAGAACCTCGTGGTCAATATTTAATTAGGCCACCAATCAATGAAAATAGGTTAAAGTGATCCAAAAATAATCACTCCATAAAGGACTCTTGTGCCAAGTTGAGTATCGTCAGTTTTTGGAGAGATAAGATGGATGAATTCCCAGACAGCTCAAAAACATAATGCTTCCTCTTGAGACAGAGGCATAAAAATAAATGAAGCTGACTAGAAAAGTGCCTACCCTGTAGGAAAAAAAAAAAGAAATATTCGCTACAGCATTTTGCAGGTTACCTTTGCAGTGAAGTATGTTCCACAGCTTGTAAACATTGATGCTAGTTTTTACCAGCTGCAGACTATACAGTTCAGGTGATGGTTGCATGAGTGGCCCAAGAGATGGAGTAAGGTGAAAACAGCGGGACCAATGGAACCTTTACCTGAGTAGTCCATGTGCTTGTACCCAGGCATCCACAATGTGGAGGGCATGCCACAGTACTGTTATTTTAACTGCCAAGTCTAAACTGTTAGCACCTCAAGCTAGTGCACATGCATCTATTTCTGTGTACTGACTGCTGAAAAACTTCTGTTGCTTCAAACTCTTGTTTGAGTTGACTGTGGCAGAATTACAAGGGTCCAGGAGAAGGCGAGTTTTTGTACCTTGTTACCACAGACCCGGACATAATTGATCTTTGCAAAAAGGGTGCAAGGGGTTCTTTGACTGGATACAGCTGAAGTTGTTCATGGTGTATTGTAGTGTACGCTCTATGACTGGAAAGCATAATTTTGTTTTTGCCTATGTTATAAGTGATAAAGTCATTTTACTCTTGTTTTGAGAGGGATATATGAATAAATATGTTCTGTTGCAAATATGAAGTATCATTTAACTCATACTACATCATTCGATGTGGCAAATTGCCAAAAATACCTTTAGGTGCCAAGGCAGTGCCAGTTTAGCTGCGTATGTACACAAATTGTAGATCTACATGTACTTAACTATGTTTTTATTTAGTCCCGCAATATGAATGGACAACATCTGTTCCTGTGACTTGCACAAATACTCACTGACACCTTTTAGTTCAAACAGCAAATTGTGCTTTGTCAATGAAATTGCATGCATATATATATATATATATATATATATATATACATATATATATATGTATATATATATATATATATATATATATATATATATATATATATATGTATATATATGTGTATATATGTATGTATATATATATATGTATGTGTATGTATATATATATATGTGTATATATGTGTGTGTATATATATATGTATATATGTATAATATAAATGTGACCTTTAGGGGGAAAAATTAAAAAGAAAAAGTTGCAGGCAAATTGTTAACTAGTACTAGTATGAAAGTACAACCTAAGTTATATTGCTTTGTGGAGTGCAAATACATTGCACAGTGGTGTTGTAAAACAAAAGAACCTAACAAAAAAAAGAAAAAGAAAAACTGTTTTTAGCTCAGCTGACTTGTCACTCAGCTGAGCTTATGTTATGACTAGCCGTCCGTTGTGCACAATTCACGTTTTCGACGACTTCTCCAAAACCGTCCAATTCATTTCAAATTTGGTGGGGATGTGTCTTGAGTGGGTCTGTACCAAAATTTGTTCAAATGTTGACTCTCCAGTGATTTTTGGATTTTTTTATGAGTTTTTTTGTTCTTTTTTTTGGGTGTAAATCTTAAAAAATCTTCTTCTCTGAAACCGCTCACCCAATTGCTTTGATATGGCACAGGGACACTCCTGGGGACTCTTAGTTCTAAATTTTTCACCAGGTGGCGCTGGGATTTTTTCCCCAACTTTTTATGATTTTTTTGGGGGTGTTTTTGTCATGTTTACCCGTCGGCCTTATAAGGCCGACGGGTATTGTCGCACCCGGCGCTGTCCGTCTGTCTGTCTGTCCATCCCATGGTTTTACCACCATAACTTCAGAAATTTTTGAGACAGGACTTTCAAATTGCACATGATAGTACACTCCTACATACCCTACTTTATGTGCAAGCATAGTTGACCCTGACGTAATTCTCAAGGTCACACAATGGTCACATGTGCTAAGCAACGTTACTGCTCTAACTATTGAAAGCCTGAATCTAGCAATCTAAAGCTTACACACAAGAAGCTTCATAGAGTGATCCAGAAGCCTATTGAAAATCAAGGTCATAGCTCTATATTTGACGTACTTTTTGAGGTCAAAGGTCAAGTGCACAATGGTGGTATTGGTATAAGTAAGGAAGTATCCAAGTCAGTTACATGAAATTTTATACACACATGTATCATAACCAAAAATGTGTCATGAATCAAAAGTTTCAGTGGCAATATATTGTGTAAATGGAACACAAATATATCTAAGTTCTGTAGCTACTGTGATTATGAAGAATCAACTGAACATCTTCTTTTTTCATGTCAAAGAATACAAAGGGTATGGAGTTTGTTCTCTGAAACACTTTTATTTAATATTGAGTGGAAACGTATTGTACTTGGGTCGGCATGGAACTGCAATACAACAAGGTTTAGAAATTTCATTTTATCAGTTGTTGCAAAAAGTATCTTTGTTGAAAGAATTAAATGTTATAACTCAGCTAATGACAATTTTAACCAAATAAACCTTCTACTAGTAATTAAAGAATCTTTGTTAATGCACCGTAAAATTTGTGAACTGTCATTTCCAAATAGACAGTGGCTGAATAGGTTCGATATGGTAATAAGAAAAATTTCAGTTATTTAAGCTAACTGTGGTTCTCTCCACTGTATGAGCAATTCAAATCTATAACAAGTGGATTACTAATACGTCTGACTGTGAGAATCTTTACCAAATATGTACTGAAATGTAGACTTATGCTTAGAAAACAGATTTCTGTCATTGTCTACTATCTGATATTTGAATTACTTTGTATGTAATTATGATTTATAATGTATCTATCTGTATTAATAAAAGCAAAAAAAAAATGAATCAAAAGTTGGTCACAAGGTCAAGTATCTGGGTCACAGTGACCTATTCATTGAAATTTTGTTTACCACTATAACTTCAGAAGCTTTTGAGACAGGACTTTCAAATTGCATATGATAGTACACCACTATAAGGCTTGCTTTTCGTGCAAGCATAATTGACTTTGACCTAATTTTCAAGGTCACACAAGGGTCACAAGTTTGCTGAGTGACATTGTGCATCTAGAAATCTAAATCTTAAAACAAAAGAAGCAACGTAGGATGATCTAGAAAGCTATTGAAAGTCAAGATTATACCTCTATATTTGACCTAATGTTTTTGAGGTCAAAGGTCAAGTGTACAATAGTAGTATTTGTTGAATTTATGACAAGATCTCCATTTGTGAAATTATTTGATGAGTGGCAAAATGGCCGTGATCTCTTACACTACAGGCTACCAGCAGCTTTCTGATCATACACTATACCTGATACTATGAGACACTATTCCTATTCACTTACAGCAAAAGAGATTGAAGGCGGCCGAAGGGTACTGCGTTCTTTGAATGGTATTTTTGACGTCTTCTCCAGAACCATCACTCAGATTAAGCTGAAACTTAGTGGATAACAAAGTTGTTCACTAGGTGGCACTGCTGTGGATTCCTGATTTTTAACATTTTTTTTCAATTCGGGTACTTATCGCTCAATGCAGCTTTCCCCTACTGATTACTATCCAAGTCAATGGGCATTCAAATGCTGATTCACATTTTCAACTTCTCCAAAACCGTCAATCAGATTGACATCAAACTTGCTGGCAATGTACCTTGGGTGGGTTTCTACCAGGTTTGTTCAAATGGTCATGCTCTTATGATTTTTTTTTAAATTAATTTTTTTGTTCTTTTTTTTGGGCAAACCTTAAAAAATCTTCTCCAAAACCTCTCACCCAATTGCTTTGATATCACATAGGAACACTCTCAGGGACCCCTAGTTTTTAATTTGTTCACCAGGTGGTACTGCAATTTTTTTTATTAATTTTTAAAAAATGTTCTGTGTGTTTTTCCTATTTTCAACTTCTTCAGAACCATCACTCAGATAAGCTGAAACTTTGTGGATATGTTCTTTGTGGAAGGGTCAAACAAAGTTGTTCACTAAGTGGCGTTGCTGTGAATTCCTGATTTTTGAAGATTTTTTCAATTTGGGTACTTCTCAGTAAATGCACCTTTCCTGTTGATCACTATGTTAGTCAATGGGCATCGTAATGCTAATTCACATTTTCAACTTCTTCTCTAAAACCGTTAACCAGATTGATTTCAAACTTGATTGCAATGTACCTTGGGTGGGTTTGTACCAAGTTTGTTCAAATGGTTGTGATCCAGTGATTTTGGGATTTTTTATGATTTTTTTATGATTTTTTTTTTCCAAAAATCTTTTAAAAAAGTTTTAATAGGAAAGTTTAAGATGGGAATTTCTTGAAATGGTGTTAACTTGAATAGTTTTGGTCAGATTTGTGCCAAACTTGGTAGGGATGTACCTTTTATAAGTGGGTACCTATTTTGTGCAAATGGTCATGCTCCAGTGATGTTTGGACCTTGACGTCATTCCCAAAGTCACAGGACAACTGACATGAAATTTACTGTTCACATGATAACTTGAGATCTGTTTTGAGTTAGGACCTTGATGTTGCACATGTTTCTCTATGAAGGTCATGCTTAGACAGTACGTAAGTAACCTTGACCTCATTTCTGGGGTCATAGTGCAACATACATGAATTTTACTCGTCACTTTAACTTAAGAACTACTTCAACTGAGACCTTAATGTTGCACATGTTAGTGTTCTTCTATAAAGGTCAGACTTACTCAGTACATGGGCGACCTTGATCCTATCCTCAGTTCACAGAGCTGCAAGCATGATGAATGTTCAGGTCAGCTGAGCATGGGCTGTTCACACAGCCCTCTTGTTTTTTACCTCAGCTGACTTGTCAGTCAGCTGAGGTTTTTTGAGGGTCCGTTGTCCGTCCGTCGTCCGTCCGTCCGTCCGCCCGTCGTCCACAATTCACCTTTTTGACTTCTTCTCAAAAACCGTCAGCCAGATTCACTTCAAACTTGGTGGAAATGTGCCTTGGGTGGGTCTCTACCAAGTTTGTTCAAATGGTCACGGTCCATTGATTTTTGGATTTTTAATGAATTTTTTTGTTCTTTTTTTTGGTAAATCTTAAAAAATCTTCTCCGAAACCGCTCACCCAATTGCTTTGATATCACACAGGAACACTCCCTGGGACTCCTAGTTCTTAATTTGTTCACCTGGTGGCGCTGCAATTTTTTCCTAATTTTTTATGAATTTTTGTGTGTTGTAGCTTTTTTTGACTTCTTCTCCAGAACCGTCACTCAGATTAAGCTGAGACATGGTGGATGTGTTCCTTGCAGAAGGGTCAAACAAAGTTGTACACTATGTGGGAATGCTGCGGATTCCTGATTTTTAACGATTTTTTCAATTCTGGTACTTGTCGGACAATGCAGCTTTCCTATTGATTACTATGGAAGTCAATGGGCATTCTAATGCTAATTCACATTTTCTACTTCTTCTCCAAAACCGTCATCCAGATTAACTTCAAACTTGGTGGGGATGTACCTTGGGTGGGTTTCTACCAATTTTGTTCAAATGTTTATGCTCCAGTGATTTTTTTATTTTTAATGAATTTTTTTGTTCTTTTTTTTTTGGACAAATCTTAAAAGATCTTGTAAGTCAATGGGCATTCTAATGCTAATTCACAGAACAACTGACATGAAATTTACTGTTTTCATTGATAACTTGAGATCTGTTTTGAGTTAGCTTCACATGTTAATTATTCTGTATGAAGGTCATGCTGAGACAGTACATGAATGACCTTGACCTCGTTTGTGGGGTCACAGTGCAACATACATGAATTTTACTCTTCATTATAACTTGAGAACTACTTGAACTTTGATGTTGCACATGTAAGTGTTCTTCTATAAAGGTCAGACTTACTCCGAACATGGTGTCCTTGATCCTTTCCCAAGTTCAGAGAGCTGCAAGTGTGATGAATGTCAAGATCAGCTGAGGCACGGGCTGTTCACACAGCCCTCTTGTTATATTATGCCCCCAAGGCGGGGCATATAGCTTTGCTCATGTTGGTCGGTCGGTTGGTAGAGAGACTGTGGTTTCCACATCATAACTCAAGAAGTTTTTAAGATAAGGCTTTGATAGTGCAGGTATATACTCCTATATAAGGGCTAGGTGAAGTATGAAGGTGGTTGACCATGACCGTATTTCCAAGATCAAGGATGTACTGTTGTGAATTTTGGTTCCTGCACAATAACTAGAAAAGTTTTCATGATAGGACCTGTATATTGTACAGGGTTATAGTCCTTATCCAGGGCTGGTCAAGTTAGAAGATGGGTGATTTTGACCTAAATTCAAAGGTCACAAGGTCACTTTAGTGAACTTTGTTTCTGCATTGTAACTCAGAATAATTTAAATTATGACTTCAGTATTGCATATGGTAGTTGTCCTGAATTAGGGGTTGGTCAGCTTAGAAGATGGATGACCTTGACCAAATTCCCAAGGTCCCCAGGTCGGTCAGTTGGTCGGTCAGTAGAGAGACTGTAGTTTCTGCACCATAACTCGAAAAGTTTTTAAGATAAGACTTTGATAGTGCCCATGTATAAACTCCTATAGAAGGGCAAGGTGAAGTGTGAAGGAGGTTGATGTTTTCCCTATATCGGAGGTCATGGAGGTACTGTGGTAATTTTTGGTTTCCGCACAATATAGGACCTGTATATTGCACGGGATTATAGTCCTTATCCAGGGCTAGGTCAAGTTCAAGGATAGGTGACTTTGACCTTAATTCAGAGGTCAGGAGGGCATTTTAGTGAACTTGGTTTCTGCATTGTAACTCAGAATTTAAGTTATGACTTCAATATAGCATATGGTAAATTGGTAATAGTCCTCATTTAAGGCTTGTTCAGCTTAGATGAATGACCTTGACCAGATTCCCAAGGTCACCACCCACAGTCCTATGATGAACTTTGGTTTCTTCGTGATACTAAAGATGTTTTCACCGAGGGCTTTCATATTGCACAGGAATATAACCTTCAATAAGAGCTAGATCAAGTTCTGAAATGGATAACCTTGGTTCAATTCCCAAGTTCACAGAGCCACATTACTGACTGGTTAAACTGTAGAATTTTTTGAGGCAGAGCTTTATTTTGTAAATGTTTATAGTCTTCTCTTGGAGCTAGATCAGCCTCAAAGAATGGTGATCTTGACCTAAATCCAGGGTCACAAAGCCACTTTGGTGAATTTGGTTTCTATATCCATTTTGCAAGGTCATGAGTATGCCATTTAGTACCATCAACAGGGTAATTAGGGTGAACATAATGATATGGGGGGGGGGGCATCTTTGTTTTACAAACATGTCTTTTTGAAATATTATTTGTTGGTCCTGATACCTGATCTCCTGTTCATAGTTTTTACAGAAACAGTCCACTATATCTGTGCTTAACTTTCCAAAGCTGGCGTGTTGTTAAATTCAAAGTGTTTTCAAGTAATATAGGTCATGAAAATGTTATTCTCTATTGCTATTTTAGATTGTTTGATTCTTAACTGGCAGAATGTACTCAAAGAAGTGCTAAGGGCTAAGATAGTATAAATAACTGTGTGTCATTAGTAATATTAAGCATATGACATTGTCTGTGATTGGTAACATTAAGCCTGGGGCAGAAGTTCTATGGCTGTATTCAGAATAAATGTCATTTCATAACCTATGCCCCCTCAAATTATTTGCACCATCAGATTGTTGAACTGGTTTGCACAAAATATGTGCATGTAGTTCAGGACATAAATATACTTCAAAGTCAGTTTGACCCTTCAGTGCTAGAAGGTCACAGGATATTGCAGTAGCTTGTGTCTGTGCGTGTGTCAGTTATACAATTTCATCTGTGTGTCTCGACTTTCTTGTGGGCCATATATCAAGAACCGGATAAGCCAAGATCACAAAACTTACAGTTGTTTAACCTATCTGTGTAAAAGTCTTATGTTGTTCCAAAGACAATGACTTTGATCCAATTTCAAGGTTACCAGGGTCAGTTTTCCTTGAATTTCTTGTGCATGATATTTGAAGAACCAGATGATGTAGTATCACAAAAGTTACACTGGTGATCACCCTTATCAAAACCCATGTCAAGTGTGAAGGTCAGTGACCATGACACAATTTTAAGGTCACCAAGGTCAATCATTGAATTTCTTGGGTATGAAATCTGAACCAGATGAGCAAAGAGTCACAAAACTTTAACAGCTAATCACCAGTTGAAGCGTCAATGTATCTCAAAAGTCATACAAGCAACAATCATACAACATTATAATTGATCAGCAATAGTTAAAACGAGACAATGTTGATTGCACTCCAAGAAAAATTGATTACCCTTGAAGATTCTACCTCAAGTTTGAAGGACAGTGACCATGACCCAATTCAAAGAAGCAAATATCTTTATTTTTTCCATGCAATATAGTAAAAAGAAAAGAAAAGGCTTGAACGCAGAGCTTGAACACTTTATCACCCTTCTAAGAGTACAGATTGGGTTTAAAGAACAATGACTTTAATCCTATTTCAGGGCCATTGCCTTTGTATTTTTTGCTGCTATATCTCGAGAAATGGAGTTGGAGGCCAAGGGATTTTAAAGCACTACTGTTAAGTTTATAAACTGAGGCCATTAATTGGGTGTTTTTTTTTAATGTAATGTGCAGTTCTGTAACGTTTTTGAGTTAGCTGATGTATCAGTTGTCACTTGTCAGGGTCTGAAGGGTTTAAGGACCAAGACAAAAACCACAGGAAGAGTTTTTTGCTTGGTGTTTGCTGGATGGGTTGTGTAATGTACGTTCTTCTCTACTTGCAGTTTTGCCAACCTGCAGGATGGGAGTTATCCTCAGAAAGACAACAGCCAACATACTTTGTGTCGGTGCTCACTGACATCGATGCTGACCGGCACTACTGTGCCTGCCTTACATTCAAAGAGCCAGTTACCATGACCCCAAGCAAGCCAGATGAAGTTGAGGGTGATGAGCAGGACATGAACTTAGTGCGACATTCAGTGATGTTTGCCCCCAAAAGTCTAGTCCTAGTCTCTAGGCTAGACTACTTCGAAACATTTAGGGTAAGAGCTAATATTGTCAGTCAGGTGTCCTAATCACAAACTTACATGAATAAAAAAAAAAAGTGCACCATTGTAATTAGATTAGTCAGAATTACTGTGTGAGTGAGTGAGTGGGTGAGTGAGTGAGTGAGTGAGTGAGTGAGTGAGAGAGAGAGAGAGAGAGAGAGAGAGAGAGAGAGAGAGAGAGAGAGAGAGAGAGAGAGAGAGAGAGAGAGAGAGAGAGAGAGAGAGAGAGAGAGAGAGAGAGAGAGAGAGAGAGAGAGAGAGAGAGAGAGAGAGAGAGAGAGAGAGAGAGAGAGAGAGAGAGAGAGAGAGAGAGAGAGAGATATGCACTTTGAAATTTGGGTGTCACTAAACTGAGAATGTTTGGATGGATATTTGATTCTTTTTAGTTAACTTGCTTTGTGTAATATTTCTTTGGTCAGAGGACAAATTAATGAGGTACTGACATGAATAGCATTTAGGAATAGAGCATTTAGTCTAATACAGATGCAAAATGATTAATTGTGCACGCAGATTACTTGAAAATTGATGATTAATTTCATTCTGCCCCAAGTATTTGTGGACATGAGGGTCATTAATTCTTCGAGCCCGTGTTAGAAATAAGGAAAAAAGTTCCACATGTACACTAGGCACCAAAACACTCAGCTTTGTTTGGACAGGACTGCAGCAAAGCGGGCTTGGCTTGTCAGCAGACATATCTGTTGTCTCAGACAGGCAGATGGGTCTTATTCTGGTCACAGCATGCTATAATTGAATATGAGATCAGAAGAAAGCTTTTTCCATCACACAAGCATTTATAGAAAAACAGTTTCATTTGTTAACTCTTTGTTTACATTGTTACGAAGGGGTACAATAAATAAAAAGTGCAATAGTATGGGATTCTACTGCACGTGAATCTAAGACTGGGCTAAAGTTCAGCATGGCCTTACCATGAAACAGTAGCAAGTGTGTACAAGCCTTGCCTGTCCTTCACTTTGATGCCTCTGTTGAACACCAAACCAGCCCCACCAGTAGACCACATGTACTTATCCCTGTGATATCTTGATCTTGATGCCTATGCAAACCCAGTCAATAAATTGCCTGTTGGTTTATATATTGTAGAACTGCCTGGGTATCTTGTACACTGTGTACATAGAAAACATGTCTGTACAGCTGGAGACTCTTGTTGGCAATATTCTAGGATGTATACAAGTCCCACCACCAGGTAAGTGGCCAGTCATCCTCTACCAGTGTATACCCTTTCTTATTTTGAGACCCAGTGAGGTAAGTCTGTTCACTGCATGCATTCTGTCTTGATGGTGGATGATTACATGGGTGTGTGACATTGTAACTGGTTGCATTAATTGGCGTTGGAGATACTTCAAAAGTAGGACAACAGTTTAATTCAACTACAAGATATGAAGACATCTTTATCAGTATTCGGTATGGAAATTTGACAAAAATTGCCACAACAGATTCTTCAGACGAGGAGTAAGGGGAGTACCAGTTGTAGTACAAGGTACGGAGAATAGAAAGGTTTCTTCAAAAAAAGTGATGGCTATTACAAAGTATGGAAAATACAGGGCTTCCAGTGTGTAAGTCCATTGAACAGAAAGGCCCAGTGTGCCAGCACAAACATCTTATTACCCCAGTCTTTATACATGTATTAGCACTATCTGGCTAGCATCACATATGTTTAACTCATTCCAACCTGATAGAAGACTGAGTCAACAGCTTACCTTGGCAAGCTGTGGGTGCTGTGCACCCAGAGTGTGCCAAGGAAAGCTGTTGACCATGGGCATATAATTTGGAATGATCTTCCATGCAAGTGTCATCCAAAATTTTGAAAAATAATCCCTAAATTAGTAAAATACAATTAGCAGACGACATTAAGATATTAGTGGAAAAATGCGTCAGTAGGGTGGAATGAGTTGATTTGGTGATCAGGTTTAGTTGTTGAATAAGTTTATTGTTTGTTGCAGGTGGTCCACAAGTGAGATTTTCTATAGGAGGTGGAGATCGCCAAGCCCTACAGCCCCCACTGAGTGCCACCATACCCACGACAAACATTGCTGTAGCACAACTCTTCAAACAGTTAGGTAAGTCATGTCACAGAGCCCCTGGCCACAGCACACACTGCTGTGGGACAACTATGCAAACAGTTAGGTTAGTCATGTCACACAGTCCCAACCCACAAGGCACACTACTGTGGCATAAATCCTCAAACAGATAGGTTAGTCATGCCACACAGTCCTAACCCACAAGGCACACTACTGTGGCACAAGTCTTCAAACAGATAGGTTAGTCATGCCACACAGTCCTAACCCACAAGGAACACTACTGTGTCACAAGTCCTCAAACAGATAGGTTAGTCATGTCACACAGTCCCAACTTATTACATACACCGCTGTAGCACAACTTTGCAAACAGTTTCATAAATCATGACACATAATTCCCGGTGAAAACACTGTTGGAACTCAACAGGTAAGAAAGTTGATCTACCACACGGTTTCCTACTCACCTTGTAGCAGTAACCCAGACATGTAAGTCAGACCACACAGTTTCTGCCAGAACGTAAGTTATTGTCTTCCACATAAATTTCTAGTATCAGGTGACCTGAAAAATAAAAGAAGAAGTGAAAGTCTTTATTTACAACAAAAAAAAAAAAAAAATTATTGGATGGAAATTTCTGGTCATTTCACTCCAATTGCACAATGAAAGGAGATAAAATACGGGAAGTGCAGCAGATTATTACAAATACATGTAGCCCTTTTGATTGTGTCACATGCACAATGTCTTGTGCCACCAACATGGCCCATTTATGAGGGCATGATCACCAGGAGGCACAAGCATTGATTAGACCCAGGCCCATAACGTTTATATTAATTTTATCAATTTTTTTGTGAATACACAGCTGGTAAGGACATAATGATAATGAAATAGATTATTCACTTAAATAGAAGAGAAAAAATTCTTTTGAACATCCTCCCACCAAAAAAATGAAATAAAAATAAATAGGCAAAAATCCTGTTTACATTTACATGATACTCGTGCTGGTATGTTTGTTTTCAGGTATCCACAATGTGATCTGTCTGTTCTGTGCAGCACTGACAGACAATAAAATTCTATTCCATTCCCAGAGTTACTGGCGGCTGACAGAGGCCAGCCGTGCACTTACTGCACTCATGTATCCGCTCAAGTACAGGTGAGTAGGAAAGGCATTGTGATAATTCTATTGTAATATGGTTGACAGTTAAGTCCAATGAGCTTCCATTAAACAGGAAACATGACCTCAGTTTGTTTGATTCATACCCTCAAGAATTGAAAGCTTTCACAAATTTATTTGGATGAATTTTGTGTTTCTTTTAAGTGTGTATCAGTTGCTACTGTTCAGAATTGTGTAAAACGCCGGACAGAGCTGACAGGTATAAGGAACTTACAGGTATTGGTCCATTTTGATTTTTTTTTTGCCTAATAAAAAAATGTATCTTGTATGCTCTATCATAATCTAAGCCCATCTGCCATCTTTTATGACACAAAATTAAAAATACATCACATGAATACATTATTGGATCCTGTGACATGCTTTTCAAATAATTTGTATCACTGAATTTTTTTTCTTTGTGTCTTGTTGCAGCTATGTATATATACCCATACTGCCAAAGGGACTGCTGGAAGTCCTGAATACCCCAACCCCATTTATAGCTGGTGTTCACTCCTCACTAAAACCAGAACAGTCAGACTTGGTAAGTGATATCATGGTGCTGTTATTTCAGTTGCAAATGTCTCCAGCCAGGGCTCAAAAATTACTGTAGGCCACAGTTGTGTATTCCTTTAGAATTGTTTATTCAAGTAACATTGAATAAAACAATTAATTTTGCAGCTAAAGGTGATTAAATTTATGTGAACATTTCAGCTCTATACACGTTGGGTGACTGTGAGAAATTGATGTGTTTACCTGTTTTTGTTTTGACATTCTTAAGGTTATGACACTGGAAAGTAATGGGAATTAACAGCCCAAGTCTTCTTGCCTTAAGTGACCTCTACATGATGGGCACAAAAAGTTTTGATTCTTGTTCTTCCCAATTTGATAACCATATGGCTACCTTACAAGCTTGCTGAACTATAATTATATGATACTGGGTCCAGATAGGTCAGTACATAAGGTTAGAACAGGTTTATTGTAGTGGTCCAGTTGCCCCGTGTTTGTTCTATTGTGCAAAATTGGTCTTATAAAGGGTAAGTCAGTTACTTAAAAATTGCAATATTTGATTGAGAGATATTCGTGTATTGCAGTTGGATGTGATCATGGCAGACCTGGATGGAGGCAGTATTCATTTGCCGGAGTGTATCCACTTGTCACTGATGCCCGAACAGCTGCACCAAAGAATGGTTAAAACTCTCACACGTGTACGTTTAGCACACGAGCTTTCCTAAATATCTGTGCATGTATGTGTCATCATGTATTGCTTTTTAATGTCCTTAAGGTACAATTTCCTCAAGTTGAGTATTCATAATGATTATTTTCCTTGATTTAGTGTAACGTGCTAGTTCCTGACATATGAAGTTCTTAGCTGCGGCCACTCCTGTAATAAATTTTTGTTAAAAAGTAGCATTTATCAAAATGCTTGTAAAAAGGAAATGTTGGCTATTGATAGCACCCCTTCTTTATGGCCGCATGTCTGTCACATTTAAATTGGTCTTATAAAGGGTAAGTCGGTTGCATTGAAAATCTTTCAAGAATTAATTTCTTGTGTTTTGAGGACTTGGGCATGACAAGAGATCTTTAAGTTTCATAGTGCTGGCATGTAACACCCTATGGTGCTTGTGTTTGCAGATTTTGCACCCAGACCTGTTGGTTGCAGATGTTGCATTTCCTTCATCTCCACCAAAAGAGCCTTCATTGGAAGCAGTGGTTAGTCCATTCATATCCAACTGTTCTATGGGGGATAGTTTATTGTTGCACACTGAGGCACCACATGTGCCAGTGTCTGTCAACGTTGTAGAGAGCTTTCAGCAGAACTATTCTGCTAGAACTGACAGTTCATAGATAATGTTGTGACAGCACAGCAATAATGTAGTGTGTACATTTGTATCAGTAACTTTTTAAGAATATGCATCATATGATAGAAAAGTCTGGCTTGTGAGTGCTAGATAGGATATATCTGTATTCACTTGGGAGAGTTAGAATGGTTTGGTACGAATCAAAAAAAAAAAAAAAAAAAGGAAAGTTAACTGTTTCAGATATTTAATGGAAGCTGGAAATAAAAGTTTTTTTAAAATACCATATATTATATAGCATGTTTACTTGATTTGCTTTGTTTTTCTTTGTCCAGGACAAAGAAGTGCGTGCGGTGTTCCTGAGGTTTTTTGCAGAGCTGTTATTTGGCTACAGGTCTTGTCTCACAATCATCAGAATTCACCCAGAACCCTTCATCACATTTCACAAAGTGAGTTTCACATGCAAATACAGTGTTTATACTTACTGTGTGTCAGTGTTGACTTAAGAGAGAAATTCAGAATAATTTGTGGTAAATTATACTCGTACATGCCTCTTATGTACCAGAAAGTGAAATCAATATTTTATACTTCTTTAACTTTATAAAATAAGAATATGAATTTATGATTTTACAGGAAATACAATATGTTGTTTGTTTTAAACATAAATGAGACCAAAATTGCGTGGTTATACATTCTGATGAATGTGTTGTTATTGTAGGCCAACTTCCTGGGCCACCGGGGCCTGGTGGAAGATGACTTTGTGACGCGAGTGCTGGATTCCATGTGCTTTAGCAGTTTTGTGGCAGAGCGGGGACCCCCATTTAGAGTCTGTGATATTTTTGATGAGGTCAGCAGCATAAAATCTTTGCTTATTTAACTCTTCTGGTGCCAATCACGTCTTAAGTTGATCTACTAAAGTCAAACTAGTCTGAATTATCATTAGGATCTCAGATTCATATTCCTCGTGAAAAGACCTTTCATTCAAGTACCAGCATGTCTCTAGTTCCAGAGAGAAAACCCCAGGTCAACAGCTTTTCCGGGCACACATTAGGTGCATTGGGCCCAATGCGCCGAGAAAAGCTGTTGACTCAGTCCAAAATTTGGCACTGAAAGGGTTAATTATTGAATAGTGTGAACCAGATAATGTGTTCAAATTTGATTTTACCAATAATGAAGTCCAGAATGTGTCAGCATAAAAAGATAACTGAAGACAAAAAGAACAGTTCAATATGGCGTCCTTCATACACATACTGTCTTTCCATTGTGCTCCAAAACTTCTGTTTGGTATATAGCCACAAGCAAAGTAATACATGTGATGTCCTAAAATGTAGGAACCCAAAGCACAGTGGCTTTAACTCATTCCATACTATGGTCACAGGCCTTGGTCAGTGGTTCTGGCACTGCCTGGCAAGTCATGCTGCAGCTGCCCTTGCGGCAGCTGCAGCATGACTTGCCAGGCGGTGGCAGAACTACTGACTTAAGACTATAGGCATGTGTTTACTTGAACGAAAGCTCTTTTCATGAAGAATTTACATATGCATTTGTCGTCTTTAATCTAAGTAAACATACGGAAAAATCAGGGACTGGTATGGAATGAGTTAAGCTTGTATATGAGCTATGTGGTGTCTTTGTGGCTGCATGTGCTTAACATTTCTGTCACAAATTTCAAAAAGCTTCAAGATACAACAAATATAATCATGTCCTTTAAGGTGTTAACCTAAGAATGATGTCCTTCAATGTGTTAAACTAAGAATATTTCTTTTTACTGGTAAAAAATATGGCCAGTTTAGTGGTGTTCACAGGCTAAAGTAATTTGAACTTGATTTTAAGATTTTGGACTTGCGAAGACCTCAGTGAGTAAGGGGGATTTTTAATCTTAAGAGTGAAATATTTTTCTGCGAATGAGGCCACATCACTGTTGCTTTTGCAGGTGTTTTCAAGCATACAGTATATGTATTCTGATGAAAGGAGTCATCAAAACCAAGTACAGCACAAAATTCAGGACATTGCACAACAGCTATATATAAATGTAAGTGTATAGAGATTCATTCTTTTTTTCCACCAGTAATCTTATGTCTCAAAAATATTGTAAAACAAAACTGTGAGATGAAAGTTAAGTGAAAAATTTATGGACATTCATAGTTGTTGATTTAGAAAGTGTGGAATTGGTACATTTGAACTGTACATGTGGTATCAATATGCAAAAGAAGTAGTACAAGTTTACCTTCAATAATGTTGTAAACCTACGTGTCTTCAGTGGAAGCTTGCAGTACTGTAAGTAAAATACTTTAATGTAAACTTTCTTCCTGGATGGGCACATTTCGTATGTGACTTTTTCTTGCATACTTTCACAGGAAAATCCCAATCCACAACCATATGTACAGAAGGTACCAAAGCCTACAGAGGGCGCTTATGCTCGAATACACCAACGTCAGTTCCCCATTATAGACTGGTTACATGTACAAGAGATTATTGAAGAAGGTGTTGCAAAACACAGCATCAAATCCAAGTGAGTATTATGCGGAAGGATTTTCAATCTTAACATGTACAGCCTAGCATGTAATGTCATGTGCTTTCCAATTTATGGTACCTGTTCATAGAGGGTTAAAATGTTGCAAAAAGTGTTGTCCAGAAAAAAATTGTTTTGTGGTAAAGTTGGTACAAGGATTAAGTGATCAAAGTACAGGTAGGTGGACAAGATGAGTCTTTATGTCAGGTGGTGCTTCTCACTTCCCTATAGGTAGAAGGGCATTTTTTGTGTTGTTTATGGGTAGCTTAGTCAGTTGTAAGTTGTCAATAATCTTGGTATGTATGAGTGGCCGCCTTCTTGTGAAAGGCCACATTTTGACACACAAAGTACAAAATGATAACTGTATGTCCCACAAATCAGATACAAAGTTTTCACTGTGCATTTTTTGTAATTGTTAGTAACTCTTGACTTTAGGACATTTCTTTGAGTTTAAAGATATTTAATAATGAAGTATGTTAAACTCAAACTTGTATGAACTGGGAAAACTTGGTTTCTGTGGCATTTCAGAGTTTCATCAAATCAATGTGAATATACGTTAAAATGTGGAACAATGTTTTAACAGAGAGCAGTGATGGTAAAATCGGTTACTGTTCCAAATACAACGAGATTTCCTTTGTTGGGTGAATTCAAGATAAGTGATGATTACACCCTGTGTGCACAAGGAGGCACCTTGTGTGGTGGTCCAGGTCAGCAGGACTGGCAATGGTGCATTTGTGGGGGAAGACATCAAACTGAGATGGCCTTTAATTTGCAAACACGAATGTGACCCCTGTAAATACTGTTCCCATTGCTATGCCAGAGGCAATTCTGCTTGTACAACCTATACATGAGACAAGTCCATAGTTGTTTGTGTGGCAGGCTGGTACATAGACTTGTAATATTGCAGGCAGCAAAGTGCTGTTCAGCTTATAAAGAAGCCCAGGTAGGAAGTTTGACCATGCATGCTCTACAACAGATGTAAAGGCAGGGTTGCCAACATTGCTAAATCCAACAAATTACATCATTGTTCAGTATGATTGGATGAATCAAAAGCTTGGGGGCTCCACATGGGTTGAGATACTTTTAGTGTATTAGGGTGCTATCTTACAAACAGTCTTCACAGAACTGTAAGGAAAGGTTAGATATAACTAACAGACTCTGTCTGAAACATGTAGCTACTGATTTGATCAAGTTTTGAAAAAGATAAATATGAAATATTGATGATCTGTATTTTCTGTGGACAATTGTTAATTTTGAAAACAATCTTATGTTGTTCTCAAAATCCAATGATCCACAAAGGCAAAAATGGCATAAAGTTGGCAACCCTGACACTAATAGCCCCAGCCCAGGTTCACTAACCGTCCAGTGCGATATAGGTTGTGCGCTCTGTGATATTTTATACTTTCTATGAATTAGAAGCTCACATTATTTTGAGGGTTGCTGTATGTGGTAGAAGCAGTCTTGTTAACCCTTGCCCTGCCAGACTGGCTATTATCGCTGCTTCCATCTTTTTACTTCAATTTTCTTGTTCATGAAAATATTTATAATGAGAATTGTAGATGAAATGTCAAAGAATAACATACTCCAGGTCAGCAGCTTTCTTTGGCATGTGAAGGAAAGCTGTTGGCCCAGAAGGGAAAGGGTTCATGACTGGCGAAGCATCAATAAAGCAGCATTTGATTTATGATTAAGTACGTAAAAAATGGCATGAGAATGAAAAAAAAAAACATAGATATATGCACAGTTAGTTTTTAGTTTGCACTATGAATTATTTGATACCATAAAAAAATCATACAAATTTTAAAAATTAGCTGCCGTGATTTATGTAGAGGCTGATTGCAGTTTGCATGAGACTGCAGCTGAACGATACTTTTGCCTCAGTTTTCATGATGTGAATCTTCCAGTTGTTTGGCTTTTTTGGCGTTTGCCTTCAGGGATCATCAGAGCCTTCACATAAATTACATGTAACAATATTTAAGAAACAAACACAAAATTCCTTGAAAATTACATAAAAAGACTGTAAGACTTGTTAAACAATTTTACTTTAATACAATGAATGTGTGAACAATTTTTGTTTTCAAGGATTGTCACAACATGCTGGACTACATACCAAACCTAATGTTTGAATCAGTCTGATATTTTCAATCATACTACATGTCAGTCATTTAAGTTTATGACATGATTGTGTATCCATGGACAGGCTGCCATCTGTCCTAGAAACTGACTCAGAAACTGTAGGATACATAGGCAGGCACTTTTCAGATGCAATGGTGATGTACCAGAGTTGGCTCTCTGAAAAGTTTGCCCAACCGATGGGGTGACAGTCTTTTTATGTATAAAGGAAAAAAGGCTTCATTTGAGGGGTGAAGTGACAGTTACTTATAGGTTATAGCTATATATTTGTGGTCCCCTCACATCTTTTGAATGTATGGCCAATGTTTCTGGTCTAAAGATTCACTCATTCAGCCATGAGATGTAGATGTGGGGTGAGATGTTTTGACATGCCTCATCACAAACCCCACTGGTAAAGCTAGGAAGACCATATCACCAGTACAGTGATATTTGCCTAAGAGACCGCTTCCTGTGAGAAAACGCATCATTGTAAGACTTAACTGCTCTTTGAAGTCCCTTTAGTACATTTTTGGGTCCGATTAACCTGCATTTTCAGACCACCTGTAGTTTCAGGTCATTTTAACTGGATGTAAGGGCAGTTTTAAAAAGCAGGCACCAATGTATCACTGGTCTTCAAATTGCAGTCTAAAGAGTTTACATTCAAGTTCACAACCTTTAACTGTCACCTTGTAAGTCAATCAAAACCACAAATGTCTCAGTTTACTGGTCTTTTAAAAACTGGCGTAATGAAGTAATGTTAAAGTTAACATTATAGACCTAGGTTTATTGCCATTATACTTTGAATTCTTCGACTTTATCCTTGACTCTCAGAGTCACATGGACTGACAAATAGCAAATTTTACATTTATTTGAAAAAATATGGCGTTACTCAGTGACCGCCTTTCAAGTTTTTGTCCCATTTTCCATTTGACAAAGTGATGGAGTTTGTAATATTACCTGTAAATTTGGAGAAATGGGTGATATACTTCATTGGAACATCTTCCCTTCAGACCTTTATGGTCACATCAGGTCAATGCTGACAGTATTTTAATTTGTACCTTTCAGTCCCAGCTTAGCTTGAACTTTCACAAAAAAGCTCTTGCATATCTCATGCTAGATGAACTACAAATTAGTATTAGTGTTGCCAGTGCTGTCACATCAAATGCTTGACTGATTTGATAATGAAATAAGCCTTAATACACTGAGTGACTGTCTCATGTCTTGCTGAATTTCATATATAAGGAGGAACAGGTTGAAAAAAAAAGTAGAATGACAAACAATAAAGACCTTGGCAAATTCACAGTAAGGATAGTCTACAGGAAGAACTGAAATGCTGGTTTTGACAGCCTTTTATCATAATAGGAGTAGGAAACATATTCCACTAAACTGCTTAAGCACTTTTGCTTATGTTAAACTCAGCTTAACTATTAACACTGATCCATGCATTAACATTGTGACAATTAGATGTAACAAGTTTTGAAGCTGTATTTAGTGATGGCCTGATTTATCAGCTTCCTTCAATTTGTACATGTGGTGGATTTGTTTCAGATTATCACAAGTGCGTCCAATGCAGGCCAGAATAGTGCCCATGGGTCCACACATCAGTTCAGCTGTAGATAAGATGAATGTACTCAACACAAATGCTCGGCGGTTAGAAGTCTTAAGGAACTGTGTCAACTTCATATTTGACAACAAAATCTCTGATGCGAGGAAGGTCAGTAAAAGGGGACCCCACCAGGTGTAATTATTTATATGAAATTAATGGGTGCAGTGTACACCAATAATTCTGCATATCCTGCTTGAGTTGATCACCATGCTGGGGATAAGCAATGCCAGGCATCCCCCATAGCCATAACCTGCAGTAGTACACAATAATAAAGGCTTACTTTAGAAGCAAGTTTATGAGATCTGTTGGGGATTTTCTTTTTGTAAATTTTGCAATGGTGAGAAACGTGGAACTGTTTGTGACTATATGGCTCAGGAAGTAACACCAAATGAGGAGAATATTTAAAAAAAGGGGGATGGAATTGTGTTGGTCGTTACTTGATTCATAAAGGTATATAATAAGAGACTGTCCATTTTTCATTGGCATTTCTATTTGATTTAGGAAGGTACATACATTCTTTACACACTTAATCTGACTGTACCATACTTGATGATTTGACCCACATGTGTGGTCTGTCTGTAAGAGTGTTTTCACATGGTGAGAGTTTTTAGCTTTCAAATGGACTGTCATCTTGGCTCTCAGTTTACTTTGCTGGTGGCCATACTGAGTTTTTACAGCAAACTGTTTTGCTTGTTTTGTTTTGTTTATTTGGGTTGATCAGTACTTAGATTGTCACTATACTTTCATAAGTGTTTGTAATAATGCCATCAAGAAATAGTAGTGTACATCATTTAAAGTCAGTAGTTATGGATGGATTTCCCAGCCCGTGTCCTATTGATCCAAGTTATGGTTGCATTTCTATTATGCACCAGCCAGTGCTCAGTAAGACTGTGCCAGCAGTCCAAGCAATTTTGGGTGATTGAGATCATACAATATATCACAAGGGATACTTAAGCTACCAAGAAACGATGTAAATAATTCGCTTCTTTGTGCTTAACTGGTACAAAATAAGTACAAATATGTGTTGGTTAACTTGTAATAGTTATGGTGATTCTCCAGGTAAGTGATTTACATTGGGGGGAACAATGATTGGGCAACTTTTGATTGATACTGCATATATTATGTGTTGTATTACTTGTGAATAAGCAAATCTGAAGGGACTTAGGCCGTAGATGGAAGAGGCTTGTTGGTATTGTTGCAAGACTTGTTTCGCAGATACCTTCTCATCAGTTACAAAACTGAACTGGTAGGAAAAACTGCTTTGCCTATTTTATATGTTGAGATAGCCATGTTGGTACATAAGACATGCTATTGTTTATGTTTCGAAGGTGGCTGGACGTGCATGTTCCTGCTAGCTATGACTTTGTTCCAAAGAATTTTTCTTTTAAAAAAGGAGTTTTCCTAAGAAGGAAACTCTCAAAGTTTGGTGAATTAATTGTGAATAGGTGTGTATATTGATCCACAGTGTTCTTGAGATATTTATTTCTGGATGTGACTTTCAAAGCATAATGGCTTCTTTCCAGATCTTCCCAGCAGTGTTGCGTGCACTGAAGAGCCGAGTAGCACGGGTAGCCCTGGTCAAGGAGCTGAGTTTCTATATCCAGAATAACCGTGCCATGTTGGAACACCAACAGTTTGACCTGGTGGTGCGTCTCCTCAACTGTGCATTACAGGTAGGTCAATGGAACATTTTTGGTTCGGTTTAAACATATTTTACTGAAACACTTGGACAAGGCTAGACCCCATATGAAGTCTTTGTTTATGGCTGCAGAGGAGATAAATGATTTGATGCATTTAAAGAGATGTAACATATTGGGGAGGAAATGAGAAAATTGATAAAGAAATAGAGCATGAAATCCTAATTTTTTTTGTAAACTTTTCAGGAGGTTAAGAGTGATTTGGTGATGAAGCATTTGTATAAACATTCTATCCTGTGGAGATTTTGTTTAAATATTGTTTTACCGTTGCCACTGTGAAACTGGTGTACAAACAGCCATCATTCATTCGTCATGGTGCTTGCTTTCAGAATGACTCTAGTATGGATGAAAATGGAGTAGCTGCAGCAATTCTACCACTGGCTACAGCTTTCTGTCGGGTAAGTCTCATTCTTGAGGAAATGCAGTTTAATCACTGTTAAAGCAGGGATTTGGAGAACAATTTGCAAGAAAACAAACTGTGTGTAGGTTCATTCATATTTGAGTGTGCAAGATCATGTATTCAGTGTGATATACTTAGGTCACAAGTACTCAGGTAATTTTACATAAAATGTTTCCAAAAAAAGTTGAATGTTTCTGAAAGAATGTGGATTACAGTGTCTGCTGACCTGATTGTTTACAGAAGCTGTGCACAGGGGTGATCCAGTTTGCCTACACCTGCGTGCAAGAGCATGCAGTGTGGGCCAACCAGCAGTTCTGGGAGGCCACCTTCTACCAGGACGTCCAGAAGCAGATCCGACAGCTGTACCTGCCCCAGTATGAGGAACACCTGATGCTAGACAAAGATCACTCCCTCAGCCCTGCTAGTCCCAGGGAGGTCAGTCTGCCTGCTTGTGTGCAGATTGGCACTGCTGAATATTGTCTGAATGTATTCCTTGGTGTCCAGTGGCCTGTGTGTTTGGTGATGGGTCATTCCTGGTGTCATGTAAATGTCTGCCTCAGTATTCACTCTGGCCCATTGCTGTACAGACACTATTGTTAATCCCCTGTGCCCAGCATGGTTTTCTGAAGAGCATTATCAACCAATCAGATTCCTTCACTGATGGGTCCTGAGAGGAATTAGCATAATTCAGCTGTCTGACACATGCATTCTCCATACACAGCATTTGATAGTTTGAATTATTTTGTGATTTGCCTTGCATACACTGTGAAAAAGCACTTCCTGAAGTACCATTTGTGCAGGTGACATTAGAAGGACAGGGAAACCACTTGTATTACAGCAAGTGAGCCATGTTTACCATGGGTGTGACAATGGTTAAACTGGTTGTATTCAACAGAAGGACAGGTTATGTAAACCTAACTGTGCATGTTCCTTAGTATCTGGAATAAGCAGTTTTGTACTGGAAGTTATGTAGTTATGCTTCAGTGTCCACAGTGCTGGTTGATAATTTGTGCTGTAAATCATGTAAGCTGTCAGTGTAAAATGTGTCCACTTAACTGCTCATTACAGAACCATAGTACATGGAGTGGGTAAAATGAAGTGTACTGTCTACTGCTAATTGACAGAGATCCTTCTTAGTGCCACAGCCCGTTGAGCAATAAGAACTGGGATAATATGATATGAGATAGTTTGATTTATTGTTAATATTGTACCATTTTGTGACTAAATGTGTATTGTGGAAAGTGTCAGTTGAGATTAAGATCTTTATCTGACTGAAACTATCTGTTCTCAGAGACCATTCTTAGCCAGTCATTGGTACAAGTGTACACGTATAGCTTATAATGTCCGACAATCAGCAAGTGGTTCTTCGCTTTCTATCATATATATATATAACAAAGTCTTGTTCAAGGAGGCAGCAAACTTGATCTGCAGTGTTGTTGCTAGTATTGTTTAAAATGATTTAATCCATTTCAGTCCAAGGAACTGGGCAATAGTTGGGGGCGAGACTCCTGGAAGAGCACCCCTGACTCACAGCGTCGCTCCATGTCTGGCTCATCCTCAATATTTAAACCCCGCGAGATTAGTGCATTAGAACTTGCTGCAGAGCAGGTGAGTAAAATTTTTTGTGTACCAGTTTTCATTTTAAAAGTCATTGTTTTTAGCTTTAATTGTTTGTTGATGGTGCCTCTTTGTAGATTATGCACAATACCAAAGTAGGGAACAATAAGATAGCGACAAAGTCTAATGGACGGGACAGTTCTTTAACCACTTCGACATTGATTTAGCTCATTACGGATGGTCAATCAATACAAGTTTAGCTCCATTGCTTGGAATAATGCATTCTCAACTATCCTATTCTTGTCCACAAACAAGAAATTGCAATATGTTGAGCTTATTTTCCTTTGATTGACTGTTACACACAACATAATGTAAATGTGAAGGACAAATTGTGCTTTCATTCATGTTTGAGTCTAATATGAAAAAATGTTTCAGTGTGCTAATGGTAAAGTGAAGGTGAATAATTCAAGGAGTATCAGCACACTGGCTGCCAGAACAGTAAACTATGTATATTCATACTTGTGTTTAATGTAGCTGCGGGTCTGGCCAACACTGAGTCCAGAGGAGCAGAAGGAAATGATCAACAATGAAGAGTCCACGGTGTACAGCCAAGCCATCCACTACACCAACCAGATGGTGTACATGCGGGTACCTCTAGACGCCACCAAGACACTCAAAGAGTCTGCTGGCATGGGCGTAGATGGGGAGAGCACCAGTAGCAATGTGACAAATAGGTGGGCATTGTTATTAAATACCATTTACTTTGTATGAAGTATTTTACAGTAACAAAAGTAAACAATCAAGTTTGGGTCTCATCCAGTGATAAACATAATTTACAGTGCCGACATATCATTAATGGTACACAGCACAATCAACAAAAAATGGGTGCCATGCAACTGTAGGAATGACTTACTGTGTTGACATGACAGTATTAGTACATGGTACAAGAATGGTGCTATACAGTGTAGACATTAACTTACACACTGTGTATAATCAGAAGCGGACAGTAATGGACAGCATAACCCCAAAACAAAGCCAAAGTGTACATTCAACACTGCTCCTCAAGAGTGGAAAAGTATCACACGCACACCCCAGCCCCACCCAGGTTTTGTGACCTTCCACCGCACACACCATTACAGTGTTGGCACGGCATTTATCATTATTGGCAGTTCAAGGCTGCTGAAACTTTGTATGTACATTAACAATTCTATCCCTGCATATAATAATTATTTTACGATGCTCACACGTACTTATTTGAACATCAGGAAAATTGTCATTAACCACGTATCCTTTCAATAATTGTTCCAAGTTGCAATTAAACCTATCGCAAATAAAATCATATTTCTTGAAAAAAGTACTTGTACTTCTTTTAAATCCATATAATAATTATTTTACGATGCTCACACGTACTTATTTGAACATCAGGAAAATTGTCATTAACCACGTATCCTTTCAATAATTGTTCCAAGTTGCAATTAAACCTATCGCAAATAAAATCATATTTCTTGAAAAAAGTACTTGTACTTCTTTTAAATCCTCTTCTACACATGTATGAAACTGCAACATTTATATTATGATACATATTTCTGCAAAATTTTACAAAACACCAGATTAACTGAACTTCCAAGGGAGGCTGAATTCTGTGATTTATTCAAACTATTGATATCTTTGGCTTTGAAGTCCCATAATTGACTATTATAGAAAGAACTACAGTATTTGAAGGAAAGTGCACGTAGATATTGCAGTTTGCACCCTGATAATTGGAAAGCAATCTGTTGTCCTGCATAAAAAAATTGTTTTTGATAAAAAATGTCATCCTCATGAAATAAACAGATCCCTTATATTCCCAGTGGATGTAGCTTCTTTCATTACCAAACATTTAAAGTGGACTTGTCATTAATGCTGGCAAACAGGATGAGTATCATCATGCTCATAACATCATTGATAAAATTTATGTATTTGTACATGGAAAGTGGGTCTGTTTGTTTTTGTCCACAGCAACAAATGTAGTAGAAGGTAACACATAGATAATCAGGGCAGGGGGCTGTCAGATCAGTCCATCTGTCTGTCTGCAACAGTATTTCCACAACCGTTTCACATGCAATAATCAAATGTACACCAGAGATGTATCATACCCTCCTTTTGTGCAGTCTGACCTGTTTGATGACCTGGACCTATTTTTCATGGTCTTGTTTTACAGAAACAAATTAGACTAGTGTCTGCAGAGAATTTCAGTTCAGCCTCATGCTAATTTCTTTAAATGCAATGTAAATGGCATTGTACTTGGCTGTCCGAGTATTTTACATTGGCTGGCAAGTGACGCCTCAGCTGCCATATTGACTTTAAACTGGAAAGGTAGCAGTTGAATTAACTCTTTCAGTGCCAATTACATCTAAAGTCGATCTTCTTAGACAAGTCTGAATTATCATTAGGATCCCAAATTCTTGTTCCTCTTAAAAAGACCTTTCATTCAAGTACCAGTACGCCTATAGTTCTAGAGAGAATACCCCAGGTCAACAGCTTTTCTCCGCGGGCATTGGGCCCTTTTTCAGAATAATGACTGATGATCTCTGTGTGTATTTTCAGTGTTGCAGACAGCAACAGTTTTGACGCGGAGAGTGGGTTTGATGAGCAAGAGGTGTCCGAGGTTGGTGCTAACGTGGTACGTTTTGTGACGCGCTTTGTGGACAAAGTGTGCACAGAGAGTGGAGTCACAGGGGACCATCTCAAAGCTCTACATCAAATGATACCAGGTTAGTGGATACAGAGTAACAAAAACATCCAAGACTTTGGTTTGAGAATGTTTTACTTCAGCATGTTAGATTCATTGAAACGTTTCCAACCAACCATGGTACCTGTAAATATCAAGCAGGGTTGCTAAGAGTTTAATCATACCAATGCAAGTTGGACAATATATGAGTAATGGGAAGGGATTCTTTCTCCGCTATCAAGTTAAGCATAAAGCCAGTTTTTGAAGTGAACAGGTGGTGTTTGAGATTGTTTCACTTTGTGTGTTTACATTCTCAGTTTGCTGTCATTTGCAGGAGTGGTGGCAATGCATATAGAAACATTGGAAGCTGTACATAGAGAAAGTAAAAGATTGCCACCGATACAGAAAGTGAGTATCTACTATGTCTCTATACAGCACTTTATGTAAATGCATATGCATGCAAAATTTTAAATATATCATCAAAGCATATTACTCCTTTAACCCTGCCCCCCATGAATTAAGACTGAGTCAACAGCTTTGCTCAGTATGGGTTGGGCACTTAGTGACCAAGCCATACCAAGGAAAACTGTTGACCTGGGGCATGTTATCTGGACTACAGTTTGGATTTAAAGTGTTTTTCATTATTGTTGAAATTAGTAAAAAACATTGAAGCAGAAATTTGACCACTGGCTGATTTATTTGAAAAAGGGTTAGTTTAAGAGTGAAAGGGTTAATTTGTTCAGATCAAGTTGGCACGAGTAATACTAATGTGCAGAGAAACCTAATTATAACGACATTCAGATATCCGACATATTCATTATAATGACACAAGTTTTGAATGGCAGAAGCTCATTTTCTTTGTTGTTTGATTCATTTATCTGACACATTTCTAAGGGAACAGATGGTGTCATTATAATGAGTTTTCACTGTAATTTGCTAAATAAAAGACAACCTTCCCCCACCCCTACATGCACATTGAGAGAATAGGTTATGTTAGAGTTAATGAGTATCAAATGGAAGCTTGTAACATGTTTATACTGTAAGCTGCTCTTGTCATATACAGATTTTACATGTACCTGTGTTTCCAGGAGAGTGATCATATTCTTAGGGTGGGATTCCAAGCTCAAGCACTTGCAAAATTATAGAATAAAGATTTCTGTTTTCCCAGTGCAACCTGGATGTTTATACAGCTTGCTGCACCTTGGAGTGTGTTTGTAGTAACCTGACAGTAATTATGGTGTATAGAACATTGTTTTCACAAGAGTTTATTCTTTTATTCACAGCCAAAGATCTTAACACCAACCCTGCTACCAGGCGAGGAGATCGTGATGGAGGGTCTTCGGGTATACCTCCTGCCTGATGGCAGGGAGGAAGGGACAGGGGGCAACATGGGTGGCCCTATCTTACTGCCAGCAGAGGGCGCTATATTCCTAACCACTTATAGAATTGTGTTCAAAGGCACGCCGTGTGACCCACTAGGTGAGATCTGTTTGGAATGTGTATAGATTTACTGGTATGTATGGTGTGTTCTTTCTGTGTGTAGAGTATATTAACCCTTAAAGCACTAATCATGGCTAGTCATTTTGTCATTACAGTTAAGGATATAATTGTTAAAAGGTTAAAATACCTCATGAAGATACATTTAATTCAAATACCAGCAAACTTAGTCCAAAGCAAAAAGTAGTCTTAGTCAACAGCTTTCCTCGGGGCTCTTTGTGCGCATTGCACACAAAGTGCCCCCCAGAAAAACTGTGTTGACTCAGTCTTGCATCAGCTCTTTAAGGGTTCAAGTAGGGCAACTTAATCCATTCCATAGCAACTAGGTCAGTGACTGTTTATTTTTCTTTCTTTCTTCTGTATTTCTTGTGACATTGTGACAAGTGATACTGTAGCCATTAAGACCATTCTCATTCATACTTGCATGAATGCTGTTTGTGGAAATCTAAATAATCAGTCTTCATCTGAAACATATGGAGTACCATATGGAGAAAGGATGTCCAAGTTTGAAATGAGTTAAGAGTGAGACTGTGTAGAAGTTGTTTTGAAGGAATTCAGTGTTAAATATACTGACTTGCTTTATTAACAGCTTGTGAGCAGATCGTGTGTAGGACCTTCCCAGTGTCAACAATCACACGAGAAAAGAAGATCAGCGTGCAGTACATGTCCCACATAGACCAGTGGCTTCAGGAAGGCCTGCAGCTACGATCCAACACATTCCAGGTCAGCTACTCTGTTGCTATATATGTTTTCCCATTTTTTATCTGTTGCTGTTGAATGATCTTTTATTCACATTAGAAATTTACTGCATTGAGTACAAATTATAATAGTTTCATCCCTGCTCAAAGTAGTCCATGTGGACAAATTTTGTGTTTGTTTAATTCAAACCTTCATATTGAGACCCATCAAACTCGAATATATTGACCTGTACACTGTATTAGCAAGCATTTGGTTATATCAGTTTGTGTTGCAGTTCATTACAGAAACCATTCAAAAGAGAGAAAATTACATAGTTTCCCTCTTGTGGTAGCATTGTGACTGATGGGATGGTTATGGCATTACATACCAAACTAGACCACATGTACATGCAGTCACCTAACAGTACTGTTGTTCTTTACAGCTCATGAAGATAGCTTTTGATGAGGAAGTAAACTCAGAAGATGTGGAAACCCTCCGGAAGTTAGTCAATAAAGTGCGGAATCCTCCCAGTGTGACAAGCACATTTGCGTTCACAGGTTATCATTCTGTACCCCCAACACAGTTACAGAAACACAAAGACAAGAATGCCTCTCTCAAGTAAGTAATATTGTTGCTTCTCTGGCTCGTCAGAGTGTCTGTGCCAAATATTAATCAACTTACAATTACTGACATTTTTTCTGCAGAAAATTCAGTTAAGAATGGTAAATGTGGCACTGGACTGCATAACTAGGTACAATACCTGATAGTGGCTTTGTTGGTGATGTTGTGCTTTGTGAATAATGCAGGCTGCCTGCCTTGCTATTTGACTTTAATTATTTGGTTGTGTATGAAGTGCACATGGCTTAGTAAGTAGTGTCTAGTGTTACATGTTTGGGTATATCTTGTGTACAGTCACATAAAACTGAACAAGAAGTGGACCATACATGCTACTGCATCCGGCACCAGCAATGTTTGTGAGCACAAAAAGGAAGAGATTTACACAAAGTCAGTGCCAAATAATTACAAATTGTCTGATGCATTGAATGGTATGTAGTCTGCCTTTCTCTTTTCTGTTGCTGGCAAAACTGATGATCATTATTCAGTGAATGTAACAAACTATGCAAATTTGAGTCTTAATGGGTTTGTTGTGGGTAAACTATGTGCTTCACTTTTTAAACTTGTGAATCTTGTTTCTTTTTATCAGTAGTGATGTGTAAGTTGTACACCTTTTCCTTGGCTTGTATGGAATGGTGGGCAAATAACTTGTCATCAGCTTTAAGCAAAACGTCCATCAATCCTCTATCACAATATTATGACTGACTTTTTCTCCAGTGTATTCTTTTTGTCATTCATTTTGTCTTTCCTGGCTATGATAACTAACATTTCTTTGTGTACATGTGCAAGTTTTCATCTCTCACAGCATGTTCTGGTAATCTAGAATTTTTCAAAACACAGGAAAATGTATATATATATATATATAAATATATATATATATATATATATATATATATATATATATATATATATATATATATATATATATATATATATATATATATATATATATATATATATATATATATATATATGTATGTATTTTTTCAATTTGATAATGGGATATGCCAAGAAATAATTGATCTACAAGATGGCAGTATGTGCTGGAGATACCTTCAGGCAGAACCCATAGAGAAGCACAGGGAAAGTTTTGCTTTTAGCTGCTGGTCATTATGTCAATGTGTTACCACTCTGTTCAGAAATAGTTTTGACAGGATATGTGTGAAATAATTTCACCCTGTTTGAAAATCTCATTTGGAATGAGGGAAATGGAAATCTTTGTATACCTTTCGTGGTCTGTATCATAATATGATTTGTCTGTTGTTGCGATAAATCAAATTTATTTTCTGAACAGAATACATGGAAAATGTCTTTTGTTTACTTTATGAATATGTTTCCAAACTTAATATATGTATGTACTCTCCATGTTGGAGTCCTAGTGGCAATGTGTAAGTCACAGCGACCAATGTGTGTTCATGTGATAATGGCTATCAACTTAATTAACAAATCTATAAATGTGTTAGACAGTCAGAGAATGGGGAATATAATGGTCAGAATTTGGGTTTGTTTGATGTTACCGTTTGTATAATTAAACTATCAGAAAGTAACCCAGTTGTAACTTTTTGTGTTTTGATTTAAATGTAATTTAGGAAACGACTCTATGAGTTTGCATGCAAAGGGTATGTAGTCTTACAACATTTGGTTCTTCTGCATGTACTCTGTAGCAAACTCTCATGTATAACATTGGAATTGGGACATCATACACAAAGTATATTCTACTTATGGAATGGAGTAAGAGAAATGACCAGCTGTACCAAATATAAGACTAGAACAATTTGTTATTATGACATACAAGGAATTGAGTTCCTCATTTTTTTTTGGGGGGGGGGGGGGTATAGGATAAAGAATGTACAAAAGAGACAAAAATGTTATTTTTTTTTGAAAGAAAAATGAATGGGGTTGTACATGTATTAATTAGATTATAGGAGAAACTACAACAATATGAAAGCAGATGGTTTATTTCAAGGGTATGGACAAAAAAGTGAATTGACTTTATCTGTTTTCATTTCAGTTTTGTGATATATTTGTTTCCATGAATAGATAAAGTTGAGCAAAAGTACAAAGAAAGGATAGAAATTTTTCTTTCATGTTGCAATTAGCGACAAAATTTCATCAGTGATTTGCCCTGAAATGATGCTGTATTGCTAAAATATAACAGCTCATTGATTTCCAGGTTAAAGTCCCCACATTATACTCTATTGGCATCTGTAACCTCTGTGCATAATAACGGAACCACTGGTGGTGCTCAAGCTTGAATCTTATTTCAAACAGTCAAAAAAAAGGACCTCCCCCCCAAATTGTCTTTCTTTAAGTGACTGAAAAAGACTCTCAATGGTAAACTGGATAACATATATGAAAGAAATTCAGGTTTCATGAAAGAGGCATTCAAATCAGAGAGCATGATATCCTTGAAGTAAAGGAACCAAATATTATTAAATCTTTGTTTCCAACTTCCAGCCTCTGATGTGCTGCTAATATTGACTGTGCCTGGATGGGCATTGTGTTTTCTTGTCACCTTAGCAATAATCTGTACTGGCTTCATGATTAAAGTTGAAGGCTTTCCAAATGCAGCAGCAGAAATGTCTAGTGTAAATGTACTGATTTTCACATTAATACAAATTTTCAGTTTTTGAATTTAACTGAAGTTTTAATTTGACTATAGTGAAGATAATTCTTTTTGTTAGAATGCTGTTTCACAGGGTTTTTATTTTCAGAGTTTTGTGCCCTCAGCAAAATAATGAAAATAAAAATACAGTGAGATGAAGTGAATTTACAGTATATTTACTGCATGTTTGACATGCTTACTCTCTGTTATAATTAATTCTCTTTCTTTTTAAGATTTCTGGCAGCCAAAGCTGAACTCAAATTGATTCAAGTTTCCTGAAGCATGATTTTTGAAGGACCTCTGTATATTGAGGGACATGAAAATACACATGTGATATGCTTCTATTTAATTCATGCTACAGCCTATTTTGGGTCTTTTGTGCTTTGATTGATTTGTTCATCTTTCAGTTTGGAAAATTTTAAGATACATCCAGTGATATGCTGTCCTGACTGTTAGGACATTTACATAAAAAGATGAAACAAAAGATGTACATAATCGAATATGATTATTAAACTTAGATGCATATTTACATCTGAACAGGTAAAATATGAAATAAAAAGATAAAAAGAAAATATGAATTTTGCAAAAGGTGAAATAATGTCTGAGACAAAATATTTGTACTCAGATCAATGTCTCATTTGGTATAACATATTTATTATAAGTTAAATGTAGACTCGAGGGGAATTTCCCCATTTGTGGGATCTCTAGCCACTGGCGATTTACAAACAGTGTTTGAGGCTTTCAGGCTGCTTCACTCTAGTAAAAAGAATTTGTTTGAGTATGAATTTCTCAGGAGAACAAGGTATTTTAAATATCCACTTGTCTTTGAATAATGCCATTTGCCCTGATACTGAACAGACAAAATGACTGGATGTTAAATTCAATAAACTGGAAGAAAAAAAGAGAGAGAAATTCCCAAATGATGCAGAGTATGCATCTCATGACAGTAACTTAAGAGCCTCAGTTAGGACACAGCTTTTTCTGTCATGGGGATTAACTTTAATGTGTCCATATAACAAAATTAGTTTGTAATCCAGAGGCTAGGATTTTGTGTGACCTGCCGTGATTTGTATGCCTGTTAAGACATGCTGTGGATACACTGTTCTTATTGGACAGTGTCAGCTGTGAATGCTCCCGTGTCAGGACCTCAATCGGCTAACATCAGATTTAGTGACAATAATCTGTGTAGGCAGACAAATAGGCCATGGATCCTTGAGTTGGGGATCTATGATGTATGATGTATGTTTAAAGTTTTGTCACTTGGTGACATTTTCTCTCATCTGTTTTCCAGGGGTTTTGCCAAACGGACTCTTATGAAGATTCCAAAGAAAGCAGGGATACATGTAAAATCTAAGGACAGTCGTAGCAAGCAAAAGTATGTCTTGCCCACACCACCGCTGTCACGCCGGAGCGTGGCTATGGTGGAGTCCCAGTCAGACAGGCCAGCTAGCATGACCTTTGATGATGATATGTCCAGTAAGTACAGCACTGCCACTCGTATAGCTGTAGAGATCTGCATTAGTTTGATCATGCTAGCTCTCATTACACCACCACCAGTTCAATAAAAATGAAAAAAAAAAAATAAAAAATAAAAAGAAAAAGAGAGGAAGACTGTTGCACAGAAATGTGGTGTTTGCTCTTGCTTTATTGAATTACTCTTTACAAAGGTTTATTCAGATACTCTTAGTCCTCTGCTCCCCGGTGGAACAGCTGTAATGGTGCCACTGTTTTGATCTTTAAAACTTGATCTTGTAAGGCAGTAGAGCTTGACATTGTTTCTGTGTTTATCCAGTCATTAGCATTATGAAATGATCACTGTGTGATAGAACATATTACTGATATTTTATGAATGTTCAGACAACCTGAAACCCTCCCCATTTTATGCTCAGAGTACAAGTTATTCCCCACCACAAAACATGCAATGAACCATCAAGAGAATAACCATTGATATTTTGTGAATGATATTGGGGTGAATTAGTTTGCACAGCTCTTGTGCCATTTTGATCATATTTTGAAATTAGCTGAGTTGTAAAAAGTTGTGATGAGCTATGAATTGTTTTAATGATTTTTGTTTGGTTTAAAGTATTTGTGTTTGTCTGATATTGCTGAAAATGCAAGCCAATACATTTATTTTGAATGTTTTCCTTGTCACTGAAGAAGAGAGTAAGTACAGAAATCATGTTTGCTGGATAAAGTTAAACTTTTTTTGTGGTTACACATGTATAATGTCTTCCTGAACCCCAAGGGCTTCATGGGTAATGGAGGCTGGGTGGATAGCATTTTAACCTGGAGCAGATATGGGCTGTTTGACATGTACTGTTGTGTACAGTAGTTAATTGTACACCTGAGAATATTTCCTATTAAAGAGGAACTACATGCAGTGTATGTGAAGTTATTCTCATCAAGCATTTGTAACCCATTTATGTAAATGAAGTCTGTCTTTGTTTCCAAATTCCATCAAGTTGCCTTCACTTCAGGAACATGAAATATTATGTTACCTCTTAGGTTCCATGCCAATATATGGGACACGCACAAAAAAAATTCAGATTCAAATTTGATCCGCAGCTGAAATATTTCTAAGGGATAGTTCAACATTATCATCATTTTTGAATTAGTACTTAGGGTACTAAATTTCATGACCCCCCTCCCTCCCCCCCAAGTTAGTACTTTAAAAATGATGATTTTCCCCCCCAAATCATAGCAAAACTGCACAAAACAGGCCAAAAATTGACCATCATTTTCCATATCCTGTGAAAGTGTACAGACCCATTTAACCCCCTCCCCCCTTGCGTACTGTAAGTACTAATTCAAAAATGATGAAAATGTTGAACCATCCCTAAGACATATTGTTAATCAAAATGATGATTCGTTTCTATGATGTTTAAAATGATTTCCCATGATGCAACTTTGTACATAGTGTGTTATATGTGTAGTGGGATTACCTGACCATCTCCATTAAGTTATTTCAGTATAGAGGTCTAGTGTATCAGGTGTTTTTTCCTTTGGTCTAGTACTAGCAGCGGTGCCAAAAATGTGTGTGGTTTGGAAAATTGTCATTGTTAAAATATTTTGTAGATGCAGGTGTTTAACATGGATTTTGCATGCCTGATCTCAGTAGAGGATGTATCACCTATCTCTCATGATAGTAAAAAAATTTACGCCAATGTCTGTTATTTACTGCAATACTTGATCTTGTTTTTAGATGATTTATTTTTCTAATGTTTTTGTACAGCCATGATCATGACAAAAATATTTTGCACTAAATGAAGTCTAACACACAAGAATAGGATAAAGTAACTCCACTGAAAACATGAAAAACCACTGAAAAGTATTCTTGTGATAGTGTATTAAAAGTTTACGAAATTTACGTCATACTGGATTGTCTTATCTTTCAACCTAAATGCATCAAAATTAACACTAATTTCCAATCAAATTGTTGTAATTAAACTTAAGGCTCACCTCAGATCCTCGAGTCCCACATTATTTGCTGTATTCTGTGTCAAGTCTGAAATGTCCTCTTCTATCACATGCCTTAATTTTACTTTTGTGCTTGCACAATTATTGTATTGTTTTAGAAAATTTTTTTATGATTGAAAAGTTTTGGCAGTGTTATGTTCAAGTTTATATGTTCATTTTTATATCTTGTGACTGGAACTTGCATCACTTTTGTTGGAATGGGGAACCATTTGACACAAATTTAATATATAGTAATATATTATAAATTTGATAAGTGATAAATTTTATCAGTTTTTGTACCTTCAGCAGTTGTTGATGAATAGGTTATCTATAGCAAATGGGATAAATGGTCATTTATTTGTGCTCATAATTTTTTCAGTTGTAGATGAGAAAGAAATAGCTCTAGCCATCCAAACAGATTCGAAAAACATAGAGAGATTAGCAGAGAGGTCCTATTGCCGGGACTGGGCTCGACAAGGCCTGGCAACACTATTGTCCCAACATCCACAGAGCAGAATGGAAGCCTTCCGCATCACTATGGTCAATTCAACTTACACAGTTTGTCGCAGGTAATTCTTTACTGAATTAGTTCCAGTAGTGCCAGGTTGGCACAGTATATTGTGTTTTCTGACACGGCATGATGGACGGGCATGTCTGCATGCACTTGATGTTAGTTAAAAAAAAAAAAGATGTTAGTTACATGCTTGTCCTCTCCTGGTATAAAAACATGTATGCTATGGTCGTTACACCAGTGCCTGATGAGTCATAGATGTATCAAAACTGGTCGCACATCATTGACTTGAGTTTACCTTCATAGGCCTTGTTCAGTCATTCTTGTTTGCACATGTACAGTATAAGCTTTAGACAGGCCAACCTGTAAATACTATGCATGCAGATCCACAAGTAGGCCAGGTCAGTTCACTAGTGAATAAAAGAATGACAATTGAATTGAGTGTGCAATGTGAAGTGACAGTGAATTTTGCTTTGGAATCCTACTATTGTATCTATTGACTGATGTTGCACTGGTCATAGTGATTAAACTTGATTGAACTGTAATTCTGATTGGTTTTGATGTGTTTGAACAAGAATTTGCTCACATGAGATGGACGTACTGCTGAATGGATGCTTGTGACCCTTTGAAAGTTGGATGGATGATTGGGAAAGCTGAGTTATCAGATCTTTGATCTTAGGTAGATTTTAATTAGCACTCTTTTTGTACATGCCTATTGATTTGTTAGGAATCCAAGAAGTGAAACCAACAGGTGACAACTACCATTTATTATTAAATTTTGATTGGAGTTTTGCTGAAGTATGAGATCAACAACCTCTGTTTCATCACAATATTCATGAATTTATCAGAATTGTCATACTATTGATACAAATTGTGCCTGTCCACAAAAAAACATGCCTCAATTAAAAGAAAAGAAAAGAAAAGAAAAGAAACGAAAACAGACAAAATATCGAGAATAAAACATTGAACTGCCATTGTAATATTTTACAGCTATCCAGCAGTTCTAGTAGTCCCACAGTCAATTACAGATGATAGTTTACGCAAGTTTGCTCGCAGTCATAGACAATATAGGTGAGTACACTGAATGATAAGCATTCTGTTACAAAGAATTCTTAACAATAAACATTGAAAACAAACTTATGTCAGGAAATGATTGAGGGTCTAGTATTGAAACTAGGAATGGGAGATTTGGGGAAGTTACCACCCCATGACAGTTTTGATCTACATGGGTGAACATAATCAGGCAAATCCCCCATTTTGTATGTGCTTAGATTTTTGTATTTCTGTTGTATTTTGTCCATCAATATTTCTAGCCCCATCTGAAAAAGCAGATAGCCAATTTGGCCATTAATGAGAAAATCCTAAAATCAGTGCTGAATGTCTACCGAAATGAGTGTTCAACATAACAGATAACAGAAAGAAATGACTTTCAAAATATAATTTCATTGTAGTTCAGGGAAGTGACATGCTAATAAATGGAATGTGACTTAGTACAAGGAAATAATATGCCAAAATATACTTTAATGGTGTGTAGTCTGTGGGTAGAATTTTGTCACCCCAGACAACATTTTTCATTGTGAAAATTTGTCACATGAACATTAATTAATAGTTCACTAGTATTGCAGAAAGAAGAAAATGAGGCTGTGCTTTTTGACAAGGAACTGATATCCGTATGTGAATGTATGCAGGTTTCCTGTTGCCACGTGGAGGCATCCGCGGACGAGAGCAGTGTTACTACGAGCAAGTGGGTTCCACGCCAAGGGAGTGATGGGGATGCTGAAGAGCCACTCTCACCACAATGCACCCTCAGGTCTGTATGATGCATAGCTGTGCCTGGTATTTCTCAAACATTTTATGTTTTCACTGTGAATGGGGGGAAGTATGCAGGGTAGCATTCCATGCCAGGGGTATTACTTCTATACCCTACAACTTTTAAATGATTTGAACAAATTTGGTGAAAGTGATAGGATTGTGTGCCATATCAGTATTTGTAGCACATCACAAAATTACAGAAGAATTCCAAAATTACAGAAGAATGGCCTAGTAATTCTCTAGGTCACAGGGCATACCTGATATATGATACATGTATATGTAAATAGTTTGCTTGATTTTGTAGCTTTTGTTGCCCCAAAGCAAACCCAAGGTCTGTGCTATGTCTACTCCAAGTGTAGCAGAGATAACATGGAACTTGGTCTGCTTTGGAGGCAACAGCTTTTGTAATTATAGTAAGGAAAGAAAGGATGCCTTTTTAGACTGGATTATCTAATAGATAAGCTAATCTGGTGCTTCTCCAGAATGTAGTTGCCCATAATGTGACAATTATACATGTATATGACAAAGATGCTTTGTGTGTGTTTGCAGGGACATCGGGGAGTGAGACCTCCACGAGCAGCATAGAACAAGAGAAGTACTTCTCAGCTCTTGTAGCAGCCACGCCAATGGGTAATCCCAGATTTGATCAGTCTGCAAGTGATTCCCTAACCAGCCTTGACTCGCTTATTTTATCTGCTGCGGGAGAACCACTAACCATTGCTGAAACTACCCCTGACATCTCGAGGAAGACTCTTATTGCACGAGCTGTCGGAGGTTTGCGGAGTAGTGGCGGGAAAGTGAAATGTAAGCATGCAGGAGGTCCCAGCCTTGTTTAGGGACCTGGATTGTGGGCACATTCATACAAAAATTTGGAAAGAAATGTGGGAGTAGGGTTGTTTTGAGCATTTTGGGTGGATTTCTTTAATAATGAACTTGTCTGAGTCTGATCTGCTGTTGCTATGCCACATGTATCTTGGACAGCATTGTCACAGCATTTGAACGCAAAACAGTAGATGTATATATTGTATGTTCATTGAACTGAAAGCCCTGTGCAGCAGAGGTGAGGAGTTTGTATTTTGAGTTTGTGCTATGTGCATGCTTACAGGCCACATGGTGCATAAAACAGGTCATTGGGTACATGGACATCCAAACCAGACACTTGGGTCAAACATAACACACTGAGCAGTCCCTAGCTCTTGGATCAACCCAGCTTTAATCTTCCTGGCTCATTGATTTGAGTGTGCCCATTGTTTGGTGCAGGCTGCATGTGGAGTCTCTCAGTTGTAACAGAACAGTGGGTACAGAGGTGTACATTGTCTGAAAAATTATCGGGTGGATGGGTGGATACCATCTAGAGTGAATACTCTGGAAATTAATTATTTTATTGAAATCAGACAGTGGTAACCATACAGGTCATAATGTCACTGTATGGTGTATGAGAAGAGCAATTGAAAATAAAATGTGGAATTGGAAGTCTCTGGCTATGATGTGCAGTTAGACTGATAGGTAACCTTATACCAAATGTTGGTTCATTATGCATCCCCTGCAGGGGCGATGCATATGGTGTTTAGTTATGTCTGCCGCTGTCTCGGCCACCGGCGCCTCGTATCTTGTTTCCCTTACATGTCTGTCCTATTGCCTCCTAATCTGGTACAAATAATATATGAGTCTGGGGAATTTTCTCATATAGTAATATGTAACCTTGAGGTTAAAGGTCAAGGTCAAATCCTTGTTGCATTTTTGTCTCGCCAGTGTAAGCTGTTGGCAAGACAAAGCACTCGCTTTCCAGTCGTCCGTCAACAAAAAACTTAGGAGTGGCTTTATTTAACAAACTACACTGGGTAGGGCTTTCATATTTGGGTAAATGATTTATAGTAATGGTCACTACAGATTTGTACCATCACTCTCACACTTCATTGGTTACATCATGCTTGAATGAGCATTGTAGAAAAACTTCGGAGTGGCTTGAATTATGCTGATGAGACATTCATGCCCCCCAGGCATGGCTCTGGTTCTGCTGACTCCGCAATTATCACATTTTGGCTTTTACCTTCTTGATGGTGCATTGTAGGCCCAAGGTTACTATTAAACATTAATAGGAAAGTACCTATGGGCTTCATTTGTATGGCTTATTTTAAACCTGAGTGACAGTGAAAGGTCAAACTGCATGCATTCCTTTTGATTACAAGTCCGTGGAGACTGCAATGCTAATTCACATTTTCAACTACTCCAAAACAATTGGCCAGATTCACTTCAAACTTGTTGGGGATGTACACCGGATAGGTATCTACCAACTATGTTCAAATGGTCATGCACCAATGACTTTTGGATTTTTAATGTTTGTTTGTTTGTTTTTTGGGGGTGGGGGGTGGGGAAGGAGTGTAATTTTTGCATTCCAGTAGATTACCATGTAAGTCAATGGGGTCTGCAATGGTGGTTCCTATTTTGACTTCTTCAAAACCATCAATCAGATTTACTTGAAACTTTTGGCACAAATACTCCATAGATTGTGGGAAATTTTTTCATATGATTGTGGATGACCTTCAGGTCAAGGTCACAATGCCTTGCAAAATAAAGTGGTTTCCATGCCATATCGTCAAATGGGTATGATTGAAGTCCATCAAACTTGCTCATTAATTACCCAAGTAAGACTTCCCTTAAATTTGCTCAGAAGTGATCTTGAGGTCAAAGGTCAAAGTCAAACTTGCTGCAGAAGAATGGTGGCCCTTTTAGAAGAGTGGCCTCAGGTGAGAGGCACCTGCTCAGGGGATGCATAATGTTTTTCGCACAAAAAAATTGGGTTTAGTTTTGCCACAGGATTCAGCAAAAATTTGGCCCAGGTGAAAAACTAAGTCAAACTCTGTTTTAACCAAATTGATGCTTTCAGGTAATAAATCTGTTATGTAAGATCCTGTGTTTCAACACATATGTCCACACCTGATGAAGAAGTGAAGAACAGAATTAAAAACAAGTACTAACAGACCTTCCCATCCCTGCTTGCATCATTGAAATGCCTGTGTCCACTCCGCTTCGCATCAACGTCCTTCATGCAAAATTTGTTCTCACTGAGAGCTTGTCACTCCCCCCAAGATTGTACCTGTGTCACCAGCACATATGCATAAGGCAAGTGTATTGACCACCAAGGCACAAATGTGAGAGGACGTTCCCGCATTTTGCAGGCTAAACCTTTGCAGCCACAAATTACAATGTAGCACGCATGGCAGAGTTGATCTTGGTGCAGTAATGTTACTTGCTTTCTCGTGAGCACAGTAAGTAGCTTTGCCCACTTGGTATGGTCCAGAGTGGGGTGTTGCTCCTGCAAAAACTGTCAACTCCAGCAGCTGCTGATGCTACATATTACTGGCCTGTCTGACCTGGAACTTGACCAGCTGTGTAGCCCATTATACAAGCTGATTGTGGATTAAATACATTCACATTTAGAATGCCATATATTTTGCTTTATTAAGATTTAAGACATGCGAAGTCCATAGCTTTATACACCTTTCTTTTGCCTTTGCCACTTTCCTGCTGATGCATTACCCAGCATCGAAACCTGGAGAGTTCAGGGGAGAGATCCAGTCGAAACTTTTAATTTCAATTTAATTATTAAGGATGTTATTCATTTGTAGTGTGATCTTGCCATGTGGAGTTATAATATCTTCTGTCTTTGAGAATTAAGAAGGCAGGGTTGTAGTCATTTTGACTAGGAGGCTCCAGTCTTGATATGTTCCCCCATCTGTCTGGTTTGAATGTGTACTTTGGTTTGGGGTAAAGTGACGGGTATTTACCTGTCTAGCCAACTGATAGTAGTTAGAGATGAGTGCACTTCTTATTCCAGTAACGACAGCTATCAATTTGGAGACACAGGAAGTAGTCCGTTTGATATGTTGATTGTTGCGGACAGAATTGCACTCCTTTAATGTACATACTAATGAATTGACAGACCTGTACCATCAGTGTGTACATACTTGTAGTGTTTGTGAACATACTGATGGATTGAGAGACCTTTGAGTCATTAGTTTGTATATATTTTGTACATACTGGTACTAATGGAGTCCCCACCCCCTGTGCTCACATCACTGATCAGTCAATAGACTAGACTTCACTTTTACCTCAAAATGAAGAACTACTATTTTGACTCGAAATGTAGAGCTTTGGATATACTGGTAGCAGATAAAGGCATCTGAAACTTAAACTTACTTAACTTCTGCAAAAGAGTTTTCTCAGTACTGGAGTTCTGTGACATAAGTCATGTTTTCAGCCTCAGGAATTTTTTGCTGCCAGAAGACAGTAATGTGTAAATGTTAGGGCCAAGGAGGAGATGATGACTGGCCAGTGTAAGGGTAAGACAGCACAGGAGTGTGTCCTCCAGATGAGCCATTTGTGCTTGTTGCCATGCTTCTCAGGGCAACTTGCACCTTTACCAGCATAATGCCTACTCCCTGCCTGGTGCATGGGACAGCTCTATGGAGTCAGCCAGTAGGTGACGTGAACAGGTTAAGTATGGTAGAGGCTGGTAGATCTTAGTATTTAGAGTCATTGGGGATAGTTTCATAGAGAAGACAGATGGTGGGTCTTGTCAGGTGTCAGACAAATTAATTTTAGGGTCTGGGAAAATCTAAAGGACAAGACAGAATTAAAAAAAAGGACAGCCTTTGATGATTCATCCTGAAGTAGTTCTTATGGGCGTGTCATACTGGCCATTGCATGGTGGCATGTCCAGTGTTATGCACATGCGTTACAGGCAAAGTGTGGAATCATTTGTTATTTGTGGAAAAGGCTAAATGCATAGTAGTTTAGAAAGCATCCATTGGTTTTATAATTTACAGATAATAGTCATTTCTGACCGCTTTGTTTAAGGTAGCATTTGCAAATTTTCTTTTAATGTTTTGATAAAGCAATGAAAATTTTATTTTCTGTCATGATACAGTAGATGAAGTTTTGTTCTCTTTTGAGAGTATCAAAATGTGTGTGCAATATAGCTTAGGCTGTTGATCTAGCATGACATTACTTCACACATTATTAGTCACTTGGAAATCTCCTCCATTCCCCTCATGGTAAGATTTTTAAAAGTTACAGAGAGTAAACAAGATAATGCACACAGAGCTTGCAGGTGCCATACATGTTAAGTAAAGCATCAGATGTCGTTAGTATATTAATAAGATATAAAAAGTTGCGTCATAATACATTACACAATGTTTCTAGTGAAAATGCACAGGTTTTCAATTTGATGAGTACTAGGTAATCCATTAAAAGTAAAGACTTTACTGCTGGAAAACAGGATCCTTTTTGTCTTCCACCAATATGGATATATTTTCCACTTCACCCTTTTCGCCATTAAACTTTTGCCGTTCATTCTGTGAAGCAAAGTGCTCAAAAAAAAAAAGGGTTTTAAAAAAAGAAAAAAACAAAAAAACAAAAACAAACAGCTGTCTCTCATTGCTACATGTTACTTGAATATATATATTTATATATATACACATATTTTTGGTCTATTTTTTCAAAATTTGTCTCCATTGTGACTTACTGTAATAAGTTGTGTTACTTTAGTGGAGTTTTGTGTGGCTGTGTCTTTCAATTAGCTTTCATTGTTGGCCCGGCAAAAATGTTTGTAAGTTAGCCGGTTGAGGTAGAGCTTTGTTGAAAACTTGTCGTGATGATGTGTACGTTGAATGCATTGCTCTCTGTGCAAGGCTTTGACCATAGAGCAGTCCCTGTCCTCTTGTTTGGTATGAAAACTGCTTTCTCTACAGTTATCTTTTAACCTTTTGAGCTTGAGGTGTTATAAAACATTTACATTTCACAGACATGTCTTACCTGATATTTCTTTACTTCAGGCAGTCAATTAATATATCTCACTTGTACATATATGACAAATTACCAAAAACTTATTGCTGCTAATAAAATCATAACCTGCAGTGATGTGTATACTAAATGATAGGTAGATAACAGATAACTGTGAAGAATAACAAATAGCACTTTATATTTTGTCTTTTGTGTATAGAGTATAGAAATACATTAACACATCAAGTAAATGTGCACAGAGCAAGATCACCAAGATGTGTGAATTGTAGAATGTATCGAGTTCAGCTTACATGTTGGCTTTATAATGTAAATGTAATGTCATATAAACTTCTTGAAAGAGCCATAACATTAAGAAAAAACTGAAGAATGGTGAATCCATAGAGCAGCTTCGGTATTAAAGCCTGCCACAATAATACCTAATCTCCGGCAACAAATAACAGCTTTGGCCAAGTCTTGTCTGTTTCATTTAAGATTAAGATTGGCTACAACTGATGTATACAACTGGCCTTTTGTTCATTTCTGTTTGGAGTTTGTGGCTTTAGTTGTTACTTTGGCATGCATTGACATTGTGTCTCTGTGTATTATTTGGGTGCCAGTGGCGGGCTCGTCCCTCCTTTCCAGCCCCCAGCTAAGTAGAAGGTTGAGTGCCAGCAACATCTTTGTTCGGACGGGGAGTACGCGAGCCAGCACTGGCATGACAAGCAAAACAGCTGCAAAGACAAAGTGTATGTAGTATACAGGTCTCCATTGACAAGTTTGGTGTGTGACAGTGCACCCACTGTAGCAGATGAAATAAGGCTCTGGGGTCTCTGTAAAAAATTCAGAAAAGACTGTTAAGTTTTCGGGCACAGCAAGGATTGTAATTTGACTTCGGATAGATGTGGTATTAAACTTTTTTGTATTTGGGTTTGTCAATACCTTGTGAATGATATAGTCACATGAAAACTTCATTACAATTGTGCATTAATGTCTCATGAAACATGAATGTTTATTAAAATTTATTTTGCTATTTTATTATTGTTAGTCCCCCACTGGAAACCAGGGGACTATAGATTGAACCATGTCTGTCTGTCCTTCTTTTCTAGGTCATTTTCAAATACCATAATACTTGGAGATACCAAATGTGGTGGGTGTATACTTCTTGGGATAGGGGTGTGTTACATACCAAAGTTTTGTCACTGTGACCTTGACCTTTGACCCCATCCTAGAAAATGCATATGTGGGTCTTATTTCCTGCACTCTAGTACTTAAGGATGCCAAACTTGGTGCACGGATACCTCTGGAGTAGGGGTGTGTCACGTGCGAAATAAGGTCGCTGTGATCTTTACCTGTGACCCCTGCAGAAAATGCTTTTGTTTGCCATAAGCGATACCAAATTTGGTGTGTAAATACTTCTTGGGATTGAGGTTTGTTACATAGCAAAATTAGGTTACCTTGACCTTGACCTTTGACCCCTGTAGAAATTGCATGTCTGCAATATTTTTAATGCTGTAATACCAAGAGACACCAAACTTGGTGGGTGGATACTTTTTGGGATAAAAGTATGGCATGTACCAAAATAAGTTCACTGTAATCTGTGACTTCTGACCTCTGACCTTACCCCCCACATAGAAAATGCTTATGTGGGTTATATTTCCTGTAACGTGATATTTAAGTAGAGATACCGAACTTGGTATGTGGATACTTATTAGGAGAGGAACGTGTAACATACCAAATTATGTCATAAACCTTGACTTTTGAGCTTTGACCCAGTCATAAACTTCTCTTGTGTGGGCCATATTTGAAAGTCCTGTCATGTGATACAGACATTAAATGTGTGGATATTTGTTTTGTTTTAAACATATTTTATTCAAGCATTTGGGGAACAGGGTTTCTCCTATATATCTCCTCTTGTGTGTGGATGCTTCATGGGATAGGGATGTGTCGCATACCAAAATTAGGTCACTGTGACCTTGGCCTTGCACTTCATCATAGAAAATGCTTGTTTTGGCTGATTTTGTACACTGTAAGAACTATAAACTACCATTGACCTCTGGTGGGGGACTCTGTATTGCCATGCAGTACGACTGCCCTTGTTTTAAAGCATCAGTTTGCCTGCTAGTTGTTTCATGATAAATTATCAACCGTGATTTCTCTCATGCTATCTAAGCTACAAATATCAGTCAGCAGTAAACTATAAATTTGGGCTCATCTCATACATCAGGCTCTGAGGCATAGAACCTTATTTCATCTGGCAGTATAACATGCATACTCAAGTAAGGGACATGTTAGATGTTAGTGAGTATAATTTAATATGATGTAGTAAGCATAGAAACTCACAAGACAAGGACCAAGGAAGTGATGCTGCTAGAGGTAACATGGCAGGTGAGGTACGTGTAGCATAAGTCTTAAGGTACCGGACCAGCTTATGGTTACAGGTAACCCACTCTACAACACAGTTTTTAATCTGATGAAATACATTTCCTTGTTACCTTTGTCTGTATTTGCTTCAAATGTTAAGAATGTGAAGGGTAACAAGGGATGAGATATATGGGAAGAGTGTTCTGAGGATTTTAGTTATGAGGTTCTCTTGTGAAATGTAGGCTGCCATGAAGTGTTACTGTATGTTTAACTTGGCGACATTTTTTTTGTGCACTTGCACCTCTATTTCATTTTTACATATACATTTTGTTTTATTACAGGTACTCTATTTTCATCTTGATCTAATAAAATTTGGGGTGAAATGCAAATTGGTTTAAAATGTATCTCTTCAAAGCAAGAGCACTCAAATATCTCTGTCTAGTGCTGTGGTGAAAGGATCTCTTTATCTGTGCTTGGTATTTTATATTGCTGAACCTAGAGGGAGTCACATGGTCTTCACCCTTGGCCTGAGCTCAGTGCAGGTTGCCTGTATACATGTACATGTCAGCCCTAACTCAATGGTACTTTGTTTAACCACGGACTCATTGCAGACCCAACTCATGATCTGCCCCCCCCCCTTTCCACCTTCTGAGGATATCTCGTGCCATTTGAGATTATCTTAATTTTACAAAGTGGTCTACAGATATAAACTGACTTCATGATATTTTGACTAGTCTTCAAAGAATACTTATGCACCAAGAGCTGGTTCACCACTTATGTGTCTTGATGTTTTTTGCCGTATGAGATGGACAAAAAATCCTAAAGATGTGCTGACCCAGACTTCTTGACTGTGTAAAGGTTTATAGGCTTATTTCAGAACACAGAGTCGTTATGTTGTATTGGAGAATTTTTTATGAACACAGAAAAAATAGAAAATATGCAAAAAGTCATTGCCAGAAAAGCTCCCACATGTATTGGGACTGTTATGGGTAATAGAATAGTAACATGCAACTGCCAGATGCTCGCCCAGACAATACGCCAGAGTTGCTTGGAAGCTTACAGCTAGTCATGCATACCAAGTGTAGCTGTGCATACTGGCAACACATCATGATATTAATGGCACCTTGGTGCATCAGGATGTGTACTCCACATTTTAATTTGTGTTGTCAGTTAGGAGTGGGGTACAATGATAAACTGACCGTACTCAGTCTAACTTGTAATTGTAGTGGTGGACAGGAAAGAGCTGAGTGAGCAATATGAATAAACACAAATAGCTTACTCAGGACTGGATTCGTCACTACCTAGTGCTTGTTTGTAGTATATAACTGATACTTTAAAAAAAAGAATGATGCAAAATAGCCAGAAAATTTATATGGTTGTATTACTTACAAGTATCTACAACAGACAGGTGATTCAATATCATGTGGATAAGCAAGAGAAAACGTCTCCATAATCACCTACTTGTGGATGTTTTTGTGTAGTGAACTATCTGTCAATAGTTTGAAAACTTTAAAAGGAACTTGTCTGCCACATGTCAAAAAAAATTGTATTTCTACAATGCATTTTACTTTGTTTTTCTGCTCCTTGAATGCAGCAGCTGGTAAGTAAAGATCTGATGCCATGGTAACAGGTAAATCTAGGTGCAACTGTACTAGATCTGTTGCCACGATTTAAAATGAAATCTAGGTGTATCTGCTCTGTACAACTCACTTCTTCTAGAACTGAGGCTGTGTGTGGGTGTGTTGGGGTCTATCTGGCTAAAGCCTCCAGAAAGAAGGCACTAATGACATACAGATGTCTCCTTGTTTCACTTGGCAGAAGCTGTGATGAAAATGCTTTGGTCTTTAATGGACTTAATCATAAGCGGATAGGTTGCAGGGTTGACAAAACTATGCATTAACCCTATAGATCTCCCTGACGATGATTGAGAGTCATCAGTCTTAACAGTAGAGTAACCCAGTTGTCGTGATTGTTGACAATAATATGTGCATACCATATTGTTCAGACTGCACAAAGTGGCTGCTCTGGTGGTACTTATTCAGTGTTCAAGGACATGAGATTTTCGTATGAAATATGGAAATAATTTAAGACAGATAGAAGCATGTTATGTACTTGACAACTAAAACATATACATGGACCTAAGTCCTATGTAAAGTTGTTCTTGATTTGGTAGAGATATCAGTAGTCTGGCATATGTTTTACTTCTTTGAATTGAGATATTTACTTAGTGTATCTGTCGCTTGGTGTACTATGGGTTTCTGTTCCTTTATGATTGTGGTTGTCAGCTTCCAAGTTTCTTGGTGACGTAGATAGGTGTCTATGTATACAGCATACTATCTTGTAGTTAGATATGCTTATGAAATACACTTGAACCATGTCGACTAATTGTCACTTTGACATTAGCCCTAGGTCGTCGAGGTAGTCTTCGGAAAGATCGTCAAGTGTCAGCAAGCAGCCTTGGTCACACATTGCCTCTATCCCTGCGCAATGGAACTATTGAATCAGCAGAGATGTTGGATGGTAGTCCACAGAGCTTCCACAAGGCGGCACTGTATGTTCTTGGGGAGAAAACTCAAGTCAAGGTGTGTACTCAATATGCAAAGATAGCTGAGATAAGAAGAGAAGACTATATTGCACGTATATGTATACTGACACAGGAATATTACCATCATGTTCGTGAAGGTAATAACATTTAGAGACCAAAGATGATTTCAGAGCCAAATATACATGTGGTTGACAGACTAATGTGGGTGTAATCATGATCAAAGGAAAGACCTAATGATTGGTAGCATTTAAGGAAAGTATTCATGTATTCACAGAAACATGCATTATGTTCAGTTGGATTTGTTTGTATTTTTGATTTACAAGAAAAATACAAATAAATTCCGAAAGTCATCCACTTAACCGCCATTTATAGATGTTCACACCATGGAATGAACTGGCCATCCAGTCACTGCTCTGTCACTTTCAGCTGCTTGTTTCCAGAGTTTTGTGCAATAGATTTAGTTGTATGCAAACAGAGAGGATGTTCTGAAGAATAGCTGGATCACAATTATACATCGAACAGGCATAAAATGTTGATGTTTGCAATTGTTTTGACACTTTGTCATAGTATGAAAGGCATAGGCCAGGGATTTTGAGCATATTTCAAGGACTTAAGCCATGTCAATGTGTTCCCCTCATCAGGTCAAACCTGGATCCAGACTGAGTGATCCAGATGCTGTGGTTTCTATGTCTAGATTTTTTAAATGAATTATTGTGTTACCCCATAAGAAAATATACCATATAATCTAGGTTGGTTATCAGTGGGAGCTGCAGGGTTTTGTTTGTTTACATAGAACATTGACCAACATCCATTGTGCATGTCATATGTCCATCCATAAACCGCCATCATCAACATTTGAATGTACATAAAGCGAACACACAAACTACTTCATATAAAAGACAAACCATTCAGATCCATTTCTGTTACAATTTGATTGATTAAGATATGCTAATATTTGGGTCAGGTAATGAGGATGTTGGAATACATTCATCAGTCCAGTACATGTACCATGTACCCACAACTAGTCAGAAAAAAGTGGAAAAGTGTAATTTTGTGCACTATTTTCTGCACAGTCCTGCAAAATAATCACTATACCTTAAATAACAAAATGGACCCCATTGAAATTCACAAGCACAAGCACAAGCACATTATGTACATACAAATATTTATTCATTGATCTCTAAGGTAAAGATTCTAGCAGAGGAAGGTTGCAAAATGGACCAAAGTTTGTCTGAAAGTTAAGGCATAATTATTTTTTGCATTTATATATATCTTGTTTGGTGACTAAAAAGTTTTAAAGAAAGATGAAATAAGAGTGAGAAAGCCTATCATCATAGCATTTAGAAAACGTAAAACATTGTTCCACTTTGTGGCTGGACCTGCATTTATAGAGGTTCAATTAAAGATTCACATGGCGAGAGTTTTCCCAGTTCATTTTTGATGTACAACACACCTATAGCATAAAGAAAAAGGCATCTGAATAATGCATATCATGTACCAAAGTTTTTCCTGTCTTGTTGCAGGGCATAAAACTGGAGTCCTTCCCCAAGTGTGATTTCATCCCTGTGGACTTCTTTGAAGTTCGGCACACCAAGTCCAGTTTCAAGAAGCTGATGCGAGCATGTGTGCCAAGCGCTCCCTACACAGACCCTGAGAGGGGCTTTCTCAAGGCAGTCGAGGATTCAGAATGGCTGTCTCAGGTATATACTTGTAATTTGGGCCTGGACATGTGAACAGACCACAGATGTGCAGTGTACACAGAATATTGTTAAAATTGTAATCATGTTGCTTCACAATTTTGCGTTCACAAAAAGCTGTTTCTTCTGTCAGTTATAATCTGCACAAAGCAAAACTGAATGGCAGATTAGGGTTAAACCTGAAAAGTCTTGTGCAGTTTTGTTTGTCTTAGAAAGGTATGGTAAGGACAAACAGAATGCAGAAGCATTTTGTAATGAAGTAAAATGTTTACAAGTCTGCCTTTTTTGTTGGAAAACCGGAAGTATTGTAGATGTGTGTTTGTGTTTACAGCTGCAGAACATCATGCAGATATCTGGTGCTATTGTTGACCTGCTGGATGTTCAGGGCTCATCAGTCATGATCTCATTAGAAGATGGCTGGGATTTCACCACCCAGGTATATTTAATTCAAATTAGGTTATCTAGAGAGCAATTTCTATTGTTAAAAAAACTGGCTTTGAAGGAGGGTTTTTTTTTTTGTTGTTGTTTTTTTTTGTATTGACCACCGTCTGCAATTTCGTACTCTAGTTTATGGGTGATTGGTCAAACTTTTGAACCAGGACTTCACAGTGCACTTTGCTATTGTCCTATATAGAACCTGTAGGTGGCCATGACCCAATTACCAAGGTCACATGACAATATAAGTGAACTTGTTTTCCAGATAATAAAACGTAAATAGAACTAAAAGAAAATCATGAATAAGTATGGACCTCAAAGGGATCTTGGTTGGAATCACAAGTTAATGACCTGAATCATGGAGAATAATGAAGGAAGTAGCCAAAGGTGTCAGTAATTTTTCTTTCTTTCTTTCTTTCTTTCTTTCTTTCTTTCTTTCTTTCTTTCTTTCTTTCTTTCTTTCTTTCTTTCTTTCTTTCTCTCTCTCTTTCTTTCTTTCTTTCTCTCTCTCTTTCTTTCTCTCTCTCTCTCTCTCTCTCTCTCTCTCTCTCTCTCTCTCTCTCTCTCTTTCTTTCTTTCTTTCTCTCTCTGATTGATTGATTGATTGATTGATTCTTTATTCTTTAACCAGGGTTACTGGCTCAGTGAGGATTCACTGGTCTTCCGCCAGGCCCTGGATGGTGCAATGGGAATACAATGACAATATGACGAGATGATCCAGTTGATAAATAAAATACACATAAGAAGAATAACAGAATCATAAAATATACATTTACATATAGATAAAGTAAAAACAGGTATATAGATAAAAACATATTAACTAAGGTAAAACAGTAAATATATAAAATGTGAACAGTGTCTTATCTGGGAGGGTAATGGATTACTGATGGAGGGATTTAGTTGCTGATTTAAACAGGGAAAGGGAGGGAAGCTGCCTTATTTCGAGCGGAAGGGAGTTCCATTTTAATGTCCCTCGGTAGGCAATTGTATTTCTACCATAATTCAGGTTGACCGAAGGCACATGAAAATTGTTACTTTGGGCTGCTCTGGTTGCATGTGAATGGATAGTATGGGAGTAAGTGAAGTTGCTTGTAACTGATACTGGTAGGAGACTGTTTGCAGCTCTCTTTCTTTCTTTCTTTCTTTCTTTCTTTCTTTCTTTCTTTCTTTCTTTCTTTCTTTCTTTCTTTCTTTCTTTCTTTCTTTCTTTCTTTCTTTCTTTCTTTCTTTCTTTCTTTCTTTCTTTCTTTCTCTCTCTCTATCCCTCCCTCCCTCCCTCCCTTCCTTCCTTCCTTCCTTCCTTCCTTCCTTCCTCCCTCCCTCCCTCCCTCTCTCTCTCTCTTTTCTTTCTCTGCCTATCCCTTTCTTCCTCTCTGTGTCTATCTTCCATCCTTCCTTAACTTCCCTCTTCCTCTGTCACTTTCCATATACATGTATCTTACCCATAGAATGTCATGCAGTATCTTTGGTGTATGTGGTCTTTCCTTATCCTTAGATGGCACCTATCTGGCCATACTGTGTACATTCATGAAAATCCTGGCATGAAACTTGTGTTGCTAAATCAAATCCCCCCTTAGCTATGCTTTTGGTGCTGGTTGTTGATTATGGAGATTGATGAAGTATACTTTGATATACTTCAGATGACGAGTGTAGATTGACGAGAGTGGAGATCATGGAGATTGATAAACAGTACTTTGATATTTGTTAGGTGATGAGCGTAGAGGATGGTGATTGATGAGAGTTTAGATCATGGAGACTGGTGAACAGTGCTTTGATATACTTAAGGTGATGAGTGTTGATCTTGGATACTGAGAGTGCAGATCTTAGAGATTGGTGAACAATATGTTGATATACTCTGAGTGGCAAGTGTTGATCAAGGAGACTTATGAACAAATTAGATGGTGATCATTGATCATGGAAACTAATGAACAATGCTGTGGTATGCTTCAGGTGGTAAGTGTTGCTCAGCTGTGTTTGGACCCATACTACCGCACAGTGGAAGGGTTCCGTGTTTTGGTGGAAAAGGAATGGGTATCGTTTGGGCATCGGTTCACACACCGGAGTAACCAGACGGCAGCAAACCAGGCCAGTGGTTTTGCTCCCACGTTCCTGCAATTTCTAGATGTCATACACCAGGTTTGTAGTGCTGAATCATTAAGCGTTGTTTAGTTAGGCATATTTTGTATTTGATAGCAACATTTTAGACAGATAACTGCGTATGGGTGTGAAGTGGATATGTTTCTTTCTCTAACCTCTGAAGAAGAGACAACAGAGTTTTGAAAGCGCTCAGGTTGAAGTTGTATACAGACACACAAGACTTAGCTGTTTTTATGGTATCTTCACAAATTGCTTGTATATGACCCTACAATTTTATGCCGTGATAAAACTACAAGTGTTGATAAAGGGAATACCTTGACATTTCCAGGTTGAATTTGTAATACATGTACATGAAACGAATGTAAATGGTGAGGAAGGACTCCTATGTTACATCACGGAGCCTGCAGTGGGACTGTATGTTCCTTGGTTACACCAGAGATACAATTGCTGCTGTTTACAGGGTTTTTGAATTGAGCCTACAAATGACATTTGCATGCAGGAGTAAGACATAAGTACACATGTAATACTGTATGATTGAACCTGTGCAAGTGAGCTGGGATAACCTAGTTCTTGTGCATGTACATGAATCACAACTTAATATCCGTTATGTTATTCTCGTGTTGCAGATCCACCACCAGTTCCCCTTGTCATTTGAGTTCAATCAATACTACTTGAAGTTCCTGGCTTATCACTATGTGTCCAATCGATTTCGCACATTCATGCTGGACAATGAGTTTGAACGCATGGAATCAGGTTGGCTGCTAGATGAAAAGAAATCGAAGCTAGATGGAACTGACGGGGAGCTAGGGTACTCACCAAAACATGCAGGCAGCCAGTTACAGTCAGTCTGGGACTTCATTGACAAGTTCTACAAGAAATCCCCAGTTTTCCACAACTTCATGTTCTCACCAATGGACCAAGAAACAGTAAGTTTTCTGGTCTGGAGCACTGCACTGTACTTTTATTCTTACATGCAGGTAAACTTAAAACTCCCCATTGGAAATATTTTAAAATAGGAATTAATTATTCAGTCTTTTCACCTGTGGTCTTTTCACCTGTGTAAACCCATATGTAAGAGTCCTGTAAATGTAAATTGGGGTGGGGGGGGGAGGAGGGAGGAAAAGAGTGAGAAAAAGAAAGGAAAGAGAAAAAAATCAAAACCAAAAAGACTTCAGTGTCTAGATAAGAAAACACTATGTGTAAATGTAGTTAGACTCCTGTTCAACTTCTAAAGATGTTTCTGTTTGGGGAGTACTGATTCATCATTGACATTATCTTATTACTTTCAGGTATTAAGACCATATTGTAACATATCCAACTTGAGGATATGGGACTATTATCTCAAAGAGGACCTGGCACATGGACCAGCACATGACATTGATGTGGTTCACAAGGAGCTGAGGCAAGAAGAAGAGCAGGAGATTGTGGATGGCCCCTTGACACCTTCTATGCGAAAAATCATCAATGGTTGCTATGACAACATAGATCTGTTAGAGCCAGATGCCTGCACTTACATGCTTCAGGTTAGTATTATGACCTTTACATGTAATTGGCATTGTGGCTGCCTGTCATACTGCGACAGAAGTGTTGACCTCGGACAACATTATGACTTGTGTATGACATTTTGTAGGGGAAAAAAATTATTGTCTTAGCTCACTTTCAAATTATATATGCATGCAAAATTCACACACCCATGTGAATTTTAGCAAAAATTACTACACATAAAATTTAATTTCTCTGGGAATAGTCCACAATACTTTCCTAGGCCCCTACACAGGGCAAGGACCCACTGAACCACAGGTGGTCCCTTCTAACTAATCCAACAAAAAATTTTTCACCCCAACCCAGGCAGATAAAGGAGATTCCCGGCAGGGGACCCTCCCCCCTCCCCCAATACACTAAATTGGAACCAGATTTCAACTATGACATACGTACCGTTGTACTCTGTCACAGTGCTGTTGATATATAAACACAAACCCACGTGTAATGTAACGGAAACAGTACGTCACTACATTTATGGATCTCAGTAAATTTTGTTTGGTTCTTGATGAGAAACACAGGGTTTCGAAACTGGTTGAACCTTTTGTCTCTTCCACACAGCTACTTGCCAAGTTTTGCTCATCATTTTGTGGAAGAAGCTGCAGCTAGGACCATCAAAAATGCTCTGAAACAGTTACCTGTTATCCTCTCCGTGTGGGCTGTGACATAATTTCCATTAGGATGTAATTATAATCTGTTATGAAGACTTGTATGAAAGAAATTTTAAGAGCTGTAGGAAACGTCAATAATGAAAACTGTTCCCAGACAGTTTGGTAATTTGTTATTGATAAAATGATTCATGGAATTTAACATTAAAATTTGTATGTTCATGTGATATTAAACTTTTGAATTTGAGTTTTGATGCATGCTTAATTTGCTGTGGTGTTTGTAAATAGGAGATTCACAGGATTGAAACTGAACTGGAGCACCTTCCCAACAAGTGGAGGATGATATGGGGCAAGTTGGAGTGTCCTAAACAAGAGCAGTTGACGCGACAAGTCTCGTTTAACACTCAGATTGTGCGCTCACATGGCCGCTCCATCCACAAGCGCTCAACCATAGAGCTGCTAGTCAAGGGCAAGATGATCGGGGAAGCAGCAGCCAAGATGTTCAGTCAGCCTCACCGCTTTGAGAAGTACACTTACACTACACCGGCTTACTGTGATTACTGCTCACATGTACTGTGGGGTCTAGTCAAGACAGGTAAGTGCTCCAGCCATGTCATGTCCTTGTTGAGTATTCTTGGCATCCTGGGCAATGGGGCGATGGGGGTCTACTGACTTACACAACAATTATTGGGACAAAATAGGAAGTGAATGTGAAAAGTACTTAATGAAGTTAAGAAAATATTTTGGTTTTTACTGGGATTTTTAAGAATTATCATTTCATTGTATAGATGCAGGCTTTTGTCATTGTACAAAAAAAAAAAAAAAAAAAAAAAAAAGAAAGAAAAAATATAATTTACATGGTGTAAACTGGCACAAGAGTTTAAATGTTTACATTGATGATTGTAAACAGCTCCCAATGTAAATTAAGTGATGATCAATGGGAAACATAGTCATAGTACATTTACTTGATAGATTATAAAATTAAACATATCTGATGGCTTGCATATATGAAGTTACATGTTAAGAGGGTCCAGCATTCATCATTGTTATAAACAAGGAAATAGTCACAAAGAACAAGAACAAAATTAAAATGTTGAGTTACAATTAAGTGGATACATCAGGATGACGATTCATGATAGAAAAATTATCATCTTTTCTCAGTTTATGGGGAAAATATTGGCTGTAATCATGGTAATGCGTCGTGAAAATGCCTGTGGGTGACTTGGTAAGTTACAAGTATGTGTGTTTCAGGAACAAGGTGTGCAGACTGTGGCTACAACTGCCATGAGAAGTGTGTGCCTCATGTGCCCAAGAACTGTTCACGCCTGCAGTCTGTGTCAGAGACCAGTGCCAGTAATACTAGTATCTCCAAGGCCAATGTGGCTGAGACCACATCAGTCACAAATGGTTTGTACAAACCAATCAAATTCTTCTGTACATTTTGATACTCATAAATTAAACTGTGTTAGATATCGAGTGTGGTTAAATACTTGTATTAATTTAAATTGTCTAATATTTGGTGCTTACAAGGAAGTAATATTTTAATGATGCCAGCATCAGCTGTGAAACTGAAGAAACTGTGCAGCTGTAATGTTATTGCTTGATCAGTGCTCCTAAGAGCTGCATTATCATCCTACCTCCTGCAGTAGTTGTGTAAGCAAGCCCTTGTAACATATACTGTATATTGCATTAGCATACTTGTATGTATGTATATATGATCACTCCTGTACCTTTCCCTCCTATGGTGTAACTAGCAGTAATTAGTTGTGTCATCACAGCACTTGATTGGAATGGATATACACATATTTTATTTGAATGCATCAAGTTTTGTCTTTGTATGAATTAAGCATGGAATGTTATGGCACTATTGTATCATTTATGCCAAATTTTTGTTCAGTATAAACTACCATACTGCACCAGCATGGGAACAAAGTAAACTGTTTCTTTTATAGCACCATTATAAATATTGACATTTTATGTTGGTAATGATCATGATAGTGGCTGACATGAGGTTTACATGGAAGTAGATCACTGGAAGAATAGAAACCTAGTTTGGTTTAGAAAAGGAAGAGCTATTATAGAATGTTAGGAGAGAACCAAACAAGACCAGTGGTGGGGGACGTTAGACAGGTGCCACCCATATCAGGAGTTACAGAGCGGACCCCGTGCGATACCCAAACATGTTGTTACTGTCCCAAACTTGATGTGTCTGGGAGAGTCAAATGCACGGTCAAAGGTCATTCATACACAACCCCCTGTGGAGGTACCTGTAAACATAACAATCTGTTCCATCTCATTACATGCTCGCATTGCAACAAACAGTATGTGGGGCAAACAAAATGCCCTCTGCTGAACAGATTAAGAGAGCATTTTTATTACATCAAAAATGAAGATGTAACCCAACCATTAGGTAGACATATTGATCTACCAAATCACATTGGCATCTCTGTAGGGAGCCAAATACTGGAATACATTGAAATCCCACCTGAAACGTTAAGAACAGAAACACCGAGACTAGAAAGGGAAAGTCATTGGATTCATCAGTTATGCACCACAGAACCGTTCGGCCTCAGCGTCGTGGGTAGATAGGGACTCTTTCCGAGTCTTATGCCCCCCAAAAAAAGTAAAATAATAGGATGTTGTCTTAAATCAGACAAATTGAATACGATTACAGACAGAGAGAGAGAGAGAGAGAAAAAAAAGAAACTTCAAGGTACTTTGAAATGAATTGTTTCAAAAACCATCAGGACAAACTGGTACATGTACTAATTTCAGGCAGTGTTATGAATGTGAAAAATCACACTAAGAATTATGAAGTATCATTATTATGTGCAAGTCCTATATTGACCAATACAGTAATCCGGTGTGACTTCTTTGTAATTGTCATGACACTGAAAGCTAGATGTGCCTTAAATGTATTTAGTTACAATATGCAAGATTTCAGAAAATTGAGCTATGATAAACTGACATGTATAACTCAGGAAATTAAATACAAATTTGCCAAATTGGTTGGTAAGTTAATTTAGCTCCTATTTAGTGGGTCGAAGAATTCTAAAATCCAAATTACCCATGACCTCCCAATCTGCTGCATTTGTCCCCCATTCTGAATCCATGTACAGTGTACATACTTCGCTCTTCCATGAAAAATGGACACTCCATGTAAACCTGTAGTCTGCATATCATGCTTACGTCTATGGCTGTGGTGGGTGTGATGGGCGTGGCTTTACATGTGGCTGTGCTTTGTGTTGTGCTTGTACCATACAGCAGGGACACTGAAAGGCAGCAGTCACATCTATGACCAGTTCTCGTCACACGTTGCAGAGCATCGCACTCATGAGGGCTATTTGTACAAACGTGGTGCTCTGCTAAAGGGCTGGAAGCAAAGATGGTTTGTGCTTGATTCTATGAAACATCAGGTAAGTACTATAAAATACACTGTTGAAACTACAGTTTTATTTTAGGCGGAGAGGTTCCTTCACTTTAGGGCTTTGTTTTATTGAGGTAGCTCAATTTATGATCTTAACTCATTCCATACTATGGTCAAAGGCCTTGGTCAGTGGTTCTGGCACTGCCTTTGCGGCAGCTGCAGCATGGCTTGCCAGGCAGTGCCAGAACCACTGACTTAAGACTATAGGCATGTTGGTCCTTGAATGAAAGCTCTTTTCATGAAGAATTCAAATATGCAATTGTCGTTTTAAATCTAGGTAAATATACGGTAAAATCAGGGACTGGTATGGAATGAGTTAAAACAATCAGTCTATGCTGAAAATTTAGGGAAAATAGGGTAAAATTCTTGATGACAGATTGGAAAGACTGGGAGTGAAAGGTTGTCAAGAGGTTGTATATTGCTGTACTTCACTTTGATGGGGAAATTTTGAAAAACTGGCAGAAATAAATTGTACATGTTTGGTGTGAGTGGGTGTGGCTGGGTACTTCATATCAGTGGGAGAGGTGTCTTGTGTGACATACAGTATGTTGTCAGTAATGATCAAGTTTATGTATACCTCCTGCATAATGGGATAGACAGAATTGAGTACCATATTTTTATACTCTTAGTTTTGAAGAATGTGCAAATTTTGCCCTGTTTTCCATGGACATTAAAAAATTACAAGAGTGTGATTTAAAGAGCAGAAAATTTAGTGGTTATTATGCCACCCAGGTGATAAATCTTTGCAAATTTCAAATCTGTTTCAAAGCATACATTGCTGAAAAGACACAAAAGTTCAGTCTCTCGAGAAAGAAATTGTAATTTTTTTAAGAAACTGATAAATGCTGTTTTAGCGTGTGAAAATTAGTGCACAGGTCTGCAGAAGGTGAGAGATCATGATGCTGAATTTTGAATGAGGTAATATAAATATTTGTGTGACAGCTACGATACTATGATGCCATGGAAGATTCGCACTGCAAGGGCTTCATTGATCTGGCCGATGTGGTCTCAGTGGCTGCAATCAGGAATGTACAGGGAGCTCCCAAGAAGGCTGATGACAATGCTTTCTTTGAGGTGAGCAGTCAACACTACAGTAGTCCCTCCTTTGAAAGACCACTCCTTTGGGAGACCACTTCCTTTGAGAGACCACAGTTGTCAGGTCTTTCTCTAGTACTTTTCATGTTATTTTTACCTCCTTTGAGGGACCACCTGCTTTATGTGACTGCTAGGGCACTAGGGGCGGTCTCTCAAAGGAGGGACTTCTGTGCGACATTTGAAGAGTATACTAGAATTTGCTTGTAAGCCATGCAGAGACCTTGTGTAAACTAATGATATACTTGAATATTGAATGATTGATAACATATGCTGAAGACCATACATCAACTGATAATGTTGTTGAATATTAATTAATTGATAGTCATGCGGAAGACTGCATCAACTGATATAGAGTGCGATGTTATACACTGTGGACATGCTGGTAATAAGTCCACAAATATGATGAATGATAATGTGCTCGTCTATCAAATTTGTAATTTTTGCATGGCAGAATTTTTCAAGGACATGCATCATTATTTATTTTTTCAGAAAAATTTATGAGAGAATTGATAAATGATAGGAATGATATGCTCTCTTAATAAAAATGGTTGCAGTAAGAGGTGAGCTGTGATGGAAAAGACCTTCTGCAGGTTAGGAGTTATGTACACCAGTTTCACAGATTACATGTACATGTACTACAATCGACAAGTGGTGACCACTGCTGATAGTTGGTCAGTTGTTAACACAAGGATGGATTGAATACTGGCTACCTGTGCTTTAATGCATCACTGCATACTCCTTCATAGGTCTTGATTTGACAAGTTAGAATCTGCCTTTACAAGACCTTTAGCACAGCATAAGTATTTTATTTTCAAGACAAATATTTTGTTTGTCATCTGATTTTTTACAACACATCCCAATTACCTATATTTACACAAAAAACAAAGAAATCTTATTAAACCTTTTTTTTTCTCTTCTCTTTTCTTTAAACATACTTTATGTGCAACAACAGTTGGCCAACAGGCAGTGCCTAAATGAAGACCTGTTTTAGGTCTCCATTGGTGGATGGTGATGTAAAACAAGAATGTTTAACAGTACATGTATATATTTTGTAAAAGTGCTGACTGTTTATTTGCAGATGAAAACAAATCGACGACTCTACAACTTCATGGCACCAGATGCGCAGGCAGCACAGGAGTGGATAGACAAGATACAGAGCTGTATACAATAGCACCAGCTAAATCAAATGCACACACATGTGTACAGTAGACCTGGTTAGATGTGATACACAAGACACATGCAGCAGGACTAGTTAGAGAAAATACAAAGTACATCCATGTGTACCAAAGGAATGACTAGATGAAACGCTTGCATATGCCCAGCCAAAGGCACATAGTGCCACATTCAATGCATCAACATTAACAGATTTGGGACGTCATTTCAGTTGGAATTTGTTTTTGTGCTAGCACTTAGAAGTGACTAGGAACACAGGTGTTGTTGCTACCATTTAGTGACAGTTACAATTGTTATCAGTATGCAAGTGATGCTCTCTTCTGGTGACATGACCATGCAGTGCTGCCCTCTTGTGGGAATCCAGTTGTGCTGCCAGTTTTGCTCTCCCTCCACAAGTACACCACAAAGAAAAAGTGACTGCAAGGACTTTTAGATTAAAGAGTTGCATTGGGACAACATACATGTTAATAATTCACATACTAAGTAGTGTCCTCCTGTGCTGGGTGTGTAGACCCATCAGTAAAAGGGCATTTATAAATTGTGAACTGAATTCTGAAAGCTGTGAAAGCGATAGCATTAGGAATAGATTGACAAGTTGTACAAATGTAGCAGGTTACATTGAATTGTACAACTGAGAGTACATGGCATTTGTAATATTGGTGGGTGCTTTTTACTGCAAAGGTGTCCTTTCGTATGGTGACAAGACTTTTTTGTCTGTGTCAGCAAAAATTGAATTTTAAGTGTTGTTCAGCTGTCTTGCCACCCCTGGAATCCCATAATTGACTCTTCCTAGTGATCTGAACTTATTGGAAGAGTCGAAAATATGTGGGATCATCAGGTAGTCATGAAATGCAATAGAGATTTCATTTAATGTAGATGTTGGTAAGTGTATCAAAAGTTGCCTTGCTGGATGAAGGGTGGTGAAATTTGACTGTGGCTAACTATAATTAATTATGATAAATATCTGCTGCGTATTGGTTTGCAAGAACCAAAATATTGCCACAATAGCTGTAGTAGTGGTCATGTTCATGCCACGGCCCACTGAGACCTTGTGTATGTGAAAATTTCATGCCAATGAAAAGTGGCTGAGCAGATGAATTACACCGTGCTTACCACCCACATATACATGTACATGACAAAGTGGAGATGTTGACAAAACCACAAGTGAATTACTACACAGCAATCCAAATTGTGAAAAGGGGAGAATTGCACCAGCCAGACAACCTCTGAAGACACAAGGGAAGTTGGAAACACTTCTTTTTTTCAAATACAAAATGTAGATATTCATAAATAGTCCAAAGTTTCTTTTGTCTGAAAAGACTAAAGATGAACTTAAATGTAGACATCACAATGTTTTTTAATCATAAGCTAAATTTAAATGTAATTTGTACTCAGATCTGAACATCATATTTTAATTTGTGGTGGAAATAATCAGTAATTTTCCATTTGGCATTGTTTCTAAATTTTAAGTGCAGCTCAGTGGCAATAAAACTGTTGTGGTGGTCACCTTTAAAGTCTGTATATCCCATGCCATTAGCTTTTAGAATGTGTATCTCCCCTTCCAACACCTTTAGTCTGTATTTTCCCTTCCATTCTTTGTTGGAATACAAGGTCAGCTGATAAATCATGTCTGCATCTACAGTTTTAATATTCATTTACATATTAACCCATTTGAGGGAATCCTCGAGGCTCCAGAGTTCAGTGTTTACATCTGGAAATTTGTCTTTAGCTAAAATTGGCTGATTTGTATATTTGAAGATGGACCGTGCATTTGTGTTGGTGTCTGGGGCAAGTCTGGTTGTGAGAGTGAAAGACAAAGTGTGATCCACATAATCATAGGTGGTTGGTAAGCTTGATATTATAATGTGGTCTTAATGATACATTTGTACTATAAAGTGTGTGTTGGCTTGACAACAAAATTACTGGATTGTATCATGGACTTATGTGCAATAATGTAACACTGTTGGAAGTCTTTCGTGGTGAGCTCCATTCTTACTTGGTGTTTTGGACTAGGTTCATGCATGGAAACAATATAGTTTTGGGTTTGATCCTGTAGAGAGGAAATGTGGCAGAGCTATGGTTATATCATAGAGGTCCTATTTGAGGCTACCCTGTACAGACTGTGTACATATTTGTCATATACTGTTCATTTGCTCAAGGGCTTTTGTAGACTTACTTTGAATTGTGTTGAAGTGAAGACTGGCAGGAGTGGTGTATAGATCAATGTCTGTCAACAATTTCCTTTTACGTGGCAGTCTAGTTCGTCCTGGAAAAGACTGGCTGGCATCAAGGGTAAACACCCCTGCCTCATGGTAGACAAATATACACCAAATTAGACTTTGTTTTTAATTGTGACTTGGCATTACTTGTTTTAAACTTGTTGCTTTGGGGACCAAGGTCCTTGCGTCTCTTACTTGAATTCATATTGATATTGCATGAAAGCTTCATTTCTGGCAAATACACTTACTGCTGTGATGGACTTGCCGTCAATTTCTGCTGAAGCCTGGAGAATCTGGTTGTGTATAGTGTATATCTTATACTGCCTTTCTTGTAAAAATGAATCTCATCTGGCAGCCAAGGTGTGTATAACTACAATTTTGCCTTTCCCTTGTAATTTATTTACACCAGTATGGTTTCCAGAGTTGAGCATGTTGTGGGGAAAAATTTTGGAGTTAAAATAAACAAATGCTGTACCGTCAAAAGTTGGGAGGCTGCCAGCAGAGTTGTCACAGTGTATTGTACCATTGTATTTTGGCTGGTGTTATCATCACTGAAAGGCACAAATTTCCCTGCGTGGATCTTACATATGGAAACTTTAATTTTCTTGCTTCTTTTTGTTATGTTCCCAAAGATTTACCTGCATATGGGATCAGTTTTTTTTTAATGCCCTGAACAAAAATTTATATTACATCTTGCACACATGTTATGGTTGTCCAATGAAGCCAATACTGAATGAACTGCAGTGGGTTTTGTTCAGGACAATTCAGATTTGTTGATTGCTGTCAGCAAATTAAGCTTGAAGTTGCATCTCTTAGAACCATTTGTTGTACTTAGGCATATGTGGGGCAGAATATTGTGAAACTGTGTTTGATGGGGGGAGGTAGTTGTATTTTTATGCAAAGCAGTGTCTTTTTCTGTGCTCATCATCTGCTAAAACCTTGTTCACCAAAATTGTAAGAACAGTACCCTCTATCAATGTTTGGACAAACAGATGAGACAGAATGTAACAAACCTTGTGATTCAGAGAAAGTATAGAGGGGATTACAAGACTTTGAATTATCACTGCTTCATTGTGACCACTGCCTCTGGAAGTGTGGATTTTGTGGATAATTCGTCATAGCCACAGGTATACTGTTTGCTAGTGTAGATACAGAGGGAGCCAGCTATTGGACAAGTGACTTTGATGAAAGGCATTGATTTTTATCACACTCCCTTTGTAAACTTGTGTTTTTGTTTGCGTAAAAAGTATGCATCCCACATCTTGTATATTTGTATTACACTGTTAGTGATTGTCAAAACAGAATGGACTTTTAATTCATAAGTTGCATGTTGACAGTTACAGCTGTTTTTTTTTTTTTATGCAACAATAGGTAATTGATGCATGTCCATCAGATGGACCACCAAGCATGGGCAGAGTATTGTAAACATTATTACTTTAGTACATGCTGGGCTTGCTGCTTTGTGTGTTTGAATCAGACCCCTGTTCCCAGTTGGCAATTTTTGCAGCAAGTCCAGTCGCTCCTACCTCTGCATAGGTGAACCATGGTACACACAACTGCAATCATGAACAAAAATGGTAAAGTATAAAATGTAAGGAAATAAATGAACCCATTTCTGGTCAGAGTACAACGGAGTCCGTATCTTTCCTTGGCACTGGTTAGGCCAATCCTGTCAAACTTCTGTCACGGAAAGTTATTGACCTAGGGCGTGCTGTCATGAATGGTCTTAAATACAACTCTCTGCAAAAAGTGTTTTCTAGTAAGAAGAAATTAGTAAAAACATTAAGGCAGACCACAAGATACATCTGGGCACTTTTGGGCAATTTGAGCAGGAAAGAGTTGTGTTGCAATGCTAGTCGTAGAAACAGACTGTGGTTTTACACGAGATGGCAGTGGGCTAAGCTGTCACTGTTGGTAAATGAAATCAAACCTAGAATAAAAATAATGTGCATATTTATTATACTAGATTATCACTTGGACCGCAGGGTGTTCATTGTAAGTTGATACTGCATAGTCACATTGAAAAGTGTTAATATTTCTGTAAAAAAAAAAATAACAAAAAACAGGGTTCTGACATGAAAGCTTGTCGCTGAAGAGGACATGTACATTGAGAAGTGGATTGAAGTAGGATTGTAGAAGTTTCATTCGCCATGGTTACCATTCGTTGCCAAACAAAGTGGAGGAAAAGTGCCTCACTTTATTGTACACAAGAGGTCAAGTGTGCTAGTGTTCTTATTTTTGGTCGGTGTATTTGAGTGTACAGAGATGTTGATGCTAAATTGTAAATAGACTGCTTCTATGTACCCACAGAACTCAGAGTATAAATTTCTACACAGGGTTCTTTTTATTAAGTTATGTGCATATTAAATTATGCAGCCTTTAGTGTTAATGGTAAAAGAAGCAAAAGAGTTGACATGACTGTAGTTCAGTCTTGCCCGTCAGCTCCACATCAGTCACAATTCAACAATCCATACATACATATCTTGTGAGAAAGTATTTCAGATTTGCAGGAGAAAGGTGGTCAAGGGGAGCTTAAATTTTAGGAATACTTGGATAGGATTTACAGGGTTCATACCCATTGGGTCAATGCAAAGAAAAAACTAAAAATTCAGGTTAAAAATCACGGGAACCTGACATGTAAATTTGTTATGCTTTCTTCATAATTCAACTCAAAAATAAAAAGTCAAAACTTTCACATCAATTACACAGATATGCTAACAAGTTAAATAGATTGAAACTTGGTCAAAGGAAATGACAATCCAAAACTATGGAAAGCATTAATCAAAGAATGGCTTGGCTTTACTGTTGGTGCCAACGTATTCTTTTCACAAGATTTGAATTGTGTGTAATGTTGAGATGGGTGTGGCAGGCTTGAGTGATTGACAGCTGCTTGGCAGGCTGGTGATACAATGGATACAGGCTCTGCCCACATCATGCAGCTCATCCGTGTCACCAGCAGGGTTTCTATACCAATGTATTATATGGAGAAATAAAGAAATATACCCAGAAATGAAGCTGGTTGTCATTAGTATTGGACACTTGTCCTGTCTGAACATTGCGACTCAAATCAGTCACCCAGGTGTCAAATTTTGGTCAGCTTTGGTGTTATCACTTTAACTTCTCCTTCACAGAAATATTGCAGATATGAGCTTTAAGGATAGCATACTCCATGGTAACCAGCTTCCTGATACTAAACGCATTCCAAAACAAGAGGATCATGAATTCCTCACTGGAATATGCTTTTACAATATTGCAATACATGCACTGTAGTCTGTATAGCTATATACATGTACAGTGGTAACACTCAAGCATTGGTTTCTGAGAAGTCCAAATTGTAAATACAATAGTGCAATACATGCACTGTATTGCCATATGTATTTATACAGTGGTAGCACTCGCGTTTGTAAAGTTTGATATCCCATAACTTTGTCAAAAATTAACATATCCACATTATTTTTGCAAACTTTCATTGTCTAAAGTCCAACTATATTCTGATAAAATTTTAAGCAATTCTGTTTAGACGTTCTGGAGAAAGTCGAAAATAGCCTGAATACACAAAAATTCATGGGAAAATTGCAGCGCCACCTGGTGGCCAAAATAAAAACTAGGTGACCCTATGTGCAATATCCCAGCAACTGGCCAGGTAGTTTCCGAGACTAGGAATTTTTTTTTCTTTTCAAAAAATAAATTAAAAAATTCATCAAAAATAGAAACATTTTTGCATCATCATCTCCTTTGCAAACTTGGTAGAGGTCCATCTGGGCAACATCCATGTGCAAAATTAAAACATTCCATGCAGCGCTTTTTGAGAAGTCCTAAAATGTAAATACAATAGTGCAATATATGCAAAGAATTGCCATATATACATATACAGTGGCAGCACTCGCTTACAGTCGCAAAGTTTGATATCCTGTTACTTTGTCCAAAATTAACATATCCTCATTACTTTTGCAAACTTTTATTGTCTAAAGTCCAACAGTATTCTGATAAAATTTTAAGCAATTCTGTTTAGCCGTTCTAGAGAAGTCAAAAATGGCTTTAACACAAACAAAAAAAAAAAAAAATGGAAAAAAATGCAGCACCACCTGGTGGCCAAAATAAGAACTAACTGACCCCAGGTGACCTTCACCAGTTGCCTTTTATGGGTGACTGCCTGTCTCAAGTCAGGAGTGAAATTTGTTTCTTCACATTAGTATTAGCAAAGAAATGTTGATGCTTTGGCAAGTCTGGAATCTCTTTGCTGTCATTGGGTTTGGAATTAATGAATATGGATCATGTTTTTCTGTACTATTATGTGCAATATCCTAGCAACTGGCCAGGTAGGTCTTAACACAAGGAAATTTTAAATTTTTTCAAAAATAAATTAAAAGATTCATCAAAAATAGAAACATGATTGCATCATCATCATCTCCTTTGCAAACTTGGTAGAGGTCCATCTGGGTAACATCCATGTGCAAAATCAAAACATTCCATGCAGCGGTTTTTGAGAAGAAGTCGAAAATGTAAATACAATAGTGCAATATATGCACGAAATTGCCATATACATGTATACATATACAGTGGCAGCACTCGCTTACAGTCACAAAGTTTGATATCCCATAACCTTGTCCAAAATTAACATATCCACATTACTTTCGCAAACTTTTATTGTCTTAAGTCCAACTGTATTCTGATCAAATTTTGAGCAATTCTGTTTAACCGTTCTAGAGAAGTCAAAAATAGCCTTAACACACAAAAATTCAGGAAAATATCTGGGAAAAATTGCAGCACCACCTAGTGGCCAAAATAAGAACTACTTGACCCCAGGTGACCCTACGTGCAGTATCACAGCAATTGGCCAGGTAGTTCTTGAGACCAGGAAATTTTTAATTTAAAAAAAAAAAAAGAAGCAAAAAATAGAAAAAATTATTGCATCATCATCTCCTTTGCAAACTTGGTAGAAGCAACATCCATGTGCAAAATCAAAACATTCCATGCAGCGGTTTTTGAGAACACAAAAATGTGACAAGTCTAACGACAGGTGGACGGACAAAGGATGCAAACAGATTCTATAAGCTCTGCTGACTGACAAGTCAGCAGGGCTAAAAATCGTGGACTGTCTTATTAAAACTGGGAAAGGGTTAAACATGCACAGCATCCAAATCCAAATCCAATCCTACCTTCAATATTTGTGTGTGAATGATACAATCTAGTGATGGCAAAATGTATATTCTAGACCCAGGTCAAAGTTCCGGGTCACAAATTAACAAATTTTCATCACCCCAGGATTAGAAAAATGTGAAAATTTGGGTACACTTTTTTCAAAACTCCCTTATGGTTTTCCCACCAACAAACTTCCCCATTTTTTCCTCTTTCTCTGGAGTCTCTTTTGTGGCTTGTTTTCTGGGGGACGTGGTTGTGCATGCTTCTGTGACACCTGCCTCCTTGGCAAAATTGAATTTTCAGCAAATCAAAAATCTTAAATGTAATTTGATCTCCTTTATTTGGTCATATTTCAGTCAACTTTTACATACACATGTGTTCACTTGTTTGAAAAGAAGACAAATTTAAACCATTGATTAATGTGTTAAATTTTCAGTAATTTGGTATTGGCAAGTATACTCACCTTTTGACCCAGACACAGAGGTCTGGGCAAATGCTGGTTGAGTTCAAAACTAACAACATTTTTCATTTTTGGTTTCATGTCATTAGAGCAACATACAACAGCATTGCAGAAGTTAAATTTCTCCACAAAGTGTACTTGACCAAACTTCCATATACAGGAAGCACATTCTTTTTAATGAGTATTTTTATTTACTTGTTTCTTTATTCAAAAATACATGTTTATTCTTATTTCATTTATTTATACTGTTATATTTATTTATTATAATTTTTTGCTGCCAATATAATTTCCCCACTTGCAAATTGTAAGATTATTTGTCATTAGTCTATGTTGTGATTGCCTGCTAAACAGACTGTTGTTCCACGTATCTGGCTGTGCTCCACGGATATGTGGAGCGCCCACACAGTAACGATAATGTAACTTAGACTGTCTTAGCAGGCAAATGCTGTGCCAGCACTGCTGTTTCTATGGGGCAGGGTCAAGTTGGCAATAACAAATATATGGCAAGTGGAAAATGTAGTTCATCTCAACGCCAAGCACTAGTTTCAATCACTTACTGTTGACAATGGTCAGGTTGAGTAGTTCACAAACTGGTTGAATTTACATTTCATTTGTACCGGCTACAATCTCTCCGGACAGACTGTATAGGTTTGCAAGACCACACTTTGGGGAAAATGAAGTCTATTTTTTCACTCACTCACTCACTCACTTACATGTCTTATAAGGCAACATGTGAGTTGCAGAAGGGGTGGTCTTATGAACCTGGAATCACTCTATGTACATGTTATTACCTCTTAAAATGCCAAATTTTGGACTGAGTCAACAGCTTTTATCAGCGTGCATTGCGCCCAATGCACCCCGAGAAAAGCTGTTGACTTGGGATATTTTCTGTGAAACTATAGACATGCTGGTACTTGAATGAAAGGTCTTGTTACAACAAATACGAATCTGAGATCCTAATGATAAGTCAGACTAGTTTGACTTTAGACGTGATTGGCACTGAAAGAGTTAAAATTCTAAAAGACCATTAAAACATTTTATGCTAAGCTTTCAAACATTTTACCTACAACAGTTTGAAATGCAAAAAAATGTAATGTAATATAATTTTTCCATAAGTGTAGCTGCATACCTGTCAACATCCTTTTATGAGAAAGAGAATTTTTTGCTTGCATAGGAGAGATTTTATATTCAATAAAGAAGAATTACACAGACTTTTATTGGGAATAGTCAAAACTGACCAAAATTTCAAATGAAAAGTCTCACAAGCAAGGCAAAAAAAAAAAAAAAAAAAAAAGAAAAGAAAAATGTCAGACTCCTGCCAAATGAGGACAACTTGATAAGTATGTAGCTGCAGATGTCTACACTGCTTTCAGTTTAAGGTCCTTAAGTCCACAGTACTGCCACACTGGGTTGAAAGCCAGTTCAAATTGGTCTCTTTATGATTGACTGCACATTATCCTGAAATATCATTCTATGATTTTTTTCTTCATCTCTTTTTGTTTTTGATTGTAACCATAAGTCCACAAATATCTATCTGCAGAGAAAGACCAGTCAGTGTCCATGAATCTGCAGATATGACACTTTTCTGCACAAAAGATTATGCCCTGAGAGGCTGCTCCACAAATCTGTCGTGGGACCAGGTCACAGTTGGCTGGTGCTGCCCTCTGGTAGTTCTACCACAATCTTGCCCACGTTACTTCTCTGGTACATGTACTGCAAAGTAAAGTACATGAATATATATATGTACAACATAGAGAGAGAGAGAGAGAAGATATATGTACATATATATTAATTTCACACCATATACTTTTCTAAAGCATGTTTCAGTACTATTTATATGATTCCTTGCCTCTTCAGTAGCTTTTGGTTCTCTTCTTGGACCAGGGCTCTCAGAGGTAATTGGGCATAAGAAGTATCTAGCTGGCATGCTTTTTCCCCTGGCTACTAACACTGTTTCTTGGAGTGCCAAAATAATGAGGATAATTGTCAAGACACTTTTTTCTTGATAACAACTTTCAAGCAGAGCTAGAATATAGAACCTATATGATCTTGTGGTTCACTCTAGAACCCAGGAAACTCCCACCAATCACGACCCAGCTATTTCAGGTAAGAAACAAACCAATGCATACAATAAATGAAATAGCAAGTACTGCACCTCGGGACAAGTAATTTGCACACAAACTGATAGGGTCTACCAAGGAGGGTAGAGCCCTCCTTGGGTCTACAGAGTCCCTAAAATGGGATGCTGTAAGAGTTCTTATCTCACTTACCTCCTCACATGCAAAACTTGCCAGAAACAATATGTATGACAAACACAAGGCCCACTGAAGGATAGGCTTTGTGAACACTTTCGTTATATTAATACAACAACACAACCACTGGGAAAACATTTTTTTGCCAAAACAAATCACAGTGGACTCTCCCTGACAGTCCACATTTTAGAGTGCATCCAAATCCCACCCACCACCCTCCCCCAAGATTAGCAGGGACCTCAGGCTAACAAGGGTAAAGCACTGGATGCATCAGCTTGACTCCACAGAACCATTTGGCCTTAACATCATGGGTAAATGACCTTTCTTACTCAGTCTCATCCTCAAATTTGATTGTCTCAGCTCATTTTTCCATGAATAATGCCACTCTTTTTCAACATAGAGATGTATTAAAAGTTGTAAGACTGACACAAAAACCTATAAATAGGAAAGGTAGATGTTTTCCTGTTTCTCTGGACAGAGGATCTCAACAGAATCTCCCACTGTTCTTTACCAGCCCAGCTATGAGCACCAGCTGACCCATCTGTGCCAGCTCACTCTTTTTCCATATTTGGAGACCAGTTATTTCCTATAATAAAGCTGGATGGAAATTTACTGGTTTTACATACATAAATCACAGTTGAGCTATGATGTGACGTAAACAATAGCATGTTGTTCACATTAGCAATGGCACAGAGCTACACTGTACTATATATGCAGGGTGTCCAAGCACTGTGGACAGTTGCTCACTAGTTCCTGAAGAGGTGAAGACACATCCAAAACTGGTTGAATCTGCAAGTGTTACTGTCTGTCCTTCACGACACTTGCCTAGTCATAAAGCTCTCGTTTCTGTAAGTATCTATACTTCATTTGATTGTGTTTAATTCCACACTTTCATCTGCTTCTCCTGCACTCATGTTCCAATGAGTGTTTTACATGACTAGCATCAGAAAAAGGTTAACACTTTCCAGTCAACATCGACATATGTATGGATTCATACAATTATCCCTTGAAGTCAATATCCACATATATGCTGAGATACATCTGGTTTCCATAGCAACCACTAAAATTAGTCTCCTCCATCATTCTGAAGATAGAAAGTGTATTTTTACAAACAAAATGGCCAAAATTACTCATAAAACTATGATAGTAAATAAATTTCACACACTTTCCTATTTTTTATGTATTTCAATCAATAAAGTACATTTTAAAATAAAATTTTGACAATTTTTGTAAAAATATGGTTTCCCTGGCAACAACATATCATGTCAACGTTTACTGGCTCTCATAAAAACAAACCTGTAGGATAAATGATCCCAGATCCAACAAGTATTTTAGTAAATAATTAATGCTACCATAAATATATATAAAAACAACAACAACATTAGTAGGGTTGTTGGTGTCATATTTTGCCAAAAAACCATGAATAATCAGCAGACACATGCTCAGCTTAAGGGATGGTTCGTCATTTTCACAAGCATACCAACAGTATGCCGGGGAGGGGGAAGGGTTAATGGTGGCTTACTCTTTTCATATTGTAATCAAATGATGACTAACTAATCACAAACAAACACTGTAATTGCCACTGTAAGCCCACTAAATCTTGTCCACACATTTACACTTCACATAAAATCAAAACTACAACAGATTTTTTTGTTTGTTTGGCAAATTCTGTTCCCTCAATGTCAATTTACCTGGGAAGTCATCCTTTCTAAATGTTGGAAAGCGCTCTTTCTGGGGAAGGGAGGGGGTAATGAGTACTCTGTGTATTCTCCTTAAAATTTTGAAAATGTTGAACCATTGGCATTTATTCTACACTTACCCACCTCTTTTAAGGTTTTATAGTTATACTGTTTAAAACACAGGTCCACAATGGAGGCTCCTACTCAACTGGAAAGTGCCTGGGACACTCATTAGGGCGAATATGGTATTTCTCCATATTACCTGCTTCCACACTTCTGTCCTGTGTGTTAATACTTACCTCTACAGCATTGTTGATGGCATTTAGACCCACAAATCTGCCACTCTGTGTCTTATCCCCAAGATCCACAATACTTTGCAGAGTATTGTCATTAACCATGGTTATCAATTTTTGGAAGTGCTCTGCAAAATATTGATGATAGTGGAACAGGAGGAAACCTCGCACACTGGCAGACTTTGTCAGCAACTGGAACAAATAACATATTCATGTTTGTGTAACTAAGTTTAGCTTAAATATACAACTATCCAACTAAATTATAGCTAATACATATATATGTGTATGTATATATTCTACATACATACATACATACATACATACATACATACATACATACATGTACATACATACATACATACATACATACATACATACATACATACATACATACATACATACATGTACATGTATGTATATATTATACATACATATAAACACATGTTTAATGTTTAATATCAAAAGCACTTATCATTCTGATTCATAGTAAATAGCACCCATTTTCTCATACTTTGATAGGTATTATAGCTGTAATTTTAAATGCCAATAAAAAGGATTAATTTACAGGTTGTCACTAGCATTGTATTTGAAAAGCCTTTTTGATAAGAAGCATACATTCACATAAATCAATCAATAAATATTTGGTTCCTATATTCCTCCTTATGAAGTGATTTTTTCAAATAAAGATTAAATGTTAACAAATTCAGATACCTGAGATATTAGGAAACTGAATTATGAGCTACCAGTTGACAAAGAAGACAGAGTACAGCCCACACATAAGTTCACCTCCATGTGCGCATTATTTTTAAGCATGCTTAAACATGCTGGCATAAAATCTGGCACATGCGAGAAAAAAATTGTATCATCAAATGCTCATGCTCAATAACCAAATATGGTAGAAGCATCTGGTGACTCGCCATTGGCACAATGTGTTTGGTTATGCACATGTGCAAGCACTGCACGGCAAACAACATTCCCAGTTGGTCACAAAGTGGGCACAGTGCGTGGTGCAATTGGCAATGAGCATAATATGTTTGGCTATAAACATAACATGCCTAGCCATTCGCCATATGTGTTCTGTCCATGATATGCCAGTGGCATTGGTTTGCAATTTCTCGCCTGGCTCTACTAGCATGCACTCATGTGCTAGCATGAGATTTTTGGCATGCAAGCACACATTTTAAAAATGGCAGCATAAAGGGAACTTATGTGTGAGCTGTACTGTAACTGTGACAACTGTGTCACACGTGAATACATGTAGCACCAATCCAAGATCCTAATACATGTACATACCCCACCACAAGGTGTCACTTGTACTCCGCGTATTACCAAGTGCTAGGGGGATCAAGCAGAGTCAGGTAGGGCAAGCTTTCCATGAGTATCAAACACTTTCAAAGTCACTCCCTCTTTTACCACTTAAATTCAGACTTTTACACCACAATCCTTGTTTATAATGATAAAACACTAGGTTGTATTTTCAGCTACAGTTGGAAAAGCTAGAGAGTTACCCATACACATGATAAAATACTTTCGCTATTTGCCAAACAATCACAGTGCTTCTGTCCTACCATGTTATGCTTTTAGTGGGTCACACTTCAGATGAAACCCATTTGATGGGTACTTTAGTAACAACTTAGGTGGGTCTGATCTGACCTACTCAAGCTTGGGTAGGTTATTTGCTGAAATTATTCTATCATAGTAGTTGAGTAATTTCATTGCTGTGGCATTGTTGCAGACCATGCATTGTTTTGCAACTCTCTAGACTTAGTTGTGGTAAGTTCACTTGTCAAACCAGAAGTAGCTGATGGCACTCCTTTCCCGCCGCTATATTATGTAGAAATGTATTCTGCACTGCAGTAGTTGTGGCGCAATAATGTATTCATGGCCTTATCATGCTTGAAATCATTGTACAAATCTTCTGCTAACTCCACAACACCATTTGAGCTCCGAAAGGTAAAACTCTGTGTAAAATAAGAACTTTTCCTATGATAGACTGGGATCCCATGAAGGTTGAAGGTGAGCAGTGTCAAAACTCTGCATGGAAGGGCATCAGCAGCCTGTGTCCCACCCTTGCCCCACCCTTGCTTTGCCTGGACAGGACTCTCAGCTGCCGATGTCCTTCCATGCAGAGTTTTGCCACTGCTCACCTTCAACCCCTCATGGTACATGTATTTAAGACTCACTTAACACTTTTCCTTGGTGTGGGCTGAGTGCCCAATCACCATCAAGGAAAGCTGTTGACCTGGGGCATTTTACCTTGATAGGTCTCATTTACACATTGTTTTTCATCACAATTGAAATGAGTCACAACACAGAAGTAGATGCCATTTCAGGACCACATGGTTTTGGCTGAATTAGGAAGAAAGGGTTAATGATAAAACATGTACAGCATCTACCACGACAAAAGCTCACTTTTGCGGGAAGACCGGCCATCCTGAGAGGAGTCATGCCTGACTGGCTCTCGTATCCGGATATAAAACCTATCACCAACAATCTGCCATGATTGGCTAATCTACAAGCACAATAAAATATCATCATCATCTTCATTACGATTGCAAAAAATGCAAAGTTAAACAGGTACATAAACAGTATTGTATGAGAGACAAAAATTTCATACATATACCCTTGAGCTCATTACCTAAATAAACCAAAGAGAAGTTTTCCATTTTGGTGAGGCTACCACAAATACACATGTAACCATTTGACTTTCTTTTTGCTGCCATGCCCTTGCCTGGTACTTTTTTCCCACATAATTTCACCTGTACTGTTAATCTCCAATATCATTGTGATTGGGTGTTGAGCATGATATTTTTAAATGATGTACAAGTTGTACCTGGTTGCCATGGACACTGAAACATCTGTCCATGGTATTTGCCAAATAACTCTACAATCTTAGCTCATGTTACCAGAGGTTGCCCCTTTGAGATTAATGTTACTTTTGATCCACCTAAGTTCGATACTATTATTTTCAAAAAAGACCAAAATATAGAATGTATGTTGCTTAAAAAAATCTCACAAAAGAAAAATTGGGAGTGTAGGATTTTGAGCGTAAAATCACCCTGATAAGTTAATTTTAAATCTCAGATTGCCCTAGGTTATATCATTGAAGATCCAATTTTTCAAATGTTTTGTTCAATACTCCCCTCCATACACACAACTTGCCAGCTTCACAGGCTCAACTCAGTCACTTCACTCTCTCGTAAATTCTCAGTTATTTTAATATTTTGTATGTTGGCAACCCTGCAGGTACATACCTGTCTAAACATGTATCAAAGATCTCACCCCCAATAGACTCATAGACAACATCAATCCCTTTCTGAAATGAAGAACCACATCTCAGTGATGCAATACAATGTGGAAGTAGTATTAAATCTTACTGTTGTCTGGATTATTGTTCCTTATAGAAACAAGTTTATACCAAAATTTTGTTTTCTTTTTACCTTGTGGCCCATTTCTAGAGGCCACCCATAAAACATGCGGATACATATTTTCAAGACAGATGATATTTGATTTTATATTTAACAACAGTGAACAGACAGACCAAAGGAAACAATTATTACATGTATGCTTACCTATTTAAAACAGGCTGTCACTGCAGTTTTCTCTCTTCATACATTTCACAGTACATTTTGCTGAGGATAATTTTAAAGATCTTCTCAACATGAAGAGAAAATAAACCGACAGGAAGATGATAATTACATCATTTAAATTTGCAGGTAATGAGTTACTTTAAACCACTTTGATAGACCATTGGTCACACACTGAACATTATATGACAAATGCAAGACTGTTTCTGGCTGGTAGAAGGTGTAGTCTTTATCCTTTCCCCCTTATACTGGCCAAAACTGGTTGGTGGTCAAATGTCTTCTGCTTTACAGTTTTTGATTACACGTAATTTCAACATTAATGAAAAACAATTTGAATGAGAACTGTAGATGAGTCATGCCAAGATACCATACCCAAGGTCAACAGCTTTCCTTGGCATGGTTTGGGTGCTTATCATCCAACCCATGCCAAGGAAAGCTGTTGACTTAGTCTGGATTCAAGGGGGAAAGGGTTAATCACCAAGTGCCTTGCCACTGTAAATCATGGACCTAAGTATGAGGACTGCATAAGGATCAAAATTCAACTTACAGGGTATTCCTTCTTGAGAACATCTCTCAAGTTTTCTTTTTTGTAGTTAATTGGTCTATCACATCCAATTGACTGCAAAAAGTAAGCAAAAATCATTACACATATACTGCTAGGACTATGGTAAAGGCAAATTCAAACAGTAAAGGACTAGAGCGACTCTAGAAATCACATCTAAAAACATGCGCATACACATACAGGCACTCAAGAACATGGTATGATATGCTGGTAATTTCTCAAGGTTGAGATCGTATTCAACCAGGCAAAGCTACTTCAGTTCTAGACCAAATATCAGATATATGCATTCCTAACATAATAATATACATGTAGTTAGTTGATTGCAATGCTTGGCAGAATCAGATGTCAGGGCCTTATAGGAAAACAGTGTACACTAAATCAAGTTACCCTGGTTAAATAAAAGCTCTTTTTCTTTGACTTTGAATCTCTGCGCAAAAGGTGGAACTACAAATTCAAAATTGCTGTCCTAAAGACAAGTGTTTATTTTTTTTTCATGTGTAAAGTAGTATCTGTCGCATTCAAATCAGAGAAATAGTTTTAGAGATACAGCATGTATATCCATCTGAAACTTCCATTTTGGTGCTCATACCTATTGTCTTAAATCAATGTCTAAAGGTTAATATGCTGCATTGACTACCATGTTAACATTTAAAGTCCACTCCCTTTTAATTTGTTGATTTCGTCATATTGTACAGGGACCACACCTTGTAAATTTTGCCATGTAACAGACAACATACATGCATATAAAATATCTCAAAATGAACAAAATTATTCCAAACTAGTAAAACCTTACCTTAAATATGGCTAATTGGAAGAGAATATTGCTATGTATAGTTAACAACTTTAGAACTGCTTAACCCTCTCAAGGGCAGATATTAAACACTCACACCTGATACACTTACAGTGCACTATGATATTTTTCATTTTAGTATTTTAGATGGGCCTTTCCCCAATTGCAGTCACCTTGTGGTGTATCAACTTCAGCTTGAGGTGATGCAAACCCCAAAATAGAAAATGTTTTTGTTCTTTTGGAATTTTATGTTATTTATTATTGTACAAAATTTTGAAGTGTTATTTCTCGCACAAGTTAGAGTAACAGTTGATTTTTTTCTCTTTGCAATTTAACATGATGGTCAATGGACCATGATGACCTCTCAAGCATTAAAACAGACAATGTGGAACTAGAACAATATAGCATGATGTGTGTGTGTGTGTTTATATGTGTGCATGCATGCACACATGTGTGAATTAACCCATTTTATAATCTAATTCACTTTCATCGTTGAATGTAACGGCACTACTCTTTTAGGATGAGCATACATTTGTATATGTCAACAAATGTAATTTAAAGGTGCTTTGTTTGCATACAAGAGATTAAATGTACCTTCAAGAATTCAACTTTGTCATCGGATGAACATGTCCCAATTACATGACATCCTGCATTTTTAGCTATTTGGGTCTGAAATTGAGAAAACAAAAAATCATGTTTAGTATAGTGCACAATAACTTCCCCTCTTCAAGCCTGTGATACAATTTTGTTTTGAAAGCAACAAAAAATATAGGTTATTGGTAAATAATCCAAATTAATCTACAAAGACTTCTTAGACTTTCAAATATCTTTTGCATGTATCATCTGTTGGGAACGATAGAAAAAAAATAAGCCGAGGACCATGGATCATTTTTCAAAATGGCGACCTATAATAAGTTTGATTTTTCACATTCATAAATTTGAAATGATATTCAAGCATTAAACAAAAATATACTGAACCCCAATGAAAAGTATCCACATGCCAATTTTGAAGTATTTTATTGTTTATACTTGAAACATTTCATACCTAGACGTGCTTAGAACTTAACAAAGCATTCACTTTTCTGGCGTAAAAATAATGTCACGCTCTACCGACATTAACGTCACTTACAGGCAAAAAATGTCATTAACTGCCCTAATTGAAAGTCACACAAATTTTTCTGTTCAATATGGGATGTGGCCACCTCGAGCATCAACACATGCTATACATCTGCGGCGCATACTGCTGACCAGGGTTTGAATTCTGTGTTGGGGAACATTATTCCATTCTTCCTGCAGAGCTTGGATCAGCTGGTTTCGGGTAGTAGGCCTAGGTGTCCTCCGTTGAATACCTTGGCCTAACTGATCCCACAAATGTTCAATAGGGCTCAGATCGGGTGAGAACGCTGGCCATTCCATGACATTGATGTTGTTCTCATTGAGAAAGTTCATTGTTAATCTTGCAGAGTGTGCACGTGCATTGTCCTGCTGAAAGATCGCCAGATCTTGATGCTGCTCCATAAATGGGACCATGTGCGGCTCCAGCACCTCATCAATGTACCGCCTAGCATAGAGGATCCCTTGAATGACCACTAGGGGTGTCCGGTAGCGGTTGCTGATGCCTGCCCACACCATGACAGAGGGTCCACCCCATTGATCTGCCTGACGGACACAGGCATCTGCATATCTCTCCCCAGTCCGGCGCCACACACGTTCTCTGCCATCTGCTCTGCTGACACAAAAACGGGACTCGTCAGTAAAAAGGACGGTATTCCACTGCTGGCGAGTCCACCTGGAGTGTGCTCTACACCACTGCAGTCGTCTTTCTCTTCTGGGTTGGGTCAGCAGGTTACCCCTGTAAGGTCTTCTGGCTGTTAGGCCACTGCTCCTCAGTCGCCTCTCCACAGTAGAACTACTGACAGGACGGTGATTCACCCCTTGAGTCTCACGGGCTGTTTGGGCTGCTGTACGGAAACGGTCTCGCAGGTGCATCAGCCGGATGTGACGGTCTTGGCAAGGTGTTGTCACTCTTTCTCGGCCAGGCCTAGGCCGATCATCTACGGATCCAGTTTCTTGTTGCCGTTCAATTAGTCGTTGGATGGTGCGCCGAGTACACCCCATTCTTTGTGCGATTTGAGTGATTGGGACTCCACCCTCTGCAAGCCCCAAAGCATGGTGTCTTTGACCTTGGCTCAGACGCGGCATGATCGCCTCAACACACCTGAGACCACTGGCTTTTTTCTTGGCTGAACATCCCTTTTTAAAGCCACTGAAAACATCAGGTCATTTTAGCCATCCAATAGGAGTGGTGGTCAGAAGCCATATTCGGTGCACAAAAGTCACATGCATTATGTAACAACCCAGCAAAAGTTAAAAAGTTGTCCTGAATGACCCTGATGTAGGCTCCAAACCATGCATATATGCACACACAGTACTTAGTAACTTACAAAATTAATGTGTTAATTTTTTTATGTGGATACTTTTCATTGGGGTTCAGTATATTTATCAAATATGATATGCTTATACAACCAATTCCATACTCATTACAAGATCACAACTTCAGATCTGCCGAACATGTGCATTAAATGTATGAAACTTAATCTTATGGCATAAAAATATTGGCTTCTGATAGTGAATTTGGAATGAAAAAAAAATCAGTGTTCTTTACTGTATAAATATATTAGTGTCTGACGCACTTACTGCAAATTGCCCTGTTCCTCCTGCAGCAGCTGAAATGAGGGAAATATTTACTTTTATTGACTTGATAATATGAACACATGTACGGTAATACAATACCAACAATAAAGATAACAAATGCTATTGACAATTTGATTAATACCAAAAAATTATTGTTTAACATATAATTGCAACATAGTTCAGTTTTCCAAATCAACATATATTGAGATTGGAAAATGCATATATGTGTATCCTATGAACATGAACATAAAAGTAGGATGGCAAGTGTCAGAAATTAAATGAGTGATCACTGTATACCGGCTCAAGATATATATATATATATATATATATATACACACACACACACACACACACACACACACACACACACACACACACACACACACACACACACATATATGATTAAAAGGCAATCAGAGATTGTTGGATCCATGCCCCCTTTGCCTCACTTATAACCTTGCTAATCACAGGTCTCATTTTGGAACAAGTGTACTCAACAAAAATAGGCTATCAGCGTGACCCAGATACTCGACCTAGTGACCTACTTTATGCATGACACACTCTTGTGTCCAAATACATAGGTGTGTAAAGTTTCATGATTCTAGGTCAATGGACAACATAATTACAGCCTGGGCATTAAGTGTAATGAATTTTCATATGAATGTATCACCATGACCCAGATACTTTACCTAGTGACCTCTTTTTTAATGACACACCTTTATGTTGAGATATATGTGTGCGTGAAGTTTCATGAAACTAGGTGAAGTAGTAAAGGCATTACAGCTCAGACACAATTTGACAAGAATATGCTACTGTGACCCAGATACGGGACCTAGCAACCTACTTTGTGACACTCTTATGTTCAGATGCACCTGTGTGTAAAGTTTCATAAATCTAACTTGAAGGACAACAGAATTACAGCCCCGAAATGAAGGTTATATAGTTTTACATGATTGCATCATTATTGCCCCAGACACTTGACCTAGTGTCCTACTTTTGTTTAATGACACACCTTTAGGTCAACACGTGTGTGTGTGTCAAGTTTCAGGAAACTAAGTTAAATAGTAAAGCAATTATAGCCCGAACACGATTTTATAAGGATATATCACTGTGACCAACATACTTGACCTAGTGACCTACTTTTGATACAAGACACACCCTTATATATAGATACATCTGTGTGTAAAGTTGTATTGATCTAAGTTACATAGTAATGGAATAATAGTCTGGACACGATTTTACAAGAATATGTCACTTTGACCCAGCTACTTGAGCTAGTGACTTAATTATGGTACATGAAACGCCCTTATGTCCAGATGCACCCGTTTGTAAAGTTTCATCAATCTAAATTGAAGGACAAGTGAATTATACCCCAGACATGAAAAGCAGACAGACACACGGACGTATGGAAAAAGCCCCTCTGGTAGGAGGGGGACACACACGCACGCACGCACGCACACACACACACACACACACACACACACACACACACACAAACATGGGCCTGGTGCTCTGCTGACTTGCAATGTGTAATAATTACATTACATGTAATGTGCAATAATATTAAGACTGGAACCAAAACAAGAACAGGTGGGTGGGTAAACTAATGTATTTAATGTTTGATTTAGAATGCAAAGCTCTTGTGAACTCAACTTTATAAGCTAGGTGACCTGTAAATAATAGGTTGCAGTCATCCATATTCCAAAATATAATAATGTTGGACATAATCTATATACCCTATCAATTTGGAATTACTTTTCGAGGTATTAAATTTGATCTTGTTTAATATATTTTGGCTTATAATTTTTGTCAAACAGCAGGCAGTGCCACTGCGGTCTCCATCAATCGAGATTTTGACCTGCACAATGCAACCAAATTTCATATTGATCCACTAAAATTACTGATGATAGAAAAACAGTAAACTCAGACAAGCACCAAAATCCACAATCATTGGGTCACAGTGACCCAAAAAGTAAGTCACCAAGCAGAGTTTTATGTGGGCTATGTCAATTATGGCATTCACACACACCTGCCACCATTGAATCATTCTTTTTTAGGAATGGGGATTTGGTGCAGTTGGTATGTGTGCGTGTCCCATTTTCGGCTGGGTGATTGGTGCCGACAGTTGTTGGTTTGAGACCCAGCTGTTCCGTGGTCACAAAAACATATATATTTCTGGTGCTCCTCTGAAGCCAGTGGACTTACATGTGTATAGTCCCCGATCTGGGACAACTCTGAACACAGTACTTCATTTGCACTGGAATAAATACATTGAACTGGGCTGTGTTGATTATGGCATTCATGTATAACTGCCTCCATTGAACTATTCTTTTTTTAGGAATGGGGATTTGATACAGTTGGTATGTGTGTTTCCAATTTTCGGCTAGGTGATTGGTGCCGATGGTTGTTGGTTCGAGACACGGCCATTCCGTGGTCACAAAAACATGTACAATGTAATCAAGTGTAATTTTGCCAGTGATGTCCAAAAAACAATCCTGCCATTACCAAATCACCTCTTCCAACTTTACAGGCCTGGTGACCTAACAAAAATAGTTCAAGATCAATGGTGCTATCTTAGCAGTGGACACAATCTATATATCCTATACATTTGGCATGTCTTACTCAATTATTTTTCCAGATACAGAATTTTATATCTTTCAACACATTTTGGCTCATAATTTCCATAAAATTACAGGTGGTGCCACCAGTATCATAAGCAAATAAGATGTTGACCTCCTCCACAATCCCACAAAATATCATGAAGCTCAATCAAAAATTAAGGATGCTAAGTGGTCACAAGATTTTCACAGTTTGACCCATACACATGTATTACAACATGCTGTAGTCGGTGCCACCAATATTGAACCCAACCTTGATTTTCATACATTCGATGTCCTGACAGTTATATGGGACTAATTTGACATCTGTGGACTGCAAATGTTTACAGACTGACACACATGAGTGATCGCATAAGCTCTGTCACCTTAGATCACGAGAGCTAATAAAAAATAACTGCAATACTCCAAAGCCATAATGGACCTTGAGGGAACTACTGTGACACCAAAGTACTAACATGCTAATTTTTCCCATTGAACCCCCTCCAAGTTTTGTCATATTTGACACTGGTTTATCAGTGTTCTTAAAAAAAAAGAAAAGAAAAAAAGAAAAAGAAAAAAGTCAAACTGAGTCATACAAACCTGTAATAAGAACAGTCTCTCCCTTGTTTAGCTCACCAACCTGTTTAAACAAACCAGACCAGATGATGAACACATTTGTTTCTATTGGTTCATATTTATTATGGTGCTAATCATTATGCTCTAACATAGCTACAGTGGCTGCTGGTCTAAGTACATCAGCAAACACATATAAAATGAGTTGGGGGAGGGGGTTAATATAATTTGGGATACATCTGATTCATAATTTGATCATGCATCATCAATAGGAATGCGTACATTTTCAGTACTTCTTGATTACAACTTGTTCATTTTTCACCTGCCGCACATGTTCATTTATAATGGGAGTCAATGTAATTTTAGCCATCCAATAAATACAGGCATTGGATAATATGAAAATGAGGCATTTTGATTGGTTACCACACAAAACATGACAATTTTAAAATTAAAATAGGTGATTCAAACACACAGCAGGTGTCTAAAAGTGACCATTAAAACTGAAATCCATATTATACTTATATCTCAGAAAAGGAATACAGTAACTGGGATTTATAAAAAATAAACTAACTGTGTGTACTACAATTGCTACTGTAAGACTATATGATGCTTTGATTTATACACATTTTACATAGTCATGAATATTACTTTCACCTCTACTTTAAAATTGAAAGACACCCTTCTCAGCAAATATTACTTAATTCACATGTAGGCAATTTCATGCTCATATAAAGACCACTTGTTTTGAGACCAAATTGAGTAAGGGCTCGTTCAACATTTTCATCATTTTTGAATTAGTACTTACAGTACGCAAGGGGGAGGGGATTAAATGGGCCTGTACACTTTCACAGAATATTGAAAATGATGGTCAGCTTTTGGCCTGTTTTCTGCAATTTGCTATGATTTTTTTTTGGAAAATCATCATTTTTAAAGTACTAATTTGGGGGGAGGGAGGGGGGTCATGAAATTTAGTACCCTTAGTACTAATTCAAAAATGATGATAATGTTGAACCATCCCTAATCACATTAATCCAAATTTTGGACCTATATTTTAAAATTATAGGGTACCATAAAAGATGGCCAAGTGTAGAATATTTATGTTTTAAGTTTATTCTAATTTTTTTGATCCCAACAAGATGGGGGTTTTGGACTTGTTAGAGCATGGGCACTCCATATGAAGATTACAGTACCAGAAGGTACATTCACATAAAATGTTGAGGGTAATCTTCCAAGCTAGATTTCCCAACACCAGTACTCAGTAGTATTGTTGAATGAAGACAAATAAAGATTACCTTGTCTAAACATATGGATGCTGTGAGACCACTAACCAGCAATGGCACGTATTTGGCTTGAACACTTGGCACTGGGAACACTATATTTGCAGGACATACCTATAATAAAAAACAGTCTGTCACTGACATCAGGTACAAGTCCTTTAAAACTGATTTGTAGACAAGGTAGGCTTACTGTCTTTTAGGAATTCAATGTCTTTTCAATTGTTTTCATTGGTGGGTGATTGCAGCTCACAACAATGTGTCAGTGATGTCATGTAAAAATGCCCATCACCAAGTTGAAATCAAATGACGATGAATACAATTGAAAGGATGTTAAATTCTTATATTTACATTCAAGAAACACAGAAGGCTACCTTAGTATTAGGAGTTGTAGTCATTGGATGGAAAGGGCTGCTCCCCTGCATTTGTGAGAAAATTTTGAAAAACTAGTGACACAACAGTGCACTCTGACCAGTGCATGCCAGTTGAACTTTGTATCTTAAGATAAAAATGTAAGGAAGTAGCTTTTATGTATTGTAGGTACACTATCAGGAAGACTGTATTTTTGGCAAATATCACAAAAATTTGGGAGTCTTAGAACATTTGCTTATCTCAGGCTTACCTTGCATTCAATTTGTATGGTTTCTGTTGAAAATAATGTTGGTTACACTAATCCAAAGCTAGTTGCATAGAATAGCATAGCAAGTGATACATCAATTGCATCTTGGTATGCTTGGAAATTTGGCAAAGGAACACTTCTTAGAGTTAAACTTGTAACTCACCCAAATGCCTGCCGTCCCACAATTAAATTCTCTGTTCAATAATCTTCTCTAGAAATCCCCTTTCTTGACACGACAGTCAAGATTGGAAGTGATAGGAAGGCATAAACTTCCCTATACACCACACCAACAGATACACACACGTATCTTCACTATTGGTCTGTCCACCTGAAGCACTGCAAACAAGGTGGCCCCTATAGTCAATTACTCAGAATCAACTCATGAGAATATGCACTCTTGAGGATGATTTTGAGATCAATTCCCAAACAAAAATCCTGAGTTATTTCAGAGCACGTGGCTATCCCTCATGTGTCCTGAGGGAAGCACTTCACAAAGTGTGCCTCTTAGACAGAAACTCACTTCAGTCACCAACCAGGCCAGCACCCTCCAAGGAAACAGACAAGTTATTCCTCATTACCACTTACAATCCAGCATTGTACCTTTAAAAGAGATTATTCAAAGAAGCTGAGGCACCATACAAGACACCAGAAGTGTACTTGTGATGGATAACAAACAGGTGGTACTAGGTTTCAAACGTGCTAGGAATCTCAAAAGATGACCTATAATGAAACCCAGACTCAAACCTTCCCCCCCCATGCAACTATACCAGCAATCACTGGTACATCAGACAATAATCCCTGCAACACACAAAGCTGCAGGTAGAAACCAGGGTCACTCACCACATAGCTGTCAACTCTCATGCTTTCGTCAGTAGAATACCGATTTCGGCAGTCTCTCACTATCTACCGATCAGGTTTTGTATTTTTGATGGTTTCCGCTGATTTGAAAAAAAAAAACTCCCACAAAATCCCTGATCGCCGTTCTGCTAGAGCTTGACATAGCGAAACCACAGTGGTACCTACTGTATGCAACCACTGCTGTCAGCAGCCACATTGCTTTTTGTGGTCACTAGGCTCAGACATAGGAGTCAATTTCTTTGTGAAATTTACCTGTGGTGACAGGTCACCTGCTGTATGTGGCCACTTTTTCTTGGCAGAAGGGGTGGCTGCATACAGCAGGTACCACTGTATTAACATCTCTGCTAGACGGTGCTGATTCAAAGGCCAGCCAGCGCGCTATGTCTACCTATGAGAATGTGTCATGGGTGCTTATCATCTGGGTACTACTCAACCCTGACCTTCACAATCGCCGTTGATCTGAGGCAAATGCACGCATGAGAACTTTTAGAGAGAGCATTAGGAAGCACTAAATGAATATGACTTTGGTAACTGTAAACTTAAATTTCTCAAAAAGATACTAATTTTGTCAGAAAGGGATATCTAGCCCTGCCTATTATGACTGCGATATGCCCGTGTGTCCTCCATGATTCACTGGCGTAAGCCCTGTGCTTTGTGGTGAAAAATTAATATGCCTCTCATATTGAGTTGGGACTTGACTGTACTGGAGGTTCCAGTGGCCCCACCACTTGGTTCCTGTGGAAGCGGGGTGGGGTGACTTTTTTCCTCCTCGCGCACCATTTCTGGCTTGCTCTAAGAGTTGGGAGCTCTGTTGACTTTCATCTGGGGAAACTGTTTTAGTGCTGTGCCCACTACCTCTACTGCGGAATTTGTTTTCTGAGCTCTCCTATTATCTTTTGAGATAGGGATGGTTTATTTTGACCTGCGGATCCCCGATAGAATTGTGGAGGTAGGGCTGGTCTTGAAATCTTTTTTTTTTCCAAGAAGACATCTGGTGGGTTGAACTGCAGACAGAGGGAGGAGAGTGGCATACAGGCAATCACTGCATGGCAGTGTGCTTTGGGTGTCGAGCCAGAGACCGCTTTACTTTCTCCCTTGTTGGGTAGATGGCAGAAAATGGACTCATGGTACCATTTCATGGCAACCTGGGATGACCAGGAGTGCTGTTATGTTGCCAACAGCTTGACCGTGTGTGTTCTTGCAAGAATACTAAGTGGGGAGACAACATACAAGTGGCTGCGTGTGCGCTTTACGAGCAGTCGCAGAGGAAGAGCAAGAGGACTGTGAAACGCAGGGCCATCAAGTCTGACTCTGCTGAGCCTTCCACCACAGTGACGCTTCTAGTGAAGTGGAAACGCACCCATGTGGCTTGCATGCAGCCTCAAGTGGTTGCTGCTTCTTCACCCAAAATTCCCTACAGGAATAGGGAGAAGAGGTAGCTAAGTTGCAAGTTAATGGGCAGCAAAGGATCTGCTCATGAGAGTCCAGAGTCCTTGGCTGCTGATCCCAGACTCTTGGCAGTCTTGGAGGTGATTGCAGAACCAACAGTCACAAATGGATCCGATACGACAACTGTACCCCCCCCCCCCCCCGCCATATGATGTTGGCTACTTCCGATTCCTGTAAGAAGAGGCAGGCAAAGCACTGCTTGGAATCAAAGACAGCCCTGGTAAAGCCACAATGGTGTCTACGCGCCCCCCTCCGGGCATCCTGGAACCCCGGCTGATTCCTTGAGCTCACAGGTTGGAGACCTTGGGTCGAATGTCTGGGTATCCCAGAGCACTGGAACCCCAGCTGATTGCTCAAGCTCCTAGATCCAGTACCTCGGGTCCAATGTCTGGGTATCTCGGAGCACTGGTGCTGGTGGTACCTAAGTCTGTGGTGGGCTAAAGGGCCCTTTAGCTCCTATGGTTGTGGCCCCTATTGCAATCCAAGTGTCAACTGTGGCCCCTTCAACTCCTGTGTTGGCAGTGATGGATGCTTTCCTATCAGGCCTGGCCTGGACAGAGCAGCTGGCAATCCCACTGCGCCCTTCTTTTGAACCAGGTACCCTGCCTCCCTCCTTGGAGAGGCAAGCAGAACACGAGCTCTGTGATGAGGGGCAGTTGTGGACAGAAACTTCATCTTTATCCGCCCCTGCCAGTACTCAAGCCATGTCACAGTCGGTCATTTCAGATGAGCAGTTGGCTGGCCCTGTTTTGCGCAAGCTCTTGCTTGACCCGCAGGATCTGGAGTTCTTGCAACTCCAGCAGGTGCACTCTGACCAGCCTACCCTTGGGTTGGCAGCTGCTGTGGCTCCTGCTCCAAGCCTCCTGGAACTCCCGCTCTCTTGCCCTTTGTGGGAGGAGCAGATGCAGGTTGCAGAGTTGGCAGCCAGGACTTTTGCAGAAGTTGCCACTCCCCAAACACAAGGTGTGGTGACAGACACATTCCTGTCACGAGCCGCTGCCCCATCTGCCTCAGACAAACAGCTGTTCGACAAGGCTTTGGGTGCTACGACTCCAATGCCTGGTGATGAGTCTTTGTACATCGACACTGATGAGAAGGGGATGTTGCTTTTGGATTCATCTGTCACTGGGCCCTGGTTACCGTGTTACAGCCGGTGGTCAAGCCAATGTTGCTGTGCTTGGCAGAGCCCGGTAGTATCCGTGGTGCCGGCGGAACCTGCTTCAGCCCCCCCATGGATATTACTCCGGCACTAACTCATGACTTTGAGCAGGTCAAAGTTCTCATTCGGAACCTAGTGGGTGACCAAGCTGTGGTTGCTCAGCTGGAGGAGAGGAGAGGGGCCCTTGCAATGTGCTGAAAAGACTTGTGCTTGGAAGACCCATGACATCGCTCCCTGATCCCTTTGTCACCCTTTCTTATGGACTTTTGTAATCAGCTGAAGGTCTGGAGTCACAGCACCTGGGTAACCACTGAGCCACCGACATCCCGCTATCTCAGGCAACGACAAGTTCTCCCCTGGCACGACGTCACGGAGAAATGGTATTCTGCCTCAGAGCAGACTTATTTATCCCAGTTACTCCTGGTGGATTTAGATTGGGAGGAGTTTGATGCAAAAGCGCCGAAAGCCATTTCCGCATCCTTGGACGTCTTCAGAAGACTAGAGGAGGATGCTGGAGGCTCTATCCTTACAACTTTTTACTCCAACATCTTGCTGTCAGCTCTGAGGTCCCTCTTGGACAACCTCCGGTGTTTGGCACAGACCTCAAAGGTGGTCTGGGACTGGCTTGGTCAAGGGGCCTTGCTCACAACTTCATTGTTGCGGGCGATCAACCATAGGATCAGGATGGCCTGCACTCTAGAGGCAAACTTGCATTTACTACGCAGGGATGCCCATCTTCAGGGTCAGAAGTTGCCTGAACCAACCTACTGGCGAGCGCACATGGTGCCCCTTTTTGCTAACACACAGTTTGGAGGAGAGATGGCGGACATTGTTTGATGAGTGCAGCACCTTCGGGCCTGCTCGGCAGAATAGGCCAGGACTAAGGCTGTGATGGACTCTGTTCAGTTGCTTTCGTCCCTGGCTGCTGCCGCCCTGATATGTGGTATCCACATTGCAGCTACTCGCCCCCAGGCCCGAGCCACGCACCAGGTGTTGCAAGGGTCTAGGAAGAGCAGGTAGCAATTTGGGAAGGGCGCGAAAGCTGGTAAAGACAAGAAGCCAGGGAAGCCTCAAGGCTCCTGACTCTTGCCTACTGGTCCACCCAGTCTCAAGGTCGACCTCTGCCACCACTATAGATGTCTCTGAGCACCCAGTTGGCTGTGCCTTTCTGCCTTTTGCTCACAGTGGGAGTCTATCACAGACGACTCATTCATCTTAAATACCCTGAGACACAGCTATTTGCTGCCTTTCAGCAAAGATAGACCTCTGCTATTCTGTGAATGCAAGTGGTTCATGCCCCAAACAAAGCAGCTCAAAGCAGCAGCATTCAAAGAGGCAGTGTGAAAGCTGTGGAGCAAGAACACGAGAGTAGGTGGAGGATCCTGGGTTCTACTACCTACTTTTATAGTCCCCAAGCAGGATGGAGGTTGGTGTCTGGCTATAGACCTGTCATTGCTGGACGAGTACTTGGAAATTTGGTCCTTATGGATGGGGACCCCACAGTCAGACTGGCAGTGGCTTTGTGGCCCCCAAGAGGGAACGACGCCTTTGGACCTCAAGGATGCATTCTTCCTCATGCCCACTGCTAAGACTTCACATAAATACCTGCAGTTTGCATTCTTGGGCCAGGTTTACCAGTTCAGGGCACTTCCGTTCAATCTTTCCATGGCACCTCTGGTGTTCATCTGGTACGTGTAGGTGGTAGCCATGCACCTTCAACAGACCGCATTCATGTGTACCTGGACGACTGGCTGATCTGGGTGCTATGGTGCCTGGATTCCCTGGGCCACACACAGACCATTCTGGAACTTTGCAAATGCCTAGGCCTGATTTTGAATCTCCCCAAGTGCAACCTAATGCCACAGCAGAGCTTTGTCTTTCTCAGCATGCAGTTCCATCTAGTTGCCTTTATCTGTTGTCCTTCAGAGGACAGGTTCCATGGAGAGACTCCAGCTGATCCTCAAGGCATTTCTGACTTGCAAAGTTTGCTTGGCCCAGCAGTGGCAAACCCTGATATGCTCCCTGACCTTGATGGATTCCCAGGTCCCCCTGGGATGATTACACCATAGTTTCTTGCAGCACCTTTGGGGGACAGATCATATCAAAGGGCCAGGACTACCAGGTGCAGGTGCTGGTAGTCCCACAGGACTACTGGCACCTCATTTAGTGGACCAAGCGAGAGAAGATCATGTTGGGTCACACCTTGATGCCATTTCAGGCACAACTTGCCATGTACAGGAACTCATCTCGGTCCAGTTGGGGAGCTTACATGGAGGGCTGGACAGCGTTGGGCTTTTGGCCGATGCAAGCCATGTTCCACCACATAAACTGGCTGGAACTGAAGGTCATATGCTTAGCCGCTCTCCACTTCCAGGGCCTAGTGGGGCACAAACATGTTCTCATTATGTGCGGCAACAGGACCACAATTGCCTGCCTCATCTGGCATGGTGGGACGCGCTTCTGAAAGCTGATGGAATTAGCTAGATGCATCACCTGATGGTGCTTTGAATACGACATCCCCATGCATGTGAGGCATGTCCCGGGACAAGAAAATGGCCCAGCTAACCAACTCTCGAGAAGAGGTCAGTCAATAGGGACGTAGTGGTTGCTCTACCCACAGGTCGTTCAGACCATCTGGGCCTGGTGGGGTACCCCACACGTGACACGTGTGACAAGGGCAAATGTGAAACTTTCAGTTTATGTGTTTGACCTGTCCTGGATTGCCAGGCCCTAGTGGTGGATGCTTTAGCCATGGACTGGACCAACCTTTGGGCTTACCCATTTCTGCCTCTGCACATCCTCCTGAGGGTCCTGTGGAAGGTTGAGTCCCACAACTGCAATATGAGTCACTCCCTGGCAGCTGAGGATGGATTGGTCCCTGAACCTTCTGGAAGTAAGGGAGCCACTGCTACGTCTACTGGCATGGCTGGAACTTCTGGGACAACCACGGACGAATGTGTTCCACAGGAACCCTCAAGTGCTCAACCTCTATACTTGGCCGTTGTCACACAGCACATCTGTGACAGAGGTTTCTTGGAATCGGCTGCAGATTGATTTGCCAGAGGGGGGCTTTGAAACTCTTCTCTATCGATATACTTGGCTCGATGGAAGGTTTTTTAAGACTGGCACATTATTCGTCTGTGGTCTCTGTGTATCACAGACACAGCAAACTTCCTGCTGTACCAGTAGGAGGTCCTCATTAAAAGCTAGAGATTCTATAGGGGTTTCGGTCTGTCATCTCCTGAATCCTGGCCAACATCTTAGACATTTGCATAGAAGGTGATCCTTATCTCTCAGCTCTCAGAGGTCTGCCCTCTTTTTTGCCCCTGGGCAAGTCCCAAAAGGAACAGGTTTGCTGAAATACAATCTCATCATGGATTAAGCAGACCATCCTGAAGGCCTACGAGAACGCTTTGGACAGGTCTCCGGCCTGAAGCAAGCCTTGCCTAGAGCTCACAAGGTGTAAGCCTTTAATGCCTTCTGCCGAGCCCTAAGGAACACTGCTGTTGTTGACATCCTCCGTACTAAGTGCCACTGGTGATAGTCTAAGACTTTTGCCAAGCACTGCCTGTGCGACTTGATCCTGCTGGAGGAGGGCATTTATGCCTTTATCGGTGTAGAAGGTTCCTTTGCATAGGTTCCAGACATTTGTCTGTTACACTTCCCTTGTCCCCTCAGGGCAGCCAGAGTGTTCCTTTTTATGGTGCCCTCAAGGTTTAGACTCAGATTTAGTCTATAAGTTGGCATACCCAGCGTAGGCCTAGATCTTGTCTCCGATTTGTATCAGGCAGATCTCCTTTGGGTCCCCTAGGCCGAGAGCCAGTGCACTGGTCTCAACTGCTCACAGCTTTACAGAACCATATGACCACCCACCATGTTTTTTATAATTCACTGGTTTTGCTAGATCTGCAAGACCCGAAGAATGGAAATAAACAGCAGCTCCCTTATGGCAGACTGCTCTCAGGTTGATGGGTAGCATCCTTGGGGTGGGGTGGGGTGGGGGCATTGGTTGTCCCAATTTGGTCAGTACGGATGGTTTCCAGGCTTAGGGCATGATTCTGCTGTTGGCAGCCTCATGTCCACAAACTTCTGAGGCTTTCCCAACAGATGTTGCCTCGTCACTCAAACCGATAGTCCCCCAGGCTGTAGGGCCTGGTGGTTGTTGGTCAGTATGCATGTTTCCTTACACCCTCCCACCAATGCATTTGTGTATTGGAAATGGTGGTTGAGAGGTAGCATTACCTAACTAATATGTGAAATTTTGAGTATCGGTATTAGTGAATATACAGGTACTTACCTCTCAACCACCAGAGAAAGCCATCCAACCTTCCCACTTCAATTCCACAGGTGATGTCCACTGACCAATCATGAGGAGGAAGAATGGGGGTGCATGCACACCATATGTCACCCCCCCCCCCCCTACCATCTACCCCGACTTCCACAGGAACTGAGTGCTGGTGCCACTGGGACCGCCAAGTCTTCATAACAATTGAGTCCCAACTGAATTCTGTGGGGCTTTATAAACCAGATGGAGATCCAAGCAATCATGGTCGAGAAGCAAGTATACTCACTAATACCACAATAACTAAATATTTCATGCATTAGGGACATAATTTTTGCTTCCCCACTATGAATCACCAGACTTGGCTATTCAAATCTTGGCACATGAATGCACACCTCTAGCCTTAGAAATAACTCTCAAACTGAAATTTGCCAAAGAATCCTTTTGGACAAACCAGTTGCATACCACAGAACTGTTTGGTCTCAATGTCATGGGTAGATGAACTTCTTGTTCATTATGGTGCTAAAATTTTGTTTCTAAGTTCACTACCCTATGATGTTGTCTGTAGTCACGACACATGCAATTCGTGAGTCATCGGCTCCCAAATTATTCTGATTTGACAGCTAAGCTATCAGTGGATACATCTTCTCTTTCTTCTCTAACCTGGAATTCCCCCAATTTTCTTAAAACCTGGCATATTGGTGCTCAGGTCCATATATCTATACTTGCCTACCATAGCTATATAAGCTTCCAGTATCTTAGCAATGGAAAACTTCTCTATTTGTTTTATAAACATGTTTACATGTATGTCACCACCAAGTGCAACCTTCATGATCATATGGACATAATTATATATGTTTGAAAGAATCTTTGAAACTAGTAACTTTAATATGAGCAGGACTAGGCAAGTAGCCGTTCAATGGCAAACGCAGGTTCAACCGGTTTCGATACTGTGTGTATCTCTCAGGAACCGTTAAAAATCTGTTGATACCCAAGTATTGTGCTGTTGTAGTAACGTTACACGTGGGTTGTGTTTACGTTTCAGCAGCACTGTGACGTAATACAATAGTATGTTTGTCATAATCTGAGTCTGGTTCTCATTGGCTGTAATGGGTCCATAGTGGGAATCCCCTGGCTGGGGATCTCCCTCTGATTTTGACCTGCTTTGGTGCAAAATATTTATGTTGGGTTGACCGGAAGGGACACCCTAAGGTTAGGTGGTCCTTGCCTGTGTCGGGGCCCAGGAAAGTGTAGGTGCACTGTTAGTTACTTTAATATTTGCAAACATAAAGTACAGAATCTTTTAGTGTACTGTACTGTGACAATATTTCAACCATGACTTAACTATTCTTGCAGTGTCAATTTGCCCATGATTAAAATCCAACCATGCCTGGTTATTTATGTCCCAGTTCCTACACATAGTGATCAAGTAGTACAGTTGATTGTAAACAAACATGGCCAGGCCTTCTGATTATTTTCAAAGGGCAGGTTATCACATTTCATAAAGGGGGGAGGGGGGAGGGTGCTGCAGGTGAAAATAGGCCCAGATAAAAATCATCACACTTGGTCTACCAGCTTTTCAGCCATACGTTAGGCTTATTGGCAAGACTGTTGCAATGTTGCCACTTCATTTATTTCTCTATTCCTGTATGATCTTTTGTGCCTTTTTCCTTGACAAAGCAATGGCTTGTATGTGTCATTTATATCTACAAATAGGCCTACTTAGACCTCAAAAAGAAATGTATCATGATAGAAAGGGGTGTGATCATGTTGATGGAAAGGGGTGTGATCATGTTGGATGACACTGGGCTTCTCATTATGCCTGGGTTGGCAATATAAGCCTTTTTGGCTTAGGCTGCTGGCCTGGGCGTAATGAAGGGCACAACATCAACAAATGTGATCAAATCAATAAAATTACCTCAACGTAAGAAATCCCCCCCCCCCCATGTTTAAGTCATCTATAATAACCAGATCTACCAAAACTGTAGAAATTGGTAACAACTGGGGTGTCATTTCAAGGTCAAGCTGCATGGTGCCCTGGGGTCATTTATAGGCAAGACTGGAAGTCTAAGATAAAAATAATGGGGGTGGGAGTTATTACCTGCTGTACAACTAATTATTTGTGTCCTTGTAATAATAATAATGTAATCAAATGTGTGAACTGAAATCTCACAATTATTAGGAGGACTTTCTATTTACTAAAGACTGAACAATCAAACTTTGACATACTCCTCAAAATAAACTGAAATTGATACTTACAGTATATTCTGCATATGATCCAAACTTCATATAAGCCACAGGCTGGCCCACTTTTATATTTTTGCAGTCACTTCCAATGGAAACTATCTCACCAACTCCCTGTAAATAATGCAGATTTTCTATGCTTTGAATTGCAAAGCCAATGATACATGTGCATGCTATGTTAATGTTTATTCATTTGGAAAATTTATACAAAAAGTTGCATGTGGTTACAGATATATTCATTTTATAAGATGAGAGGCCATTTCTCCATGCTGCAAGTATGGTATTTTAATTTTATCTGCCACACCTCTTATAAGGCCACATTTCTGGTGTACTGGGGGTGGCCTTGAAACAAAATCAATGTATATTTGTGCCATTATTATATCAACTCTTAATTGTGTTGTGTCATTGTGTGAATGTAAATTGTTTTCACCTTTTGCCATGTGTATTTTTTTGTACTTTTTATTTATTTATTTATTGTCATAAAGATAGAAAGTAATACATGCACATTAATACATACATATTGATTGATAGGAGCCTGAAATCACTTATGTGCCCCTCAAAATTTATAGAATATCGATGATAAGCAGTGAACATGGTGAGTATGGAAAATATTTAAAACATTTGTGCAAAGAATGCTAGTTTAAAACAAGAAATACTAATCAAATATAGGATAACAAGATTGGTGGTGCTGCAAACACAATAAAGAATTTCTTATATTGACTCACAAGATGATGTTTTAGTAAATTTTTGAATTGACAAATAGTGTTGGCAAAACATATTTCCACCGGTATTGCATAATTTCCAGTTTACTTTCCCGTACAGAAAATTGACCCAAGTTTGTTTGTTGATAACTCAAGGTATTATGACCCTGATTGTCTTGTATTTTTTTCTGTGGACTGATGATGTTTTAGTGAACCAACCATTAAAGACAGCAGGAAGCATGTCCTTGCTATATTAATTTAGTACGTGTACATAAAAACACCTTTCAAGTAACCATGCAATTGTTCAAATTGTAGTATTTTAAATTGTGGCAACAAATTATAATGGAGCTGCATTTGAATTGGGCATGGAAAAAATAAAATAATTATTCTCACAATTTTTGACAAAAGTATAACACTGATTTGCCAGGTCATATTTTGGCAGGCAACTTCAAACTTTCAGGAGAATGTCAATGATCTTGAACTTAGATGCAATGTAATGGATGTGATATTTCCAGGTCAGTCTATAATCAATTATAATGCCCAAAAATTTAGTATTCAATTGTCTACCTGTGTGTCAACCACCCACTTTGCTATCTATCTCCTCTGTAGATATTTTCTTGTTCCTTTGAAGAAACGATATGAAATAAGTTTTCTTATAGTTTAACAGCAGTTTGTTCACTTTATGCCAAGTTGCTAACTTTTTCATCTCTAAATTTACAATATTACAGAGCACATCAACATTTTTGCAGGAAACCATAAAATTTGTATCATTGGCAAATATAATGTGATGAATGTATAACTATTAAGTAAATCATTAAAATAAACTAGAACAGACTGATTTTCCAACAGAAAATCAAATGTCTCCCGGTGGAACACTTACGTCTCTGAATAAGCTACAGGTGATAACAAATTACAAATGACCAAGTTTGCTTGAAAATTACAATCCTATTTTAGCTCTCACCTAGATACATTACTCTAGCAATTTTCATCAAGTTCTTCAAGACTTATTGCAGAGAAACCAATTTCACATAAATGACCCTGTAACCTTGAAAATTAGGTCAAGATCATCCAAATACAATCCCAACCTTGGTCTTACCTTGATACATAATCCTACCAACTTTCATCAAATTCCATCCTGTTCTTCATGCCTTATCGAACGGAAATCAATTTCACATAAGTGACCCTGTGACCTTGAGAGTTTGCTCAAGGTCATCCAAATACAATCCCAACCTAGGTCTTGCCTTGATACATAATCCTACCAAGTTTCATCATATTCCATCAAGTTCTTCATGACTTATCGAACGGAAATCAATTTCACATAAGTGACCCTGTGACCTTGAAAATTAGGTCAAGGTCACCCAAATACAATTCCAACCTAGGTCTTGCCTAGATACATAATCCTACCAAGTTTCATCAAATTCCATCAAGTTCTTCAAGACTTATCGCATGGAAACCAATTTCACATAAGTGACCCTGTGACCTTGAAAATTCACTCAAGGTCATCCAAATACATTCCCAACCTAGGTCTTGCCGTGATACATAATCCTACGAAGTTTCATCATATTCCATCAAGTTCTTCATGACTTATCGAACGGAAACCAATTTCACATAAGTGACCTTGAGAGTTCGTTCAAGGTCATCCAAATACAATCCCAACCTAGGTCTTGCCTAGATACATAATCCTACCAAGTTTCATCAAATTCCATCAAGTTCTTCATGATTAATTGAACGGAAATCAATTTCACATAAGTGACCCTGTGACCTTGAAAATTAGGTCAAAGTCACCCAAATACAATCTCATCCTAGGTGTTGCCTAGATACATAATCCTACCAAGTTTCATCATATTCTATCAAGTTCTTCATGCCTTATCGAACGGAAACCAATTTCACATAAGTGACCCTGTGACCTTGAGAAATCGCTCAAGGTCATCCAAACACAATCCCTACCTAAGTCTTGCCTAGATACATAATCCTACCAAGTTTCATCAAATTCCATCAAGTTCTTCAAGACTTATTGAACGGAAACCAATTTCACATAAGTGACCCTGTGACCTTGAGAATTCCCACAAGGTCATCCAAATACAATCCCAACCTAGGTTCTGCCTAGATACATAATCCTACCAAGTTTCATCATATTCCATCAAAATCTTCATGACTTATTGAACGGAAACCAATTTCACATAAGTGACCCTGTGACCTTGAAAATTACTTCAAGGTCACCCAAATACAATCCCAACCTAGGTCTTGCCTAGACACATAATCCTACCAAGTTTCATCAAATTCCATCAAGTTCTTCATGACTTATAGAACGGAAACCAATTTCACATAAGTGACCCTGTGACCTTGAAAATTAGGTCAAGGTCATCCAAATACAATCCCAACCTAGGTCTTGCCTAGATACATAATCCTACCAAGTTTCATCAAATTCTGTGAAGTCCTTCAAGACTTATCGCACGGAAACCAAGTGTTGAAGAAGAAGAAGAAGAAGAAGAAGAAGAAGAAGAAGAAGAAGAAGAAGAAGAAGAAGAAGAAGAAGAAGAAGAAGAAGAAGAAGAAGAAGAAGAAGAAGAAGAAGAAGAAGAAGAAGAAGAAGAAGAAGAAGAAGAAGAAGAAGAAGAAGAAGAAGAAGAAGAAGAAGAAGAAGAAGAAGAAGAAGAAGAAGAAGAAGAAGAAGAAGAAGAAGAAGAAGAAGAAGAAGAAGAAGAAGAAGAAGAAGAAGAAGAAGAAGAAGAAGAAGAAACGGGCACTAAAACAATATGTCCCCCGGCTTCCACCGGGAGACATAAAAATAATAATGACAACATAAGGTAAATGTATGGTAAATATAGTAGCTAGACAATAGTCCAACAGTAATTAAAGCATCAGCATGCCCTTTCGTGAAACCAATCAAGGTTATTGGAAAATAAACCTAATTTTTTCTTGGAGGTCAAACATTTATTGTTTTTTGACAAAAATGTTTGCCTATGCCCACCAACTTTGAATAGGATTTGGTCACCATTTTTTGTTTTGCTGAGAAATTGAAAATGTGAATTGAAGACATACAGCAAATGAAAAGTGATGTCAATACAGGGCTAAAAAATTGAATGGGAATTGAACTCATTAAAATTGGTAGGTGACCTTAGAAACTGGATCAAGGTATGTGTTCTGTACCTGTGGTAACTAAATTCAGTATATCTGTACATTTATGTGACATTAATTTTCATTTAATTGAATGTTGTATTCTTTTCAGTAGCTCTACATGTACTTGGAAAAGTCCTTCCCCACATTGGCAACATTGGCAGTCAAAATTAAGTTTGACGATTATTTTGCTAGCGCTGAAGGCACAGTTACTTACATGTACAGATGGAGCACAGGAGGAAAGGACTTGCTCAGGCTGATATAGACATGCAGAGCCTTCTGTTTATGAAAAAAAAAATTGCTCTGTGCTTTTATTGGGCTTGTGCAAGGGGTTCTCTTCATAGTGACATCATTCACATAATCAAATGGTTGCTACCATAGAGAAATGAAGTTAGATGGGATATTCCTTCTTGGCTAAGACATCTACACTTGTACCCTCAATTGCATATATCAGTCTATGTCAAGTGATTTCTATCTGTGCTTCATCTGCTTGAGCAAGTGCCTCTGGGCCTCCAGTGCATACATAATAAACACTACACTCCATTTTTACCACCAATGTGGGACAAAACAATCTGAGGGATGGACTTCTCCAAGCCTAAGCAGCTACATGTACATGTAGTATGTATTCTCTGATGAACTATAACACAAACAGTGCTGATATTAAAAGTGAACTATAGATGAATAGAGATGTTGTAAGGTAATGCACATAACCCAAGATAAATACCAACCCTATAAGCTTGTCTTTATGTTAAATTATTGAATAAACATGACAAAATGTGAACAAATAGTCAACAATTTTGGATACAGTTCAAATTAATTCTAGCTAATCACTAGAATGGTTGTTTTAATCTGTGCATGAGATTTAAAAAAAAAATATCACAGGGAGTTTTACAATTTTTTCATATTCCTGCTACAAAGGAAAAACTTTTCAAATTGTCTTATTTTTATATTGTTCCCAAAAGATGCAATCTCTTCACTTTTACAACGCTGTACCTTCTGAATATATATATTATATATACAGAGAGAGAGAGAGAGAGAGAGAGAGAGAGAGATAGAGAGAGAGAGAGAGAGAGAGAGAGAGAGAGAGAGAGAGAGAGAGAGAGAGAGAGAGAGAGAGAGAGAGAGAGAGAGAGAGAGAGAGAGAGAGAGAGAGTACTGTTATGTTTAGAATTACAAGATTAATGATTAAAGTATTCATTATCAGATCACAATCCAACTACTAGTACCAGAGATACATGTATATACATTACAAGTTGATTGTCTGCTATCAGGATAGAAATGTCAACATGATTTATTGACCACCATGGTAAGTTCAAATAATTTTAATTGTTTCTTTAATGTATATCATGACTAAAATTTAGAAATGTTGACATACGGGTACATGATATATAGCCTTTTTTTCAAACAAAATAAAATGAAACTTTAAAATACGAGAATTTCCCTTTTTCAGTTTTATGTATCTTCAGACCTAATGAAAACATATCTTTCTTGTGAACATTATACATTAAACATGAAAATTCACTAACTGAAATTATACTCACTTCAAAACCAGTATCAAATGGTGGTTTCATACTGGGATCATATCTGCCTGCAGTTTGGTTTATATCAGAAGCGTTGATCCCCACATATCTGAGCAGAAAAAATGAACATACCAGTATTACTCTTATTACTACTTCAATTCTTCCAAGAATCTGTGATGTGTTATGAAATGGATAATATATATGACATGCTTTTTCTTTCAGACAGTGACAGTATTGCTACTGAAGTGCACACTTGTGTTTTTCTCAAATTAAAGTAACAACCGATTCGTACTTTCTTAGTGTTAGAATATTTTTACATCTACTTACCATAAAAACGAGAAAAAAAACCCAAAATACTGCACACCATAATTTTACAGAGGTAATGGATCAACATTCTAGCACTCCCTTTCAGAACTTCGAGTCAGACCTCCCTCTCCTCTCTCAAGCTGTTCTGCTTGACTCAGACTTCACTTTTTGCAACAGTGAATGCAAGCTGGGTGTTTTAAAAGTTGTAGGATTACCATTTTTGCAAATCCCACCCTTTCAAAAACTCTGATTTTTAGTAACCAATGGCACATACTTTACACAGATATGAATAGTAGTCATCCATGCATATATAAACAAGGTACACTTTTTTTATGGTTCTTGACAAGATGCAACGACATTCACACTATCCAACATCTATAACCACTTTCCTTATCAAATCTGCTCACTCATATTATGCAATATCAACTACTGTCTAAATATACACATTTGTGGTACATTTGGTATTATTAGCCTTCTTGTTTCTCAACACGCAGAATTTAGTTTCATTTATGGTGTCCTTAATGACCTTAAAAATGGGTCAAGGTCACCCAATACTTGACAAAATTTTACCCCTGGCCCAATGCATATCTGGTGTAAATTGAAAAGTTTCATCTCAATTTGTAATAAAAATGACAAATTTAATGTACTTTTAATAAAGGTCTATGACGCTAGTTCCACTGAATACTACCAGTGGCACCACCATGACTCCACATGTCACAGAGTTTTGTTTGTTATGTTCGGACTGAGTGAGACTTGATCTTGCAACCTTTGGCACCAGTCGCTTAGCTGAAATGGGCAACGCACATATCCACTCAACCAAATCCCCATCCCACAAAAAAAAAAAAAAAAAAAAAACAAGCTACAACCCCAAAACATTTTACAGATAAAAGTACAACTCAACCTCAAAACCTTGACACCCTTTGGTGGTTAGAGGTGCATACCAACCATGAATGAAACCCGAAAGCAAACTGTTCAGTTCAGATAAACTTTTATTATTCAGTAGAGATAAGGGCCATATATGTATGCCGTATGAACTCTTCTCAGATAAAAGGTCCTGCACTTGGATTCAAACAAAAGTTCAAGAAATGGGACATTCAAACATCTCCAGAACCTCCCTTCAAATCATTTATTAAAGTTGGATTGACACACTTCAAAGAGCTCAAAAAAAAAAAAAAGGAAGAAGATCCCCCCCCCCCCCCCATGTCAAAGCAGTTGACAGTACGTACATAACATGGACAGTGAGAAAGGTAACTGGCATGGAAGTTCAAGAAATGGAACAGTTGAGTCATACATTTTGCAAAACATATAGGTAGAGGACTTCATCAAAACAGTCAAACACTTTACATGTGAGCTTCAGGGTCACTGAATGTAGGTATGCGGCATGTACTATAATACATGCTGTATGTGATCATTCCGAGCATAATGCCAACTTGGAGTTCACCCTCAACAGTCAGGCTCTTAGCTCTTTTTATTTTAGGTCATCATTCAACACATGTGCCCAAAATCTTAAGTAGGCAAATGGAGTGTATACACCAGACACCTGTCACACTTATGAAATATCTGGGTATATTTATTTATGGGTAGACTGAGCAGTAATTAGCAACCTTACTGAACAGGTTTTCTACATGTAACTGAAAAAAAAAACAACAACCCGATGATGATGATGATAAATTGGAGTCGAGACCATTCATTATATCAGTATGTAGAATTATCATATCTGCTCATTCTTCTTCACATAAGTGTCATTTTGTATTTGTGATATCCATAAACTGGTCATCTTGAGTGGTCTCCCAAGGGAGTGGTCTCTCAAAGGAGGGACCACTGTACCTGCAAGTGACTCCACTGGAGACCCCCCAGAGTTTAGGAGCAAGCTGGCACTGTAACTGCTGCCACTGTGTGAACATAGAATCTGAGCTCATCAATCACAACCTCAAGATCAGTTTGCTCTTTGGTTTGAGTCAATTCTTTTATGTTCTTCTTGTACACATAATAGTTTAATACCCCCAAATTCATAGACTTTGCACTTATGAGTATGAAAACCCATCTGCTAAATATCTGTCCAATGTTCCAAGTGACACAGGTCCAATGTTGCCAACCTGGTGGAGGTATATTTGGGGAGATTATGAAATGGTGAGCGGCCGGCATATGCCACAAAGCTCTCCTAAGGGGGTCAGGATCCCCCCAGAAAAAAAAATTTAAAAATGGACATCAAAACATGCATTTTCGTTCCATTAGAGGGTGCCTGGATTCAAGTTTGAGTGGTGGCATGAGTGCTAAATATGCCGCGAGACACACAGCAGCTTAATTTGCTTAAAAATATCACTGTGAAAAGCGAATTTGTTAAAATTTACCACATTATTTTTTTAGAATGACATTTGAAGCTATTCCTCAACAGACACAAAGAAGCCAGTACTAGTATGAAGCTACCAAATTTTGGTATGGGCAGTGCTATCCATCGATGTGTGCGCGAACTGTAGATCCACAGAACGCGCTGCGCGATCTGTGGATTGTGTAAATCAGTAAAACATGCCCAACATTATCATCATCCCCAGCCTAACCTGTGTGCTACAAACAGTGTTCACGCTGCAGATACTGAGATAGAGTGTGTCACGAGTATGTATAATGACGCTAGCCAATCACAGGCCTCCTGGTTCTGTAGCTGGGAAATTATCCGCAACCGAACCCGGTTCTGTAGACTAAATAATTTCACTGCAAAAGTTTGTACAATGTATTTCTAGCATCCAGACTAGGGGATATAGATTATGGTGCCCTATAATATAAACACTCCAGACAAAATTGGCTGTAATGAAGAAACATATAAATAAAGAATTCTTGGAAAAAAAACAATATATCTGTGCTAGGACACAGACATAGATAGATACATTTACCTGTTCTTTACAAGAACTTCTTTCGGTCCTGGTTTTGGCAATGGCACTGTCGTCAATTCCACTGCCTCACGGAATTTATTTGTAATTTTTGTTGCAACCAACTTTTTTATGGATGCAGGAAGTCTGGCTGCCATTGTGTTGAAATGTTAACTTTGCAATTTAACCTAAACGAATAGTTTATCACACTGACAGACGACCAACTCGATGACAGCAGCTCAGATTCATGTATGTCATGTGTGACCACAATCAAGATTGTGCATGACCTGCCAAAACAGGCTAAAGGTTGAAAGGGCACGTTTGAGGTTTTGTTGATACGCAGAATTTCTGCGCATATCGCAAATATCACTGAGTAAATCAATAATGATTATGTTGTATTGATTTATCTCCTTTTACCTTCGCTATTTTCGAAGAATATTTCACTTAAGAATAATTTATATATTTACTGAAATGATTTCACCAAAAAACATGTGTCGTTTCTTCTACAAAAACTCCAGAAAATGAGAATTATTTTGTTTGATATAAGCGACTCAGAAGTAATGAGAGACAACTTCTGGGACGGACAGTGGAAAAGATGGGGATGCTTGATGGGTCATTCTTTGGTGCAGTCTGCTGCATAGGTTTTTTGTCGATTTTTGTGACAACTCTTCAGCTTGTAGAATTTCTTTCGACACAGACAGCGAACATTCCATTGAAATATCCTGGTAAGTAGATGTTTCGCTGGCCATGCTAAGCATGGGCGCCCCTAGCCCCATTTCTGAGGCATCGACGGTGTTGTTTCAAATTAATAGGAGAAGCCGTCCATATTAATATTATTATCCCAACATAGCGGCTCAATTCCTCATAGTATACTGTATTACTGGGGCTGAGGCGCCCCCCCCCCCAACTCTAAATAGTTGACATTGACACTCCATGCCCATGGCATTGGCACTAACACTCTCACTTGGGAAGTTGCAACGAGACACGCGCCGTCTTACCGAGAATATCAGCCACGTGACGCTGACAGCGAAGGTTCCCTTCAAAATTTCCGGTTGATTCTGTATCTCGTTGCAGCGGGTTTCACATTTCCCCCAACACATGACTGCAATCGGAAGTGCCGGCCGTCGAGGAGGTTGAAGGAAATCGTATTTTTGGTTTTCGGAATGCAGTTACGTGTGTAAAACAGGAGGTAGGAAGCTGAAAGTTAGGAGTATCTAAGAGAATAAGTAACAAGGAACACAGAGGCGTACGGTATGCCACACTACATGGGATATTCGGACTTTATTAGGCACCTTTCAACAGACGAGTATAGATTCGGAGAGCCAGGGTCGCCATAGTTGTGTCCCTTGTCATTTATCTATAGGGGCCAGAGTGAAGGCCGAACACAATTTTACAGTCTCCCTGTGGTCACAATGTAGTAGTAATACGTTTATTGTACAAAATGTCCACACGGGACCAAGTACATAGCGCCCTCTAGGGCTGATACAGTGCAAATAAATACAAGTAGTAGTAGTAGTAATACTTTATTGCTTACGATGCCCTAACTGGGCCATAGCAGTACATAAACAGAAGTGTGGTCTGCCGGCTACATCGAGGTGATGCCATTTAGCGGGCACACATAAAAACAGAACAAAGACTAGAAAAGATGATTTGCTGCATAGCAAATCAGTGTGTGTGTCTTCAAAGCATATTGGTATGGCAATGTACAGCTATTCCATAACACATGGGTAGAAGTTGGAATGGCATCTCTATCTATTACAGCTTTGAAGTTATTCAAGATTTAAAATTTCTAATGATGCTTTTTAGCATAATTCAAATTGCTACAACTTTTGTTTTAGATTCATTACATGCGCAATGGTCAGTAACCCCCTAGTAGAAGTTAAACTGACATGAACATGAACCAAATCGGATGAAAATTTACCAAGTTATGGCAAGATGAAACTTTCAAAGGGCCAAATGACCTTGACATTTGCCCTTTCGAGGTCACCTGTTCTTATAAAAGTGTGGTGTGTTGCAATACCTACAATTTGAGTCTAACATGATTAGAATTAGATGGAAAATAGCCAAGTTGTGACTGGATGAAACTTTCAAAGGTTCAAATGACCTTGACCTTTGACCTTTAGAGGTCACACATAAATTTTAAATTATGCAAGGTTACAATAGCTACAATTTGAGCCCAACATGATCAAAATTAGATAAAAATTGACCAAGTTATGGCTAGAAGAAGGCCACCAAAGAAAGTGGCCTTTAGCCTTCAAATGACCTTTGACCTTGAGATGACCTCTACCTGAAGTGAACCTTGACCTCAAAAATGACATTTTGGCTTAAAATTGACCTTTGACCTTGACATGATCTTTGACCTTGACATGACCTTGACATTTGAGATGACCTTTACCTTGCTATGATCGAACTCCTATACACTCGGGACCACATCTATCATAGTATATAAGATATTGAAGATTTAAAACTTTAATTAGCCCTCATTTGCATAATTTTCAACAGCATGACCTCTCATTATAAAAAGGCCAGACTTTATCCATAAAAGTATAATTGTGCCAAGTTTGGAGTTTCTACATGTAATACTTTTCAAATGAAATGTCGGACAATTTGCCGGTAAAGAAAGAAAGAAAGAAAGAAAGAAAGAAATAAAGAATTCCTAGAAAAACAGAAAAGTGTGCGTTGACACACACACTTTAACAATACTAAGAGACTGCCATCTTGTGGTCAGCTCATACACTAATATTTCAATCTTCACACTAATTCATCACTGTCATGACTGAAGCACCTATAAATCTAAAGTATAAAATGTAGCACCTACATCATGTCTACCAAATAAATAATACATAAAAGCTGAATCAAGTGGATTTCATGATCAAAAAAAAAAAATGTCCTTGCATTGAAAAAGTCATTGTCCTTGCTTTGATTGTCCATGCCTGGTATGGAATTCTCAAAACTTAAAATGAAACAAGTACACTTTATGATGATGTTGGATTTGGATCAAGAAAGGTTTTGCGCTTACTGAAGGCCAAAAAACAAAATTTTGCAGTTTCTCTGATTAACGATTCTTCAGTGTTCATGAGGTAAAATAATTTCCTTGAATCATCCAATGATATGAAATAAGTACATGACTTTGCAACCTTTGTAAATAATTCTTTTCTCTCCTTTGTATACAGTGAACAGTGGAATAAGAAATGCAATTCATCTTCTACAACTTTGCATTTTTTACACAATCTTTCATTTTCAGGGATCTTGGGAACACAATATCTACCTGCTTCAATAGCTAATCTGTGGCTACTTGTTCTAAGTCTCACCAAGGCTGTTCTGTGGGCAATATTAAACACTTGATCAAGATATGGTTCATAGTAAAAATGTTGCTTGAATTGTGCATAAGTTCTCAGTTTGTCACTCGTGTTGTTTTGTTTTGACCAATAACTCACATATGCATTTTCTAACAATTTGATTGATATTTCTGGGTTATCATTATCCACAGATTCAATAGTTGTTCCCAGACTGTTTACCTTAGACCACCATGACAATGCATTTCTTTCATTTATACTTGAGCTGCCCAATAGGGAATTAAGTGGAGCATCTAAAATATGATGTTTAAATTTTATGACATTTCTTAAAGCTGTTAATCCCAAAGGAAATACACCAAGTTCTCCCCTTACAGCTGCTGAAGTTGTATTTTTGTGAAGGCCCAATATGAATTTTCCAAAATTAAGTAATATTTTCTCACCAGTATATTCTTCACACTTTTTAAGGGTCTTTTGTAGACTGGTGGTGCATAATGAGATACCCCAAATTTCACTTCCATAGAGTGCAATTGGTTTGATGAGAGAATTAAAGAGGTTAAGTGCAATTTTTAGGTTTAGGGAGTTATGTTCAATTATACTTTTCAATTTGAAACATGCTTTCATTGCCTTGGTTTTCAAATTTGTAATAGCCTGAGTGAAGGTACCAGCATTGCAGAAATCAAGGCCCAAGTATTTGTAACTCTTAACACATTCTATCATATTATTACCAAAATGGAAGGGCTGACTTAAAATTTTTCCAGTTTTATTGAATATGACCACTTTAGTTTTGGACAGATTGATTTCAAGTTTCCATTTTGAACAGTAAGCATGTAAGTTATTCAGACAAGTCTGCAGACCTGTATCAGATTTAGACAAGAGCACCATATCATCAGCATACAATAAGCAATTTACATTAGATACACCAACAAGAACTGAGTCTGACTGACTATTTATCAAGGCATCTGGAAGGTCATTTATATATAAATTGAAGAGTGACGGGCTGAGAATTTCACCTTGTCGGACACCCTGTTTAATTGTAAAACCAGGTGTTAACCCATTCTGAGTTCTTACACAGCTTTTGCTGTTTGCATACATACATTTTATAGTATTATAAAAATTGCCGCCTGACTTAAGTAATTTATAATGAAGGCCTTGCCACCATACTTTGTCGAATGCCTTTTTTAGGTCGACAAAACAAGCAAATATTTTACCGCCTTTTGGGCGTGTGTACTTATCAATTAAAGCCTTTATGACGTACATATGATCAGATGTTCTGGCTTTCCTGCGGAATCCAATTTGTTCTTTTGTCAAAATATTTCTATCTTCTAAGAATTCAACAAGCCTGTTATTAAGGACGGCACTAAACACTTTGGCAAGGTTACTGCAAAGAGTAATACCTCTATAATTTTCCGGAAGTTGTGGATCACCAGACTTATATATGGTGGTGATCAAACCTTCGCTCCAGTTTTCTGGATAATCTCCATACAGAAAAATTTTGTTGAAAATAACTGTTAGTGGTTTTGAAAAATTGGGAGCACCTGTTCTAAGCAACTCATTTAATATTCCATCTGTCCTTGCTGCCTTGTTTGCTTTCAGATTGTTTAGCACTCTCTCAACTTCAGATACTCTAATTCGAAAATTTAACTCATTGAAAATTTCTTCTTTTTCAAGTTGACCGAGTGACTCAAGAATATTAGATTCAAAGATTTTATCTGATGTTGGAGTTACACTGAACAAGTCTCTAAAATATGTAAACCATGTTGGAGGGTCTATGATATCATCTTTATGAGGGCTATTTTGGAAACCTTTCAAATCATTAACCATTTTCCAGTATTCCGAAGGGTTCTTACTGTGCATAGATTCTAATTTACTTAATATAGACATTTTGAATTCTTGTTTTGCTTTCTTTAAAGTTTTTTTGTATTTCTTCTTGGTGAAAAAGAACCGACTTCTCAAGACGCCATCTCGGGGACTTTTTTGTAATAGGTTTCCAATTCTTTTACATTCTCGTTTTAGTTCTAAGCATGAAGCATCAAACCACTTTTGACGCACCACTCTTTTCTTGTGGAATTTTTTCTTGCGTAGGGATCTATCAGCTACTGTATATAACACCTTTGTGAATTTACCAAGTAGGGTTTCTGAAGACACATTATCTGACTGTACCTCATTTTGTATACTGTGTAGCTGACATTGTATATCAGAATCTGAGAGAGTTTGTTTAAACTTTACACCTGATTCTTTGCCCCATTTATACTGATTGTTCAACTTTCTCAATTGTAGTGCATTTTTTTTACTTGCACAATAATTTGTGGCAACTGCAAAAGAAATTGGACAGTGATCAGATATTGTTTCCAACCATTTCAAAACTTTGAAATATGTTATGTTAGCCTGAATAGAGTGATGCACAATTGCATAATCAACGGTACTGCTGCCATTATACTGGTGGCAGGTCAATTGCCCAAAACTGTCCCCTAATGTCCGGCCATTTAATATTCTTAATCTAGTTGATTTACAAAGATCTAGTAGTGTTTTGCCATAACCTCTACAAATTTTGTCTTGATTGAGTCTTTTATTAGGTGTTTTGTCCGGCAGGTAATCACATGGGAGAGGTATGTGATCTGAGTTTTCATCGTCACTTATATAATCTAGATCTTCACCTGTTCTGGCATTAAAGTCACCTGCCAAGATGATTTTTCCTCTTGGCATGAAATGAGCAATATCATATTCAAGTTTCTCAAGGTATTCAGGTTTTTCTCGTAGAGTAAATGATGAATATTCTGGACTTATGTATATAATTGCGACATATATGTCATCATGGAACTTAAAAAATGATTTTTCTAATTTTAGCCATAAGATATCATGGGATAAGTTTGGAGACCTAACATAGGAAACACCTTTGGCAATTTCATTTTTGACTAGGGCTGCCACGCCTCCTGAGCATTTCTTAGCTGAGGCAACTTTGGGTCTATTTATTTGAGCAACTGCTCTATACCCCTTAAGATTTATGGGGTTGTTATCATTACCATGTGTCTCTGTTAAGCCAATAATATCATGTTGTTTAATGCTGCCCTCTATATCTGTGGTATCCAATTTTTCACCTAATGTGTCACTTGTCACACCTTGAATATTCCATACACAAACAGAGATATCTTGCTTTGACATCAATACATTTTAGAATCCGTCGTACCGCTGGGATTGAATGTGCTGATCCTGTTCATATCTATAGCCATATCTGCCATAGCCATTCCTGGTATATGAGGTGTTAGCTGCTCTTCTGTTCTCTTGCATACTCTGCGAATCAGAGTTACTTCTGTAATAACTGTTATTGAATCGCTGGCGATATCCAACATTCTCTTGTGTCCTCTGCGAATCTGGGTTACGTCTGTAGTTGTTGAATCGCTGGCGATTTCCACCATTGTTAGAGATTCTACCAGTGTTAGAACCCTGATTCTGCCTCCTGAAGTTGCCGTTCGGCCCATTTCTTGTCTTAGGCTTTACACTTTCTTTCTTTTGAATACCTAAACAATCTCGTAGTGAGCCCCTGATGTTAGCAGCAAGCAACTTTGTACCTTCCGTATTGAGATGAACCAGGTCATCGTCAAACAATGATTTGGTGGCACGTCCATTTTCCAGAAGGTTACTGTTGTCACAGATAAACACATTTGTTGTTTTGTAGAGTTTCTGTTTTACTGCTATATTTGCAGCCTGTGTTTTCATATTCAGGTCTGGGTCTCCCCTACCTGGAGGCAGAGAGACAACAACTTTAGAAGTGGGGAATTTCTCAATTGTTTTCTCAACAAGATTTACTAGTTCTGTTGCACATTGATTGTGATCTTTGCCAGCTTGTTTAATGTCATTTGACATTTGTTGCAGCACAATGCACGCAGGATCCGTCCCTTCGAATCCGCCAACAAACTCTAGTGCCTCTTTTACATGAAACTGGGTTATCTTAGTAGTATCATAATTGTGTAACAATTTCTCTGGGACAATATCCTTTGTAATTGAAGTTCCTATGAGAAGTATGTCTTTCTTTGTCTTTTCATGTGCCCCTTGTGCTGGTCTTTTCTTGTTACATGTGCATCCGGAGTCTGGTTCTGTTACTCTCTCACGTTGATCATGGATTTTCCATGCAAGCAGCTCATCAGTAGCCTTATCAAGTTGTTCAGCAGCTTTTTTATATTTGCCTTCAAGCAACTCAATTGCATCCAGTTTGTTCGTAAGACGGGTATCCGCTCAATTGAGTTCATCCAACAATTTATCTCTAGTTCCCTCTAGGCGAGTTACTGTTGCAGTATGATCTAATTTCATACGCTGTATCTGACTCTCTGACAGGAGTGATGCTGCAGACAGCTGTCTGATTTTGTCATTTAGTTTGTCATTTCCCTTCTTTAATTGTTGAATTTCAGATTCATGATTACATGAAGCAACACTGTTATTTGCAGCATTTTTCAAGTCCTGTTTAAGTTTTTTCACTTCTGCTTCAAGTGCCGTAGTTTTTTCTTTTTCTTTGTTCAGCTGAGCTTCAGATATCTGTAGTTTCAGGGTAGTGTTTTCATCTTTTACCTGCAACACTTTTTTGGTCACTGAATCCTCAAGATTGCTTAACTTCACTCAGGTTCAACAGACAACTTGCGATCTGCTGCAAAGGATTAATAATATCACTGTTCATTAATGAATTGTCTTTTTCTAGCATATCGCATAAGCTTCCCATGTTATCAGTAGGATCAATTTTACACTCTGATTCAGTGTCTCCACTACCACTGGTGTTCAGAGCGTCAGAGTTGTTGCAGTGCAGGTTCATGTTAGGCCTTTCATTGGGAGAAACTGTCTGCTTGTGTAGTGTTTGACTTGGAGTTAACCATGCATCATTCTGGTCAGCATTTGACAGGGCATGCCCACATTCATTTTTGTCTGGAGTCTGTGGGCATGGTGTGTTTGTGGTAGGCCTATAATAAATACTGTTCACTAAGTCTTTCATTAGAGGGAATTCACTGGCAATAAACTTACTGATTCCACTTCCCCTTGCTGTGACTGAAAGTGTTTTGAACTCAACTGTTATTGTGAGCATTGTTTCAGTTACAGGTTTATCTTCTGCATTGCAGCCATCTTTGTCTGTTGAATTTGTGTGTGTAACACGTACCTCATTTACTTTGATTTGTGTTCCTGTGATTACTTTGTCTCTCAGCTTGTCTCCCTCTATCTTTTCCTCTGTGTCCACCCAATCAATTTTATAAGCAGACTCTTGGCCTAGTTGATCGTAGTACCGGACATTTAGAGCATACATCCAGCCTATAATTCTATCTGGCGAGGTACAGAAGGTAACGCTAGTGACAGTGTCGGCATCGGGATTTGCCTTGGATATGTCCAGCTCACTTGGAATCTCTTCGAAAAGGTCGCAGATCTGCTTATCTGTAGCACTGACTGCAGGGATAGATCCATAGTAGAGACTGGTAAAGCCATCTAACTCGGCCTGGCTCCATTCTAATGTAAGTCCATTACAATTCCCGAATTCAAATTTCGGCGCCATTTTGAAAGTTTATCTTCAAACTCACAGTCACACACTCTGAGACACGTACGCTAAAATTCCCCTTTGATGCGGGCTAGAAAAGTTCTTAGTGCACTGAAACAATGCACAACATGTATGTTTTACGAATGAACTCAAAATAACATGGATATTTTCAAACCTTGACGGTAGACGAATACATTATTTACAGCGAGTCATGAGCGATGCTTCTGGCCGCCGCCATTACCGGAAGTAATACAATGAACATACAATGTATGTCTCGCTCACACACATAGATAGAAATATTTGGAGTGTGCAAGCATCGATGTTCCTTGTGTGTACTTTGCAAGGGACATCGATGCTTGTGCACTCCAAATTTTCATACGCCTGTGGTCTTGCTGACTCTGTGCTTGGACGTATAATCATGTTTTATTTCTCTATGGTATTTGTATAATCATGGTGGAATAAACTAGATGGAGGAACAAGCAGAGAAGATCTGAGGGCATATGTGCAACACCGCCGCCGTCCAATATACAGAATCCTGCGTCGAATACACAAGGCTTGTCGTGGAGTTCACAGCCTCTTATCGCTGAATACACAGCGGCGCTTTAACTGGTTTCTTCTTCCAAGGTGTTAGATAAACAAAACGGCTGCTGCCGAGGTGCGCTTCTACCTGCATCGGCAGTGACGATATGTCGTCATTTATTTTCGCAACTTCCAAATTGTCACTTGGTGTGGTGATCGGGACATTACTTGGCAAAATATGACAATTTTTGCATTAAAATTTCTCCTTTCTGACTTCATCGTACCATCTTATTCTTGCCACATATTGGTTATTACACTCGTTTGCTGAGAGAACATCGAGGTCGTAAGTTGCGCAAATGTGCGGAAAACGTATTTATTTGATTCTCAAGTCAGCATAAATGACTTACTTTAACCTGCGATTATGTGTTGAAATGTGAGCGTAAAATGAGTTCTATTTGTCATAGAGCAAAAATTCAAAGAGCAGCAGAATGCCCGCCATGTTGGCTTTCTTGCTGTTGCCATTATTCATCTCTCCTCATAAAAGAGAGAGTTCCCATTGTTGCGCCATCTGGTGGAGAACACGCTCTCAGCTGGTTCAGGCACTTGGAGGTCACGGGCGGTGAAGCACATCAGTTCACAGGACCGCTTATCATAGATTAGTGACACCTCGCACCTTTGAAGTTTAATTAGAGAACAAATGCACTCTCCATATACACAGCTGTGTATATTGGGCGTTGTTTCTCCATCTAGTTTATTACTCCATGGTATAATACAGTCCATGCTCAGTGACATTATTAATAATAATATTACTGTGGCTCTCCACTTATGCGCCACGGTCCTGTGAGGCTGTGTGACACAGGTGGCCTAGGAAAAAAAAGATGAGATGGAGGTAACTATGGTTATCCTAATCAGCTCATGCTGCCATGTTTACCAGGACCAGAGCCAAGGCAAAGAGTCCACCACACACTCTCTCACAGCTGTGGTGGGCCCCTGGCCCTGGATATATCCCCCAACACTCATCGCTTGTAGTCCCCTCCCCCCCCCCCCCCCACCCCGCCAATAAAAAGACAGAAAAACCTTCCCTCATACACCCTATCCCCACCTCCAAGGCTCAGGCATATCCCATGGGACTCTTTGGGAGGACCCCATGAGAGCCCTTATAAGGGCTACCACCATTGCCTCTCCTCCCTGCATTCTAAGATTCTAATTCACCCTGCTGCTATCAAGCCCTATCAAATTATTTCTTTTCTCCCAGCACCCTACCAGGTCGTCCTGTACACTAATTTAGTGCCTTTCCTGGCTCCCAGAAAGCCACCCTTCAAACCTAAAACCCATGCTACACGCTCCTCTTCCTCTAAACACGGAGCCTCTTCTAGACCCTTGTTATTATAGTCTTCCCTATGCCACTTTCTGAAAAATTCTTCTCTTATCTCTCTATATGCATCACACCACAACAGCCAGTGATCCACTGTCTCATCTGCCTCTTGTCTACATACTTTACATTTACCATTACTACCTGTTGTCCACTTCAGTTTTCTCTTTTCTAGATTGATCACTCCTGCCCTACTTTGAAAAAGAAGCCTGGATCCCTTCCCTCCATCCCAACACACACTTTTCGTTGGTTTTTCTAGAACCTTGTACGCTTTTAATGTACTCTTTTCCCTGACTCCTCTTTTCCAGTCTTCCTTCCAGCCCTCTGTAAGTCCTACCTATATACACTTTCCAGTTTTCAACCTCATCATGTCCTTTCAATTCTTATCTCTCTGCCAACTTATTTATATCTTTGACCCATCTTGTTTGTTCCGTGACTACTTCATTGTAAACCTCTCATGCACCACCTGTCTTCATTTACTGATTGTAAATACTCCCAGTACTTAAGCTTTGCTTTGGCAATTCTGTCTGTGATTTTATTCCATCCTAACTCTCCTAGGACTGCTTCTGTTGCTGCACATGGTTGTGCTCCCAGTATCCATTTCCGTTGATATACTTTATTTCTTTTAAGAGGATTAGAAAAGTAGCCAAAGGCTAATACAAATTCTTCTCGTGTAAATACAAAATGTATACAAATATAACCGTACATAGAGTAGTGTAAAGAGAAAAAAGTGTAAAAGACAATAAGATACAACATAAAATGACAAAATACACAGTTGTACGTAACACATGGGATCACAATAAAATACAAGATCGCAAACTGCCATTATTCTGGAGAGGAGGACACATAAGGCAGAAAAAAAAATGATAAGCGACAGATAATTGAACATATGTGGGTAAATGTGTATATGATATATATATATATATATATATATATATATATATATATATATATATATATATATATATATATGTACAATGGATACTAATGTGCCCAAGCCACAGATGACGACTGAAGGGGAGGTACTAGTCCGACAAAAGAACCAGGGTTACTGTTTGGGTCGGCCGAAGCACGATGGCGGCATGCCCACACTGCCACTGTGGAGCCACCATTGCGCCCTACAGCTCGGGTGTTCCTTCCCCGTCTTGTCATTCTCAGACACCTGCGGCGTGCTAATGCTATTTGTAATATATCCATTTCCCCATCTCATTCTGTGCTTTCTCTGTTCCCTGGATATCTCCTTCACTTATTGAAATCAAATCTAAGCCAGACGCTGGTGATTACAGCATGGATTTTGCTGAACAGTGCAAATCTTGTACGTAAAATGTCACATCAGTGGTAAAACGTGCAATTTTAGTTTGGTGACAATTTGAGTTTTCATTAACCCCTTGTACTACGTGTTTGAGAACATATACTCGAAATGTATGTAGACATCGTTTATCACTATTGTCGAGTTCAGTCGCTATGTATCTATCTAGCTAGCTAGGTATCAGATAGTAGAACCATGGTTTGTCTATCTGTCTGTCTATCTATCAATCAATCACAATGCACTGGCTGAACATGAGCAGAGGTGCAGTAAGTCCTTGGCAACACATTGGCCAAACTAGGTCAGGGGAACAGCGGCTGTCACCATGGGATAACTGTCCTTGAGGCTGCATAGGTACGTTCTTTAAAATACCGTTTTTGGTCGGGGAATTCTGATAAAACATAGTCAGATGTGAAAATTATTGTCTACATAAAGTACACACAAAATTTGATGATTTTCCAGCAGACAGTTATTAGTTGGGGTATATTGTTACTTTAGGTTTGTTGTGCCCCTGAGCTAGGTTGCTATGTTGCACTGCTCATGCTCAGAGGCAATGCACTACGAATCAAACAGATTTGTAGCAAGGCGACCAATTTTGAGGAAACTGCTAACAAAATCCTAAAATCCTATGAGAAAAGGGACTACCTGTCCTCCATCTTGACAGAGGCCAAGTCTAGAGGGAACCAGCCTTTTGGTTGCCTCCTTAGCAGACTTTCTCTGGTCCCCGGCGAATTCGCAGGGGGCCAACAGTCTATCGCCCTCCAGAAAGTCTGTTTAGCAGGCAAGCCTTTTGGGGAACATACCTAAATAAACAACAGAATGACCAGGAAAACTTTATACTAATCACCACCTTCAATCCATCACTCCCACCCATTGGGAAAGTTTCCTAAAACAATTGGAGGACCTTGGAAGATTCACTATATGCTGAAACACTTGTCAACAAAGAAATAATAATAAGGTTGAAACCCAGAGAACATATGTGATTTGTTAGTTCATTTGAGGCTACTGAACACCACCCACAACTCTGCCATGTCAGGCAGAAAACTTGTTACATGTAATGTGTGCAATCTGGGTTTATCTGCTCGCTCCCAATCCCCTGCCTTATGGGACATGAGTGCAACTGCAAGAAATTGACCATTTTGTCTTCCTAAGTTTGGTAGACAAAGCGACCCTCAACATAGCTACAGGATTATTACGTGATGGTTGTTTTTTCTTAAATGGGATGCTTTGAGTTTAATGTTGGCATAGAGAGTGTACAATATGATGGTTGCTTTCCCCGCAATGTTCAACAGGTCAACAAAACTTAAAGGATCAAAGGAACATGCCCACAAATGCTGAAAATGGTCATTTTAGCCAAATTGTGTTTCTAAAAACTCTTCTTTTTTCAGGCAAGACAAAATCAATGCATGTAACAATGTTCCAGGGATTGCATTGATACATAAAACTTTCATTTTGTTTACCATAACATTGGTTTTGTAGTTTGAACGCTGAAAATTCTGTTTATTTTGAGAAAATACATTTGGTCATTAAAACACCCTCTACCCTGTGCATGGAACTTCTCCTCAGCCCACCCCCACTGAAACAATATGTGTGTGTGTGAGAGAGAGAGAGAGAGAGAGAGAGAGAGAGAGAGAGAGAGAGAGAGAGAGAGAGAGAGAGAGAGAGAGAGAGAGAGAGAGAGAGAGAGAGAGAGAGAGAGAGAGAGAGAGAGAGAGAGAGAGAGAGAGAGAGAGAGAGAGAGAGAGAGAGAGAGAGAGAGAGAGAGAGAGAGAGAGAGAGAGAGAGAGAGTAAGCTCACCTGTCTTTATTCAAAAAGAAGCTTTCATAAAGTTTTATTTTATGAGCACCCACTATCCATCATTTCACACATAAACAGCTGACACTGAATTGAATTAAATGTAAACATTTTCACTGTCTATTCCAATGTATTTTTAGTATACTATACCATGTATTTGTGTTTTGGCATTTGGCCCCCTAGAGGACATGAATATGGCAATAAATCTTCATTTTACATACAATATTACTAATTATTAGCAAGTGTGTGGCATGAATTCTTATGGTAAGGTGCACATGAAAAGGAAAATTAACATGCCTAATATGTCTCATCAAACAGCTTATGAGCTCACAGACAGTGCAAATACATCACTATATGAGATAGTGTGATTACTTCAAACATTTCCAATGATCTAGATAAAAAAAAAATCAAAACAATGATGTTTTCTGTATTATAAGCAACAGTTGTTTGAATACTACATCTTGAAAGCAAAACCTCATTGACAAATAACACATACAATTGTATGTCTCAATATTCACAATTCACATCTTCTATTATATAGCTGTACAAGAGTCATTTTGACTGAGGCACAGAAGTGGGGTATTATTTAGTGTGTCTAACAGAGAGATAAATGTAGATAATACTCTTGCCATATGAGTAAATGATGACTGGAGAAGCAATCTCTTAAAGACAGAATATTGCCTATACCTGCATGCCTTAAACCAATATTTCTCTTTGCTTTATGTTTCCATCTTGAAGTGTCTTGCCATTCCATTAAATTTAATGTATTGGGGGCATGATAGTTTTGCGAAAGAGCTGCACTTGCAGTGTATGAAGAGAGCTCATATGCCAACACTAAAGATGCACTAGCATTGGAGAAGTCCTTACCTCAAAGTGTTTTGTCCTAAAACTGTGCTAAAAAATGAATGTGTCTTGTAATATATTCCTGTATCATAGGTGCAGAGTCTGAGTTTCTAGGTCAAACAGACACCTGGTCAGGAGGGAAGGGCTTAGGGCTCAGTTCCTGTTGTTAGCACTTCTTGATAACCACCAGATGGCACTACAGTCATTGAAATACTTAAGATAGAGGAAATTGGGGAAACCAATGAAGCAATATGAATCAGAGCCACTGCCTGTAGGAAAGGGCTTAGGGCTTAGTTCCTGTTGTTAGCACTTCTTGATAACCACCAGATGGCACTACAGTCATTGAAATACTTAAGATAGAGGAAATTGGGGAAAGCAATGAAGCAATATGAATCAGAGCCACTGCCTGTGGGAAAGCAGTCATGAATGATATCACAATGAGTGAGAAACCCAGTGTTAGCACTATTTTGGGAACTTGACTACAATTTCTGCCGCATCTGATGGTGTTGCATGCATGTGCTTTACAACTAGAACTGAGGCCTTTCCTCCCCACCAACTGTCAGGTTATGGTCTGTCCACTTGGAGCTCCTCTATATTAGGCATATTCACGATCACATTCAATTTTACATGTATCACAATTTTGGGACAAAATAGCCAGAGGGGTGAACAGCTCCAAGATTAAAGCTGCACTCACTTTTAGGGTGCTAGCCATTCAATCAGTATAAATCATGTTGACCTAAGCTTACTAGGCCCACCTGTTTATATATATGTATTATAGGACAGGTTAGCTTATGGAGAGCTTATGGAGAGTAAAGAGTTTGGACTGCGGAATAGGGTAATGACTACTAGGAAGTGGTTTTGGACAAAAAGACACAAATACAATATATATATGTATATTTATAGTATGGAACACTATTTCTTGTTTTATCAGTATTTGATCAGATGATTAAATACTTGATCAGAAGAACAAATCGTGTTTATGCTGTGGACAAATGCATTTGTTCATGTGATTGAATACAATCTTTTTGCTCCTCTGAATAAATTGATTTGATGTTCTGATTAAATCAATTTGTTCTTCTGGTCAAATTCATTTAATTAGAATAACAAATATTGTCTTATTTGATCACATGAACAAATATATGGTGTTTGTTCATCTGATTAAATCAAATTTTTCTTCTGATCAAATCAATTTGATCATCGCAACAAATATCCCCCAAATTAATTAGATTGACGCTCCCTGTCTGATTTGTTCCGGGGATCAAATATTTATACTTCGGAACAAATCTCTTCCACCAGTATTTGATCTGCGCAACAAATAGTACATAGACTACAAGAAGTGATGAGCAGCATACCGGAGGGAGCAATTATTATCTGGTAGTGGAGAAACTTCTATTTATTCAGCAGATCAAATAAATTTTATCACGGGAACAAACATGTTTGATCAGGTGAATAAATCTGGATATACCTTATTCTATTTGATCAGAAGAACAAATCAGTTTAGTCAGCTGAACAAATGTGTTTGTTCATGAGATCAAATTCATTTTATTTGTGCCTCTGAACAAATCTATTTGATCTTATGATTAAATCAGTTTGTTCTTCCCATCAAATCAATTTGATCAGAAGAACAAATATACTGTATTTGATCAGATGAACAAATATATTAGTTCATCAGATCAAATCGATTTCATCATGTGATTAAATATAAATAGTATCCTGATTAAATCTTTATTCACCTGATCAAATATTTCTTCATAAGAATAAATTTACATGTATTTGTTTTTCTGATCAAATACTGAATAAAACAAGAAACTGCATTCCATAATATACATATATAGAGATAATATATATATTTTTTTTTACAGATGATGCAGATTTTGTCTGGCCTCTCTTGGTGGACCTTGGTCTGCTGCTGTTGTTTGTTGGGCAACATTCACTGATGGCTTTATCACATTGGAAACAGATTGTGGCCAAGTGGGGCTTAATAGTCATTGAGAGATCACTCTATGTGCTGGCTACCGCTGTTTGCCTACATGTAAGTCCAGAATAATCAATCTTACAGCTGCAGCTTAACTTATTTTTCCAAATGAAATAGATTTTCTAAATGTATAAAATGAGATCTGTTTTTCATTATAAATATTTTTCATAAACATGATTAACCTTAATTTTGAAGGCATTCAGGTAAGTGCATGTACATATACATGCTCACATGGAATGTATTTTTGTCATTACAACCAATAATTAAGAAAGTCATGATAACGTTTAGTGTAATATATATGGGAAAATATATGAGATGGGGAAACCTGAAGTAGACAAATTTTCAAGATGTCTTAAGAGCTCGGCATATTTGAAAGATAGCTGAAAAGCTTAGCAATATTTACCATGTTTCAATAGCCTCCATAAAATGTAAATAGGTAGCTCATTCAATCAAATCTTTCATGATCTATGTGTCTCATTCCAGCATGGGCTTTGTCTTTTAAGTTCTGATGACAGATTAGTCATTTGCTGATCTTTTATTGTACGCCTTGTTCAGCACATATGTTGTGAAGTCTTTGGCTTATATCAGGTCTTTTAAGAGGTTAAAGGTTCCAAAGTGTAGTTTTCCTACTTTTGTACAAACAGAACTGTGTTTTTGTACATGATATTATGCACATGATGGATCTACACAGCAGTGTCTATGTCTCTCAAGTTTATAATAAAAAATCTTATCATGTCAGACTGAGTGTCTGTATGTGTAATGGCCCACATGGGGCCGTAACTGCAGTATTAAAAGTACTGAGTATTCATCTGTGCATTCAATCATGCTAATAAGATGGGGAGGGGAGGGACCTAGAACCACTGCATGGCCAGACAGAGCTCCTTACACAGAGCGATTTTGGAATATATTTTGATGGAAATTGTAACTGTCTAGTCTGTATGTCAAATTTCATCAAGAACAAAGAATTTCACAGTTATGTTACTAACAAAAAATTCAAATTGAGAAACGCCCGATCGGAAAATTTGCTATTGTCTTGTGAATCTTCCAATATCATTTATTTGATATCCTGCATCAAATATAAATAACAATATGTGGGCTTAACTACTCAATCAGTTAAAAAGAGATCTAGTGGTCATAAAACTACAATTAAAAATCACAAATTAAACACTTCTTTGTGTAACCACTTCAATTCTGAAAAACATTCACTTTTGGATTGCCGACTTCAAATTGTTGATCACATAGAGCTGAATTTGTTACACCAAGATAGTTTATGTTAACAAAAGAAAATTGTTACAAATGGAAGATTTTTTGATCAAAACACTTACTTCAGCTTTTCCCTTTGGACTCAATGACAGAATTTTAGGCTTTGGTGATGTTAGGAATTTGGACTTTGCAACTCTTGATAGCAGTGACACACCTTTTTATAATAATCAGGCCGATATTCAAAGAAGAAGAAGTCATGGACAAAGAAAATCATGGAAAAACAGGAAATTTAGGAATGAGGATACAAAAGATCTTGTTCAAAATTTACCACAGGCTTTCTCTAATGGCATTGATCAATTACATATAGCTCTTAAAGAACTATCCAGGGCCAGAATTTTGCAAAATTTTGCGAGAATGTATTTGGATTTTTGTCTATTAGTTTGCTTTTTAAAGAAAGACAAGTTTAGAAGAATCTTTACGAGAATGGATTCTCGCTGAAATTCTGGCCTTGCTATCATTTGAAGATATAACCAGAATCAATGAATATTAGGGTCCTACTTATTCTGAATACACACTTCTACAAAAATTTTGGGAAATTGTGTATGCTTACACAACAACCCAATTATAAAAATTAGATTAAATTGTTTTGCAGCATTCCTTTCAAACACAAAATTATTGATTCACTGAACATTCAGTCCCTTTTCAAATTGAAATTTGTTCATAACATGATTCCCAAGGACTGCAATATAAAGGATCCCCCCATTATTTCCTATAAATATGTCAATAATATTGGACAAAGTATCATGAATTATAAGAAATGTCTGTGAATGGCTCCAGTATTATTACTCTTGAGGATATAACAGCGATCAAAATTGTGACTGTCTAACATTAAATATTCTACTTTTGTTGATACATACCACAAACATGTATTTACAGGTAATTTGGATATAGTACAAAATTCAGTTTTAAAAGAATTGATGAAAAAAGGTACAAAATTTGGGATATGTCAGTTGAAGATTGACAGTATTTTTCTGGATATATGTAATACATTTGATTCCTACTGTATTAAATGGGCAAAGAAAGAAAAAATGGAATTTCAGAAATTTGAAGGATGGTTATAAATCAGAATTGAAAAAAGTCTTTAAAAATAGAATTTATCGCTACAAATCCCACATTAAGAATTTTTAATGCGGTAAATTTAAAACAGCCTAAAGTTTCAAAAGCAACCAAAGAACTACAAGAAAGATTTGTAATCACTAACATTGATAAGACAGGTAACAATTTTGGGAAAAAATGCAAAAAATGTTACCTGGATGTTTTGAAAACTGAATTTGGTATAAACAATATTTCAGAAATAAGAGGAATGATGTATGTAAATTACACAAACAATCCATTGATAATTTGATAGATACACATAAAGATGAGATGAATAGGAATTTTAATATCAAAATTTCTGAAGAGGACTTCTCTATTCCACTTTTGTTCTGGATACCCAAATTACATAAAGACCCCTTTAAATCTAGATTTTTATAGCTGCTGCTTCAAAATGTACAACCTGTGCAAGATATCCCTTTGAAAGTTAACAATTCAGATAAATTCAGTGATGTGATTCTGGACTTTGATATCCAGGTCACTAATGACAGTTTTTTTCATTAAAGTCTATCACAAAATAAATGAGTTTAACTTTAAAGTAGTTAACTATCCTTTCCCAGACAGTAATATTTTGGAAACTATTGGAAAAATACATTTTTGTCACAAATTTTGAGATTTGGTCGTATTTGTTCTAAATTTCAGGACTTTGGTCTAGAACCAAATTTATTTACAATAAACTTTGAGTCAAGAGGATTCAAAGATGTGCTTTTGATCAAATATTTCTACACATTTTGCTGTAAATATCCAGAGATGGTTAGAAAGTTTGGCTTCAATAATTTTAGAGATTTTAGACTTGCCTGTTTTACTACTTAATTTTATCTTTTGGCATCATTCTGTTACAGTATTCACTTTTCAGATATTGTAGGCTAGCTTGGAGTGTAATTTTTATCTGCTGCTGATTTGTGTAGATTCCAAAAGAGCATTTTTTCACAATTCATAGATACCTGCCATAGTAATATCAGTACAAATAACAATAATTATATTCTGATCCCAGATAATTTGGTTGTCAGCTTGTCAGATTATATTCCATCTGAGCCACAGAAGAGTCTGTTTAGCACAGCACTTCTTCAGAGCACGTGGTTATCTTCCATGTATACTAAGTGAAGTGCATGAGTAAGTGCGTCACTTTGGCAGAAATTTGTTTATGTCACCAAGCAGGCCAGCATCCTCAGAGGAAACAGACAAGTTATTCCTCATATACAGCATTGCCACCTTTTTAGAAATATTTCAAAGGAACTGGGGCACCATTCTAGCCACCAAAAGTGCACCAGCACTGGAAAACCAACAGGTGGTACTAGGTTTCAAACATGCCAGAAATCTCAAAGATGACCTGATGAGATCTAGACTCAGATACCCACCACTACACATGCTACAAGCAAGAGTGCCAACAATTGCTGGTACAATGGACAGTAACCCCAGCAACACACTAACTTGCAGGTATTGCCCAAAAATGGACACCAGTGGCACTGTCACAAGCACCCAAACTAGGCACTCATTTGCATGTAGAACCCTGCTTGGAGGCTCCTGTAAGCACAAAAAACTTATATACCTCCTCATGTGCAAGGTGTGCAGGAAACAGTATATCACCCAGACAATCTGCACATTGATGGATAGAATGCATGAGCACTTCTATTACATAATGAAGAAAGATCACACTCAACCTCTGGGAAGGCACTTTCTGCTTTCTAACCAGGAATAGCCATTACCATCCAAATCTTGCAATGTATATGCACCCCTCCTTCCCCAGAAAAGACACTTAGGTTGAGGCTTACTAAAGAAACCTTGTGGATACACCAGCTGCATACTACAGAACTGGTTTGTCTCAATGTCATGGGTAGATGAAAAAAAAATTACAGGAGTACTTTAATGATATACAACCATTTGCCACAAGAATTTTGGTGTTTGTAGGTAGAGCAGTTTTAAATTTCATGGGTGCAAATTACAATGGAAACGGATAAAAATACACATGCGTAGCCCATCTGTCTTCAGTCCTCTACTGAGACCCCATGTGAACCAGTTGATTTTGTCCTGACCCATTGACAGTTGAATCATAGTAACATACCGTGTACTTTTGATTTAATTGAGCTGGTGTAACTCCTTTTTGGCATCTAGTTACCACCATTAAATGGAACACATTCAGATGAAAGATTATACACAACACAAAATATTCTTTGGGCATGCACAAAATTTAAGATAGTAGCAACCAAATAAAATTTGTATTAAGAACCAACAAGAGTGCTATAATCAAGGCTAGTCACTGTAAGATTGGGTAAACAGAAATAGAGAAACATATCTGTTTCCCAAAAAGCTTTTATTACAGTGGTCCCCCCTAATGTAAGGCCCCCTGATGAGAGGCCACTTCCTTTACAGAGGCCAATTCTCCTGGCAGCAAGTATGGTATTTTCATTTTATTTCCCCCCTTCAAGAAGGCCATCCCTCTTATATGTCCAGATTTCTGGTGCACTTGAGGTGGCCTTATTTATAAGAGGGGTATCACTAGACACAGGTGCCTAGGTGACTGAAGAGGAAACTGGATACATTTTGTTTCTGGAGTCTACTAATGTCCCTCAAGTCATTGCATTAATGTAAAGTTTTTGTTTGTGTTTTTGTGTTCTTCAATCACTGATTAGTATTGACAGCACAATGTCATTTTTTTTTTTTTTCAGTTGATAATGCTGCACTGGCAACCACTACCAGTCAGACCTCTGTGGTACATTGACACAGAGCACACCCCATTATTGAATCTCTTTTTCTTCCTGCTCCACCTGGTGGCTTGGATCCTCATTTATGCTGCCTCTCTCACTATGGATTTCCCTGAACTGGTTGGTGTCAAGCAGGTACATAACGCTTATGGATCTCTCAAAATAAAACAAAAGTGACATGCACACAAACTTAAAGTCAAGCAAATGTTCTAAAAGCATTTTGCTTAACATACAAACATGGTTTTAAAAAAAAGTCAATTTATGTTGCTGCTAGTTAATTTATGCATGATGTTCAAGTTTCTGGATATACTACACACCAGTTTTTCTTTCTTATCAATTTCCTTGTAACATACACAAGATTTTATGTATAAAAGACTTAAAGTGTAATTTGACAGTAATATAAAAATAAAAGCACCACTTAATATCCCAAAGAAAAATTTGTGCACTCTCAAACAGAAACATATAAATGATGTAGAAGTTGATAACTGTTTTGCAAATCACCTGTACCAAGACATCACATTAAATATACCAGAGAAAAGGGGAAAGAAGGCAGCGCTTGCAACTGACTGGCATTCAGTAACTGCAGGTAGTTCCCCTCCATTTAATTTATATAAAATGCAGAAAACATTGCCTCGTTGACAAGTGATGTGCTGAGTGATGTTGATGATATGTCTTCTTGTTATGTATTTTGCCTTTATACATGTCATGCTAATCATGCAAAATACAAGATGACTATACATTACCATGTATTACCTATGCAGGTGTACTACTACTTCTGTGGCTTTGACCTGCCAATGTCTTTGAAGTCGAGACCAGCACAGAGACTCTATCGTCACATGCGGCATTCTGGTATTTTTTGCTTCCTGTTGGTACTTTGGGTCCATCCAGTCATGACCCTGGAGCGCTTCTGCATGGCATGGGTTTGGTCCATGTACTTTATATTTGGACAGAGGGTCACAGATCAGGATTACTATTATTTGAAAGGACAAATACACAAGAAAAAAATTCAATTCCAGAGATTTGAGATTGTTGGTTGAAAACATGAGGAAGTGTAGGTATAGTCTGGAATTTTCCAAAGCATAGCTCACCTATTTTTCAATGTACTGATTTTCATTATTTTATATGCATTTATTTTTGTTAGTTTATATGCATTTAAACACATATGCAAAAGAGTCTCAGAATATGAAATCTCATTCCATTTTGTGTGCTGAAATCTGAGGCATATTTTGTAATTGTTATATTTTCATAGAGAAATTAAATTTGTGAATTAAAGGATACCATAAAAATTCTCTGACTGACTTCTGTGTATAATTCCTCTTAAAACAAATGGTTTTGCATATATAATGGCACACACTTAAAAAAGTTGGGATCAGGTTAAGGAACTAGCTATGCCCCAAGAGAAACAGTCAGCCATTATAAAAATGGTCTCATAGGAAAATTACAGTGAAACCTGTCTTTAACGACTACAACAAGGAACGACCATGTTGTGGTGTCTCAAGATAGGTGGCCTTTCATAGGAGGTATGAATAAGATGAAATGTACCAGACAAAGTATCCTGAAACTGTGGTCTTTCAAGACAAGTGGTCTTTCATGGAGTGATATCTGAAGACAGGGGCTGCTGTATTAAAATAAGTCCTATTGAAGTGTTCATCTTTCTGAAAAGGACATGATCCATGGCTTCTAAAATATTGATATAATTTAATTGTGATTTTTCATGTGGTATGCTGGACAACATATTCTTTGAACAATAGTTTAGTTATGAGTGCACACAAATATTGAAAAAAGTTCTTAGGAGGTCTGCCTAATTGTACAAAATTATTGACCATATATGTAGCCAAAATCACATATTACAGATTTTTAAAACTAGTATTTGTTGTTGCTTTTTTCAGTTAAAGACTCATAGTGGAAAACCATGACAATATTAATAGCCATGTGGTATTCAAGTTTTCTTCACTGCAAATCAAACTGAACAAATCAATTTGTAATACACATGTACTATTTTAATCACACATGTGACCATTAATATGCTGTGATCATGATGGAATCATTGTGTTGCACCAGTAATTAGTTTAAAGGTTTGTGTACACATCTCACAATTCAATAACTAATCAAGGCACTAATTGGGTGCACATTTATTAGTAGCAAAGTTTTGTGATTTACAAATGCATACATTAAGAATGTGTGTATCATACCTTTCTCATGTATATGCTGACGGCTGGGCAAGTGGATGGTAGGAGGCAAGTTCAACTAGTTTTGATGCTCTGTGTCTCTCATCAGGAGCTGTTGAAAAAAACACTCGTGGTCTGTTTTTTATACTCCATGTAGCTACCAGGGTTTCTATATAAAGCACGCGTGTGTGTTTACGCAGAACAGCAGCCCCACATCCATATCTTTGTTGATATGGCGTGATTTAAAAAAAGATCTCTTTCTCAAATATAATCTACATGTATTTTGGATGAGCTACTTTCAACATTTTATTTTCTGAAGTAAATATTGCGACAGGGGATTTTTGAGGGGCATAGCTAGACTACCTGCTATATGAAAAATAGTCGAAAACTACTTTTTCTTTTCTTTTTTTTTGTTAAATCAGAAATTTTAGATGTTGTGAATTTGCAGTATCAGAAATTTGGCAAGAAGATGATTGGTTCCAGAAAAAACAAGTTGTTTGTCATGTGGACAGGGCACTTGGTATAAATGTTAAGCTCTCAAACACCAGATTTTCAGAGCTGAACAGCTGTGCACCACAGGGTACAGATGACTCGTGCTTGTTATATCAGATGTACTTTAACAGTTAAATTGTTTTACAGTTACGTTCATATGAGGGTCAAATAATCCTTAGTTTTAGAACTTGTGTAAGGTGTAATTACTTGTACAAATAAAACATTGTTGATTCTTATTAATATTTCAGATATCTATCTGGAATTATTTCATACTTGTTTATATGTTTGCCACTTTTTATAACGGTAGAAAAAACTTAATGCATTACACTGAAAGTTGGACAGTAATTTGTATGTCTTTTTAACATTTACACGTCCAGTAAAGACTCTAGTTTTATGAATCGTGATTCCTTTTTATAACAGTTTGGTGTCACAGAATCACTTTTTAAGTTCCAAGTTTGTGATACTTCCCCTGCATCAAATTACACAATGTATTTTTTTCAATTTATCCTAATGTTAAAAGACAGACACATACCATATTTGTTTCAGTCCTGTTAATGCATGATGTTGACTGTAGTCACTGTCATCATGTATTTTTTGGTGCTCAGTTTTAAAATTTTTTTCCAGTGTTTGTAAAATGATAAAAGAGTTGCAGAAATGGTACAATCATCATTGGTACTTTGAGACTGTTTCATTTTTACCCTATGCACGTAAAGTGCTGGAGGGTATTGTCATCCCCTGTGTCATCCGCCCATCCGTCTTTTTGACGTTTCCACAATATCTGAAAGAAATATTCACCATCGCTTTACCATTTTTTTATCACAGATGCACCTTATAATGGACCAGGTTTGTATTTGAAACCAGCTTCCTCTGATTATTTTAAAACTTTTTGTGAACTTTAATTGTATTTATTTGAAGGTTGTCTGTGTGGTGTCAACCCTGATGACGTTACCGCGATATGTCAAAAAGTATTCACCGTATCTTTACCAAATTTTTGTCAGAGATACATCTTATGATGGACCAGGTTTCCAAATTTAACCAGCTTCCTCTTTGTATTTATAAATTTTGTATGAAATTTATAAACATTTATTTCAAGGCCATCTGAGGGGGCACAAGGGGACGACGTCATCATAATATCTCCACAAGGATGCATTGCAGCTTCACCAAAGTTTTATCTAAGAGGCACATTATAACGGACCACATTCATATTGAAAACCAGCTTCCTCTTATTATTTTTAAACTTATGAAACTTTTGAAGTATTTGTTTGAAGGCTGGCTGAGTGGCACACAAGTGGACAATCTTGTTACCATAATACAGGGATGAGAATTCCCCTCTTTTCAGAGGTTTTCCTCCTTTTTTGGTCAGAAAAATTTGTTCTGAAAGGTTGAAGATTTGGTATGAAAAGGACAAATTTGATGAAATAATGGCAAGGTGGACATATAGCGGTGTTTCGCTCCTTTCTTGTTTTTTTGGTGTTCTCATCCCTGATAATATCTCAAGAAGGATTCACCATAGTTTCATCAAAATTTTGGTGCAGTTACACCATATTATGGCACCTGTGAAGTCTAAAAAAAATTGCAGAATTAAGGAAACAAAGATTGTAGGGGTACAGGGTAATCCTTTCTCTGATCGCTATTTTCAGTTTGGACATAAAAATTACATGACTGCTGTACAATCATAAATCTTCCTGAGGAAAAATATTCCTGTTTTATTCCAGAAGAGCTCCATTAAGGAATATTTGATGTGGTCATTATTTTATATAAATGTATGGATGTGTTGATGGATAGATAGATGAATGGATGTATAATATATGTATAATCCAATTCAGGATCAATTTCTGATAATAAAACTTGTAAAAGTTCTGTTTTAGGGTCAGAGTCGGGTATTTCAATCCTCAGGAATATAAATGATTTTACAGTATTGAACACAGAAATCATAACTGTATGTCCGAAACCTGATACAATATGAATAGAGAAAATGTTTGATTTGAAACTTCTTGAATTTACTTGTTTAAACATTTTAAAGTTACTGAAATGCAATTACAATGTAGATGTAAGAAAACTTTAAAGGTCACACAACAATGTTGAGTTTTTTTTTCTGTTAAGTTACTTGTTCTTTCGAAGGTATTAATTTCCTATAAATTTTACTGGAGTATAGTGGTGTACATTAACATGACAAGATAATGCAAATGTCAAGAAAATTAAATCAATCTCTCAGGGTTTAGAGGCTAGAATGTTCAATGATGTTCTCAAAACTGCAATGCTGCGTTTGAATGGTGATGGTATAAATTGTTGTATGTGCAGGCCATCTCCAAAGTTTGTTCTCACAGCTGAGCAGTGGGGCAACTAAGAAAGCCATAACTCAGCCTTATGTCTGCAGTTTTACTCTGTTGCCTGTATTTCTCAATATAAATTATTACAAACACAATATTGTAGAATCATAGCTCATGCATGCTTAAGTTAAAAGGAACAAAAATATTAGGGTCATCATCATGTCAAAATGTGGATGTGTCCATTAGAAAGTGCTGTTTCAATTTTGGATGGACATAATTATTGTCAGTCTTCAGGTCTGCCTCCTATTACTTTCATATATGAGGGTACAGGTCAGGCATTCACCCTCACACAGTCTGAGGAACAGAGTTTCTCATTGTGAGATTTTGAATATGTTCCTTTCTGTTTGGTATGTTATAGAAATTAAATTCATAATTACTTTATTAAGCACTTATTTATCAGAATTGTTGCTTGCTGTGAGCACTGAAATCTGAATTGAAGGAAGTGCTGTGACACATTGTTAGATTCAGATTTCTAACATTGAAACAAGGTACACAAAGAAATATTTGGTACTTACATATTATATAAAATTCACAAGCATAAAATTCTTATGTGTGTCTTAGTGAATATCTATGGTCTGGCGTAAGGATTTTAATGTGGTGGTGCCATTACCAGGTGCAACAGCAGAGAGATTAGTGTTATGTAAATGATGAAACCATCCATTTGTTCACTCTGGAAAAGTATTATTCATCACAGTACATGTGTACATGTACTTCTATGGTGTGATCAAATACGCTCCATATGATATACACATGGGATAGACATGTATATGCGTTTTCTGACTGCCAGTGGATGGCTTTTATTCCAATAATGAATAAGACATATTTCCAGACCTGTGTATTATTTTTATTGACCTCTTGGTAGGTCATTCATTATGGTTTTTCATGTTCTTTGTAAGTAGTATTTATTGCCAATAAAGTTTTCAGAGATTTAAACAGTATTGTTGTTTATTTCTGAAAAAAGGGCACATGTATTTACAGTGTTTCATAAAGAGTTGTTACAAATGAAATGTTTCCCATAGCTCCCAGTAAAAGTCTTGCGTGAAAGGTGTAAATAAAACAACAAAATGTGTGAAATTGTATTATTTTCACGGTATTATTGCAAAAGAGAAGAAATTGCTTCTATTGCCAAATTTGCCAAGTATCTGCAATACAATTTATGACACTTTCAAGAATCATATCAATCCCAAGCATTAACCTCCTAAAACAAATTTATTTATACAACCAGCAAAATGTGATGGAAGGGGCGCTGCAATTTTATTGATGGATGGTATTCTTCAACTTGGGGATTGCCCTTAGTGCCACAAAAATTTCTGGTATAGTGGATCTCCCATGTACACTTGGGATGCATAGTTTGGACTTTACATAAGATAGAATGGTCTCTCATGAACATGTACTGTTGCATTTGAAAATCAAAAGAATATTTCTTTTGCAGTATCTATAAATTTTTGTAAGCATTTAAGGTTGAGGTACACTTTTGCAGCACTTTATACAGAAAATATGACTGGTACAAACACAAGACATTTGGAGTAATATCCATACTAGTAAGTACACTTACCTCTTGACCACCATTTACCTAGACCTCTATGTCTGGGTTGAATGCCCAGGAAATCGAGTTGAGCTCAGTCACTTGATTCCTGAAATGCCTGACGGTCCTGTGGTGCTATTTCTCAGTACCAATGGAACTGGTGGTGACTCCCGGTGCACATGCTGCCTGTATGATCCTTCCCATTTTGGAGATACGCCAGTTGACGTCAGCTATAGGAGGAAGCAGGGTTGGTAGGGTGGGCTGCTCTGGTGGTTGAGAAGTAAGTGTACTTACTTATACTGATATTACTCCAACTGTCTCGTGTAAGTTATGTAATGTTAACTCTTGACCACCATTTGCTGATATACAAGCATATAGGTGGAGGGTGTAATGTTACTGGCACACTGACCTCACGTGATCATCAGAACCGGCAGCCTGGGGGTAACCATCGGTTCCGAGTGAGGAGGGGATACCTGTAGGGAAAACCCCAGAGCTACATGGCATTGAGGCTGCCAACAGCAGAATCCAGCTGAAATCAGAAACCCTTCCTACCAACCAGCATGGGACCATGCTAAACACCCCAGTGCTCACCCCCCAACATTACAGCTGTCTGCCTCGTGGGTAGACGCTATCGGTTACAGCTCCATAGGACCTGGAGATCTTAACAGGACCGAGTCGCAAAACTGGCAGGTACTGGGAGCGTTATATGGTTCCTTCGGTCAGTGAACTCCCACGTTAGACTGGCTACAGGCAGGGACGTTAGGACAAACTGCCTGATACTGTTGGAGATTAGGTCAAGTAGGCGCAAAGCCCATTGAAATGCGCTGACCTATAGGCCTGCATTGAATCTGAACCACAAGAGTGCCATAAACTGGAACACGGTGGCGGCTCTGATGGGATCCAAATGGCCTAACCAACAAGTATTGCAACCTAAGCAAAAGAGCCTGTTATGCCCGCAAAGGGGTACATGCCTTCCTATCATGTCATGCAAGTAGTTCTTGGTGAAGGTCGTAGATGATCCAGCGGCGGGCCAGCAAAATTTTGACAACTGCGACATTCGGCAGGATGCACCTGGAAACATTGATGGCTTGTACCTTACAAGCTCTGGCTGAGATAAACTGCAAGGCACCAGGCCTTTCCAGCAAGATCTCATAGACCTTAAGGATCCTTTGCTTAATCGGCGAAGAAATTGTGTTTCTGCAAACTTGCGACTTATGTGGGTAACTCAATGGTAGGGTGGGCAACCCTCCATCCTCTGAGTCCATCTGTGCAATAAAGGTACCAGCAAAGAGCTCTCACTGGGCACAGGGCTCTTTCCTCGAGAGGAAGAGCAGCATCCATAGCACGGAGGGCAAAATCCTTGAAAGCTGTAGCCAAATCTTGAGCCACTTGGTTCTTTGCAAGTAAGCCCAAGTGGGACCTCAGAGTCACCTGGGAGTCATCAGGGGGCCATAGTAGTCGGTCATAAGCCAGAGTGTGGATATCTCTTGTTCTAGCCCGGAAAGGGAGTGTTAATAGAAAACAAGTTTTCCATGTCCAGTACTTAAGGGAAACCCTTTTGGGGTCCTCAAGACACTCAAAGGCCCATTTGTTCAACACAACTAAAACAATGGGGTAGGTCCCACCAGGGCAGGACCTGTCGTGTTGCCAGTCTGTCAGTGTAGAAGGACACAATGAACACAGACAGTTAAGGATTGCTCCCATTGTGAGTAACACACAGATCCATATGCGGAGTTCCTCACATGGCCTGATGCCCGGGAGGTGCCTCACGTGTATGCAGATGTCATGTTCAGAGCACCATCTGGTGATGTGCCCAGCTAGCTCTGTCAGCTTTTTGGACCACGTCCCACCCTGCCTGTTGAAGAAGGCCACCACAGTCCTGTTGTCACACATAATGAGGACATGTTTGTGCTCCACCAGGTCTCAGAAGTGGAGGAGTGCTAAGTGTATTACCTCCAGTTCCAACCAGTTTATGTAGTGAGATGCAACTAATGCTGGCAAGGGCCTGATGCTGTCTGGCTCTCCATGTGAGCTCACCACCCGGATTGAGAAAAATCGGTGTAAATGGTGAGCTGGGCCTGAAAAGGTTCCAGTGTTTGTCCCGTCATGACATTCTCCCTCATGGTCCACCACAGAAGGTGTGAGTGATCGTCCTTGAGAATCGGCACCGGGGCCTGATAGCCCTGGTGTCTTGTCCATCTACCCCTCAGAGCGTGCTGAAAGGGGTGACGGTGAAGAGGACCCAACGGGACCTGGGAGTCCTACAAGGACAGGGAGCCCATCAGAGCACTCCATTGTTGTGCTGTGCGGACCTTGCCATGGCTGGTCAGAAAGGCTCTAAGCAGGAATTGAAGTCTCTCCCACCTGTCTTCAGGAGGGCAACAGATGTGGGCAACCAGGTCGAACTGGATGCCGAGAAAGACAAAAGTCTGCTCTGGCTGAAGACTCGACTTGAGTAGGTTCACAATTAGGCCCAAGCATTGGTATAGTTCCAGAATGGTCTGTATGTGATGCTGCAAATCCAGGTGCCAAAGTGCTAGGATAAGCCAATCGTCCAGATACGCGTAAATGTGAATGACTGAGTGGTGAAGGTGAGCAGCAACTGGTCTATGACTGTGCACCGTCCTCCACCCCTCTTGGGGACCCAATTGAGTAAGTTGTAAAAGCAGGAAGTACCGTCATCCTCGAACAGCTCTATGGCGCGCTTGCTCCAAAGTGTCTGAACTGCCTCTAGGAACACTGATACTTTGGGATCTGTGGACTAGGTGGTTCAAATGACTGGGGTTCTCAACCTAATGGAGGTCTGTCCTTGTTAAAAGGCAGCATGTAGCCATGTCTCAGAATGTTCAGGACAAACAAATTGTCCGTGATAGACTCCCAGTGTGTGCTATATGCAGTGAGGCAGCCGCCCACTAAGCGCTGAGCAGTCTGTGTGGCGGTTGTCAAAACTGAGACAGTGGGATCCAGTATGCAAGAGTGAGGAACGCAGAGTCTTTCCTGTCTTCTGACCTCTACCAGAAGGCTTGCTCTTCCGGGATCGCTGTCTGCTCTTCTGAGGTCGATCCTTGTGTCCCAGAGGTAGAACTAGTCAAGGGACTGGTAGACGCAGTCTGGGAAGTATCGCACTTTGAGGCTGAGGCACCCAAAGATAACCACGACCAAGCAGAGTTGGCAAGCACTTTGGAACGGGCCTGGTCAACTGAGCGGGCCCGTTCGAAGGTCTTGTACATGACCAGCGGACAACCTCCACCATCTCTCCTCCTAACAGAGTCCCTGAGAAGAACACGCCCTGTGAGGGCTTGACGGTACAGAGGATCCGGCAGATTCTGACCCTGGAGGTTGGCGTCCCTTGGCAACAAACAAAGGCTTGCCTCCAGTGTGCAAGCGGTCTGCACCTGGTGATCAACAGCTCGTGACACAGAAGTTGGGAGTAATGTCGCTTGGTCTAACCAGTTTCACACTGCCTCTGTGATCTGTACCAAACCCTTGAGGTCATCCAGAAGAGACCCTAAAGTGTGGCACAACATGTCGGAGTATAAGGCCATAAGGATGTATCCCCTGCTCTCCTCCTCCAACCGTCTGAAAGCCTCTGCAGACAATTGGTAATGGATCTCAGCTGCTGAGCATCAAACTCCTCCCAGTCCACCGGCAGTGGACCCGATGGGAACATCTGCTTAGGAGCAGAGTATTACTTCTCCTGGATATCTGACTTAGGGAGGAATCGCCCAGGCTGCCTCAAGTAGCCAGACATCAGAGGCTCCATCGGAATCCGTGTGCCATGAGTCTTGGCCATGAGCTGGTCATAAAACTCAGCTACAAAGGGCGAAAAAGGTATGGGAGATCTGTCACAACGTGTCTGCCAGAGTCAAGCCCCGGCAGCACAGCACAACAGCACCATGCCTCTCCTTGGTTGGTGGGACCACAGCTTGGTCACCAACCAGGCTCTGAATAAGAACTTTGATATGGTCAAAGCCCTTTAAGGGAGCAGGTGCCATGTCCAGGGGAGCAGGGGCCAAAGACTCTACAGAACCTATGCTTACTGGCCCTCTGCGCCTCTCAGAGGGTGAATGGCGTGGTCCACAAGCCCTCAACTGGGGTTGAGATTTGCTTACGGACGAGGCTAAAAGCAAAAGTTCATCCTCCTCCTCTGTGTCCAGGTCTGAAGAATCCAGACTTGCAAGGGGGTTTAGTAGGTAATGTCCAAGGTCTCATCAAAGGCCTGTGACAGCAGGGGATCTGTCACCACGCCTGGCATTGGGGTAGCAATTAAGGACTTCCATGGAAGTTGTGGCAGCCACAGACGCTGCCTCCACCTGTTTGGCCCACAGAGAAGGCAGAGAAAAAAATGTAATGTTAAAGGAGTAAACTCATATCTCTGGACAAACGTGGAGGCTATGATACACTTACATCCATAATTGGGGCTAAGACCTGAAAAGCCAAAGATGTTTACTTCCAGTATTACGGGTATTTTATTTTTATTTAAACATATCTTATTCACAATAAACAAAAAATGAATGGGATTGGAAACAAGCTATAGATTAGCTTATATTAATTCTGCTCCCTACACACATAACACAATCCGTCACAATGAACACGATCAAGATGAACAATAGGCCTACATCATGCAAATAGAGATATAATACGGTAAATTGTGTGACATGAACTGTTTACTGACGGCAAAAAATTCAACCAAAGAAGACCTAAGCTTCTTAGTTGAATAAGTATTTAGAACAAAATAAAAGGAAAAGGAAAGAAGTGGTAAGTCATTATTATGATTTACGTTAGTCATAAATTATACCATAAGATCTAGCCTGTGTACCTTTCTTTTTTTTTTTTTAAACAAAACGAAACAAAATGGAAAGTGTCAAAAACAGTGTTGCACAATACTGACTACTCAAAAACGTTTTATTTGCAGAATATTACTTTCTACTTGTTTAACGAGGTTTGATTTTGCCTGAAACCATGACTATGTCATTTCCGAACAAAAGAACTTGAGCGTTTATTTCTTGTTGTCTGAATGTGTTCAAAGAGTCGAAAAGATTTTTTCTTAGACTGGCGCACTTCTTACAAACCATGGAGTAATGCGTACCAGTTTCGGGGGATTCTGCACACGGACAAATGGGCGGGCTACTTATTTGGTTACATTTGTACATATTTTGACTTAAAAGAGAATAATTCATTCTAAGTCTCGCATGATGTATCTGGGCTTTTCTGTTACCACCACTGTAATAAACTGGCGTGCGTGCATCGCATTTCTGCCGGTGTCTTTTAAAAGAGGGGACTGAAGGAGAATATTTTACTGAAGCACCAAGATCATTCCAGCTGCGAATTGTGGATGGAAAAAAAGATTTTCTACGCATTATTGATGAAGGAAATAACTAGGGAATATCATTAGAGTGTCTTGTAGCATATGTCTGTTCAACTTCAGGAGGTATTCTATCATGTAAATATTTGGAAGTAATCCGTTTAAAGTGTATTGATTTGTGGCGCTCACGCTTAGTGCGTAGCGACTGCCATTTTATTTCGTTATAAAGTGAACAAATACCTACTAGCATTTTTGGGGCATGTCCACAATGATGCATGCTGCTGCGTGTTGAGCACGCTCCAGTTTGCAGCACTGTCTGTGGCACAATTATCCCTGAACATGTCACCATATTCTAGGATAAGTCTGATAAATGTGAAATATAATTTTTCTAGTAGTTTTCTGTCAAAGATATATTTCATGCCTCTAAAACAGTCAACCCCTTTCAAAGCTTTGGTATAAATGTTAACATGGTTTTTTCATGATCCATCATTGGAATGTGTAACACCCAGGTGTTAACGAGAATTTACTTCTGATATTTGATGGCCATTAAGAAACAAGAGTAAATTGCGTGGTACATGAGAGCGAGTACAACACATACAGTAAGTTTTCGTTTAGGTTGATGAATCATTGCTTGGTCCAAAGAGATATAGCACTGAAGTCACCGTTTGGGGTTAATTGTCCTAACTCAGACAGGTTACGATCAGAGACGAAAAAGAGTGATGTATGGTCAGCGAAGATGCAAATGTTTGATTCGACAGTGCTTGCTAAGTCGTTAATATGTATTAAAAACAACCAAGGCCCCAGAATAGAGCCTTTTGGAACTCCAGCATTTACATATGTCCATGAAGCAGATTTGACATTGACAGTCACTCTTTGGATTGTCAATACAAGAACGTATTTGGGTTAGAGAACACAGAGTGGTATAAATGTGCTAAAATATATTTATAGAGATGATCTCACATTTTTACCCCCCCCCCCATTATTGACTGAATTCTTTTGCATACATGACCAATATAATGTTTCCTGCTTAAAAATGATCTAAAGGGACACGTCAATATTTTAACATATCCATGTTTTCTTGTACAAACAAAAAATTTTGCTTTGTAATATTTAATACCAGTCTTTGACTTCGATCCTGTTAATAGATGGAACATCCCGTTCAGCCAGGTATTTTAAACTATCAACATAAAGCCATAATACAGAACAAACGGTATGGTTAGTGAACAGGAGTGCCATACCTTAATTAAGGGAGGGCGGCAAATCATTTATAAAAACAAGAAATACAAGAAAAGATTATTTTCTTGAAAGCAAATTCTCTGTGTGCCTCAAAAACTTGCATAAATTTAGATGCTACAACTTTTGTGTGTGGCTTATTAGATGCGCCTTTAGCACAAACCTCCTAGTTAAACTGGGAACGGTACCTATCCAAATAATAGTTGCGAAGAATTCAACATTTGAATTTTCACAATGCACAAAATTAAAATTGTACTATTTTTGTTTATGGGTCAGTAGATGCGCCTACCGCACAAAGCTATGGAGGTTGGAATGGCATCTGTACATATAATAGTTTTGAAGACATTCAACATTTAAACTATTCAAATTTCCCTTGATAAGTATAACTGAAAATTCTAAAACTTATTTGTGGTTCATTGGATGCACCTACAGCACAAAGCTATAAATTGAAGTTAGAACAGTATCTCTCCTTATAATAGTTTTTAAAATATTCAACATTTACACTTTAAAAGTTCCCTAATTTGCATAATTTTAATCACACTCAACCATGTTTGTAAAAAGGCTCGACTTCATGTATGGTTCTATAATCATACCAATTCTGGAGTTTCTAATTGCACTAGTGTCTCAGAAAATTGTTAGACAAAAGTGCTGGTAAAAGAGAAGGAAAAAGTGGATGAAGAGGAGGAGGAGAAAGAAGGTGAAGAAGATGAAAGAAAGAAAGCAAGAAAGAAAGAAAGACATAAAAAATAAGAACAGAATGCCTGTGTTGACATACAGACATAAATACAGGACCCAATAATGAACTCTGACTCACACCACATTTACAGATGCCTTGTTGGAGCAGTGAATACTAAACTGGGTAAATCGTTGTTCGCGCAGGTAATCTGTGCACCAATCTCATGCTAAATCTCTTTTACCAGATAATTTGAGCTTCAAAGTAACAATGTCACAAGCAAAAAAGTGATTTTAATTAAAGGTCAAAGACTCCACAATGAGGAAAAAAATAGGCATTAGTTTCATAACCTCACCTCTCGACCACCATTGCCTGGAGCTCTGTGTCTGGGCACAGCGCCCAACAAAACCGAGTTCTCTCACGTAATTGTTCCAAATAACCTGACAGACTCCTAGCGCCATCTCTCGGTTCCTATGGATCTGGTGGTGACTTCCGGTTGCACGTGCTCCCCAATCATCCTCTCTCTTTTGGGCTCCATTACTCGCTTGCTCGTTCCAGGTGAACACCACTGTTCTTGTGCTTCACGCATATTCCCTTCTGTGGAAACTCTTTTCTTGTCAGTCCTGGACTCTTTGGAGACCTAGAAAGCTGATATCTATCCTGCTTACACCTCTGAAATAGTTGAGAGAGCTGGTTATTTGGCTTGAAACCTAGATTTTTAAGATGGCGTCTCAAAGTTCAGATCACAGAGGGCGGGAAGACAGTGCCCACCAGGCAATCACTGCCTTTCGGCAGCAAGCCATAGGTGTTGATCCACTGACCAGTTCTATCACATCCTTGTTGGATAGAGTGTTGAGGCCGGACTCATGGAACCACTATATGACAGCCTGGGTCAATCATCAGCATTGTTATGGTTGTCATCAGCAGTTGGATCATGTTTAATTTGTTCTCATGAACGGACTTGCAAATACCCTGCTGACTAGGGAGAAGACAAATGGCTGCTCCATGTGCAGGCATGTAGAAAGAGTGACAGAGCAAGCTAAAGGTGGCAGGTGTAGCTGCCAAATGTCAAGCTTTGGGATCTATCTCCATTAAGTATTCACCAGCAACACCACCAGGGAAGCATAGACGAACCCACATTGTTCGCTCACAGACTCAGGTAGTTGCCATCTCTACACCTGAAACCCCCTTGGGGAGTAAGGAGAAGAGCAGCATAGTCACAACCAGGGCAGCAAGAGATCTCCTTCAGGAGGTCACGACCATCCATCTTATCCCAAGACGACCAGTGTATCTCTGGCCACTGACCCTATGGTTGGCTGTGCCTTGGAGTCTATGGCTAGGAGTACCCAGTTGCAGGCTGATGTGTGAACTGATCACCCCCTCTAAACCTGTCACTTCAGAGTCCCCTTCGAAGAGTACAGCAAAATGCAAGTTGAAACTCTTTAGATCTCGGCCCTTTGGTTTGCACCTTTTGCCTTTAGTGGGCTTTTGGCTCCTGTGACAGTGGCCCCTCCCATGACCCAAGTGCCACCTTAGCAGCCTTTGGCTTTAGTGCTGGCTTTGCCTCATGCCCTTCCAATGGGTCTGCCCTGGAGTGAGCAGCTGCTAATCCCACTGACTCCCGCCTTTGAGCCGGGTGCCCTGCTTACCCTCTGGAGAGGCATCAAGCTCCGCCAGGGTCTAAATGCTCCCCCTGCGAGTTCTGAGTCTTCAGATCTTGACACTGATGAGAAGGAGGAGTTCCACCAGATTGCTGTATTCATTCATGTGTTTACTGGATGATTGGTTTATCTGGGCATTTTGGTGTCTGGATTTGCAGTGTCATACACACACCATTCTGGAACTTTGCCAATGCTTGGGCCTGATTGTGAACTGAAGCAAGTCCAGTCTTTGGCTGGAGCAGACTTTTGTCTTTCTCGGCATCCAGATGGACCTGGTTGGTTACATCTGTTATTCCTCAGAGGACAGGTGGGAGAGACTTCAGTCCCTTCTGACATGAGTGGTTCTCTTGGTGCAACAGTGGCAAGCCCTGCTGGACTCCCTATCCCTGATGGACTCCCAAGTCCCATTGGGTCACCTTCACTGTTGGCCCTTGCAGTACGCATTGCAGAACAGATGGTCAAAGGACCAGCAAAGAATTAAAAATGATTGAATATTCCATTAATTTCACACTTATAATTGTTGCCATTGGGGCCAGAATTGTGGCCAGACATGTGGCCACATTTTTTGGACCAGTCTTTTAGTATCTTTACTATATATTTTAACTGTGTGTGGCCACATTGACAAAAACTACTGCATAATGGATTTTTGCCTCGACCTCTTGGAATTAAGCCTCAAGCCCCCGTTACATTTACCAGCATGACCAAAACTTTTGGTGCAATTGCGGACGAGAGGAACTGTCAAGTGCTCAACCTCCATGCTTGGTGGTTATAGCACAGCAAATCCACAACAGAGGTTTCTTGGAATTGGTCACAGATAGATTTGCCAGAGACAGCCATAAATTCTCTTCTCTTGCTGTTTACTCGGCTCATTGAAAGGTGTTTTCAGACTGGTGCACCAGTTGGAGAATACATTCTTGGTCCCCGCACATTGCAGACATTGCTGACTTCCTGCTTTACCAGTGGGAAGTCCTGGGCAAGAGCTTGAGAAATATAGAGGGATTTTGATCAGCCATCTCCTCAACCTTTGCGAAGGTCCTGGACATTCACATTGGGAGCGATCCTTATCTGTCGGTGCCCATCGCATCCTTCTACACTGGCAGAGCAGCAAACAGGCTGGTCATACCATGATGGGACCACCTGTTGGTCTCAGTCATGTTGAAGAAGTGGCCCTTTGAGTGCCTGGAGAACCTCTGATGGGTGGACCTCAAGTACTGCAGGTGGAAAATTTGTTTTCTGTTAACACTGGCTTCAGGGGCTCAATTCAGCTGACCACTCCCAGGTGACATTGAGGCCTCACTTGGGCTTCTTTGCAAACAACCAAGTGGCTCCAGATCTTGATACAGCCTTCAAGGGTTTTACCCTCCATGCCATGGATACCGCTCTTTCTGTGGCAGAAAGAGCTTTGTTTCCTGTGAGAGCTCTGCATGTGTACCTTACACACATGGGCAGTTTCAGGGGTCGGAGGTCCGCCCCCTTTTTAACCCTTGGTAACCCTTGTAAGTAGCAAGTTTGCAGAAACACAATCTCTTTGTGGATTGTACAGATGATCTTTTAGGCCTATGAGACTACTGTGCAGAGGCCCAGTGCCTTAGAGCTTGTCTCAGTCAGAGCTCACCAGGTGTGAGCCTTCAATGCCTGCTTGAGCACCTTGAGGAATGTTGCAGTTGTTGATATCCTGTGGGCCTGCTGGTGGTGAATATCTACGACTTTTGCCAAGCAGTACTCGCGAGACTTTATAGACTGCTAGAGGAGGGCATGCCCACCTTTACAAGCATTACAGGCTCCTTTGCTTAGGTTCCAGATACTTGTTTGTAGGCTTGTGATTGAGTCCCATCAAGGCAGTCACTGTGTTCAAGTTTATGGCACCCCTGTGGTTTACATTCAATGCAGTCTATAGGTCTTCACACTTCTTAATGTGTCTTTTAGTTGTTAAGTTGACCTAATCTTGGACTTGTATTGGGCAGTTATCCCTGCTGTCCTGGCCTAGAACCAGTTGACCCAGGTGATTGCTGCCCCACAGAATCATATATCAGCCCCCCCCCCCACCCTCCTGCGACCACCAGTTTCAGAACTATGTGAACTGTCAGGTCTCCAAGTCCAGAGGAGCAGAAATGGACAGCATCTAACAGCATGGTGGACAGCTGTCATGTGGCAGGCAAGTTCTGCGGGTTCAATGCAGTCCCATGCTGGTTGGTAAGGAGGGTTTCCCGACTTCGGCCAGATTCTGCTGTTGGCGCCCTCAAGTAGAGACAGTCAGGTGACCATTGGATTCGGTCATGTGTGAGGGGGTGGATCTTGCTTCTTCTAGACCCCCCCCAAGTGAGCATTAATAGGAAACAAGTTTTCCACTAGTTTATGTGAGGGGACATGGACTGCATGAGCTTAAGGCTGGATGCCATTCAGCCCTCCACATGGGCTCCTCACCGGAACCAAGATGAGTCCGTGTATATGGTGAGTTGTGCCTGCAACTGCGTCATCTGTCTCAACATGAAGGGTAGTATCTATGCTGGTCAGAGTGATGTTGGCATGAGCGTTGTCTAGAAGCCGATGGCCTGGGCATGCTGATTGAAGAATCTGAGAGCACGTGCTTATACCCTTCCTCGGTATCAATGCCTGAAGACTCAGACTTAGAAGGGGTTAGTTATGACTTCCATGAAAGTTGTCACCACCACCATTGAAGCCTGCATCTGCTCCTCTCATGAAGGGAGAGTGAGTGGGACTTCTGGGAGACTTGGTGCAGAAGCCATTCACAGCTGCTGCTTTTTACAGAGCTCAAGTTCCATTTTCCTCTCAGAGGAAGGAGGCAGGGTACCTGGCTTGAAGGCAAGATGCAGCGAGTTGCCAGCTGCTTGGTCCAAGTCAGGCCTGGATGGAGAACAGCTGGTTGTGCCTGCACAAGGGTGGGAGGCACCCGAGATGGCACTTGGGTCCTTGGTGAAGGCTGCTACCACAAGAGCTGAAGGCTCCCTACAGGTAGAAACCCCCCCCCCCAACAGACTTGGGTACCTTCCTTTATGCTACGATATGTCCAGACTTGGCTCTCAGACCCAGGAGCTTGGGGAATCAACCAGGGATTTGGTGGTCCTGGATGCCCAAACTAATGATCTGAGCACTTGATGGATCTCCCAAGGTTTCAGAATGCTTGGGCGGGAACCCATAGGTTTCATCCTGGCTTCACCGACTTGGCTGCCTTGGACTCTTTGCACTTGGACCACAAAGTCTAAGCTATCAGAAGATCCTAGTAACACCTAGCCTACCTCTTTGGATAGTTCTCCGAAGTGGTGGGCTGAGAAGGAGCAATCAATGACCGGATCAGATCCATTTGCATCTGATGACTCCTGGCTATAGACTCCAAGGCTACTGAAAGCCTCGGGTCAGTGGCCAGTCATTGCCTGCCTCAGAAGGTGATCTCTTGGTGCCTGACTTGGGTCTACTTTGCCTCTTCTTCCTATTCCCCCAGGGGGTTTCAGGCAAAGAGAAGGCAGGCACCTGAGCCTGTGAGCAAGCTATGTGGATTCGACAATGCTTCTCCAGTGGTATTGCTGGAGAAGACTCGATGGAGTCAGAGTCATGGGCCTGGCATTTAGCAATAGCAAGCTGCCACTTATGCTGAGCCCTCTTGCTCTTCCTCCGGGCCTGCTCATCAAGCAGCCACTTGTCCTCACCCCACTTAACACAAAACTGACATGTGCCCTCTCAAGAACATAAGTGGCCAAGTTGTTGGCAACGCCCAGAACAATGTTCATGGTGATCCCAGGCAGCCCTGTAGTGGTTCTGTGAATCCATCTTCTGATACGACCTTTTTCCAACAAGGGGGGATGGAGAAGTGGTCACTGGATCAACACTCACAGCATGCTTTCAAGCAGCAATTGCCTGGCTGGCACTGTCCTCCCACTGTCTGCGATCTGACCCGCCAGACGCCATCTTGGAAAAGATTGGGTTCAAGTCAACACAACAAGCTCTACTTCCACTTTTCTCTGGGTATCTGTGGAGCAGATATAAGCATTCCTTCTCTCCTAAGAGTCTAGGAAGGCTTAGAAAACATTTTACATAAGAAATTGTGTTTACAGCATCAGAACAGTCTCGTTGAATGAAAGTTCATGGAGCTTCCCAAATCATAGACCATGCCAGAAATGGCACCTGAGGAGGGAGGAAGAACATGGGAGCATGTGCACCATGAGTCACCCCCGGATCCAGAGGAACTGAGAGGCGGCACCACAGGAACTGTCAGGCTTTTTTGAGTCCATAACCAACTCAATTGTGTCGGGCACTATGGCCAGACATGGAGGTCTAGGAAATGGTGGTCGAGAGGTAACGTTACATAACCAATAAAAGGTCAAACTTAATGGCGAGGAAGTTGTTGGTAATTCTGATACCCGCCAGTGAGATGAGGGTATGGTCCTCACATGAAACTATTTGATTTACCTCTTGGAACTATTGATGATGTCAGTCTAGCTGAAAGCTGAGCATATCAGTTTTGTGTATATCTTTCTTACAGCTGCTCTGTGTATGGATTAACGCCTATTCAAAAGTACGTGTATTGCTTTTAGTCGAATTAGAGATGATAACTGGAAATTTGATCAAAACTTATATGAGGTAATGAACTAGATTTCTGTGACATTTTAACAACTATTCAAAAACATGATAACTCTGCAATTGTTACTTTAATAATTCTTTCTTTTTTTTGTTTACATTTCCTTAAGAAAAAAAATAATTGAAGCGTGACCTATCAAATGCATTTAACAGCGATCTTTGAATCCACATCTCCAAGTTCGAAGTGCATCTGGTCTGCGGTTTTAAACAAAAATAATTACATACACATGCATATGCAGTAGTATTCCTGTGTTGATCATGCTAACATGAACTGTAACTGATCACTGCGAAAATTCAAAAAAGTGGAAATATTGTCAAAACCAAGATATAATGATAGCCCCTTTTAGTGAGAATTTTTTGGGGAGATCAAGGCATCATGTTTGATGAGAATTCGGGATGAATGCCGTCTGGAATAAGTTGAAAACTGCAAAAAAACAAAACAAAACAAAAAACAAAACAAAAACAAAAAAAAACAAAAAAACAACAAAAAAACAAAAAACAAACAAAGAAAACAAGCAAACAAAAGAAAACAAAAACAAAGAAATAAAAACAAAACAAAACACGCACAAAAAAGAAGAGGAAACAAAAGAAAATAGAAATAGGAAAAGATCAAATAACAAGTGTGGGTCAAGGAGTACTCATAAGTGTGTGCAATTTCAAAGCAATTGGCCAAGTAGTTTCTGAAAACGGTCGTAGCATGTAAAGTTATACTAATTGCGGGCATATAAAGATTTTAATCTTGAATATATTCAAAAGTATAATGCATCAGAATGTAATTCTAAATCATAAGCCAATGTTATTGGTTCTTTCACACCTAATGAACGTGGAACCAAAGTCAAAGCAATTCCAATTATTGAAGGAATTAAAATTATCTTAATCTCCGTATAATTCAAAATCTAAAAAAGACGGGCTGTTATTCCAACCCTCTTGTATATTTTTGGCTACTGCAAAACTAATTGATGTAGAGCAAAAGTAGCAATGTTGCATTACAGATTATTTTATTTGTGGTCATTTAAAATTTTATATTTTGAATATTTTCAAAGTAAGGCAAACAGGAATGCTATTCCAACTTTCACCTTTCACCTATACAAATAACAGTTTAACTTCGCGGGCGCACATATTTGTTGTAATGTAAATCTTCTTTTGCAGTTTCTTCTTCTGCTTTGTCCTTTTCACGGCTGTTATCTTTATTTTGCTATCAGGCAGCCTTTGTATGAAACTCAAGCTTTAAACATTACTTTTTATCTCGAGGGTTATCCAGGTGATGTGCCTGCACACGTCGTTTTCCCATGAGAACTGGTTTGATATCATATCTTTAATAGCGTGGACTTTTGTGTGCATTGTGCACAGGCAATGCAGCTTTCCTTTGATAAAGGTGCCGGATATCACACACACAGACACACACACACACATATATATATATATATATATATATATATATATATATATATATATATATATATATATATATATATGCACTCACCGATATGGCACACTTTCATAAAAATCAAACCCCTGAAACATGGTCGTTTTTTTTTCCACTTTAAATGTACTGCCTTCATGTACACATAAAATTAGTAAAACTGGAATTGAATACAAACTCCTTTGGTCCTTTTGTCTAGTATGTTCACGTCTGCTCTACCGATGTCCCTTAAAAGATGGACAATACGGTAACACAAATAATATTGTAAAGAACGCAATACACACTCACTCCCATCTCGACGTCCAACGTTTTGCACGAAGTAATTATCTAGTACCTGAGCGGTCATAATAGGAAACGTCTGAAACAGGCCTAAGTCCGGGCTATCTGAGCTAAGCACACACACATCCCTTTTTTCTTCTTTTTTTTGGGGGGGGGGGGATGGTGGTGGTGGTGGAGCGATGTCAGGTAAGAGGCAGGCAAGGGTGGCCAATCAATGATGCATTATCAGGCATACGTGGTTTATAATGTTTGTGTACCAACACAGGCATTCTCTTTCCCTGGAATTCTTTCTTTTTGGTTTATTATGTTTTTGTGCTAACACAGGCATTTTATTTTTCCGGAAATTCCCTCGTCTTTCTTTACCAGCAATTTTTCCGACATATAATTTTGACACTATTGTACATAAAAACTCCAAACTTGGCATGATTATATCTCAATACATAGAGTCATGCTGTTTTGTAAAAGGGAGTGAACATTTTGAAAATTATGCATATTAGGGTCATTTGAAAATTCAAATCTTTAATACCCTCAAAAGTATTATAGGTAGATGTGCCATTCCAATTTCTATCCATATGTTTGTGCTGTAGGCGCATCCAATGAACCACAAACAAAAGATGTAGAATTTTGATTTATGGTAATTTGGGGCATTTGAAAAGTTTAAATGTTGAATATCTTCAAAACTATCACAACTAAAGATGCTATTCCAACTTCAAAACATAGGTTTGTGCCGTAGGCACGTCTATTGAACCACAAACAAAAGATATAGAATTTTAATTTATGATAAATAGGACACTTGAAACGTTAAAATTCATGCAAGTGTTGGAAGCATACAGACAGATTTGCTTTCAATCAAATCTTCTTTTAAAGTTAACCTATGAACTGTGATAATATAAGATCAACCACACAATCAGCCATGATCACACATTTCTCGACATAGGTTACAGACGCCACAGGCACCACTTTTGCGAAGTACTTTTGCTACGGTCAGCCGCTGTTCCAAAGTATTCATGTAACGAAATGAGCACAGGAAAGGAGTTAAAAAAAAAACTGTGTTTTACTCCGTTCTATTATATGTTTGGTAGTGACTTACCTTTTTCTGGGGTGAAAAACAAAATATAACTCAAGGTTGGTCAAAGGTCATCCCCATTGTCTAGTGACCAATCATATCATTTACATGCCAAACAACTTTTTCGCCCATGATCATCTGCGTGTTTGTACACGCACACACGTGTACCTAGTCAAATCGGTGCTACAACTAGCGTCGATGTCCAGTTTACTGATGTTTTGAAATTGAAGTTTTGTGATCTTTATCTGTCCTATCTTCACTTGAATACATGAAATAAAAAGTAAAGATTTTTTTCTTAATTTGTACTTTTAACACTCCAATTGTGCGGATTTAGGCCAGCTGGAATCCATTTTTGAAAATTGTCTTTACACCCCGCGGCGCACGAATACGCAGTTACAATTTTGTTAAATAATTAAAAAAACAAAAAACAAAAAAACAAAAAAAAAAAAAAAACAGAGATAGGTGCAGGATGAATATTTAATGAGGTAAAAGGTAGGCCTACTGCCAAAGTGCAGGGACAAAAGGTCATGTGACCACCACCATTTTTAAGTGTCGTCTGCATTTGACAGCCTTGAGGAAAAAATGAATCTTGAAACTATCCCTTTTTTATCAAATAACATGCACGGTATCATTGTGCCAAAGATAAGAAAAATCCACGTGTGTGTGTACCAAGACAACAGCTAGGCCCACCAAAACCTGATATGACGTAAAAAAGAGGGTCTTATGTTATGTTGGAGTTGATGAGACCATGTATAAAACAGTTATACCAAGGAAAACTTGCTTATCACCCATTCTCAATAATGAGGTGCAATTAACGTCGTCTGTGTTTTGTTGTAAACTAGTGGTAAACCTCAATAGTGTACGTCTTTCATGTAACCGACAGATATATTTTTTTCTTTTCTCGAGCTGTTAGATCACCTTTCTGCACATTCAAACGTGTAGAATGATAAGCACGTCATCTGTCGCCACCACAAATGCATTGTACATTGGAGAATCTTTCAAATGTACAACGGTAAAACTATATCAACGGTTTACCTTTTGAAGCGCACACTATATAGCATTAATGGGCGTGTCATTTCATGTCAAATTTTACAAGTAGTTTGGTCCCGATTACGATGTATCACTTGGAAGGAAATACATACGTTATGCAGCAACGATGTACATATGAAAACAAAGCAGAAATACGGAAATGGTTGTAGAAATAATGTTACAAACCTCTTGTAAATTCACAAATTCAAAATATGAATACCATATGCTGGTCACAGAGATGGTTGCAATTTATGTAGACAATATTACCCTGAAATACTACCCTAAAGTCAAAGGTTATATAAATTTGAAATGACAAATATGTGATGACAGTGTACCAGAATAATTCACAGACGCACATGGAAGAAACGCATTTCACACTTGCTTAAGCTCTTAATTCAACGTGTCTCTTGTTACAAAACTCACGCAAAATGATACTTACGTTACCAATACTTACGTTACTGTTAAATACGAAACTTTCACCCATGGAAAAATTTGAAATGCAAAATTAAAAAGTTTTGCTTAGCTTTGTTTAAATTCACTCTTGGACTTCCCGCCATGATAACTTCAAGACACATGTGGATCACATATATGACCTTCAGCTGTGAAATCCTGTTGCTGACTGAGATTCGGCCGCTGATATTGTTTCGCCCTGAGGTAAGTTTTTGTATGATGACGTTGTGACCACCTGCAACTACACATAGAGGTGCAAAAACGCTGTCTTCATCATAAAAGTATGAACAAATAAAATTTTTAAAAGGAAATTTCAAGCCAATCTTGCGAACAGAGATACATAAGTTAGGTTTGTTAACTTGTGTACCGATTTTCAATGTTACATTCTTTGACCTAAAACGCTCTCTTGCTGAGGTTCGCCACTGTGAAAATTGCCACAATCAAAGCTGAAGAACAAGGTACAATAATTAAAATATATGATTGGAAAACATGTTTAATTACAATCTGATTTGCGTGTTAGAAATGTATGTGGTTGCAAACTGACAATAGGAGAGGTCAAAATTACTAATTATCTGTGTATTCAGCTGAATACACAATCCAACACACAAAATTCTTCAGAGCTAGAGATGTGTATTCCCATTGAATTACATGGTAAATTAACCTCAGATTAAAAGACTACTTTTAAAGCTACAAGAATAAAATTCATAATATTTTAACTATGTACATAATTTTACCACACAAATTTTGCTGTTTCTACAACAAGCGGTGTTTAAGTTATTAAGTTGTAAATTACAATGAAAAGTAACAGGAGAGCAGTAGAGGCTTCTGTTCTAGCCCTCCCTTATTCATAGGCCAGTGTTTTTGATGGTTGGTAGAAAATCATTGCGTTACCCTGGTGTTATTTTTACGACAATTTGAATAATGTGTGGAACAATGTAGGTGTAGCGGTCTAAGATTTACTGCCACGCATAAAGCATGTGGTAACTTATGTATCATTGAGTTTGATACATACGTTACTGGTAACTTTCGCACTTTCAAGGAAATTAAGTGTTGCCAAGTTTGCTACTTTAGTAAGAGATCTACGTATTTTATCCTGTCTATGTACTACGTAAACAGAAATCCGAGAAATCCCATTTCTCGTTACTTTTAAACATTCCTACGTAAATCCGCCTTGGTCCCTAGCTTACTTGACAAAAAATGTCCCCCCCCCCAAAAAAAAAGGGTTGAGACTTAGACTTCAGGAAAATGCCTCATTTTACCCCTATTTTTTCAAAATGTACACACCTTGGGAGAAGTTGTAACCCCCCCCCCCCGACGCTTCGCTTCCTCGAAAAGTCTACCTAACTTTTTTCCAAGCTAAGCAACACTGTATGAATTCTAATGACTGGAAAATTTTCTGTTTGTTTATTTAGAATGGGAAAGACACGTGAGATTCAGCAAGCCTATAGAGAAAGGCAAAAAGCCAAAGGTCCTGAGTTTTCGGTCAGAGAGACAGTTCGGCCCTGCGGGTCAAGCAGTAGGGCCTACTAGGACTGCTTCAAAACTTTCCCCAAGAGCGAAAAAGTGTGAAAAGCCCCGAGATTGGTTGAAAGACGAAAGCAGTGAGTTCAACTAGAAAATTTGATTTACTTGTTAGCAAATCAGTTTGGGTGCCTGGAGAAACTGCAATGCAATGTATGCAGCTGTGACATAAGCTCCAAATGTGTAATAGCATGTTAACAGCATGGTCAAGCTGGTGAAAAGTGTTGCATAAATGATATAAGTAGACATGTCTAGCTTTGACCTTTCAAGGTCACTCTAGATCAAAAAAGACAACACCAGATAAAAGCTTATATGTCATTTCCTACTCATGTTCAATAGTAACTATGGCCCCAAAGTGCACCGTTTTCCATATACAGAGATTCTAATACTGTGTGGCCTTGCATTGACCTTTCAAGGTCACTCAAGGTCCAAAAAGACAGCACCACATGAAACCCTATATGTCATTTCCTATTCATGTTTAATAGTAACTATGGCCCTAAAGTGCACCGTTTTCCATATACAAAGATTGTCATATTGTGTGACCTTGATTTGATCTTTCAAGGTCACTCAAGGTTACAACTTTGGGTCATGGTTTATTGGATGCGCCTATAGCACAAACCTATGTATTAAAGTTGGAATGGCATCTCTATCTATAATAATTTTGAAGATATTCAAGATTTAAATTTTGTGTATTTACCTAATTTGCATAAATTCAAATCCTACAATTTTGTTTCATGGTTCATTGGATGCGCCTATAGCAGAAACCTATATGCAGAAGTTAAACTTGAATCTCTATCTATAACATTTTTGAAGATATTTCAGATTTAAATTATAGGTGATTATCTAATTTGCATAAATTCAAATCCTACAAGTTTGGTTCATGGTTCATTGGATGCACCTCTATCACAAACCAATATATTGAAATTAGAATGGCATCTCTATCTATTATAGTTTTGAAGATATTCAAGATTTAAATTTTCAAAGTGTCTTAATTAGCATAATTTAAAATTTTACAACTTTTGTTTACTGTACATTAGATTGGCAGATGTCACAAACCTACATGCTGAACTTTGAATTTTGTATCTATCTATGATAGTTTTGAAGATATGGAGCTTTTAAAATTTCAATTGACCCTAATTAGCATAATTCTGAACATCATGACTATTCCAAATCAGAGAGACAACTTCCCTACTAGGTGTATAACCATGCCAAGTTGAAACAGTGTAGCTTCCACGGTGTCAGAGAAAAGCTCCGGACTAATTTGGAAGAAGAAAGAAAGAAAGAAAGAAAGAAAGAAAGAAAGAAAGAAAGAAAGAAAGAAAGAAAGAAAGAAAGAAAGAAAAAAAGAGAGAAAGAACTTTGCAAAAACAATATGTCTGGGTTGGCACCCAGACATAATAAGGGCAGGACCATGCATTGCAGGCGACACGTAATTTGCTATTGGTGTTTTTTCAGAACAAGGGGAAAAATGCTGTAACCATTCGGTGATTATAGACCTTTAAAGATACAGCATTGTCACTGATGATTAAATCGATGAGTAACAATAAATGAAAAAGAAATTCTTCATGACTGCTTTATTTGAAAAGGGAATTCATGTGCGTGGTAAACAACACTCAACCGTTACGAATACTCACTATAACATATTGTTTAAGAGCCAGTCAGCATGGTGGCTTTCTGGCTGGGACTGTGTACGTTAGAAGTATGGGTGGCGCGTTTGAATCAGCATTAGCATGCAGAAGGATTTTTTCCCCATTTTTTTGGCTCACATTATTTATTTATTTATTTTTTTATTTACTTATTTATTTATTTATTTATTTATTTATTTATTTATTTATTTATTTATTTATTTATTATAATTATTTATTTATTTATTTATTTATTTATTTATTTATTTACTGCCATCACACAAGAAATCTAATATTATACCAGAGAGAACGTACCTTCAACAAAATGACGGTCATCCTTATTATATTTTTAGATCTATTTGCAACATTTTATTTTCCCAAAAGAATGGGTGTGCAATAAATTATTATTATTATCATCGTGTATTCATTATTATTATTATTATCATCATCATCATCATCATCATCATCATCATCATCATCATCATCATCATCATCATTATTATTATTATCATTATTATCATTAGTAGTAGTAGTAGTAGTAGTAGTAGTAGTAGTAGTAGTAGTAGTAGTAGTAGTAGTAGTAGTAGTAGTAGTAGTATAAGCATTATTGTTGGACTTGCATTGCATATTCTCTTTAAATCATAATAAACTTAAAGTGTTGAAAAACGGATGTGTATGTTGTTATCAATATTAACTGAATTTTCATATTAATTACATGATCTTCTTAGCTCTATGGTACAGCAGCGATTATAGCACCACGTCCAATTGTCTGCCAACTAACCGAAAGTGTCACGAACCTGTGTGTCAGAATGGTTAGAGTGGATCGCTTACATTCGAAAGGCGACGGGTTCGAATCCATGTGTTTCACTTCATTATAATATAATATATTTTAATAATACAAGTCCATTGAGCAGCTCAACGATGCAATAGGAGGAAAGAAAGAAACAAACTGTCCACATCCAATCTGTGACCCATAGTAGAATTAACAAATGCTCTGCTGTAAGGACGGGTTAAAAGTCTCTGAATGTAACAAGACAGTCAATTTTAGAAATAAAAACACGTGTACACGTGCCATAACGTGTTCATACCTGTGGCTTTGAGCTTATATTGAAACATGATCAGTCTTATTGGAATATGTAGTATTATACAGAGTACGCTATAATTCATTTTACGATCAACTTGATATGACCGTGTCCCACATTTATATTTCTGTTACACTCCCACCCCCCCACCCCCATGGGTAAAACGTATTGAAGTACATAAATAAACATAACATAATAGGCACATAGAATAAAATGTCAGATATAAGAGGAATGAAAAAGTGGGAAATTTGTAAAATATAGGGCTGCAATACCTTTTTTAATAATAATATGAAAAAGCAGCTTAGCATTGTAGTGGCTGGAGAGGTTATAGTGCCCCATCTGGTGTAAACGATCCGATCCTTAAATATCCAGATATGTATATGGTGTCTGACGCTAGTTAACGCATAAATCGGATCCTACAGGTCAAAATTGTCACTGAAAGCTCAGTTATGAGGTGCTTAAAATATTGCAATTGACCCTAACAACTGTTCCCAAAAATAAGGTAGCTTTGAGTTGAACCGGATTAATGTTTTCTTCATAATAATTACTAATACTACACATTTTAAAGATTTTTTTCAAAATAATTAACTTGTCGATTAAAAAATCAAATCTTGCACACGTGTTGTTCTTTGCATATTAATCACTACAGCAATTAATTTATTTTGATATATTCTAAAAACCAACAACAACATAAAAACAAAAAAACTTCATTTTATGATTAAAAAAATTGAATTTATTTAGTAGCTTTAGTAGTTTTTATGTGGAAAAAGTTTCCATGGTTAAACCTAAAGCTATCTAGTTCTTGTAGAGCGTTGGTATCGTCAAATCGAATATTTTGGGCATCTCATCCTGAAATTACCAGCAAGTATTGGGACCTATCGGGTCCAATTCACGTGTTCACTAACGCTGTCGGACACGCCGTACAAGCTGCCACATTCCTGGCAATTGAGTTTTGCAAATTTTGTGATACACATATTAACCATACCTGGCTCTTAAGAGTATTTCTGTGTTAAATTCAAGCCTGGGTAAGTATCTTGCTTGCCTCGGTGCAATAATAATGATAGTAGGAAACCATGTCATTATACAAGGGATGATTTTCATTGGACACTTAACATTATTTTAAACATGCTTTTCTTTGAAAGTGCAGGAAAAGGGATTGAGATATAAGCGAAACCCCTGGTAATTCTGCTCCCAAGCATCACATACAACGAAGTAATTGAATGCAAAATGAAGTTAAGTTTTGTTTAACCTAGAGCTGCAATACGAGATAAAATTGAAGGCCTGTCATTCGCGAAACAGTGTGAGTACCAGTCGATAACAGCACTTTTAATTGCAATAAAACAAAAATTAGGGAACCGTCTTTCAATACAAACAAAAAAATAAATGAACGGACGAACAAACGAACGAACATACAAATAAATAAATAAATAAATAAATAAATAAATAAATAAATAAATAAAATAAATAATAAATAAATAAATAAATAAATAAATAAATAAATAAATAAATAAATAAAATAAATAATAAATGAATAAATAAATAAATAAATAAATAAATAAATAAATAAATAAATAAATAAATAAATAAATAAATAAATAAATAAAACGAATTTATAGATCTGACATGACACGCTAAATTTTGTATAATAAATAAACAATAACAGTTAAATAAACTTAGTTAAACTGTGACGAGGGATTAAAAACCCAAGTTAGACATGTGGGTCCCCCAAAATTATGTATGCAAAATTATGTTTACACGTAAAGTTTCTTGATGTAGGTTTAAACTTATTTTATTTCTTGAAAGAGAAAAAACGTTTGGGGAGCAGGCAACACACACACACACACACACACACACACACACACACACACATATATATATATATATATCACCTTGACATTAAAAAAATAAACATATACCCTATGATGAAAAAAAGGACGATCACTAGATTCGAACTCACTTCTGTTTCAAAGACACGCGCCTTCTACCACTACGCTGCCAGTAGTTCTACATGTTTATGCATATTGTGTGACTCGGATAAATCTACTCAAAACTAACATTGCTCGTTATGTCTGTGTGCCAACACAGACATATTGTTTTTCTAGGAATTCTTTATTTCATTCTTTCTTTCTTTCTTTCTTTCTTTCTTTCTTTCTTTCTTTCTTTCTTTCTTTCTTTCTTTCTTTCTTTCTTTCTTTCTTTCTTTCTTTCTTTCTTTCTTTCTTTCTTTCTTTCTTCCTTTCTTGCTCGGTTGGCCGAGCTGCAACACGCTCGCCTCTCACCTCTGCGGCCCGGGTTCGATTCACGGCCGGGGAAGCATGTGGAAAGAGTTCCTACCACTCTGACTGTGCACGGTGGTTTTCTCCGAGTCCTTCGGTTTCCTCCACCAAACATGTAGGTAGGAAGTATACGCCACGATCTGTGCCATGGAGAGTGATTAATATGACTGACTGTGCACGGTGGTTTTCTCCGAGTCCTTCGGTTTCCTCCACCAAACATGTAGGTAGGAAGTATACGCCACGATCTGTGCCATGGAGAGTGATTAATATAGGCTTGGCCTGTTTCGCAATCCATGTAAAAGATATGGGTCTATACTTTTTCTTTCTTTACAGGCAGATTTTTCCGACATTTCATTTTAAAAGTTTTATACGTAGAAACTCCCAACTTGGCATGATAATACTTCCATATATGAAGTCTTTAGTTTTTGTAAAGAGGTTTAACAGTTTTGAAAATCATGCAAATTAGGGCCATTTGAAAATTTAAATCTTGAATATCTCCAAAACTATTATAGATACAGGTAATCAATCCAACTTCACTTAATATGCTTTTAACACTACACATTTTTGTAATTTACATATGACCTCTAAAGGTCAAAGGTCAAGGTCATTTGGACCTTCGAAATTTTCTTCTAGCCAGAAATAGGTCAATTTTTATCCAATTTTGATCATAATGCACTCGGATTGTAGCTTTTATGACACCACACGTTTTTGTAATTTACATGTGACCTCTAAAGTTCAAAGGTCAAGGTCCTTTAGACCTTCGAAATCTTCTTGTAGCCATAACTCAATAATCTTTATCTAATTATGATCATGTTTGGCTCAAATTGTAGATATTGTAACACTGCACATTTTTGTATTGTACATGTAACTTCTATAGATCAAAGGTCAAGGTCCTTTGAGATTTTTTTTCTAGCCATAACTTGGTCAATTTTTATCCAATTTTGATCATGTTGGGCTCAAATTGTAGCTATTGTGACACCGCACATTTTTTAATATACATGTGACCTCTAAAGGGCATAAGTCAAGGTCATCTGGACCCTTGAAATGTTCATCCAGTCATCACTCAGCCAGTTTCCATCCAATTCTAATCGTTTGTACCCAAATGGTAGGTATTGCAATACTGCATATTTTTGTAATTAACATATAACCTTTAAAGGTCAAAGGTCAAGGTCATTCAGCCCTTTGAGAGTTTCATCCAGTCATAACTAAGCCAATTTTTATCTGATTTGGTATAGTATAGTTGAGTATAGTATAGACGTGATTTTCTCCACTATAATGCCATACGCTTATGTCGTAACTGTTTCATAATGGAAATTTTGTGTGACCTGGATGTTATTGTATATGAACACGTTTTTGTATGATCTTTGAACTGTCGGCAATCAAGCAATTACATGCATACATATCCAAAATTTAACCACACTCTTTCAGGAGGATTTGGGTAGTCCTGAAAAGAATTTTGAAGGGTTTCGTATAGTTTGTGGATTCAGCTCTGACTCAAGCCCACAGTGGTTCGCTGTAGCATAGGCAGGTGCTCCTTCGCTGTGGTCACACCGCCTGCAGAACAAGTGACAGCAATGAACATATATTTTTCCGTCAATGTCAGGCTTCTGGAAACAGTGATTGCTATTGTCAAAGCAAATACAAGGTAGAAGGGTCGTTTTTTTAAAGACACTTTGCTGAATGTACCGCCCATCGACGACATGTATTTTTCAGTGTGGCTTCACACCAAATACATTTGAAGTGTGGCTTTATATATTCTGCCATGTAGTGACAGGGTCGACGTCTCTTGCAGTCTGGGCAATCCATCGTGTATTCACCTGCAGTGAACCAAGTGTCATGTGTCCCTTTACAGTCTTGGCGAATGATGAAAAAAGACGTGCAGAAACAAAACTTTTTGGCTTTTAGGGCCCAAGTTTTGAACATGTAACTTTTTAAAATTGACCAGTTTCAACTTGATTTCTTTCTAGAATTTTCTTAATAAAAAACCTTAAAACTGGTATTTCATATTTAATATTCCTAATCATAAAGAACCACTCATCGTGATCCCTTTCCTAATCATAAAGAACCACTCATCGTGATCCCTTCTGTCAATATATCACGCCACCAGTAAGCCTTATAATTTTTAATCCCCTGTGGAACGTGGCCTTATAATTTTTAATCCTCTGTGGAATGTGGCCTTATAATTTTTAATCCTCTGTGGATAGTATAGACACATTTGTTTTACATGGATTGTGAAAGAAGTCAAGCATTGACTTATCGAGTCACTCTCCATGGCACAGATGTTGGCGTATACTTCTTACCTTGCCTAGTGGAGGAAACCGAAGAACTCGGAGAAAACCACCGTGCACGGTTAAAGTGGTAGGAACTTTTTCCACATGCTGCCCAGAACGAGAATCGAACTCGGGTCGCAGAGGTGAAAGGCGAGCGTCTTACCGCTCAGCCAACCGTGCACCCTGGAATGTGGGGCTATCATATTTTAATCCCCCTGTGGAATGTGACCTTATAATTTTAATCCCCCTCTGGAATATGGCCTTATAATTTTCAATCCCCTGTGGAATGTGGCCTTATAATTTTGAATCCTGTCTGGAATGTGGCCTTATACAGCCAACCATAGTAGCTTTCCCCAAAACTAGAAGTTGACTTGCATTGAAGTGATATCATTTTCCCTCACACCTAATACAAAATATATAACAATTAGGTTATGAAATGCTCCAATACTTTACTTTACATTTTGTTGTTTGGAGGCCAGGGTACAGGCTCGCTTCCTGTTGAAATGTATTTATTGCGTATATGCAAATATTTTGTGTCTGAAAATCTGTATTTAAATGTATTTTAAGACGTTCATAGAAACGTTCGTCTTGCAAAATAGAATATGAATCTCCTCCATCTCAATAAAATTTGTGTTATTTGTCGCGTAGGCTGATTGGTGTTTCGATGGCTCTCCTTGTTAGCCTATTCTAAAAGATAAAAATAGCCATTAGTATTTCCCAGAAATGGAAAAGTTCATCAGTAAGTTTTGAAAAAAAGTCATAATTCATGTAAAACTGAAATTTGGCATAAAGAATCTTAAACGAAACCGCTCTTTACCCCTCTCCCCGACCCATGTTACAGTAAACCTCTACGTCCCGTTTGACCCCGAACCAAGGGGCGAAACGCGACACGAATAACTTTTCTTCATAGCGTTGTAGCTGTTCAATTTGTTACATGTATTAAATACTCTTCCCCAGGTTTGCTGATAACTAGTTGCACTTATGAGTAAGTGCACCTAATGTAATGCATATATAGTATATGTGTTTCATAATTTGTGTGCAAATGCTTAAGTGTCCCGTTTCCCCCTCATCTACCCTATAAAATGAGAATGTCAAGATAATATGTGAAATTAATATAGGTCAGATATCATCAGATCATGAATGACAAGAGAATCGAATATGTATCCCCGATCCAAGTCCAACATACAGGCTGATGCAACCACTGGCCACCCAAGAGAGCGTTATGTTTATGTTCAACCAGAGACTAGGAAATAGTGTGTTTCGCAGTCTCCGGTTTAAACTATCAATGGTCGCACCAAACATAAGGCCAAGCCCCAAACTATTATGATACTATGATTCAAGAGGCTCGATATTATAAAAAATATAATGAACAAGGCACTTCTTAAAGCCATACAGCGTTCCGAACGCATCTCCCGGAAATGCTGGGGCAGTTGTTTCCAGTACTTGGCACCAAGGTGTGATACGGATTTTTGGGATGTCCGATGCATGAAGAAATTCCCTGTATTTGATGCTCTAGTGTTATGATCATGCATATGCGAAAATGGGGTGAGTATATGACTTAGGCAGTCAGGAACTCTGTTGTTAACGATTTCCGACAACAAAATGTAAAGGTTATATAGGAACCTCTGTTTGATGCTCATCCACTTCAGTGCTTTCAGCATATCCAGGACATGCGTCCGGTGATGACACTCCAGTATGATTCTCATTGATTTCTCTGTAAACGAACTAGGTCTTTTTATGTAGGTTGGATCCCCAGCATGTGCTACAGCAATCTAGGTTGGGCAATATAATGGTGTTATAAAGCATAATTTTGGGTTCTGCATGTAAAAACTACGCAGCTCTAGAAACGATCCCAAGCGCCTTCTTTAATCCAGCAGTAGTAGCATCGACCTGTAGGTGGAACTTCAAGTCCTGATCAATGCAAACGCCTAGATATTTACAATTTTCAGTTTGAGCAATCTCATTTCTATCAAGAGAAACACTTAGGGCTGTATCATTAAGAGTGTGTCTCTTTTGACAAGTAGTAATGACCATTTCGTTAGTCTTACCAAAGTGGAGGCTCAACTTGTTTGCATTAAGCTATGGAATAACATTATAGAGGTCGTCTTGTAAGACTTTAAACGGGACTTTAGACACCTTGTCTGTCGTGCGGTGAGCATAATAAAAGATGGTATCATCAGCATACATAGTTACTACTGATTTTTTGAGGCGCACACTTAGGTCATTAACATGCAAAATGAACAATAGTGGCCCATGGATAGATCCTTGGGGGATGCCCGTTTTCATGACCAGTGGTTTCCACTGGTTTCCATTTATACAGGCTATCAGTTTCCTGTCGGAAAGGTAATTTTTTTAAAACAGTCATAAGTGCAGTCTGCAATCAGCAACAGAACTGACACGCCAGTATTGCATTGGAATGTAACTATGTTTGTTGCTTTTATTGTAATTATTGAGATATATGCCAAATCATAAAATAAAACACAAAGTCTTTGAATACACTCAAAACATGGTTCTAGGGACATGAGAACACCAATATTCACCGCGGGCCTTCGGCCTTGGTGAATATTTGTGTTATCAGGTCCCTAGATTAACCATGTATTGACCTCATTCAAACACTATGGTTGTATAATATTTATATAAAGTTTTTTTTTTCTTAAATCCGTTGGAACTGGTGAAAAATCATGTGTCGACGGTGCCCTGTCAGGTTCTTTGTTGCAAACATGCATGACATGCACGTGTGTTTCCTCAGACCTTCCTTCATCGCCCGCAAGAGGGCATAGGCCATTGGCATTTGGAGGCCAATAGTAGGTTTCGTGTCTATCTATCTATCTATCTATCTATCTATCTATCTATCTATCTATCTATCTATCTATCTATCTATCTATCTATCTATCTATCTATCTATCTATCTATCTATCTATCTATCTATCTATCTATCTATCTATCTATCTATCTATCTATCTATCTATCTATCTATCTATCTATCTATCTATCTATCTATCTATCTATCTATCTATGTGCGTCCACCCGCCAGCCCAGCTATCTGTCTGTATACACAGCATAAAACTTCAAACTTTGGAAAGATAACACTCAAAACTAAAATAAATTAAGAAATTAAAAAAAAGTTCATATACATGTAATTGCAAATGGACGTATCACGATTGGGCGGCAAGAGCACCAATGAGAAACAGCGCATGGTTAAGTATATTTGCACCAGAAAATACATTACAATAGCATATCAGGAATGCAGACAATTGTCAGAACCTCGTTTCGAACTTGTCTACAAAGACATCAGAGTTATATATTGACGTCTAATATTTTTCGGAAACTCTACATTTTTAACTTTCATATATTAATATATTGGGGTTGGAGTTATAAGAATATAACAACAATAACATAAAAAATAATTTATCCGGACAACTACCCCTTTGCAGTTGGGATACCAGTGGCAATTGGATAAATTCATGCTGTGTCCAACATACAGTTTTACACTGGCTTCACTTGACACAATACCAGATGTATATGTGCATGGTCTAAAGCTGGAAAGAACAAGTAGTAAAATAGTGTCATACCAGAGAATTAAAAAATGACTTCCTCCTTATATGCCAAGCCTCGACAAAGTGGGTTTTATTCTTTTTCTTGTTTTGAACATCTTCGGCTATATAGTTTTCCAGTATCCTAACCAAAATCATAAATGTGTTCACCACGAAAACAACATAACTCTTATTACTGAGTAAGGAGGCGGAAAAACGACGAGATGAATACATGTTCATACTGTAGAAAGGAATTTAATGCTTTTCCAAATTTCTTGCACTTTACAGACGAATTGATACATATCTCGATGCAAAATCAACCATTGAACACGTATCATCATACACTTCCATACAGCTGATCATCCCAAACCTATCACATTTCAATGTAAAGTTTATTCTAAAAGTTTTGTATCAAGATTTGATCTTTTTTTCTGCACGTACTTTACTGATAAAGCCATGGACTTTTCACAAAAAAGAAATTTTGTCCTCGCAGGGCAATCTGTTTTGATCATTTCCGATCCCTCTTTTTGATAAACATATGCATTTTGATATTTCAATTGTACGCTTATTTCGCATGCGTTCTAGTGTATTATATAACGATTGTAGCTTTAATTTTTACGTCACACGTGTATCGATCTTAAATATTTTTGGCAGAAACACTTAGTCCTTATTCCAACATATAAAAAATGCAATGGCTCTCATTGCGTACTATGGTACCTTTCACAAGAGACTATCTCGGAGAAAAATGACCTGCCTTTAAAAAAAAATACAAAGGTAAATGGGAGGATATAGAATTCAAAGAAATAAAGTGACCTTCCTTGCAAAAATCTGCAAGGCAGTATTTTAACGACCGGTGTGGTCCTGCAAATAATGAGAAATCCTTTTGGAATGCTACAAGGCCTTTTTTAATTGATTAAATCTGATAAAAGACGATAATAGGAAAGATCGTTTTCATATTTTAATGACATACAAACATAGATAATATAATACACATACATCATATTGATATCATACCATACATCAAATTGGTCGCAGTTATGCATAATCGCACAATAATATTTAACACAAAATCTAATGTACTGCATGGTGTGAATGTATATTGCCAGCTTGCAGCTTAATTGGGCGTATTTGGCCCCAATAATACACATTTTTGAATAACATAAAATAAAAGGAAATTCTAAATAGGCAATTGGGTGGGTAGGAGGGCGACGAAGACAGGACTGCACCAGGCGACACACAAGACGAGACTGGCGCACCTGTCCAGAGAACCAAATTTCCTGGAGAAGAAATTTTGCATAACAAGGCTAGTCTCGTGCATACTCCACGAGCGAATAATTAAACCCGAGCCGATCAAATAAACAAGTGAGCAACGTTTTGAACCAGATCTAACTTCCATTACCTTAGTAATGATCATAAAAGTGAAGGTGGCAATGGTACCTTTATACCCAATGGAGAGCGATAATATGCTCCAGATGATACATGTAAAATTTTTAATGATTTCTTTGCCTCAGTTGCTGACCAAAAGCAACCTGCAAAGCATGCTGCTTTGAATACTCTTATGAATCAATACTTACCAGCACTTGAGCATAAATATGTCTCACAAAGTGGAGGGCAGTAGTATCTCTCATTTTGACTTTCAAGCTTAACAGAAGAGCAAATCTCTAATCCTATGAAAAAGCAAAATCCAAAGAAGGCAACTGGACCAGATGAAATTCCTCCAAAATGTGGTGCTAAGGTCCCGAGCCGTTCTGTCACTAATATCACAAATATGTCATTAAAGTCTGAAAAATACCCCGCTGATATGAAGCGGACTGACTTCTATCCTGTTTACAAAAAATCTTGCTTTATGAACAAATGCTATTATCGTCCAGTCAGTGTGTTGTCATGATTATCTAAAATTTTTGTAGGTTTAATGAACTATTAGATGGTTCATTTCTTTAAAGATGTACTAAGTTCTCCACCCTATGCTTTTCGAGAAAATTACAATTGCCAAAGTTTACTCTGTAAAATTATTGAACACTCGAAATCTCCTTTGGATAACCGTGAATATGTAGGTGTGATTTTAATGGACCTGCCGAAAGCTTTCGACTGCCTGCCTCATGATCTACTATTACGGAAATTTAAATCTTGCCGTGTGCCTAACTTATTAGATAGTTATTTGAAAACAAAAAGCAAAGGGTTTATCAAGTACAGTGGCACTTCCAGTCAATGGACGATCGTATTAAAGGAGTACCACAGGGAAGTATACTTGACCCTTTGCTATTTACCATTTTTATGAATGATTTTGTAATGTTATGGAAGGGCACTGTGACTTCTTCAGTTATGCTGACGACAACACTTTAGCCTTTAATGACCATGAATTACAAAATGTCAAAATGTCTTTGGAAAATGCTGCAAATATAGTTATGAAATGGTTTATTAAAAACAACATTAAGTAAAATGCGGACAACATTTAGGTTATGATTCTATGCCTACATACATACTGCCAAATCGAAAATAACTTTTGTTTTGAAATCGATAGAGTTACTATAAATCCCGAAATATGTGCTAAATTACTAGATTACTAGGGGTCTACATCGACGACAAACTAAAGTTCATGAACATATTTCTCACATTCGTATGCAGGATGCTAAACAAATAAGTGTTTTACGAAGGTTCTCTCACATTCTGAATGAAAAGGAGAAGCTCCAAACCTTTAATGCATTTACTCTCACTAACTTTAATTATTGCACCTATGTGGTCCTACAGACTCATCACAAATGGAAAAGACCCAAGAAAGAGCCTTATGCTTTATATACATTGACCATGTATCTATAGTTATTCAAATTTACTACTAGAACGAGCTAAAAAAATTCTTTGTATATCTCAGTTCAATTAGAACACTTTCTATAGAAGTCTACAAAATTCTCAGTGACATCAGTTCACCTTTCTTAAGTGATATGTCAAAAAGGAAGGAAATATCCTTTGATATACGAGACAATAATAAACTGCAACAGCCTGCTAACAAAACAACTCTCCGATACCAAGAGACCAAGCTGTGGACCAACTCACCTCCTCATATTAAAGAATCCACGAATTTCAACTACTTTAAGAAGTTTATCAAAAATGGCTTGGTCCCCTCCTGCTCTTGTTCTCTGTGCATTCTACGTCAAACCAGGGCTTAAGCGGATCGCGTGATCTTCTTGAGCTCCTGGTAACCTGTTAGACCGGCTGTGTATTTTTCATCTGAGAGCTCATTGTACATACCATCTCTTTTCTTCTCTTTCCCTTCTTCATTGAGGAACAATACTGCTGTTCCGCTATTTTTTTTTATTTGTACAAGTCAACAAGAACTAAAGAGTATTATACGCTTTACCTTCCAGATCACCCAGCCAGTTCAGTCATTGTTGATCAGAACGGGGGGGGGGGGGGGTCATGTTCTGGAATACTTAGGCCTACTGCCTTGCTAAATTTGCCCATCAAGTATGTGTGTGGCTGAAAGGGGGTGTTGGTTCTGGAATATTTTGGTCCCTGTTATGATCATTTTTAACCATTCAGTGCGTGTATATCTGCGGGAAGGTCTCTTGATACAGGCACATTTGGACCCATTTTACTCAATCCAGGACATGTATAAATGGAACTTCAATGGGGAGGAGCTTTTTGTTCTGAAATATATGGGTCGCCTGTTAGACTATTCAAGCCAGTTGAGTCAACGCAGATCGTGTATCAGCGGAAGGGGGGGTGGGGAGGGCAGGCAAGTGCATTTCTGTACCAAAATACATCGGTCGCTCCAAGTCACTAATTACGACTGGAATGTTTCTTTTACTAATCTACTCGAACCGTTTCAAATGTCACATTTAATTGTAGTTTGAAGGACCTATTTGGATGAGAATGATTGGGCCCTTCAAATCACAAAATTGATTAATTCATAAAAGTTTGAAATTAAGGATCCTCTTTGTGCTAGAATATTTACACCTCTTCAAATCTGAGGTTTCATTACGATGGCGTGGGCCTTCCTATTCCAGAATATTTATGCCCCCTCTAACACTTGCATTTTATTTTAGAAGTAAAATAAGCGGCCGCATGCCCCAGGATCTATCTTCCTTTCTTGGTACCCTAGATGCTGTTGCTTCCATATTAACTATTTTCAATACTTTGTTTTAATAACTGTTTCGTGCTAAAGATAGGGACTTAGCAAGTAGAAATTTTAGGGATTGTTCTGTCTAAAGTATTCAGTCCTCTTCAAATATATCTTTTTATGAAAGCATGGAAAGATTCTGGAATATTTGGGCTCCCTCTAACTCTCACATATCATTATACGGGAGGGGCCATTCTGTTCTAATATATGGAGGGCCCCACCAAATCTCACATTTTTGTATGTTGGAGGGGATTTTATGTTCTAGAATGTTCGGACCGCCTCCAAATATAACTATTTCTTAGGGGTTGTTTATGCATAAATCAAGAAATGCTGATATAGGTAAATGGGGGGGGGGGGCGGAGATAAAAGACTCAATTAGGACATTTTTTCATACACGACGGACAGACTTTTGCCCATATGGGCACTGCAAGCATTTTGCAGAAGACACCTTGTCTTGTGAATGCTTGTCTTGGACCAATTATGGGATAAACATTCCCAGGTAATTAATGTTATGGGACAACTTTAAAGGTTTTCTTAGATTATTTCCTGTAGCTTCATGTTACCCAAAATAGCAAATTATATCAAACATTTTCCATTATTTGGAAAACACCACACAAGACATACATGTAGGGCACTAGTATATGGGAAAAGAAGTAAATTACTCTAATTATTGTTGGGGAGGGGGGAATGTTGTGGAGGGGGGGGGGCAAATAATCTTTGATACCGGACCAAAATGCCAAACATGCTACCGTGAATGAATGTATGTGGGCAATACATTATCACGCTCCAGTTATGACAAAAGCAAAACTAGCACTTAGAGACAGCTCAAATGCACCAGCACATATCAATCCAATTACTGTGCAATCGAATGTATAATTTACGCTAAAATAAGAAGAAACGCATATGATAACTAAGAAGCAAGGTTTTTCTTGACTGCAAATATGTCTCTGCGTCCACAAAGGAGAACTCTTGGTACATATTGTAATAACCTCTCCATCTATTTAGATGGTGATGATTCTCAACGTTTACAATTATATCCGCCGGATTGCAGATACACGAACAAATCCTTGGAAGGACGAATTTTCACGACAAGGACAGGTTTTTCATGAGATAAACTACTTTTAGATATTGTACAATGTGCATGTATGTGACGATACACACTACCTATGAGGGTTATATTGCACATAAAATGCATCTCACGTCTTGCATGCCTATGACAATTGAATGAATGTACGCTCAGCCATTTCAACTATACATGCGCAGTTTAATGTCGTGTCCATCTGTTATACTTTCGATGATAGGAGAGTGTTAGTGACACAGCATAACTTTCAAATCCGTATAATTTGCATCATAATAAAAATCCTAATGATTGTATAACATCACATTCATAACTTCACTCACAAGACCACAGTCATGCCAGATTTTAGCTTCTTGCTTAAAATGTGTTCAATTAACGGCGATCACAAGAACATGTCTTAAAAACAGAAAAACAAACAAAAAATAAACAAAGAAGAAACAGAATGTCCGTGTCTCACCGATGCATAACTTTTCTACAGATAAAAGTTGCATTTTCCAGATCGATCAAGGTGTGTGTCATCAATATCCATTTTCATTGAAACTTTTATGATCTCCTCAAAATAGTGTGAAACGTGCAAATGCATATAGCCTACACAAAACTAGGAAATAAAGTACAGTTATTGCAGTGGCATTAAATACAGTGTGATATTTGCATAGATTTTTATTAATGTCTCTAGAGAAATGACTTTACCAGAATAAGTGCCTTGCCTGCGAAAAGCCTTTGTGCTGCCCGCAATAAAACCAGGCAAGATATGCCAGAGCACCGCGAGGAGTTTTCCAACTAACACCAGTAGCAGCCTGCTACTGGTGTTAGTTGGAAAACTGCTCGCGGTGCTTTGGCATATCTTGCCTGGTTTTACTGCGGGCAGCACATGCCAGGGCCTTCCTTTTGGCTGCAGAACAGCGTTTTTACATTCGGAAAATAAAGCTTAATTTTGGTGGTACGTACGACAAGCAAAACAAACAAAAAACAAAACATAAATGAAATGAAGTAGTGCCTCTTGGGAAATATCTTTCTTTGTATATATGATAAAATTGGTTGCATCTGTGTCATAGGCTTCAGCCAGTCGAAGAATTTAGCTAAGAGGAAACGCTAGGGCACGAGCACCAAACGAGCACTCTCCTCAGAAATTGACAGTCTTGTTTTCAAGATATCCAAGTCTATGGTTACGAATGTAAGATTATCATCAGATTCAAGTTCAACTGATAGGAGAGACAAATAGAGTTTGGAAACGCTCACTGATATGATCATTTTTGCCCTACACTTGACCCGAACACTTTGCGCTCATCTGTTGTCACATCGGTGTCTAATCTCTTAACGGCCCTATGTAGACATATTCCCGGAGTCACACAGACACAAGGGTAATCTTTAAAGACACGTACATTTGTACTGTCGGTTTTAATTTTCAACCATTGATCAATTTTATTCTACCTGTGAAACATATCCGTCTAATAGTGTATAGTGGCTTGATTGCTGTCAGAAAGGTAAGTGTCCCGGAACAAACAAGATGCTGAGAGAAGGCAATTTATTCAGACACTGTAACATGCGAACTGTACAATACTGTTTCAACGATTCGAGTTTTAGGTGGCCCTTGACAACTTTGGACTCGTAAAACAAGGTAGGCACTGTCTATTGCACAAGTTGTAGTAAATTAAAGAAGCACAAATGCAGAGGCTGACAGGAGGTCTCATCACAGGACGACCCTTGCAATTCTTCCAAAATGTACCATGGTCAATTTCTGTCGCGGAATAGGTACCAGTGAGCAGGGTCACGACAGTTGACGGAAACAAAATCGTACTTTGTGGGCCCACCTGCGGTTCTAAACCTCAGGCAGTGGCAGCCTTGATGTGTCTTGCAACTGAAAGTGCATTGGACACCGGCAGTCAGACTATCCATCTCGAGTTGCTGCCGAGATGGTGAGGCAGTGGGGTCGGAGGTATTTACTACGGAGATCAAAGTCCAGGCACACCTGGGATGCCAGCCGAGCAAGGTCAATTTCACAGTCTGCGGGGTGCCCACGGCCAACCCTTGCGCTCCCATTGTGCCCGTCCACTTATCTGTGACAATACGGGAGTTGTCCCTATAATTGTGTTTTCAGTGTGACACAAGCAAGGGATGGAAATGGAACTTTAATCACGCATAATGGTAGGGATCTTGAAAGTATATCACACGCTGTCATCCTCTGTAATTCACCACAGCCTGGGATGTATTTATTGGAGGAAGCAAAGAGACCTCGGTAGTGTACTTGCCCTGGATAAACTAAAGCTGCTGTTTTGGAATTGTGTTTATCTGGTGCTGTGTGTGCTACCTGTGGTGTAATCAGATGTATGCTGGTCATTAACCCTCAAGACCATAGGAGCTGATCTATCAGCTCTGAATACATTGGGTTGCAAAAGAAAGTTAAATAAATAAGCATATATTTTACTTTCTTGTTTGTGGACTGAACATGGAGACGTCATCCACATTTGCACCGCCATAAACGTATTGCAGGGAGCACATGTATGGATATTTGTTAAAAAAAAGCTCAAATGTCAATACAAATTTATTACATTCAGAAATTAAAATAGACACCGGAATTTAAACATAGCATACACAAGTTTAGGCTTGAAAATACAAGCAGATGAAATCAGAATATATCAAACTAAATGTTGGGTAAGGCACGCAGGTGGTGCAAATGATACGATGTCTTTCAAGTTCCCATTCTTTCCAGACTGTCTGCCATTTAACATTGTTGCCTATGCAACAGTATTGTCAGAATAGATTGATTTGACAACTATTGGTTGTTATATACTGTACAATGATCTTAGGAATAGTCTGAGAACACAGATGTTTGGCAAACTGAATGAATGGGATTTGGTTTTTATTATCACAGCACTAATGCTACATGACAATCACTGACTTATCACTCTTAAGAATATTATATCACTTTCTGTATTGGGAAATACCTCGGTAAATAGGGTTTTGCCCAATTACAATTTAACAGAGGGCAAAGAATCATTTAAGCTATACCCATTAACTCACAATACCCATGAAATTCATTTTATCTTTATTTTTTGCGATCCATTGCACGTACTTAATCTTCCTTTAATGCAGAGAGAAAGCTTTACCTTTTTGAAGTCGAAGGACACATTGGCTGTCACATGAAATTTGAGCAGAGCAAAAGTCACCAAACCTTACATTTGGGAATTTATTGGTTCCAAAAAAGCAAGTGATTCGTCATAGGTGGTAGGGGGCTTTTATAATTGACTACAGGGCCACTGTCATTTTACCCGAGTAGAGTACGGTCATTCAGCGGGGTGCATAGCATGATCACTAGGTATTTCCCAAACCAATATATCCAACAGATGCTGTGCGTGAACACCTTTGCTCCAGGTGAAATGATTCGCATTGCAGGTTTCTCAGTCGTTTTAGTGTTTTCTGCAGCTCCCTCGCTCTGGTTTTGTCCTGTGAAAAATATCGGGTGTGCACATTATTGACAAAGTGCTCATAATAGAAAATTGGCTATTGTCAATTTAACAGACACTTGTCCGATTATGTAGCTATGGTTGATTCTAAGTTGTCAAAGCAAATCACTTGCATCCGCTTATTTACTTTCTTATTTATGCAAACACCAACCCTGGTTTGACAAAAAACTGAGCACACAAAAGAATGTCTCAGCTATAGACATAGATTCTTCACGACTAGCCACGCTGCATACGATGCATGTCAAGGGCAAAAAGAATCATTGGTTGGTAAACCATAGTAATTACGCACTGAAAATTTGTGCACAAATGTCTCTTGCTGAGATGCCATTTGACGAAAAAAAAAGACCCCATTGATTTTTATTTTGAAAATGTATTTTGGACTGTGCTACATTGTTAAACACAATTAGATATGTATGGGAATCAGTTCATACTGGCTCTCCACTTGTCGGGTGGTGTGTGGACAGCAGTCAAGGCCTTCCTAGTCGACTTTGGACACTACAACTGACATGTCTTTGCCTCTGATTTCTATTTGTGTTCTCTGTGTTAATGTCTACGTTATCATTGCCTTTTATCTCGATGCACTTTTGTTTTCCTCCACCGTTGGGGGTCAACAACAACAATAATAATAATAATAATAATAATAATAATAATAATAATAATAATAATAATAATAATAATAATAATAATAATAATAATAATAATAATAATAATAATAATAATAATTATTATTATTATTATTATTATTATTATTATTATTATTATTATTATTATTATTATTATTATTATTATTAACAACTCTCCTTGCACAACAAAGAAGGCCTGTCTTGTCCTTGCCCAGGTTTGCCAATGCCGGTACCATCTGGAGAAACGGGAATACATGCTTAAGATAGAAAGAAAAAATAGGGGATTACATCTAAACCAGAGGGAACACATTGTGTTCAAATAGGAGACCCTTCCACACCATATGATACGCTCTTCTGGCATTTGAATTGTTTATTTAGTTTCTCGAGACAGTGCTGAAACGATTGCCTCAAGGCTATAAGAAGCATTTTTATTTGATTGAAGTGGATGATAAGGGGATTAGGCGTACAATACCAAGATTTATATCATGAGTTAATTGAAGTTTAAACTTGGCAGACGGCTATAATTATCTTTTAAGATGACTATTCTACCAAATACAGATGCTAACTGCTTATACAAGAAGTCTTTGCAAGGAGAGTGTTAAGTTGCTAGTACTCAAAGTGTAATTTTAACTGTTGGTCATGTAGTATTGAGGGTCCCAGCAAGTTTAAAAGGCTTCATTGGTGATGAGCCGGTGAACTGATTTAATTGAGAAACCTGGTATGAGCCAAAACAACAAATATTTTAGAATGACATTGGGATTTTTGACCAACAGATTACAAATATATTTCAGCCCACGATCATACGGTGGTAGGCTAATGAAAAGTATGACCACAATGGAGATTACATGTTTTGTCGGGTTTACGGTATACAACGCTTATCTTCAAACTAACATAAGAGTTGTGTATTAAGATTTGTTTATCTAAAATGCGAACATAGTGCATACGACGAACTCCTGATTCAGTCTGGCATGGCTGCTGAAGCGGTACTCATAGTTATACTGGCTGCAGGAAACCACTATCCTCTTTCTACCTTGTAATTATCCATATTGAGGGAGCCATTGAGACCCATGGGGGAGTTTCTGCTTGACATTTACTTTTAAGGCATGATTGAAGGTTCCGATTTATTCGCCGAAAGGCTCGGATTTTATATCAAATCTGGCAAGCTGAATAGATTCCAAGTAAGATGTTCGCGTCCGTGAAACAAGGCAGCTGTACTCAAGGCTGTACAACCAAGACAGACTATTAATTTAAGGCCAGCTAAACATTAATTTGAAATGCCAAAACATTGACTTTTCTTTGTTTGGAAAGTGTTTTGGCGTATATAATTGAAAGATGTTGGAAACACTCATCAGACTGCATTGGCTCGTCCGCGCGTGTCATAAAAATAACCGTGGTATAGATAGTATACAAAACATTGCCCATGAACATCCCTATCATATGCAAGAAAAGATGTGATACACATACCAACTTGATTTTTGGCTCAGCTGACTTGACAAGTCAGCGGAGCTTATGTTATTACTAGGCATCCGTCGTCCGTCCGTTCGTTCGTCCGTCGGCGGCCTCTTCCACAATAGAATGTATTCATATTCACCGAGATCCTGGGTTGTCACCTAGACTGCGGCAAGGAACTTGACAGGAAAGATGGCACATTCATATTATTCACAGGGCCAAATAAGCTTCTTTGATAAAAGGAGCAACTTGAGAAAGCAAAGAGCTTAAGGAAAGTCATTCAGTAAGTTTTAAATCATATAAAATGCATTTTATTAAAAATATTTAGGAAATTTGATTTGTTTTGATAGGAAAAAAGTGCTATTTCTGGATGGTTAAGTATCATAAACGGTACAAATGCCGTGATTATGGTGGAGGCATAGCAACTGAAGGGACGAGAGAGAGCAGGTCTGCAGTTATTATAGTTAAATATGAATACGCCCTATCTACATTTTTTACTTCCTCTCCAAAACCACTCGTCCAATTCACTTCAGACTTCAATGTTCCTCGGGTAGGTTTCCACAAACTTTGTTCAAATGGTTATGATGCAGTGACTTTCGTATTTTTAATGATTTTTAGGGGCGAAACAATCACCAAAATTGTTCATCCAATTGCTTTGAAATCACAAAGGGACACTCCTAGTGATCTTTAGTAGTTAATTTGATCATCAGGTGGCACTGTGATTTTTTTCCCAATTTTCTATGAATTGCTTGCTACTTCAAACTTCTACGAAAATCGCTTTCAGATTCTGCTGAAAGTTTGCAGGAACATTCCTTGTAGAAGGGTCAAACAAACTTGTATACTATGTGCTGTTACTATGGAATTCTGATTTTAAACGAATTTTTCATTTTGGCTACTTATCGGAAAATGTAAATGTTCATGTTGCTTACTATGTAAAACAATAGGCATCTAATACTGATTCACATTTATGACTTCTCCAAAACCGTCAGCCAGATTTACTCCATACTTGGTGGCAATGTTCATCTTGTGGGTCTCTACCAATTTTGTTTAAATGGTCATGCTCCAGTGATTTTCGTATATTTTAAAATTAATTTTCTGGGTTTTTTTGCTTAATCTTAAAAAAAAATTAAACTTGGAGACAAAGAAATATAAATAAGAGTTAAAAAGAAAATTTGTTTCAAAGCAAATCAGCCTGTGTGCCTCCAAAGCTTGCATAAATTTGAATACTTTTGTTTGTGGTTTATCAGATGCGGCTTCAGCACAACCTATGAATTTGATTGGGAATGACACTTCTACCTACTTTTTTAAAAGATGTTCAACATTGAAACTTTAAAAGTGGCCCTTATTGGCATACATCAAAAATTTTACCACTTTTGTTTGTGGTTCATTGCGTACGCCTACAGTTAAAACCTATAAATTGAGGTTTGAGCATCTCTACATACAATAGTTTTGAGGATATTCAACCTTTTTAACTTTCATATTGCCCCTAATTAGCATAATGGAAATTTTACAAGTTTTGATTGTGGTGCCCTGGATGCAGCTACAGCAAAATCTGTAAATTTTAAGTCAGAACACCACCTTTACCTCAAATAGTTATGAAGATATTCAATTTTAAACTTTTCAAGTGCCTCCTCTTAGTATGCATTAAAATTCTGCAAATTTTGTTTGTGGTTCACTGGATGCATCTTTAGCACAAACATATAAATAGCATTTTGACTGACACCACTATCTGTAAAAGTTTTGAAGATATTCAACATTTAAACTTTCAGGTGCCCCCTAATTAGCCTAAATAAAATTTTGCAACTTTTAATTGTGGTTCATTGGATGCGCCTTCAACAAAAAAACAAACAAACAAAACAAAACAAAACAAAAACAAACAAAAAAAAGCTATAAATTGAAGTTTGAATGGCATGTGTATCTATAATAGTGTTGAAGATACGCAAGACTTAAAATTTCAAGTGTCCTAATTTACATGATATTAATGCACTCGACCGTCTTTGTAAAATGCCCGACTTCATGTATGGATCTATAATCAGACCAATTTTGGAGTTTCTGAGTGTATCAGTGTCCGAGAAATTGGTCGGACAAAATTGCTGGTAAAGAAGGAGAAGAAGAAGAAGAAGAAGAAGAAGAAGAAGAAGAAGAAGAAGAAGAAGAAGAAGAAGAAGAAGAAGAAGAAGAAGAAGAAGAAGAAGAAGAAGAAGAAGGAGGAGGAGGAGGAGGAGGAGGAGGAGGAGGGGAGGGGGAGGGCGAGAGGGAGAGGGAGAGGGAGAGGGAGAGGGAGAGGGAGAAGAAGAAGAAGAAGAAGAAGAAGAAGAAGAAGAAGAAGAAGAAGAAGAAGAAGAAGAAGAAGAAGAAGAAGAAGAAGAAGAAGAAGAAGAAGAAGAAGAAGAAGAAGAAGAAGAAGGAGGAGGACCTATTGAAAGAAGATTTGCTTCAAAGCAAATCTGTCTGGGTGCCTTCAAAATGAAATCAATTTAAAATGCTACACTTTGTCATTGTTCAACATAATCTAAATTTTGTGTATCAGCCTAATTTGCATAAACTAAGATGCTACAACTTTGGTTCTTGGTTCATTGGATTTGGCCATATCACAAACTTATAAACTGAAGTTTGAATGACACTACTCTCTGTAATAGTTTTGAAGCTATTCAAGATACTTTGATTTTGTGTATTTGTCTAATTTGCATAAATTAAAAGCCTTCAACTTTGGTTCATTGGATGCTTTTATGTCACACACCTAGGAATTGAAGATTGAATGGTACCTCTATGTATAGTTTTGAACTTATTCAAGATTTAAATTTTGTATACATGTATTCACATAATTTTCATAAATTAAATTTTAATTTTTTGGAATTAGGACTGGCATCTCTATCCATAAAAGTTTTGAAGATTTACATTTTGAATATTCACCTAATTTGCATAAACTGAAATCCTACAACTTTGGTTTATGGTTCATTGGATGCAAGTTTGTCACAAACCCATAACCTGAAGTTGGAATGACACCTCTATCTATAATTAGTTTTGAAGCTATTCAAGATTGAAATTTTGGAAATTCACCTAATGTGCATTGAATTTAAATCCTACAACTTTGGTTCATGGGTCATTGGAGGCGGCTTTGCCACAAACCTACAAATTGAAGTTAGAATGGCATCTGTATCTATATTAGTTTTGGAGATATTCAAATTAAAAATTTTCAGTGCCCCTAATTAGCAGATTTAAAATTCTACAATTTTCATTTACTGTCCATTATATTGTTCAGGTGTCACAAGCCTATACATGCACATTAGAATTTGGTCTGTATCTGCAATAGTTTGGAAGGTATGGAACTTTTAAAATTTCAATTGTGCCTAAGTATTTTAAGCATCATGGCTATTCCAAACGATATGCACAATGTCGCTAGTGATCAGTCACCATGGCAAATTTTGTGGTTTTGGGAATAATAGTGTCTGAAAAAAGCTCCGAACAAATTTGGTCGTGAAGAATAAAAGAAAGAAACTAGAAAAGAAGATATGCTTCAAAGCAAGTCTGTCTGCTTGCCTTCAAAACGTGGCCCTCTGGTACTTCACATTCCATTAAGCTTATGGCCAGATGAAAATTTTCAAAATCTAAATGACTTTGATTTTTTACCTTTAGAGGTCACATGTAAATTACAAAAATGTGCGGTTTTGCAATATCTACAATTTGAGCCTAACATGAATGAAATTGGGTGAAAATTGACCAAGCTGTGGCTAAATGAAAATTTAAAGGACCAAATGACTTTCGACTTTTGACCTTTAGAGGTCACACGTAAATTATAAAAATGTACAGTGTTTTAATTTCTACAATTTTAGCCCAACATGAAGCAAATCAGATGAAAATTGACCAAATTATGGCTAGATGAAGCTTTTAAGGGGCCAAATGACCTTGACCTTTGACCTTTAGAGGCTACATGTTTATTACAAAAATGTGCAGTGTTGCAATACCTACAATTTGAGTCCAACATGATAAGAATTGGATGGGAATTGGCCACCTTATGTCCGGATGAAAATTTGAAAGGTCCAAGTGACCTTGACCTTTTACCTTAAGCGGCCACATGTAAATTACAAAAATGTACTGTGTTATTATATTCCTTTTTGTTCCCAACATGAACCAAATTAGATGATAAATTATGGCTGGTTGAAACAGCCGAATATCCTTGACCTTTGATCTTTAGAGGTCACATGTAAATTACACAAATGTGCAGTGTTACAATAGCTACATTTGAGCCCAACATGATCAAAATTGGATAAAAATTGACCGAGTTGTGGCAAGAAGACAATTTCAAATGACAAAAATGACCTTGGCCTTTGACCTTTAGAGGTACATTACAAAAATGTACCACGTTACAAACATATCAATTGAAGTCGGCTTGCTTCATTTCTAAAACCGTTGAAACTGTTTACAAAAGCTCAAGACTTCATGTCTGGAAGTATACTCATACCAAGTTTGGAGTTTCTGGGTATAATACTTTTCAAATTAAATGTTGGGCAAATTTGCCTGTAAAGAAGAACGAAAGAAATCAAGAATTCCCAGCAAAAAACAATATGTCTGTATTGACACACACATACACTAAGAAAGAAAGAAAGAAAGAAAGAGAATATCTGATAGCAAACCGACATTAAAAAGCAACAAAACAAAAAAGAACAAAAAAAACAAAACAAAAAAAAAAAAACAAAAAACAAAAAAAAAAAAACAAAAAAAAACAAAAGAAAACAAAACAAAAAAACAAACAAACAAACAAACACCCCACAACGAAACAACACCCCCCCCAAAAAAAAACTTTCAAAAGAAAAAAACACATACAAACCAAAAACAAAACAAAACAAAACAAAACAAAACAAAACAAAACAAAACAAACAAAACAAAACCAAACCTCGGTGTGAACAGCCCGCCCTCAGCTGACCATGACATTCAACCCTTAAGAAGTCCCACTCTAGTATAGGGGATGAAGATTTTGGACCTAAAGTGAAACTTCCAGTTTGCGTTGCAATCCCTATTTACTTACATGGTAATGAACAGGGATGTATGCATTAAATGACAAGTACCCAAATTAAAAAAAAATCGTTGAAAATCGAGGATTCAGAGTTACACCACCCAGTGAACAAATTTGATTAATATCCCCCAGAAACTAGACTTCCAATAAGTTTCAGAGCAATCTGAGTGACGGATTTGGAGAAGTCTAAAATGGGGAAAACACACAAAAAATTGTAAAGTAATAGATAAAAATATGCAGCACCATCTGTTGGACAAATTAAGTCCTAGGGGTCCCCAGAAGTATCCCAATGCAATTTTAAAGCGATTGGCTGAACAGTTTCGGAAAAAAAAGCATTTAAAAAAAATTGCATTTTTTTTTAAATCACAAAAAAAAAAATTAAACAATCATTGAACTATGACCATTTGAATAAACCTGGTAGAGAACAACCCAAGGTACATCGTCACCAAGTTTCAAGTATATCTGGCTTACGGTTTCGGAGAAGTCGAAAGTGTGAATGGTGGGCAGACGGACGGACGATAGACGATGGACGATGGACGATAAATTATACCATAACAACTGCTGACTTGTCAGCTGAAGTAAAAAAAAAAAACACAAACAAAAACAAAACAAACAAAAACCCACAAAAACAAAAACAAACAAACAAAAAACTGCAACGCTTAACCTGCCTGAGGTGTATTATTTGAAACAACAGTATCCTGTGCATATTACTTTGTTAAAATTTTAATCTTGAATATGTCAGTTTGAAAGATAACAAAACAGATGGATCTTTATGTGCACGGTTTTCAATGCTTCTTAGTATTTATATACTGGCACATAAAGTTAGAGACATGTTAAATGAAGCAAATACACTGTTTTGTTTATGGCGCGGAAATTTGCTTTGTGGATTGTGCCTATGATGTGGTTGATTTGTATTGAGAAGTAATCTGTGCTGTGGCCACAAACAACAATGTTCATCATACAGAGATCCTTTGAAGTGTCAGAGGCGTGGTGATGGTCGATGTTAGCAAAGATGACTCTCAGAATAAGGTGCTGTTATTGTAACCATTTAAGTGTACGTCAGTCGACTGATACCAGTGCACCTCTCTCCTCCATCCGGTATTTGGTAGCTGCTCATATAAGCAGTTGCTTCTTACAGGCCCACGGGCAAATTCGTTGTGAAGAAATTTGCTTTAGATGATGATGATGATGATGATGATGATGATGATGATGATGATGATGATGATGGTGATGATAAGGATAATAATAATAAATGAACCTTAAAATAAATGTAAGATGATAACTGGGCTGTTCTATTTCCATCTTAGCACTGTATCTTTTGGAACTCATGTGAACAAAGGTGAGAACGAAGACAACATACCACATTTTGTGCATACCAGCAGAGACGTACACATTTATATACATCCTTGACACTACGTTTTCATTTTTTACATAAGTTCATTCTGATAACCACAATATTTACCCCAGTAAGAAACATTCAAAGAAAAATTCATGTGAGAAGGAAATATTTATAAAAATCGCATTAACTTCGACCGGAGCGTTTCTGAATATCGCCATTTGCTACAACAATGTACACAAAGAAGCACGCGAAACATTTTACAAACTGAAAATGTCAGTCGTGTGTAATTTTTCTCATGTCTTCTCCTGGTAACTTGTTGATATAAACATGCGAGGAAACATGTGAGGGAGTTGTTTTAACCGTAACACATTATACATACATACATACATACATACATACATACATACATACATACATACATACACACACACACACATACATACATACATACACATACACATACACACACATACATGCATACATGCCAGGAGGGGGGTTTGCTTTTATCTGACGATACTACTACTACTACTACTACTACTACTACTACTACTACTACTACTACTACTACTACTACTGATAATAGTAGTAATATGATGATGATGATGATGATGATGATGATGATGATGATGATGATGATGATGATGATGATGATGATGATGATGATGATGATGATACAAAGACACAATCCAAAACATTTTCCTTGAGAAAGTCGAATTTGTTATTATTCTATTTTCCCAACTCAAGTTCGTATTATTGAAACATCAATATTACAGCCCAAAAGGGAACCTACAGAATTAAATGTTTGTAGCCAAATGGCAGGATACACGAATGTGTTGATAAATAACAATGTGTTGTATGTCTTATCAGTTCATTTTTACGTCATGCAAGTCCCTTGAACATGCGGTTTTGGCTTCAGGTGAAAAAGTCATTGTTGCTCATTGATAGGTTCAGTGAACATACGATACAATTGTACTGGAATTTATCAACGGAAAACTGTTCATCATCTACATTGAACACAAGGCAACCTGTAATTAACATTATGTAACAAAACCCAAGAAGTCTAGAGGTTGTCTAAACTTGACAGCAACACGATGAGCAGCAATGTAATCATTGGCACTCCACATTCTGCACAGGATTTTATTTGCTTGTCTGCAGGCTAACATGTGCGGCAGTATACCTGTGATATTTTTGTAATACTCTTCAATACTGTACAGCTGTGTGTCTTGGAATCGTCAATTCGGTGTAAGTAATAAAAATCAGATTTCTAAATACACATTGCAATGTTAAACTGTTGTTTAAAATAGGCCTATTATAAACGTAACCTCGCTTGTAGTCAGAGCTTTCGTCTGCATTGTGTCTTTGTGCAATATTTACAGAGTGACATACGTGTGAGGAGGTTTCTGTTCAATAGGGGGTACTCATGTTAACTGGGGTCCTTTGCTGCCACCTTGGCTTTGGCAAGGAACTTCACAGGAAGGAGGGCAGATTCATGAGCAAAGTGAGCTTCTTTGAATAAAGTAACAACTGAAAAAAACAAAAAGCTTAAAAAAAGTCATTTACTAAGTTTTAAAACATATAATATGTTAAGCATGTTTGGAAAATTTGATAGAAAAAGTGTTATTTCTGGATGGCTAGTTAACATAACTGGTACAAGTGCCCTCTTCGTCATGGCGGAAGCAGAGTTCTCTTGCCTAGCAATATAGGGGACCAGAGCAGGTCTGCATTGAATATAGTTAAATATGAATACCTCCTATTGTTGCTGTATCTAAATTCCATTATTGAATGCAAAGCAAAAGGCCACCAAACAGTTCGGTAGTTCATGGAAAAAGCATCCTTTAGCAAGCTCTTGGTCGTCATTTAGTTTGTGTAGTCCTAGTCAGTTTCTACCTTCAGTTTCTGTGGACATTTGACTAGTATCATGACCCTGAACTAAAAATGCCCACACAATATTCAAAATAATAGTCCAAATACTGAAGCAAACAACGTATCGGATACAAGACCTATTACGGTGAATTATGTTTCGTTGCACACATAACTATGAAATAACCAAATACGTCATCACTATATTTATTTTTTCCAGATGTAATGTAAACAAACTTAGGACACCGAGCTCAACATCATCTGATTTTTTATTTATTTACGTTTTTTTTTTTTTTTTTTGCGATGGCGGCTGCTAATCTTCACGTTATATATAGTAAAAACAACTCACGTGAATTAAAAGGACTTAAGAACGTAATGGCATATAATTTATATAACGCAAGTTCTTGTTTTAAATGGCAAGACCAAGTGAGAATACTTTAAAAACATTTGTGAAGCGAATTTTATAATCTTGGTTTCAAATGAAAAAAAAGGGTTATTTAAGACAAGGAATCATCCTCTATGAATTTTTAAATAAGCATATGTTCTGTCATAGTGTTGCTGAATCGGAATTAGAGCTGGATTTTTTTACACAGACTCTCGCAATTTCACAGGTTATAAATCTAAAATGTGAAATGCATACAAAATCTGAAGAACTGCTTCCCACATAAAATTGTTTTGTTTGTTTGTTTGTTTGTTTGTTTCTTTCTTTCTTTCTTTCTTTCTTTCTTTCTTTCTTTCTTTCTTTCTTTCTTTCTTTCTTTCTTTCTTTCTTTCCTTCCTTCTTTCTTTCTTTCTTTCCTTCTTTCTATCTCCTTCTTTCCTTCTTTTCTTTCTTTTCTTTCTTTCAAAACCAAAAAGTAAAAAATTATTCCACAAATGTAAAAAAGCATGTTCCAAAATCAACATCTGACAAAACTGAGCGTATGAGCTGCACAATTTCTATGGAGCTATTTAAATTTGTGTCAAAACTTTTATAATATGTACTTTAAGGATATGTTTACTGTCTCTCCTATGAAACGCGAAGCATGGAAAAAACCCCGGCGTGTCTCATCCCTTGTAAATCCTTAAAGATGAACAATATTAAATGTGTGGTTGGTGGTTCATATGAATGGCTAAATGATTTGAACATACGGTGATGACTAAATTGTTTACAGGCATGCATTATTGTTGAGATGGAAGATTTGCTTTACCAAGATTACTTGTATGTCTAATAATGCGCAAGGAGAGATATAGGCTATTTATTACAGTAAATTGAAACGAGGTGCTATGCTAAAATTGTATAAATATTCAAAATACCAACTGCTAAGATTACCTCTAATATTTACATCTTTAAACATAAACAATCTCGTCGTTGAGATGCGTGACAAGCAAAAAATGAAGGTCTGTTACATATCAGTTATCGACAGACATTCAGGTTTTGAAATAAAAGGTCTAAATTGGTACTATCTTGTTTTGGCACAAAATAGATTTACTTAAGCATAATATAAAAGTACTTGAAAATAATGTTACGTTCCTCTACGTGGTAGAACAACACTATAATGAATCCTGAAACCTTTGTCAATGTACATCTATTGACCTGGGTAACATTAACCAGGGTACACCTGTCCTATTGCATCGAGCTCGACCGTTGCAATTGGGTGGAACTCCAGGACCATTCGGTGTAATCCAATTTGTAAATGCCGAGAAAAGGTACAAAGTACCGAGACTAACTGTGGTATTATACAAGCGTAAGTCCATACCTTTGGTGGCTCACTGAATTATGTTGATCTTTTTTGCCTTCAATGATTAGAAGCCACGACAAAGCCTATAGACCCTCCATAATTACATTACAAACACACACACAGACCCAGACATATATGTATATATATATATATATATATATATATATATATATATATATATATATATATATATATATATATATATATATATATATATATATCATGTTTGGGTCGTTTTCAGTACCATAACAGACTTTGATATATGTCATTTCGGCTAGGCCTTGGCAAAACACAGGAAGGGTGCTATATGCACAATGTTATAGAACTCTTCCGGGAGTACCTATAACCGGAAGAGTTCTATAACTAGACCGGAAATGATGTAGGCCTAGATCAAAACGCAGCGTCTGCTAGGCCTACGTTGTCTTCAAGTCGCTAGATCAGGCTTGCCATGGTGTTATTTGAACTTAATCGACACAAACATGAGATAAATAAATTATAGTATAATTTGTTGGCTATATGAAGTATATGGACTCGCACAGGATACCATATAGCAGAACCCGTTCGATTCGCTCACTCGTTCTGCTATATGGCATCCATAGCTCGTCCATATACTTCATATCGCAAACAAAGTATACTATAATCTATACTTATATATATATATACAATCGTCAAGAACATTTTCTCCAGCATTTTCGCCATATTTTCCCTAACAATCTCTATATGTACACATATATGTTCATCACGTAAACTGCACCTGGGCTGATACCAATAAATTTGGTGTACTATTGCTAAGAACATATCTTATGACATACAATATTATATATACAGGCATGGATAAATATTTTTGTACAAATTTAGCTTCTTTCCATCATTCTGTTAACTGGAACGTAAAAGCATAGCGATTTTGCAGTTTCAACAAGATTTCTTAAAAGTTAGGACACACTTGACCTGCAATGACGGAACCTTGGCAACAATTTTGGGTCTCTGTGTTGTATAAGTACCCAGATCCATGGCAACACTTGTATCCTAACCTTTTCTTATGTATTCGAGGCCAGCAACACAGGTGCGTGCTGCTGAGAAAAGGGCGTCCCGCGCAACAACTGTCATACCGACTTTGTGGATACAAACGATCACAACAGCATGTATGCATGCTGGCTTTGTAAGGTAGGCCAGCAGTATAACAACAAGCGTCATATAGCTTTGAATCATATACTTTATAATTACAGCACAACTGCTTGCTCGTGTCAAATAAGGAACTTCCACAGCAGCCGTATTGAGATTGTGTATAAGGCGAAACCACCGTAGGAAGACGCACTGGGTTTCCCTCGCAGCACATATGTGTATTGGTTGTTCCCTCGTGAAGGCACCCTCCACAGCAAAAGTACTGGGTTGACTTGTAAGGTACACCCCCTGTATCTGAGTTTGGGCAACAATGGTCATATTTCCTCTTATTGTAAACTTTGCCCGCACAACAGATTTCTGCCGTCCTATTGAAGGCAGTTGCTCTGCCTGGACCCCAGGTCCAGCAGCAAGTGGTGAAGCGATTTTTTGGAAAGAGTGTTCCTCCACAGCAAAGATGAGTAAGGTCATTGTAAGGTACCGATGTTCCCAGACTCTCAGATTGACAACAGGCAGTATATCTATTCTTGGGAAACGTCCGGCCTCCACAACACAACTCTTTCCTTCGACTGTATGCATGATCCCCACAACACTTCTTGTAATGCTTCCTTTTTCGTATTAAGTTTCCATTGCAACACAAATGGGTTTTTCTACGGTAGGGTTTAAACAATCTTTCTCCTTTCGAACAACACGCATTGAAGAGGCTTCGAGAATAAATGTGGCCACCACAGCATATGTGCAGTCGCTGATTGTAAGTTCCTAGTCCACAGCATCCAGAATGGCTTGTCATTCTCCGCAAAAGAAGATGCTTATTGCAGCAAAGGTGAGAGGAAAAATTATACGTTCTTGAGCCGCAGCAGTGTGTGTGTGTTGGGTTTTCTTTTCGAAGAAGTTTGCCCTTGCAACAAAGATACTGCCTCTTATCCCACGTTCTGTCTTCACAGCACACTTGATGTGTTTTGGCATAGTATCCATTGCCACAGCATCGGAAGCCATTGCCACGCCACCTGGCCACGCTATTACAACACATGTAATGACGATTATCATAGGACTTCGCGCCGCAGCACACACGGTGGCACGTGTTGAATGCATGTTGGCCACAACATTGGTCGTTACTATTGCGGTCGTTCAGTTTTCCCGAACAGCATATTTTCTTTGTTGAATTATAAGGTGAATCCCCGCAGCAAGAGTCATTCTTCCACCTGTAGGATAGTTTCTCGTTGCAGCAAAAATACCTGGACGGATCGTAAGCACGTCTTCCACACACAGAATACTTATTCCAAGAATGATAAGGGTTGGTATTCCTAAAACAAACCAAAATGAAATGGATATAGTTAAAAAGACTGAAATATCTGAAATAAATAAGAATAACACTTATGCGAGCAAAAGACCTGTTTGAAATGATTTTATTTCCTTTGCTGCTGTACTACCAAGTACACTTATTATGTTAATGGAAAAATTGATTAGAAGGATCTAGAGTTTTTCATGTCATTTGGGCAACTTATCATCAGGACCAATAATGAAATTTTTTTTTTTGGGGGGGGGGGGTGAAGGCGGGGTAACCGATCTCTTAGTTCTCCGACTCCTTGCGCGCTGAACACGAACCCGGGGGCCGTACCCCATCGGGAAGGTCACATATAATTCCTCACTATGCCACCTCTGAAAAGGTGAATATTTTTGATATGGGAGACAAGTTAATTCCTCATTCCGGAAGTTTTAGCATTAGTTTAGTATGAAACTGACACAATAATTGCTAATGTGCAAGTCACTGTCAAATGTATGAAAAGCCGAATAACCTTCAAGAATTGGACCTTGTCCACCTTGCCCACCTTACCCCTGATTCAACTAACTCAGCTCTTTATATCAAAATGTAATAATCTGCGCAACTGCGGCACAACAAAATCTTCAACATTTTGCTATAATAAGTCAAATTTTGGTGAAGTTGCGGCAAAATGCAATTCTACACTGCGCGATTTGTTTTCAAAATGTGACAAAAAGATCTCACTCCCTCTCATAAACTGTTCTCCTATATTGTATTTCAGAAGATTGTCAAATACAATATGTTCACATTTTACAGTTAAAGCGTGCTTCTTTTTTTTTAAAGACACGCCACTCATAGTCGCGGGTTCCTCAGTCTTTGTGAATAAGAAATCACTCTGCGCTTCGCACCTCGTGGTTTCTAATCCACTCAGTTTACCGAGAAACAAGAATCCACTCATACTTGTGCTGTCTCCTTATCTAATTTTGTCTTGGAAACAAATTGATAGCAAGCTCCGTAGTAAGATTCGACAAAGAAACCCACATGACGTATACCACTTTGCCCCCCCCCCCCCGTGACGTATTGACGATCCTGATTGGGTTAATTTAAATCAATTGAAAATGAGACTGCCTTCATGTTGTCATGTTTTAGGGAGATGTACTTGTTGGTTTTATTTATTTGCTTATTTTTTATGTTTTGTTTTGCTTTTTGAACATTAAATGTCTAAATCTGACATAAACATTTTTATTTTAGTGGTTAGTAAGACGATAGAGCCATGTGCTAAAATTCATTCTCATATTGATGCATTTCTGTTACTTGTTTTAAAAGTAGTTTCATGCAATGAAAAAAACCTCTGATTTCATAAGAAAACGCTTGACAAAGCATTCATCGACGCCTTCTATATTACGTTATGGCATCTATCATCTTCAATTTGTGATGGTTTGTCCGAAAAGTGACATGAATTACTGGACTGGATGTGCATTTTTTTTTTTTTTTTGCGCACTGCAAGGTCATGTATATAACAGTCCTATGAAAAACCTTTCAGAGAAAGACACATCATCTGAGAAAGGAAACCCGATAAACCTTTTATGAGAACGAAGACGTACCGGGAGAACACACGCAAGTACCAGTGAAATCTCTTTCCACCAGCTTATTTTGGTGATGACAATGTTAACATGTGTAACGCCGGCTATACTGGACTGTCTGTGGACAATGACAGAGCTGTCTCCTTGCCAGAAGATTATATTTCTCCCTGAATCTGTTTTGTCACCACAGTCTGCCTAGATGCACCAAATAAGCCTACACTGTCACAAAGTCTCAAAGCGCTGGCTCCAGAGCAATAAACGTGTCCCTTTCAAACCGCGGGTGTATTCAATGTTGTTATCCTGCCTTTATCTCAACATCTATCGCCCTTCCACCTGAGCTGCATAGGCACGCAAGGCTGCTTAAGCGGCTAGTCCCCCAGTAAATGTGTTATTTATTTTGTACATTTCGTTTGTATTTTCTTAAAAGGCTGATAATCATTGCTTTGCCTTTGAAAAGTTCACAATTAAACACCTATGTAAAAATCTGGAAGGCCTGATGCCAATCACTAGTTGTTCATAAAAAAAGCACATAACACAGTGTTTTTTAAAGCCCATTAAATCGACATTTCGGTATGATACCAATCCCCGCATAACTCATATAATCTTGACATATTATCGAGACAAAATGGTGTCCGATTTCTGAAGTGTCCAGCTACACGTAAGGTTGACAGCACGTTTTGGGGAAAGGCGAAGTAGTTCTCACTTCTTGTCCTTGGAGACCAAAAGTTATTTGTAGACGTGGTAGGTACACGATGACCACGTAACACGTCGTAATCATTATTACAACGACTTTAACGTCTCTGTCATGCCTCCTGATTTATGTGATGAGCTCGCATGTGTCTGATTAGTTGCCTCGAATGCACACCGCATCAACCTCACAGACCTTACTCAGCCACAAAATTACGGTTTCATTTAGCAAAGGTGAACATCAAAGAAAGGATTTGCGGAAGCTCCGGGCTCGTGCATTATTTATGATTGGTGGGGCAAAATATGGAGGGCCGCTGCATAGTTTCCCATGACCAACCATCCCTTTAAAATTGTTAAATTTCCCATGACCACCTGAGTATAATGCGACACTTCTCTGACCCCTCATTCTGTCAATTCCAAAGGATCCAACTTACATGATGAAAATTGATACACTCTATAATTCACATTCTTCAGCTAACATCTTATCGTATAAACTTCAGTCGTTATATACGGACGTGCGGTGTCTGTTGCTTACAAAAATCTGCTGTGTCAAAAATGCACCATGTGAACATCCGCTATTGAGTATATATGGTTCTCGTATATTGAATTCGTGCAATAGATGTCAATAAAAGTACCCATATGGAGGAGTCTGAATTGACAACTGTGGGGTGTTTGTTAGGTAATGTAATTGGATGTGGAGTGGCACTGCCACTGACCTGCCTAGCTTTCAATCTGTTCATGTTCCAATGTAATTGTGGTACATTTTGTATGAACGAGCGAGAGAAACTCAGAGAGCATGCTACTTAAGGCTTCTTACAGTCCACCTATTATGTAAAATACCTGTGCATTTAAGTGAATGTGGGTAACACAACAGTGTTTAAGTAAGCTCGCTTGATATAGTTTGTCTGTTTAGCGTTACAGAATCATTATTATGTTTTAACATTTTGGGTAGATTTGGTAGGTTTACTGAACACACTTCCATGACTGAGTATCAACACAGGTGATGTTATACAGATATATTCGTTTGAAGTGGACAGGTGATACTCACATTGTTTGCCAACATTCTCTGACAAAAAGCAACGGCATGTAGACTCAAACTGTAAGCCTTATTGAAATAAGCTAATCTTGATTATTATCATAGGATTAACGCTCAGTTATGAACGCGGCTTTGCATTCACTACTGCCTCGTTGGTGGCCATGTTATATTGTTATTTGCGTTATTTTTCTATTACACAAAAATGGTTCATTCATACAAAAAGTTTCCACTAAAATCACGATGTCTATCTGATCAACCGTTCAAAGAAAACACATATAGAATAATCGTATTTATCACATCCTAACTTCACCATCATGCACCCATGCATGTAATTAAATTTTGGTTGACTATCGATTGTATGCGTCCAGGAAAGCATACCCACACACGCACGCACGCACGCACCCACACCCACACACGTGCGCACACAAAGATAAAGAATCGCAATACTTGTAGGCTTTGGGACAGCAGGCAACAACTAATTCAGCCATTTTGGCAAGAGGCAACTACCATGACAACTGTGTCCAGGGACACCACAATGACAACTTTGACCAGGGACAACTAGCATAACAACTTTGACAACAGGCAACTACCGTGACAAACTGATTAAATGGTGTAGAAATATGCAGTAATGTAATGTAATGTAATGTATATTTTGTGTTTTTAATTCCTTTCACCATTCTGTTGATTATATTGTGAAAAACTTACGGGTTTTCTGTAAAACCTGGTTCATTGGTACAGATACAAAAACAATTCTGTCATAAGAATGCCTCTTAACTACTGTTCTCTTGTATCAGAAGACAACAGAGACGCATTTCCAAATATTGAATGATTCGTGATTCGAATAATCTCAATTTCCAACTGCTAATCGTTTTAGCAGTAGAGCAGATCAGGTTTCATATTTTGGTAGTGAAATATTAATGGATCACACTTGCTCCATTGCAAAATTGATATGCCAGTTTACAATATTTTTCAACCTCTATGACTATATGTAGTCAACAAAGGTTTCAAGCAAATAATGAACAGATAAAACTGTTTAGAATGTTTGTCGCTAAGTAGGTCGGCTACACAGTTCGAGAGAAAACCGTTAAGGCGTGTGTCTTTGAACGAATCTGTCTTCTTTGTTCCCATCCGTTATGTTTAATGATTTTTATCATTATCAAAATATCTTAATGTTTAGTGTATCATTATGGTAGCAGCATGGTTTGGTAATGGTATACGTTTGGACAAAGGTATCCAAAAAGCTTCCAACTGTGTACTCTGGATATGGACTCATCAGTTATGGTTCCATTTAAATTTGATGAAGCATGCATAGATTTTCTGTTTGTGGTGGAATTTGGGCTTAGTAGGGCACTCTTTGTGACCTGGAGATGTTCCCCATTTCATTGAACTAATGGCTACAGATGGGCGTACAGCATCAGTCTTTGTATGAGCACTTCTCCAACAATCTTGTGACCACCGCTCTCTTTCATTATGTCTGTGTGCCAACACAGACATACTGTTTTTCTAGGAATTCTTTCTTTCTTTCTTTCTTTCTTTCTTTCTTTCTTTCTTTCTTTCTTTCTTTCTTTCTTCTTTCTTTCTTTCTTTCTCTCTCTCTCTCTTTCTTTCTTTCTTTCTTTCTTTCTTTCTTTCTTTCTTTCTTTACAGGCAAATTTGTCCGACATTTCATTTGAAAAGTATAACAAGTAGAAACTCCAAACTTGGCACAATTATACTTCTATAGATAAAGTCTGGCCTTTTTATAATGAGAGGTCATGTTTTTCAAAATTATGCAAATGAGGGCTAATTAATTTTTAAATCTTCAATATCTTATATACTGTACAGTCTATTCCACCTAACTTGAGCTCTGGGGGCCGTCTCATTAGTTGTGACCACAGTGCTGGTGGGCCAAACAGCCTATCACTGACCTCTTTGCCCTGCCACTCAACTCGGCTGCTATAATTTGTGGTGTTTGTAAACAGGTCCACATGGGTGCTGCTGTAGACATTTACATGGGTTTTATTTTCACCTTTGTACCATCAAATAATTGGATTTTTTACAGAATAATCCTGCTTACGGGACACCATTTTACTGTGGAGCTGGCCTTGCTATGTGTCTATGTGCCAACCACACATGACCAGTGACAGTCAATGATTGGTACCAAATGGCCAGCTTATTCCAAAGTCCTGGCAAGTGTAACCACATCAAAATAAACCCTACCCTTTCCTTCTTAAGTTTATGTGTATTTCATTACCTTCAACAGATTTCACTCATAATCCAGAGCCTTTATCAACATTGTAAGACCTGTGGGACATTTTTACAAGGGTGTCACATCTCAATTAAACTGCAAACAAGCCATAATCCTTGCATATATTTTACAAGATGTGACATCAAAATGACCCTTTGAAAATGCGGCATCCCTTGACTCATTCAGGACAGAAGTCTTCATTTACTGTCAGTAAAATTTGTATCAAAGGGATATACTGAGTATTCTTATCTTTTAAATGAGGGGATTCTGATTTAAAATTTCTGACAATCATAATAGAATATAATATCTGCTTATGATTTGTGATATTCTGACCTTTTTTATTTGTTTCAACCATTGTAAAAGCAATGCAAATTTGAAAGAATTAGCAAAGAGCATATCCTTTGGGTCCATCACTGAATGAGTTAATTTTGTCATTTAACCATTGGATGCATTGATTGAATAGCTATGTCTGTTTGGTGATTTGATTATAAGTTAATGTTTTCTTTCTGGACACCAGTCAGTTCAGAGGCTCTTAAAGAAAACGTTTTGGGTTACATTATTTATATACAATTACACATTCCAGGAAATGCTCAAGATCCCTGCTCATGTGTACTTTCTTTCTTTCTTTCTTTCTTTCTTTCTTTCTTTCTTTCTTTCTTTCTTTCTTTCTTTCTTTCTTTCTTTCTTTCTTTCTTTCTTTCTGTCTTTCTTTCTATGTCTGTGTGCTAACATAGACATACTGTTTTTTTCTAGGAATTCTTTATTATGTCTGTGTGCCAACACAGACATACTGTTTTCTAGGAATTCTTTCTTTCTTTCTTTCTTTCTTTACAGGCAGATTTGTCCGACATTTCATTTGAAAAGTATTATATGTAGAAACTCCAAACTTGGCACAATTATACTTCTATGGATAAAGTCTGGCCTTTTCACAATGAGAGGTCATGCTTTTCAAAATTATGCAAATGAGGGCTAAATAAAGTTTTAAATCTCAATGTCTTATGTGTAGATGTGGTTCCGAGTGTATAGGAGTTCGATCATAGCAAGGTAAAGGTCAACTCAAATGTCAAGGTCATGTCAAGGTCAAAGGTCAATTTTAAGCCAAAATGTCATTTTTGAGGTCAAGGTTCTTTTCAGGTAGAGGTCATCTCAAGGTCAAAGGTCATTTCCAGGTCAAAGGTATTTTTATGGTGGCTTTCTTCTAGCCATAGCTTGATCAATTTTTAGCCAATTTTGATCATATTGGGCTACTGTAACACTGCACATTTTAAAAATTTACATGCGACCTCTAAATGTCAAAGTTTAAGGTCAATTGGACCTTTGAAGTTTCATCCAGTCACAACTTGGCCAATTTTCACCCAATTCTAATTATGTTGGACTCAAATTGTAAGTATTGCAACCCTGCATATTTTTATAAGAACATGTAACCTCAGAAGGGCAAAGGCCAAGGTCATTTGGCCCTTAGAAATTTTCATTTTGCCATAACTTGGTCAATTTCCATCCGATTTGGTTCATGTTGGGCTTAAACTGTGGGTATTGTAACACTGTGCAATTTACATGTGACTTGTAGGTTAAAGGTCAAGGTCATTTGGACTTTGAAATTTGCATGCAGCCATAAGCTTGATGTAATGTGAAGTACCAAAGGATAAAAGTTGTAGCATTTAATATTTGCAACTTTTGAAGGCACCCAGACAGATTTGCTTCAAGCAAATCTTCTTTTCTAGTTTCTTTTAATCCTACAAGGTCAAATTTCCCACAACAGTTCCACATCATTTCATCAATACCAGAAATTCTTTAGGCAGGTTTCTATTCTCCGTTCTTGTCACCACTTAATTCTTATATACAAATACAGAAATTTGGATGATAGTTCGTTTAACAGGGAATTATGGAAGACGGGCTTTGTAGACTTAAAAGACCATCATGAATCTTCACGAGGTAACTATCAAAGCACGCTTCGGAGCCCGAAATACCAGCACAGTTATCATTGGTAGCGGATCCTTGGCACAGCTTTATAAAACTTCATAGCTTTTATTACATGAAATTTGTTTTTGTTTTTGTTGCAAATAAGACCACCGATGGTATCCGAGAAAATCTGCAGTACTTCTTCCTGCAAATGTGTCCACTATTTTTCAACAAAACATTTTCAGTACTGTTGGTAAGCACAGCATGAATGGTTGTACTCGTTTGATAGGGCCTGGCCTTCCAAGCCTCAGGTTTCGAGGACTCAGCTTTACATGGCAGCTGCTGCTAAGAAACAAGAGGGCTGTCTGAACAACCCGTGCTCAGCTTACCTTAGCTTCCTAACAAAATCAAAGTTGCAAATAAAAAGACCAATGTTCACCTTTAGATGAGTGCATATGCCATTTAGAAGTAATTCTAAGATTTGTGTAAAAAATCATTCAAAATATAAATTTTAGTGAAGCATGAGAAGTTGAAGAATATTGAAAAATAAACTTTGAAAAACATTGCTACTTGATGGAGAAAATAAATGATATTGAACATTAGAATTTCTATTGACTTACACAGTAATCAATAGGAAAGTTGCGTTTACCAATATGTATTCGAATTGAAAACAATGTTAAAAATCAGAAATCCACAGCAGTACCATCCAGTGAACAAGTTTGTTTGACTTTTCCACAAGAAACATATCCACCACGTTTCAGCCTAATCTCAGTGACGATTTTGGAGAGGAAGTCGAAAAAAGCAAACACATTAAAAAAAAATAATAAAAATAGAAAAAAAGTAGAGCCCCCACCTGGTGACCAAATAAAAATCTAAGATATATATATATAAAAGTCAATAGAAAAGGTGCATTTACCGATAATTATTCGAATTGAAAAAAAAATCGTTGTAAATAAGGAATCCAGACGGTTCTGGAGAAGATGTCGAAAATAGCCAAAATGCACGAACAATCACACACAAAATAAATAAATAAAAAAAAACAAATAAATAAATTGCAGTGCCACCTAGTAAACATTTAAGAACTAGGAGTCCATACGCGAATATCAAAACAACTGGGTCAGCTGTTTCGGAGAAATTTTTTTTTTTAAGATTTGTCCCAAAAAAGAACAAAAAAATCATAAACGATCCCCAAATTACTAGAGCGTGACCATTTGAACAATTTGGTAAAGAGCCACCTAAAGCAGATCCCCACCAAGTTAGAAGAGGATCCAGCAATCGGTTTTGGAGAAGTAAAAAATTGAATTGTGGACGGACGGACAATGGACGACTAAGCCGCCTAAAACTCAGCTGACCGATAAGTCAGCTGAGCTAAAAAGGACCATATCTCCATTCCCAAAAAAATGTATGTGAAGGCTCATGATGGTACATTCGTGTATAAAATTGAAGCCAGGGCAGGTGGTCTGATTCGCCTCAGCGTAGTCTTACTGCAGTTACAGTTAACAAGAAGTCTTTTTATCTTATAAAGTAGTCTACCTTAGAGCCCTATTTTAACGAACTTTTTCGAAGAATTTTGGGGACATCTCCGCGATAAAATGACCAAGCACATGCAATTTCTATGACTGGTACAGCTTTTTTTTAAAGATGCGAACGTGAAAAACTTTGTGATGCTTATGTTGACAGTAACGCTTTGTTTCATGAAATTTATAAAAAAATCACCAGAAATTCTCATTGAAATTATTAAATTTGCTGCATGAAGAGTTGCACCTTAATTTTACAATGAAAACTTATACACACTTTGGGAGGCAAAGTACAAAAAGACGAAGAAACAGAACCTTGCACGTACTCTCTGTTCCTGCTATATCTATCATTTCCGTGGAAATACGTTCACTAAATGACACAAATGTTAAATACTTTCATACATTGTGGTGCAGAACCATGAAATTGGAAAGGGAAACTGTTGAAAAAAAAACTCCTTTTACACTTTATCATTGACATCACAAAAACTTTTTTTCCACACTATAATCAATATTTGGCAAAAGTTTTACTTATTCACCTACAATTTATCTGCATAAATATTTGTACCGCTATCTTCAGCAAAAAGTGGATCTGCACTAAAGTGGATAAAAATTATTATTCTTACTGAATTTTTTTGGGGAAATTTTACACTGACCATTTTCTTGATATGGGAGCTAGCAAAAGATGAAAAGTGTTGACTGTTGGTAGCTCCTAAGCGGGCTCTCTTGTACGTTCTGTTAACTTCACAGGCAAGCCGGTATGTCTTGCTGCGTGTACAAAAATGTTCCTTTGCGATAAGCCAGGTACATCGTGTACGCATTTTTTCTAATGTCCTGTTACTAGATAACTTAACGTTTACTTATACGGCTATTTCCTACGAAAGACTTGTATACTTCTAAAATATCTGAAAATACGTATGATGTAAGTGAGTCAACTGGAAAACAAAAATGTGACATTTTTTATTCCAAGACTAAATGCAGTCAAGAAAATCATACATTTTGGCCTAGCCCGTCTTTCCTCCAAATATTTTATTCTAAACTGAAGACAGTAAAAACATTTTATATTGCTAATATCCTAGCTTATGTGTACCCACAAGAGGCTGAAAGGTTCTCATAGAGTTCACGTGTCACTATTTTGGCTCTTCTGTGTGGTCGTTCTTTGGATTCTCATAATACTACATAAGGTTCCCCAGGTTCACGGAAACCACACACGGAGAAAGAAGTGTGAGTAAATAAAACATTCAATAAATGTATAGACCCATGTCCTAATTTAAAACACTATAAACATAATTAAAAAGAATAACAATGTCATGATCCTGCTTTCAAGTCGTACACAAGTTAAATACCAATTAGTTTAACAATAAATATCCAGCATTACATACGGAGAATCGTGTAGTCCTCAGACATAGACATTTAAAGTACTCACAATTTAATTGTTTCCTCTTAGTTACATTTGTTGTTGTGTTATATCATGTGTGTGAGTGGGTCCCATACCCGAAGCAATCAAACTTTGACATACGAAATTGTAAGTCAAATGAGCAAATGGGACATATGGCATTTTGAGGGTTTTCACCAGTCTGCTGAGAAAAACTGCCTAATTTCTAACGCAATTTTCCGTAAATTTACGATTAACTAGATTTGGGTATAGGCGATTAAGGTTATATGGTCATGCATAGCTTAAGGTGGGAGTGTGGGAATCCCCATGCAAGAATAGAAAAATTAAAATGACAATTAAGAGGTAACTAGTACGATATTTCTACAATAGACGAACATAAGAGTTCTGTTGTTCTAGATATCTCATTTGAAATTTTATCAGTGTGAGATTTCCATGTCAAATTTTTATCTTAAGTAAGAACCAGGAATTATTAGGCATTGCGATATTAGGTATTTCATTAACCAGTTTCTTAATTTAAGCCTGTTTGAAAAATCATATATTTAGTTTTGTCAATATTTGATGAAAGGTTATGCACAACCAGTCAAGGATTTCATTTAATTCATTATTGCTGTGTATCTTTGTTCATTACATGCATCCGGAGTTGAATTGAAATATTCTAAAGTACATTGTAAGATTCTATCAGCCGCATAAATATATATATACACACACACACACACACACACATATATATATATATATATATATATATATATATATATATATATATATATATATATATATATATACATACATATATATATATATATATATATATATATATATATTTATATGAATGAGAAAAAGGGTGGTGGCACTTGCTAGGTCGTTAGCATTGGTGAGAGAAACTAGATTTCGTGCCATTGAAATCAACATATTGGGTGCAATTTTTGAGGTTGAAGCTGTCTATCTTGAATTCCAGAAGTAAATTTATAAAAGCCTTTGACATGTCTAAAATATTACAATTGGGGTGTAACCTATGTCCATTTGAAGTAGCATTTATCAATAATTTTGAAAGCCGCATGTCCAGTGGAATGCATTTTTCTGAATCCATATTGACTATTGTATAATAAATCATAAGTTAGAAAATATTCATGTAACTGATTGAAACAATCTTTTCGAAACTTTAAAAAAAGAAAGATAAAAGAGTAATTGGCCTGTAGTTATCAAATAAACGGGGCTCGCCCTGTTTCAAAATAGTTTTTTCTCGGTTTTCAACTTATCGGGAAAATACCTGTTTGAAAAGATTGGTTAAGCTTGTAAATGAAACAGATGAATGTATTCTAAACAGACTTCATACGTATAGTTGAAATGGTTTCTCTGATTATGTAAACTTCGGGTATATTTCGCAATACTACTTTAATTGTACTCTTCTAGATTGTGTTATTTGTAAAAAAAAAAATAATTCGTAATGGTGTTAATTTGGAGATAATTTTATTTCTTGTATGATTCAGTTATTTTTCTGGTTTACAGTATGGCGTTCGATTTCCCAGCAGTTCTATGTTTTTGTGCAAACAAACTAATGAAACTTAATGTACCCTCGTCTTCATAAGGTGGCATCCAAGACAGCGTAAACGTTTCTTCTGCCTTGATTGTTTGTCTCCTGACAACATTTGATTTCTATAAACAGTTCATTTTTTGCATAACATCTTGTGAACTCTACGTATATTGTGTTATTGTCAAAGAAATACGGTCTCATTCTGAGTCTGAATCTGCCTCTTATCCGGATGAATGTCAACATATATGGTATACTGTGATGCACTTATCTTGAAACTAAAATGTACTCGAACGTAGTGGCAAACATATTACTACAAATAATGCATACTAACTTGGAACCACGCATGCCATCTATGAGGTTGTACTTATTCTAGAAATGTTGTCATCAAACTTTGATCATGCATGAAACTAAATAAATAAATAAATAAATAAACAAATGAATGAATGAATGAATGAATGAATGAATGAATGAATGAATATACACGATATCATCTACTTACAACATTGTTTTCAAGGGATAGTTAATTATTTTTAACATTTTCAGTACGTTAGGGATAGGAGTTAACATGATGCCGTACACTTTTAACGATGTACGTCAATGGGTGAATTTCGATGTACATAAGTATCTCTACTGACCAATTCCGTTAAAATACCATTTCTAGATTAAAAGTCACCATTATTCAGTTTTTTTGCTTATCCTTATTAAGACCAATACCATATAAAGACCATATTTTGTCAGCTCCTTATGTGGTTGTAATAGAGAGATTCTGCACTATTGGTTTTGCGAAAGCAACATGACGGGATACAATAACTGTACAATTAGAAGAAATGATAAGTTTGTATGTTGTATGTGCATACACTCACAGTTTTAAACGTTTAAGCAATTAGTAATTTTGTTGCAGCACAATTTTGACAAACAAGTGTTCAAACTTTCGGAGCCCTTTAATATTGAACCAACAATTCATTTTTTCTCATTCGTGATCACATAAAATAGGGACAAACATGCGATATATGATAGACCCTAATTACTGATAATTTGAACAAAGTTGATAAAACCAGGTGAAGAGTAATAATCAAACATGAATGGTCATCCGGTCTCGAGTTATGAAAATTGTTTGACAGCAGAAACGGCAGCATCGTTGACAAATAAGGATGATGATAGGGTTACTGTATTTCATTGCCCGCATGGACTCTTCCATATATATATACTGAACAGAAAGAGTAAACGCTATGATACCCTGCATACACATGCATTAAATTTGCCTATAATTAATAAGATATATCTATCACATAAATTTGCTTGTACTTGCTGAGGGATATTAAAACATGCCGTATATTAACGCGGGTGACAGAAACTTCATCTTTTTAGGGCAAGGGGCAAAGAATGCACCGATAGTTGGGGTACAAAACGACCACCTTCTATACCTGATTCTGGATAAAATTTTGAACATTACTTTAATACCACCGAAGCATGCACTTTACTTTCACGATATCAAAACTGGCCCAGCATGACACGACGCTTAACATGAATTTCAAGACAGGACAAACGATACTTTGTCAACATCAATATTTGACAAAAGTTTGGGCTAAGATGACAAATCCTTGGAGAACAACATCCTCCTTCTTCACGCTTAACATTGGCGTGGCCTGTAGCGTACTTCATAAGAAGAATTTAACCACTTACGTGTGATCATTTCCAATTGGACAACTTTGACATAAAGCTTGCTTGTTGAAATATTATCGGGCAATTGAAGATAAAGGTGTTACAGTCAAATGCAATCCATGTGTTTATTTCACAGACACCAAACATAAGTTTCCCTGACAACGTCATCCTCAGAATTGTATTTTGAAACCTCTGTTGGGTAACTTACATTTTACACGATTGCTATCAGGTCAAGCTGGCAAAATGATAAAACCTGCTAAAATGTTTCAAGAAACAGAGCGGTACAAATTTAAAATTTGCAGAGCTTTCATGCTTGGCTCCCCCACAGAGAGTAACATTTTACGCTTTATTACTTGATAAAAGGGACAAAATAAGACGGCACGTATTTTGCAAACCATCTGGTCAAGGTGTTGGCATTTTTCAGTGATTTCCCTTTTTCTTTCTGGCTCTTCTGTGATAAAAACACTCATGTCGTCATGAATGATAAAACAAAACTATTTTTGCGCGGATTGTTGTTGTGAATTCTTGTTTTTACCTGCAATTATGTTTAATTAGGTTTTGCAGATAACACTCCTGCAAGGATAAAGTAAATGTACTGATCTATGATATGCGCCGATGACATGGCGTTGGATCCATTATAGCCAATGGTAAATAGATTGAATGCAGAAATATCTCAATCCACACACTTCATTTATATGTCTGCAATAAACCACGGGATTGCAATATAAATTTGTGGTAACTGGAGCACGCAAACAGTATAGACTTAACCTCGTGTACCGAATAACGTCAGTGCCCAAAAATGCTTATGGAAGTGGTTGTACTTTAAGTACAACTTTAATACGGGTACAAAAACGACAGTTGACGGGATACATATCTCGCCTGTAATTTAATTTTATGTATCTGGCATAAGTTGGAAACAAAATCCAGAGAAAACTATCAGCTTCGCAGGCAATGGCATGTGTGTATTTTACATATCCTAGATCGCAATACGATGGCATATGACATTAATTCCAGATAGTCATGTACAATTGGTTTAACTCTGGATACTGAAAGATGTGAAGAAACAATGGCAGGCAAATTTATATTGATTGTATGCATCTCCTTAAATATTAAGTTTTGAAACTGGAAAACAAATTTGTCGTCACAAATGTTGTTGTGTGGCGTAGATCACAGTAGCCCTATACCTTTCCAATCTCGGTGTTGCCAAACGTTTATTGTCAAGCACATCTCTCATCAACAGAACGATCGAAATGAAATCCTCGTGCCACTTTCGGCTGTGCATTGAGACTCGGGATGAGGAATAACCCCAGAACACACACACTTTGGCAGGGACAGAAATGGAGTGACAATGTATTGGCGACACATTCCGGGTCTATCAAACAGCGTGAAGAACATGAGCAGACTGCATAATCCTCAACCTTGCACACTTCCATTCATATTCATTTGATTTCACCTATAAGATACTTCCTCGGGTAGAGAGGGAGACCTAAGAATACCCAGGGGGTCTACAAAGCCCATGGAGCAGACAGACTTCCTGGGGGACACAGGTATATGAAGAAGAAACCGTCACTGACACCAGTGTCATGGTTCTTTTCTACTCGTCCTGCGCCCATGTTCATAGGCACAGTGTATATCTTTCTGTAAGTAAAACCCAGCAGGATTTTCAAAGTCCATTATGGCACAACCTACATAAATCATACACTGTGGCGTATGTTAGGCTATGTAACGAAGGGAATAAAGCTTATATTTCCACTAGTTGTACAATCCACACTTATGATCAATAAATCAACTCTGCTTTGTTATCAGTAGGCTAAATGGTTGAAAGAATGTGAAAGTTTTTTAAGGCGGAAAAAACAAATTAAATGTGCCATAAATGGCTGTTTATACCTTTTATCTCAACGCCCACTTGAAAGAAAATTTTAATCTAGAGGACATGCTATTTATTATTTTTAAGATGTGACTTCAATGAAAAGGAATTTTTGAAATGTATCTGGAATAAATACAAGCGCAGGGGGTTGGCTTGCACGTATAGATAACATATGTTGCATTGTTAAAGCGACGCAGTAACGATTGAGCCTTCATCGGTTCCGCCATATTAAATTGGACAGGCAGTTGCAGGTAATAACAACACAAAAGAGATTTCAAACAGATTTATCAGACTGTAGGACATGGCATTTTCTTGAAACGCACTCTAAACAGTTTTGTTCCAGGTCATTTGAAAAACTTCAGTGATACTTAAATATGCTGACAATTTATGCAAAAAGTTAATGATTGTTAAGAACAAGGACCCTATAAAATGAGGAAGGCTACTGGTTTTCGTGACACAATTTAATGGCGTACCTTCCCTCGTTTTGAAAAAAAATAAGGCAAATAATAAAAAGTGATATATCAACTCAGGTACATTTTTATCGCCCTAAATGAGCAGAAGGAATAGTGACAGGAAGACAAGAAACAGGAAATTGCTAAAAGTTCATATTGCACATACGTATCAAAAACTGGATCCTGACATGGGCATGGGCGCTTCAATGGTAAGGAACATGAAGATGATGTATTGTAGTGAGTATTATGATCTCATGCCATTTCACGCACAACATACCAATACTCCTTTCACAGCACAAGATAGATAGCAAGTTTTATATCATCGAATGGGCAATAATAATAATAATAATAATAATAATAATAATAATAATAATAATAATAATGATGATGATGATGATGATGATGATGATGATGATGATGATGATGATGATGATGATGATGATAATGATAGATTCAGATTCAGATCTATTTATTCGACATTATATAAAATGCAGTGTACATAATTGTCGGTAATAACATGAAAAAAGTAGCAACAGCATAAACTAACCTTAGTCTAGTAGCAGTTATTTCCATATATACATGATAGTCAGGATGACCCAGCTGAGGATGAGAAACATGTGCTATCGCGTGGGCCACCTAAATAGATTTACTTGGCATCTTTACACCTGATTTCGAAAGAGTACTACATGTGTATAATCATGCATAAGAAAATGCAACTTTGGTAGAACACATACACGGAAAGGTAGATTATATACGGTCATTACAGGCGAAGTAATTAGGAATGGAGCAGGTTTCAGAATGTTGGTATTTATAAAATGTTTTGACATATTGAAAAAAAAAACAGAATACGAATGTGTATGATTTTTTTCTGTTACATTTATGGGTCTGTTGAGACGCAATTTGGAATAAAGTATCGAATGCACTTTTCAGTGGAGGCATGGGGGGGGGGGTGCATAGCGGGGAAAATCAGGATGCCTTGTGGGATAAGTATGGCAAATGGGTAATGTAGAAAACATGTCTTTAAAGAAGCCAGACAATTCATTTTTAGTATATCGACAGAAAAATTTCAGGGATCTGAGTTCATGCAAGTCGGAAACTTTTAAAATTTCTAGATCTTTAAATAATGGGTCGATATGTGCATTGTGACATGCATATCAAGCGGATGGCAGATTTTTATAACTTAAGAATACAATCTTTAATAATAATAATGATGATGATGATGATGATGATGATGATGATGATGATGATGATGATGATGATGATGATGATGATGATGATGATGATGATGATGATGATGATGATGATGATACCAATAAAAGACCAGGAAATAACTCACAATGGAGAAATGCACCACAAAAAATCTGCCCAGAACATCCGGTAGACAAGGCCTGGTCGAACTCGAGTTGACTTTCAATGTCACTAGCATCGGTCTGGATGCGTAACTGGGGAAAACCCATGATCCACTTCCTCCAGGTAACGAAGCAACATGAAGGAAGAAAAACTGTTCCTTCAAGAAAGATGCTGCAAAGTTTTAGAGAAATCTTGGTCCCACTGAACCGGTCCCAGCAGACTATGATTAAAGAGCCCCCTATGCCAACCGAGTAAAGGAGCTAAAACATTTTGGTCAGAAACAGCTGCCAGAAACATGGATAACTATTAAAAGAGGATTTGCTTCAGAGCAAATCTGTCTAGTGCCTTCAAAATAAGAACAGTTTGAAATGCTATACTTTGCCATTGTTCAACATAATCTACATTTTGTGTATTAGCCTAATTTGTATAAATTGAAATGCCACAATTTTGGATTTTGGTTGATTGGATGTGGCCATATCACAAACTTATAAACTTAAGGGTGAATGACATCACTATCTACAGTAGTTTTGAAGCAATTCAAGATTTCAAATTTGTGTTTGCCTAATTTGCAAAAATTAAAATCCTAAAACCTTGCTTAATGGTTCATTGGATGCGGCTTTGCCACAAACCTATGTGTTGAAGTCAGAATGGCATCTCTGTCTATATTTTTTGATATATTCAACTTTTACATTTTTCAATGCTCCTTATTAGCATAATTTGAAATTTTACACTTTTCATTTACTGTTTTTTGTATTGGCAGGTGTCACAAATCTATATGGATATTAAATCTTATGTCTATCTGCAATCAGGTTGGAAGATATGGAGCTTTTAAAATTTTAATTGCTCCTCATTTGCATAATCTTTAAAATCATGACTATTCCAAACCAAATGCACAATTTCACCAGCAGGTCAGTCACCATGTCAAGTTTGGTGGTTTTCAGAATTATGGTGTTCAAGAAAAACTCTGAACAAATTTGATCATAAAGAAGAAAGAAAGAAAAAGAATTCTCAGAAAAACAAAATTTCTGGGTTCACACCCAGACGTAATTATTCAGACACACAATTCAGTTGTTTACTTATACTTATATATGAAATCTCTGTGCAGTGAGCACCCTTGGGACATACCAGAGAAAAGTGGACACTCCTTCTGCACAGTATGGATGAGTATATGTGTATGTACATTATTCATACATTCACCTATCTCGTACAATGTACACATATTGTAATTCAATGGGATGTGTATACATGATGCAATACAAAACTGTCTTTGTTCCTTTATTACATAGACAGATTTTAACAGATGCTATCACAAAACTATATGTACATGTACCTGTGAACTCAGACAAGCACAACACTGTCTCAGTATTCCTATGAAGAAAAGGCTTCATAACAAAAACAGGCTCCATCTCACCTGTTACAAAAAAACAAAGACATGAAAGTGTCCACTGAGATAACACAAATCCACACACTGTTTCAAAATTCACAAAGTTGTGAAAACAGTCACTGAGGACAGGGGGACCACCTAGTGATGGGTCTTGCCAACTCAGCACTGCATGTAGTCTATTTTTAGTAGAGGGTACACCTAGCAGGCTTATTCTGCCCAGCAGTGTATGTGCTCCCTTGGGATTGATAAACACAGCAGACTCATGATAGCCTCAGGCAAAAACAGACCAGCTAGGACACCAGTGTCAGTCACCATGGTCACAGTGCACTGACAGCTCTGTCCAGCAATAGTGGGAGCTATAGCCTGCCTGGTATATATAGCAGGATGGAGGAGATCTGTTCTTGCATGAACAACAAGGTACTCTTTGTATTTTATTGAGAGCCTCATTACACAGTTGTTTGAAGTCACCCCCTCCCCGTTTGCTACAAGACCCAACCCTTCCAAAGCATACACATAGCATGCATGGATCGAAGGCTGCCTATGAGACAGGTTCAAGCTAATTTGTCATGAATACACGATGGTTGCCTAGCACAATGGAGGTCCATGCAGCTTGCAACAAGCAGTAGAAGGCCTGGATATGGATTGTGGAGAAATTCAGTAAGTTTAGCACACATTAAAATTCCCCAAGTTTTGTTTGCATGCTATTACATTTGCCAGATGTCTCAAACCTACGTGTATAAGTTAGAGCTTTGTGTCTATCTATAAAATTTTTGAAGATATAGAGCTTTTAAAACTTTAATTGCCCCTCATTTGCATAATTTTAAACACCACGACTATTCCAAACCAGGTGCACAATTTCACCGGTTGGTCAGTCACCATGGCAAGCTTGGTGGTTTTTGGAATGGTAAGGTCTGAGAAAAACTGTGGACAAATTTGGTCGTAAAGAAGAAAGAAAGCAAAAAAAAATTCTTGGAAAACAAAATGTCTGAGTCGGCATCCAGACATAACAAGGCAATGCATGGAATATACCCAGAAAGAGCTAAAGAGGCAGATGTAGACCAGAAATAGACATCATCAAAGGCGGGCAAAAAGATCCTAATATCACAATATCATGATGGATAGGACTGGACCACAGTTTCACAATGTAGGATCTGGAGAAAGTACGAAGAGACAATTGACCGCCCATTCTCAGGCTATCGTGAACCGGCAAGGACTGAACACATCCACCAACACAACAAGGCAGCAGCACACATACGTTAGAAGATATGCGACATTTATAACATCAAGACGAGTGAGAAAAGATGTGAACATCAACCTGCAACACTGACAGAAAGTGATGATGTAACAATCCTTTGGGACATTGCCATCCACAGTGACGGAGATATGAGATAAAACGGGCCTGACATTGTCATCAAGATAGGAAGAAAAATGCATTCTCATCGACATGTCACTACCATTAGACCACAACACTTCGGTTAAATTCACAGAGATGCTCTCCAAGTGCAAAGACCCAGAAATCGAAGTCAACAGAATGTATGGAAAATAAACCGAAACGGTACTGGTGGTCAGACATAAAAGACATACGTAGTATATTTACAACTCACACGGGACACATAATATAACAGAGGCAACTGGCAAATGAATAAGCATTACACATAAATGTCATGCAAAAAGTGACAAGTAACTAAATGTTGAAATGCCTGCTTTCTGCAATATGATTCTGCAAAGCTGTTAATTTTATTTTGTTTGACTCTATGTCCAGACCAGGACTCTCCTTGAACAAGACATTTACAGAATAATTTCTGTCTAAAAGGACAAGGATGGGTGAACCCCGGGCGCCAAAGTTGAAGTAAGATTTTTGCACAAGCATCATATGGGGACAGGAAAAACTCGGACAATTTAAAAAGAAATGTTCTCTATCTTCAAGTGGACTCCCACATGTGGAGTCATTGCTGATCTTACTTGGTTTGACATATGAAGAAAACGCTGCCCATGTGCAAAGTACATTGGTGGGGCATCTTCAAACCATAGACACTTCAATTTGGTTATGAGCTGTAATAATGCAGGAGATTGGCGATCAATCAATAATATGATTGTAGACGGAAGAAAAAATTGATAAATTGTTTGGTCTCTATATTTTTTAATTTGGGTTACATTAAGTGGATTCTTGAATGAATTATATATGGTAGTTTATTAAGGTAGCAGGGGATCAGAGAAATAAAAAGGAATACCTAGGTGAATTATCTTGTAAAATAGCACTAGTTTGAAATGGTTGCGTCTGACAGACAGCGTTTCACAACCCAACTTATGTCAGTGAGAAGACGTATACGATTTGTGTGACGTAAAGCACCTGTAAAGTTTGTCGCTGCTTGATATTGAACTGATTCTATTGTGTTTTACCACAGTACTATTTGAACCATATTATAGCACAGGTCGAATCATGGAAGGTATAACTTAAAAAGTGCGTTTCGTGACAGCTGATTCTTTGATCGTTTAAAAGTAGACGTGTTTTGCTAGCTTTGTCAGTTAAATGTAGTGTATTATGTTTTGTGACCACGGAACGATCGCGTCTGTTCAAACCATAGACTTGTCAATTTGGTTTTCAATAATGTTCTTTCCTACTCAGATTTGAACACAAAGTGATCCCAAGATGGGTATGAGAAAGACCTTCAGGAATTTCATTTTAATATAGAAACATGGGCCTATGATTTGATTTTACTTCAGTTTTGAAACTAAGAGAAAGTAATTGAATGTAATTTTCTACATATTCCCCAATAATCCAACATGTTTTCTAAATTTGTATTGAAAATAATTGCTGAGTCTACGAGGTTTTGCACGATTTCTAACAAACATGTATCATGAATAAATAGAATAATTGCCGACATGTTATCAATCATGTTATTTGCATATATCAGAGATAAAAGTGTACCCGGTCTGGATTCTTGAGACACCCCTACTTCCACTGGTAGCCAATTTGATTTCTGACCCAAAATAACCACTCTTTGGAAACGAAGTGACAGATAATCTCTCACCCAGGACACCAAACAATCATCAAAGTCAAAAGTACTCAACTTGAACAACAGTCCTTTATGCCATACATTATCAAAGGCCTTTCAAACATCCGAGAAAACCATAAGTACTTCCTTTCAGATTAAATACCATTGTAAATTTTGTGTAAAATACGAATAAGTATATTTACATTGGAGTAACCCTTTTGAGGCCAGATTTTTTATGTTATTAGGATGTTATGGGTCAGACACTCATAAAATGTATTTAACACTTGTCTTTCTATTACCTCTGAAACATTGCAAAGAAGAAATATGGGTCTTTAATTTGACTTAGTTTGTCTGTTTCCCCTTTATGAATAGGACATAAGTTTAATTCATTCCACTGCTGAGGATAATGGTTTGTAGATATAAAAAATCAATAATTTACATAAAGATTTAGTGATACCTAGTTCGTTTTTCTTAAATAGTTACCAATTCCATCAGGTCTTATGGCACCAGAAGTTTTGAGAGACATCAATACTTCTTTATGTTTGTTTTAGCCTAGATGAACGGCTTAAGTCTAGCATTAGTCATTGCCTGGAAATCAGGAAACGGGGGTGGGGTTCTGTCTAGGGACAATTTCAATTTTAACTGGCATTCAAATTACGTATTAAATACTTGGGCTTTCTCACAAAAGTTTATTATAAGTCACTCATCTTCAATAAGCGGGTGTATAGACTTCTATATTTTGCATCCCAGGACAGTCCCGTCAAGGACCACCATTTTGGGGATTTATATATATATATATATATATATATATATATATATATATATATATATATATATATATATATATATATATATATATATATATAATCAATATCATGTCTTAATTCACTAAAATAAACACTGACAGCTCTTCTCTGCGAACATATAAACTCATTTGTGCTGCGCTTATGAAACTGGAAAGGGGGTTCAGAGCGAATAGGATCCTTTGGCTTCTGAAAACATTTCCAGGTACCATTTTGTTTTCTGTTAAGCGTATAATTGCAGTATTCATCCGTGGTTTGTCTTTAGGCCGTACAGTTTTCTCTAGAAATGGAATGAATTCTTTTAATGCAGATATGATCAATTTATACCCATAGGAAAGAATATATCCTAAATATTATCAAAAGTTATGAAAGCAGTGTCCCAACGGGCAACAGACAGACATCTATTGAGACCACCAACATTTGCACCTTTAGGTCCCATATTTTTGGTTTTCAAGTTTTTTGCTGTTGGAAAAATAAGAGTTACATTACAATACACCATGGACTGCTAGGAGGTCGGTATATACATATATTGCATCCCAGGCTATATCAATGTTCATGAAGCGCTTAAAATTGATCTGCGTGGCACAGCACACAAATACTACGAAAGTGCTAATCATAAACTAAAAGTTATAAACATCTTCCCTGTTGCACCTCTGGTACATGGTTTGGACTCGGCTCTGCAGGACATAAACAAGAAGAAACATGATGATGATGATGATGATGATGATGATGATGATAATGATGATGATGATGATGATGATGATGATGATGATGATGATGATGATAAACTTTTTATCCACATTAGGGAGAAGCCTGGTGTGCGTCCAGAGAAGAGACAAGAGTGCAGTACAAAATGAAATAGTTCAGAAGAACAGAAACTTTAAAAGGTGAGCTGGGAAAAAACCCTGAGAATAACGACGAAAATTTCATCTATGCCAATATGGTTTTTGAACCAGACCTGAGAGTGACTCAGAAAATATTTACATATTTGTCACATTCAAAGCATAAATTTGGTTGAATTTTACTAAAATTCCCTTACATTGTTTGATTATATACTATATAAAATAATTTGACCTTCGGTGACCCATTTCGTGTGGTCGTGAAAAATAGCAGTAAGATCTCACACATTGTCACGCAATGCGATTTGACACTATTGGAGTCGGGATTGTGTAAAGGGAATTCTGTGCTCGTGACTATTGTACATTTTGCAGGTCTCAGATGCCGGGCATCTTTCAAACCAAATTATAACGGAAAAGCTAATTTCAGGGTGTAGTACCAACGCATTAGGATATATGTCGGCAGATTTGAACGGGTTCAGTTCTTGAATTGTGATGTGCCAAGATGGATGAGTACTACCTTTGTGTGGTGGAAGCTACATAAATGCATTTTTCAAAATTATCCTGGTCTATTATACACATGTCAGAAACTTTCAGCGTTTTACACCCTCGTGGGACTCTCCAAAACTTTCAAGAATCGCTTTCTGCAGCAACAGCAAATGGAAATAAATGTGTATATTAAAAGGTTTTTTGTTGTTTTATTTTTATATTATTTTATTTTTTTGTTTTGTGACTTTTTATTTTGTGTCGCCATATCGCAGCGGTAAGCAAAGTGGCATAAAGTTTAACTATTGAACTGCTTAATGAATCAAACTTTTTAAACCATTCAGTTGTGACGGTAAATCTGTGTGCAAAGAAGTCTCTGAAAAGTCTTATATTCTTGCGTGGTGACACGTGATCATACAGCACTTTGTAAAATTCAGTCACGCGGCCATTATGTAATTAGAATAAATCTTTACTTAACTACCTGTGTCATGTGTGAAAAAAAGCAAAAGTGCTTTTATTATTCAATAGTATGCAGAATAGCGGGAGTCGCACTTGGTAAGTTGAAATGGGGGTAAAGAAGGTCGAGCATTAGTGGCATGCTTTCATCACCAATATATAATATTTCTACATTTTCAGTGATTTAAATTTATGAAAAAATATCTTGCCTGTATAGCATGGATATTTAAAAAATGCGATAGCAATAAAAAATTTGTGTTAACACCACGTCGTCTCTGTAACTAACCTTAGTCGCAATTTATACATATAATACTTCAGTAAAGTTCAAACACTAAGTGTTGTCAGTCTTTGGTTTAAAGAAGAGTAACTGATACATGTATATCAATTCCACTGTCATCACATCTTTGTAACGGTTAGCTTGTGTGAAAAAAACAGAGAGATTATAGAGGCCATAATTCATAATCTATTGGTTGAAAAATTGATCGGTACACCATAGATGGTAGTTCCTTTCAATCACGTTCGGCACGAGTGAAGTCACAAACATACTGTGGCACGAAGAGAGAGTCATCCATTGTGGCTGCTGTCAGGCAGACAGTAACAATTACCTTGTTCAACTGAGCAGTAATCAGATGACTTCTACAACTCTTCTACCATTTTCTTTTTATCAGTGAAAAGTAAGCTACAGATTTGGGAGAAACGTTTGACTTTTTGCGGAAAAAATGCCTCAAATCGCTGCCTCTAGGAGGTCTGGATGTATGATGGATCCAATCCATCTTTCGGTCTCTCACGAGACAGCATGCAGAAACTGGCAGTTTAAAATGTTGTCTGCTTAATTTGTCTTTTCGAGTTCTGTTCGTTTTAAAATGTTTTTGTTTAGAACTTTCTACAGGGGGCCCGGCACGATAGTGCAGTGTACTACATGTTAATAGCTTTCTTGGAAAGCACGTGACGGCGATAATTCCTGACTGAGCTATATAATTTGGCCGGACTGCCATCATTTATTTAAAACAAGAAAACCGTGTGAACATTTCGAAGGCTAACATAATATTTCTGCTGTTTTTTGTGTGATACCCGTCACAGTTGCGGATCATAAGATTAAAAATAAGTACTTAAATCATTAAAGCACTGGTACAATAATAATAATAATAATAATAATAATAATAATAATAATAATAATAATAATAATAATAATAATAATAATAATAATAATAATAATAATAATGATGATGATGATGATAATAATAATAATATTGATGATGATGATAATAATAATGATAATAATCTATATTTCTCTGCATATTAGTTCTTAAATTAGCCCCCAAACATAATTTCCGGAGTTTAATTCTCCCGACTTGAGCCCATGTTAGATTCATTGTTTTAAAGTTAAATATTCGAAAATCTACCAATTGGGATAAAATCGGAAATACGTATTCCTCAGAAAAATACATGCCCATACGATACTCTGTCAGTCTTTCGGGTATAATATAATGTTGTTTTTAACATTGGCACAGGTATATATCAGGATCTCTCTGGAACACTTTTAATTTAAGTTATGGGATCAATTAACAAGATGTTACAGTTTTACCCAGGACTTTGTGTTGTTCGTGTATAAAAACAAATCAAAACTAGGAAAGATGATTTGCTGCATAGCAAATCAGTGTGTGTGTCTTCAAAGCATATTAGTATGGCAATGTACAACTATTCCATAACACAGGAGTAGAAGTTGGAATGGCATATCTATCTATTATAGCTTTGAAGTTATTCAAGATTTAAAATTTCAAATGCCCCTAATTTGCATAATTTTAAACATCTTCATTTCTGTTTATAAAGCGGCCAAACTCCTGGTATGGAGGTACAATCATGCCAAGTTTGGAGTTTCTATGTATAATAGTGTCCGAGAAAAGTGTCGGACAAATTTGCTGGTAAAGAAGAAAGAAGAAAGAAAGAAGAAAGAAAGAAAGAAAGAAACTGGAAAACAAGATTTGCTTGAAAGCAAATCTTTCTGTGTGCCTTCAAAAGTTGTAAATATTAAATGCTACAACTTTTATCCTTTGGTACATTACATTACTCAAGCGTATGGCTGGATGCAAATTTCAAAGTCCAATTGACCTTGACCTCTGACTTTTACAGGTCACATGTAAATTGCACAGTGTTACAATACCCACAATTTAAGCCCAACATGAGCCAAATCGGAGTAAAATTGACCAAGTTATGGCAAGATGAAACTTTCGAAGGGCCAAATGACCTTGACCTTTGCCTTTTTTGAGGTTACATGTTTTATAAAAAATGTCCAGTGTGGCAATACCTCCACTTTGAGTCCAACATGATTAGAATTGGATGGAGATTGGTCAAGTCATGACTGCATGAAACTTTCAAAGGTCCACATGACCTTGACCTTTGAGCTTCAGAGGTCACATGTAAATTTACAAAATGTGCAGTGTTACAATAGCTACACTTTGAGCCCAACATGATCAAAATTGGATAAAAATTGACCAACTTATGGCTAGAAGAAAGCCACCATCGAAAGTGGCCTTTGACCTTGAAATGACCTTTGACCTTGAGATGACCTCTGCCTGAAGTGAACCTTGACATCAAAAATGACATTTTGGCTTAAAATTGACTTTTGACCTTGACATGACCTTTGACCTTGACATGACCTTGACATTTGAGATGACCTTTACCTTGCTATGATCAAACTCCTATACACTCGGAACCACATCTACTATAGTATATAAGATATCGAGGATTTAAAACTTTGATTAGCCCTCATTTGCATAATTTTGAAAAGCATGACCTCTCATTATAAAAAGTCCAGACTTTATCCATAGAAGTATAATTGTGCCAAGTTTGGAGTTTCTACATATAACACTTTTCAAATGAAATGTCGGACAAATTTGCCTGTAAAGAAAGAAAGAAAGAAAGAAAGAAAGAAAGAAAGAAAGAAAGAAAGAAAGAAAGAAAGAAAGAAAGAAAGAAAGAAGAAAGAAAGAAAGAAAGAATTCCTAGAAAAACAGAAAAGTGTGTGCTGACACACACACTTTAAATACGATAATAACACTTTCAAACCACTCATAACGTGTCCAGTTTTCTGGAGAGCCTCCAGATTACCTACTCGTGCAACTTTTAGGCAATCCAGTGGAAATAAATATGTTTACAAGACAATACAGTGAAAAAATAAAGTTGCAGGCTATGCCAAGGTATACCCTGTAGCAGGAATGCAGCTCCGTATTTGTACTTCTCATCTAAACTGTCCCATGTATACAGGCATGTGTAGTTTGAAAATGAGTCAGTTTTAACAGTGTGATAAACAATTGATTGTAAAACTGAAATAATCTAATGCCAGATGTCGGCTACTTGAATTTCGGTCGTGTTACCCTTTTGTGCAAATAATAGAAAATACGATGAATGCAAATTGTCCTTTTTGAGAAATTCTATTAAACATGCATGCCACCTTGTTAAAGAAAAAGCCCTTTTCTATTTAAAGTGACGAGGATTCGAGTTTACTTGGACTCATTCCAAATCGGTCGCTGGGGAATATATTAGACACGTGTTCCTGTAAAATAACGTTTAGAAGAATGTTTTTATTTCTCACAAACACAGAGATATTGTCGCATAAGTGCTGCGAATGCAATAAACCATACTGCATTCTCCAAAGCTGAACTGACACGTGACGCCAATGGTTCCTTCCATGCAAGGTTCAAACTGTAGAAACCTCTAACGTTTAGTCAGTCTATATACAAAGGCTTAAACTACGCTTATTTTTGACGAGTCTTCTGAGCCATATTTATCCGCGCGAAGCGAGTAAATATTACCTTTGTGAATATTCTGAGTAAACATTTACTCAGTCTGATTGAAATATCCAGAGTATGCACAAGTTTACTGAAGAAAGTTTCATTTCTAGACACGGCATTTTGATTTTCATTCAAGTGCATCCGGAGTAGTATTGTCCGTGGAACTGGATGAAACTTCTCTAAATTCAAGTCAAACGTATAGGTTCTGTCCATGAACCCTGACAAAATGCTGGGTATATTGACACTTTGGAATGGACGAATGCGATGTCGATGAACAGGTTACAATGCTTCTCATGTATATATTCATGCCAGAAATTTTTCTTTCATACAATTGACACTCTTGAGCTTTAACCTGAAGGTTTTTTCTCTTTGCCCTGAAAGCACTGGCATTTATGACGAACCATTTGGTAAGGTGTCACTTTGCTTAAAATTCAACATGTGATTCCTTTGGTATCATATATATATATATATATATATATATATATATATATATATATATATATATATATATATATATATATATATATATAAGATTAATTTTCTGTGCTCTTCCCACCAAACACAATGCCTTGTTTACAAGTTGGGCTGATAAATTGAATTTAGACCAGGCCATGGTGATGCACTCTAATACATGTATTTTCAATTCCGTTTATACTGCATGATGCTTTAATTAGGGAATTTAACTTGAAGGGTCATGTAGGTCGATTGCTCAGGCTTATCGAAAAAAAAGTGTGGAGAATTTCAATTCCTGTCGCAAACAATTCAACAGGAGAAGATCAGATCATTTTCCTGTTAAGGACGCATTCAATAAAAACAAGTTTGGTATAATTTAATTTACGAAAGTATGATATTCGTGTGAGTTGATTTTTAAAATCGTCATAATACCTATTGTGTTTCCCACTTGGATTGTACTTTATACACATAAGCCCATTGTGTATTCAAGGATCCAAAATTGGATTATACCATACTCCTATTACACTCTACCAAGGATGGAAGCTCGTTGTTTTCGTACCAGCTACTACATGTGTCTTCTCTTCTGCTTTAGAGTGCCACGGGTAATCGTTCTCGCCAGACGTAACGCGCTTTCACTGGGCTTATATAAAGTACGCAACGTCCTGCAAACGTGAACGAGACGATTACCCGTGGTAGACTGTTGTACGGTTCCTATCTTTAGAATGCAGTGACATATAGTACTGTATTTTCTTGTCAACCAGAAAGACAACCTGTGGGAATCTTCCACAGCCCAGTTTGCCGGTAAGCGGCCTGTCCAGCCTCAGTTGCCTTTGACTGATGGGCCTGGCCAAAGAGCCAGGAGACTTTATAGCGTTTTGTTATCATTAAGCGTCGACTGTTGTGTTCTACAGCATAATTAATATGGATGCGATTCATTATCTCTCTTTATTGTTTAGGGCCGGGGTTAAACATCCAAATTTTCGTTGATGTATCATCATTAATACTTTAATTGTTCGACTTTACTCAGTGCTATAGGCATTCACATCCTTATGGTACATATATCTGGGAAACGTCATATCAGAAGAACCTTGCTTTACAATAACCTCAACCTGCGTGATTGATCCTTTTGTCGAAGGTTCGGGGCCTCAAATTTCTCTTGAAATAAAACAGTGTATAGACATTTATATTTACTTCTCTGTTTTTAGCGCTGTACATCCTTGACTTAAAAAATGCTGGAAGTGATACACAGTCATATAAACCTACCTGGTGACAAGTTGACCACGTCTGATGAGCTTCGATTTTCACATTACCACATAAACCCGAAATTCCCTTTTAAAGTTTTGAATTTGCTGCACTTGTTGACGTTGGTTTCACAGGTAAGGTTTGTATTAAAGGATCTTGAATATCATTTCAATTATTCCAGCTATTACGCAGATTCTCTACCCCCCCCCCCATGCTTCAAGCTGTTTTGTGCAACAGCCTATTCCCTAATTCTAAAAAAGCTAATAAATTTAACTACTAAAAGAAAATAGTTTCCGGTAAAGTATGGGTATGATACAATTTAATGTTCATTTTTTTTTTATTTATTGCATGTAGTCAAGAATAATTTGTTGAAAATCTCGATGTCTTCGTGGATACTTATACATTTGGTCATATTTAAAAAAAAATGCTTCATGACTAATACAATTTGAACGATTAAAAAGATTCCAAGACCTAACTTCCTGTTCAAAATAGGATAAGGTCAGATTTTTAGGCAGCATCTTGATGGTCAATATATGCTAGAACAAAACTTCTTGACAAAATTATAAGTTACAAAAAGTTGACGGGCCTCAGAAGGCATTTTGACCTAACACTTAAAACGTTTTGTTGGTCTTGCCTGCGTAATGTTTGCCCCTACACATTGACTTGTAACGGGATTGCGGTTGTTGTGAGGTTTATCAATATTTTTTAACACACGTTGGCCGAAATAATATTATGCCTCTACATTAATTACTGATACACACAAACAATAAAAAACCCGCCACTCACGCATGTAAACGGGTTGGCAAATATTTATCCAGAATGTAGAAAATTATGTTTTCAAATAAAAGAGACAAAAATGAAAGTGACCAATGTATTTTGTGATTAAGTACTGTGTACACAAAGTACAAATAGTGGAATATTTAAACATATTCTCAACCACTGGTTCCTTATTTGTTGTCCGTGTCACAAAGCTGCACAAGGTCTCATATTTGTCCAACTGAGTCACCCGGACCATTGTTTACAGTGGAATCCGTCTTCAGGGACCACGCATGAAGTTGTAAAAAGGTAATAACGATTAAAACCACAAGAAAATACAATGGTTGGACGAGTGAGATTTATTCTACATGACAAGAGGACGTTTGGCTTAGGTGGTGTTAACTTTTGGTACACTATTAGCCTGTGCTTGGTTGGATGAATTCTGCAATAATTAAATTTGCCATCTCCAATATTCACCTACGGCAAGTAATACAAAGCTAAAAATTTCGCCATATTTTTTCGAGAAATATTAGTATCAACTGCATCGAGGCAGGAGAACGGCTATGCCAAATGAGGCTGAACTCCGCAGTGTCAACTTTACGCACAGAATTCAACGGTACAAAAATGTTCCTGCAACATATTTCTTGTCCCGATGTAATGCCCCAGGTAGCAAGCTCACAAGGGGAATTAATATACTGCTGGGAAAAAAATGCCACTTCCATTGGTTTAACATGGGCCGCTGTAAATGTACCTTTATATGGGAAATATGGGTGTCGCATGGAATATCATGGTAATCAACAGGGTAGCTTAGAGTATGCGTTAGCAGTCACACGCACACAAAAAATCTCCTGAAATCAAGAAAACAGCCAGAGACGCGCAAAACGTGTGTCTGGTATTGGGGTGCCTATGGGCTTTATAAGGGGGTCATGACACTACTGGGGTCAATGTGAATTCACAATGCCATGGCGTACAGGTCACTCATAACTGTCTGAATTTGACAGGGGCAGAATCATTGGGACGTTGGAGGCTGGTCTGTCCTAGTGGGATGTAGCCAGGATAATGGAGTGCTCAGGCCGTTGGTAAAAAGGTGGTGGAACCGTTTCCAGGAAACCAGAGGATGCAAGAGGAAGGCTGGATCTGGGCGACCAAGACTGTCAGATGGGCTGGACAACTGTTACTTGATGCAGTGTGTGACGAGGCACAGGTTTCTTTCCATCGAAAGGTATCATCAGCAGTGGCGCCAGGCCTGTAACATCAGAGCATCACAGTCTACCATTAACAAGAGACAACTGTCGGCCAAACTAAGGGCATTCTGCCCTGTCACTTGCATCCCTCTCAGTCCTGCACACCAGACATGATGGGTACAGTGGTGTGAGGAAGATGCAACCTGGGCCAGAATTCAAAAGGATCAGCATGATGTGGTCAGATGAATCCCAATTCTGCTTGGATTTCCATGGTGGAAGAATAAGGGTTCGAGGAATGCCTCCCAAGAGTTTCGTAGGAAGACGTATGTTTTACATATGACCCCTACGGAGGAGGCAGTGTCATGATATGGGGAAGGGGGGGGGGGCAGGCCCACAGACCAGTGGAATAAAATTCCCCAGACTGAGGTAACCAAGCTGACAAGCAGCCTGCCAAGGTGGATCCAAGCTTGCTTACGGAAGCGTGGTGGTTACACCCACTATTGATGCATGCAGCCTCCCAGCAACAACAACAAAGACAACAACAACCAAAAAGGTCCTTTTAAGGACCACAATTTCTTACCAAATGAGATGTGAAAAGCAATGATATAAAAAGCAAACAAACTCCCCACACACATGCTCCATAACATGTACATAATGTTGAACAAAGGGAGTGGCATCTTTTTCCCCCGCAGTATAATAACGTCGGTCAACCTGACAAGAAGACAGTCACCGCCAATCAACCAATACAATGCGCGTCAGCGAGTTACGAAAGGCAGCCTATTAAGTTGTGTCTATTGCCTTTGCATTTCACACTTTCCTGCTCAAATTGTACAAAAGCACCCGATGCAAATTATCTTTTGCTGTAATATTTCTACAATGTAAATAGAAAATATCTTTTGCTGAGAATTGGAGATAACATTCGTCATGATGGCACCACAAGCAAAGCCACTGACTTGGTCTTGACCAGGGAAAGGTTAAACAATTTTGCACAGACGATATGAACTTGCGTGCTAACGTCTGCTGGACGGGCCTTCCTAAGGTTTGTTTCCCAAACAGGCTGTATGTCTAAATTACTAGTGTCTGGCAGACTCGAAAGCGAGTGTACTTTAGTACCTGGATTCTTTGCCTTTTTAATCTTTTGGGGGTATCAGCATCGTGTTTTTCATAAGCACATTGAGTCAATATAAAAAAAAAAAAAAAAACAAACAACACAAAGTGGTGACGGGTAAATGTGTCCCGCAGATTATCAAACGTATTCTCTCGTTGCTACATAACAGGAAGACATAAACAGCCCCTATCGTCACCAAGGTTTTGCTCACAGACAGTTGCAATGTTCTTGAGACACCAACGTTTAACTTATGTTTTAGAATGTCAATCAAAGTTTTAGCCGGAACACTGGTTTTGTAGTAATAAAAATCATTTGTCTGAGCATTTGGCATTGTATTAACCACCTCAGGCTTTCTGTAATTGGGGATATATATATATATATATATATATATATATATATATATATATATATATATATATATATATATATATATATATATGTATATATATATATTTAAAAGAAAAAACAGCAATTGAATTACTTAAAGGTAGCCATTTAACTATAAACACTCACTTTCACTTTTCTCCACCAATGTCACAGAAAATCACACCTTTTGTGGTGATACTTTTGTTCTTTCATGAGCGATTACAACTTTCATATATTCATATGCATGTGTGTGTGTGTGTGTGTGTGTGTGTGTGTTTACGCATCAGATAATCTTGCTGAATCTAATTTGTTTTGCCATAGCATAGGCCATCTAATATAGATCTCAAACATTGGTAAAATTATGCTACACACACAATCAATCACACCTTGCTACATGACTTTAATTGGTCTGCCTGAGGTAGCCATGCGGAAAAGCTTGCCTCTGTTGCGTCGTACACAGACTGGGCACCGTGATTCATTCATTCAAGTGTGTGTGTGTGTGTGTGTCAACACACATTTCTCTTTCTTTCTTTCTTTCTTTCTTTCTTTCTTTCTTTCTTTCTTTCTTTCTTTCTTTCTTTCTCTCTCTCTTTCTCTCTCTCTCTCTCTCTCTCTCTCTCTCTCTCTCTCTCTCTCTCTCTCTCTCTCTCTTTCTTTCTTTCTTTCTTTACCAGTGAATTTATCCGACGCTTTTCTCTGACACTATTATACATAGAAACACAAAACTTGACACGATTGTACCTTCATGCAAGAAGTTAGACCCTTTATGCAGAGGAATGAAGATATTTAAAATTGTGCAAATTAGGGGCCTTTGAAATTTTCAATCTTGATTATCTCCAAAAGTATAATGGACAGAGATGTCATTCCAAGTTCTACTAGAGCGTTATAGATCATTGCGCATCTAATGAATTTAAAATAAAAGTTGTAGCACTTTAAATCATGCTAATTAGCAGCATTTGAAACTTTGAATATTGAAAAGCTTCAAAACTATTATAGATAGAGATGTCATTTCAACTTGTACAAGGGGGTTATTGACCATTGCGCATGTAATGAATCTAAAACTAAAGTTGTAGCAATTTAAATTATGCTATTTAACAGTATTTGAAATGTTCAATCTTGAATATCTTCAAGACTATAATAGATAGAGATGTCATTCCAACTTCTACTGCGGGTTTTTGACCATTGTGCACCTAATGAATTAAAAACAAAAGTCGTAGCAATTTAAATTGCGCTAAGTAGGACCATTTGATATTTTAAATCTTGAATAACTTCAAAGCTATAAAAGATAGAGATGCCATTCCAACTTCTACTATGTTATGGACTAGTTGTACATTACAATACCAATGTGCTTTGAAGACACACACACTGATTTGGTTTGCAGCAAATCATCTTTTCTAGTTTTACGCTCTTCAGACTGAGCACTGTTCTTCTTTTTACATTGCTGCACATACTAAGCACCGTTCTTCTTTTTACACTCCTACACAGACTGCACATCGTGTTACTTTTTTACATTCCTGCACAGACTGTACTTCGTTCTGTACTTCCACACAGATTTCACACTCCACTCGTAATGGAGAATTCATGGCATTTGGTCTGTTTATATGTACCAAAGGAGTGAGCATAGATAACTGGGCAATATTGTGAAGGCCTTCATTTTGGGCTAAACATTGTCAAGGAAAAACGATGGAATCGGTTTTATTGATGGCATCCACCTCCCATCATAAACCTGGCATTGACAATAGTCCTGCGTTTTATACAAGAGGTCAAAATGTTTGTAACTGTGACAATGTTAAAGACAAGATGCTTTCGATTGGTCTATTTCAGTCATTATGGGTGCTGAAATGATCCCTTAATTTCTTATTTGATATGAAATTGTGGTGATTCGAGTTGGAAAGAGTCTCTTAATTACAATATATTATAAAATGTGATGATTTTAACCAACCTAGTGATGCGCTTACTCTGCCCATTACCTGTTGATTCTGGTTTAGTATTTGTGTAGATTTTGTATCAATTTGACATTCTTTGCCCTTATGCAATATGCACGTCCGTGCCCTGTATGTATTACAAGATGCCAGTGTCCCCCGACGTGTGGTAAGCATGAGAATATCCATTAGTTTACATAATGGCTTTCCACATATTAACTCATTCAGCCCTGATCACGAAAAAATTGTGCTGATCCAAATTATTATAATGACTTTGTACTCAAAGTTCTCATAAACGCATCTTTCAAATATTGGCATGCTTCTATCTAGAAAAAAACAGTCAGGTCGACAGCTTTCTTTGGCGTGCTAATGCACGCTATGCGCGTCCAGAAAAGAGCTGTTGACTCGCTCCCCACTTGGCACTAAAAGGTCAGATGCGCTTAGTATTATTTGACATGTGCATTGATACGGTGGTAATACGATGTATAGACTATGATGTTTAGGAGAAATTTTTAAAAAGAGAAAAAATTTTAAGATTGCAACATATATAAATGAAAAGGTTTCAACCTGAAAGCATTCAGGTCAGATTCTTTATGTTCCAGTTATTGCTGATCTATTTACAAAGATTCCAAACATTCTGAGAATGGTGTGGGGACACTAAATTGTTTTCAGGCTGCTGTTTGGACTTTGGCCTGCAGGCTAAAATACCCTGAACTTGAGGTATCCACAGTCATTAACAAATACTCTGCATGCGACCTTGCCGAGTAGATCTCGTTTGCCATAAGGGGGTGATCACCTCTGATAAAATTTCTATTCCGCCCCTGCAGTCACAGTTGTGCACAGCACCGCACTTCTACGCGTCGGCTTTCAAGACAGTCCATGTTAAACTGGAATTTGCCATCGTCTCAGTCCAATAATTAGAAGGATGTACGGAAGGTAGCTGCTGACATATACACGGAGTGCCCTAAAACGATTTATTGTAAAAATGCAAACGACATCTCTTTGGTTGTCTGTAGACCATGGACGTTGGATGTTTCAACACCAAAGAGGTGCACTCAACATAGTATAACACTTTAAAAGCTCTCCTGTCCGCTCGTCTGGACAACATTTTCGTTTTATCATATAGGAACCATCCGGTCCGCTTACTATCATATCAGAATATGTCCTGGATTAGGTTATAAAGTTTATAATATGCCTACAAAACAGAATTTCCTTTACACCATTCTGTCTCTGAATACCAGAGCGCCATTGGCAAACGCAATGTTCTTAAGACTGCTTCACAAGATATATATATATATATATATATATATATATATATATATATATATATATATATATATATATATATATATATATATATATATATATAAATATATATATATTTATATATATATATGACGAAAGTTTCCATTATAAAGATAATACTCAGGTCCACAAGTTCACTACCGCTTTTTGGATGTGTGTTTTCTTTCTTTCTTTCTTTCTTTCTTTCTTTCTTTCTTTCTTTACGACCAAATTTGTCCGAAGTTTTTTCTCCGACACTATTATTCTGTTATTCTGCAAACCGCTAAACTTATGGTGCCTGATCTGCCAGTGAAATTGTGCACCTGGTTTGGAGTAGTCATTATGTATTAAATTATGCAAATTAAAAGTAATTAAAATTTTAAAAGCTCCATATCTTCCAAACTATTGCAGATAGAGGCAAAATTGTAATGTGCATTAAGAGGTTTATGACACCTACCAATATAATGGACAGTAAATGAACCCTGTAGAATTTGAAATTATGCTAATTAGGGGCATTGGAAATTTTTGAACTTGAAAATCTCCAAAACTATTAGAGATAAAGATGCCATTTGAACTTCAATTTATAGGTCTGTGGCAAAGTCGCATCCAATGAACCATGAACCAAAGTTGTAGGGTTTTAATTTATGCAAATTAGGTGAATATGCAAAATTTAAATCTTGAATAGCTTTAAAAGTATTATAGAGGTGCCATTCTGACTTCTATTTATAGGTTTGTGACATAGCCACATTTAACGAACCGTGATCAAAAATTGTACAATTTTAATTTATGCAAGTAAGATGAATACATGAAATTTTAATCTTGAATAACTTCAAAACTATTATATATAGAGGTACCATTCAATGAGCCATAAACCAAAGTTACAGACTTTTAATTTATGCAAATACACAAAATTAAAATGTTGAATAGCTTCAAAACTATTAGAGATGTCAGTGTCATTCAAACTTCAGTTCATAGGTTTGTGACATGGCCACATCCAATGAACCATGAACCAAAGTTGTAGCATTTTAATTTGTGCAAATTAGACTAGTACACATTTTTTTTTATAGATTATGCTGACAATGGCAAAGTGTAGCGTTTCAAATTGTTCTCATTTTGAAGGCACGCAGACAGATGTGGTATGAAGCAACTCTTCTTTTCTAGTTAGTCACTCTTTTCATTCAAGACACTTCCTGTTTAAGACAAACTTAAATACAAAACTTAAAAAGATAGTTTGTTTTACAACAAATCTGTCAATTGCATGCAACAGGAACGTGCTGACCGCCACGGTTACTTTGACAAGTTATATGAAAGAGATAGAAAGAAGAAAAGAGGAAATGGTGGATTTGTGTTTACTTGTTGCCCGTTACATAATCATGCACCAGGCACAAGAAGGGCTTCTATGAGCCGAGGCTACAGGAGCCACCATATATCTGGCAGCTAGCCAAGCACAATACCGAGTTCAGATAACACCCTTAGACGACGCGCAAAGCATATGGACGCACAAAATGGAGATTCTAAAAGAACATTATTTTCTTCGTTGAATCTGCAGGATATTCAGTGAAACAGATACTTTGTCTTCCCAACCATCTCTGCAAAGGTGAAATTATGACTTACTGTCGGTGAAAGCATTAACTATTACAGATTCCGGTTGCGTCCAATTAGCATAATGTTCAACATCCTTAATATATTCAAGTTCAGGTGGATAATGCTCCTCTTGGGGTCATAGTCAACAATTTTGTGTTTTGTGGTGTAAAAAAAAAAAAAGTTTGAGCAACTAGCTATAAAGAAAAGGAAAAAAACGAAAAAATAGAAACAAAGAAACGAAGATTTTGTGTGAATAATAGAAAACAAAACCAAATCTCTTCCCGGAGGGCAGTTCTAATTAACGAGGTGCAGGCATGTGTGATTGTGTTGAAGGGAATATGATTTCTAAAAACACTCAATTAGCTGTTTGAATTGCAACCAAATTTACTGTAGCTCAGTAACTGTAAAGTTTCAGCCAAAGCGCTTTTTAGCAATTTATGTAAATTTTACAAAATAACACAATAAGCAAATCACTGTTATCTAAATACATTAAAATATAACCTTATTAAACGCCATGAGAGTCAAACATTGTTATTTTTTAATGTAAAGATTTACATGTATATTTTTCTGGTGCTGTATCTCGTCATGTTAAAACAGTTCGTTTCCTTAAGCGGGATACTGTAGAAATTAAAAAGATGTACTGTACGTCATAATTAGCATTTTATTGCTTGCATCTAGAAATTTATTATCAAAGGATATGTGGGCAGTTTAGGCCCCTTCTCCAAGTTTCTAGGCAGTTGAAAGTTGGAGAAAAACAACCTGAGTGTGACACAATGATCGAGTGTGTCTCAGTCGGAGGACATCTGTTGCTCAATGTTCTCTCAATAAAACACACAGGCCCGAGGTCCAACACTTTTATCCATATATATGTTACATACAATTTGCCCTTCTAGAACTTCGGCTGGTTGGTCTTTGTAGATGTCTTATGCATATTTACAACTTTTGCATTGAGTCTTTTTATCTAAAGCCAAATAACATATTGAATGAATTTCTGTCGCTACAAATCTATACTTTTTGCCTGAGGATGTTCAGGGTTTGTGTTTTGGTGGGAATCCTTGCATAGGTTTTACCTTGTAGCGACTTTTTGGCTTTGTATGGTCTCGTAATAAACCAAGGTCAACAATCAAAGTCCTGTAGCAAAATGGCACAAGGCCCATAGAACAAAATTTTGGAATACTGTCGAGAATATATTCAACAGTACTTTACCTTTTTACCCATCTCATATGCTGAAGGCCAATTTGACATTTGCATGTCAAATTCCTTCTTTTGGCTGTTGTTACTATAAAGTTAGAAACATAAGATTGCTACCTGCTTAAAGGAACACTTAATAATTAGCATGTCAATGTATAATTTGTGCGTAGATACAAAATAGTTTGCATGCTTTCAGTGCATCAAGTATTGTGTAGTTCAGATCGACAAATATTGCCCGTCTTTTATGTTTGTCAGTTGTTGTTTTCAGATATATGATTCAAGGACTCCAAATGACACCCTTTTTATCACGGACAAGAACATCACGTTACATATCAATTGAATGTGCACTATGTCCATTAACTGCAGACCCCTGCAGACACCAATTATTTATGATATACATGTACATGCATACCCAAGGTACTATCAAACTATTTGCGCAAAAATATAGTGACGAAAGTAAAGTTCTGTAATCTATCTTAAATTCAAGGCAGATATTATTTTCAAAACCTCTGATATTGACGAATTCAACACATTTGCAAACCAAACCAAACCGATGTAAGTCTAGCCTAAAACGTAAATTTGGCTCAAAGAACAGTTACACCATATATTAGCATAATCATGCATTACATAGTCTTGCTTACAACTTGTTTTGCAACCGATTAGTCAATGTGGTGTTATGAAAATAATGTTGGCATGCCTCGTATTTATCATATCTCATATATAGATCACAATACTCTTTATAATTATTTCTTGTCAGCCTATAGATCAAGACCAAGAAAATGCAAAACTTTATCTATATACTCATATACAGACAGGCATGAAAGCCTTCTTTCGTAGCATATTTCGAAATTTAGTCTGAGCACAACCTATTTTTGTAAAAATGCGAAAAGGATTCTGGTCAACTCATCAATCAGTAAAATAGAACGCTGACAACCCATCTCACTTTCCCTTAAAATGTCAATTAGGTTGTTCAACGGTCAGCGAAAATGCTGCCACAAAAAATTAAAGATTCTATGCAAGATTTAGGGGCCAAAAGTGATGTATAATTTATGTTCCTTCCGAGGCATCAGATTATCTTCTGTGAAGAGTTCCGAATGTTGACTTCCTTGTCACTCAAATTTGTGGTTTCTTCCTTCCAATGTATCGTGAGGCGCAGCAGACGTTGCCTGAGCAGAGTACTGTTTCTCTTGGCAGAAGGAACAGAGTCAGGAAGAGAAACGAGATATTTCAGTTTTGTCAAGCAAGCTTTTAACTTGTATTAGTACGTATTACAGCCGGATCTCTGAAATCTAACACCTTCTATTTCTCGAGGCCTTACGTGTCCTCGAGAGCAGCTTAAAGGCTCTGCTCAGCCCCTCTTACCGCTCAACTATACCAGTCTCTATTATATTTGCACTGCATATTTACAGAGGTCACTTGTTGACAATAAGGGAAACGCCAAACGTTTCTATAAAATCTTCATGGTAGTTATTTCGCTCCACCAAAATATGCTCTGATGCACTTAGTAACAGAATGAACAAGTCCCCTATATTGTAACTGGAAAATGACTTTTCTTGCCAATTTTAAGACATGTCTGAGCCGTCAATGCAGGGTACCTGTGGCATTTCTTCCAACGGACCCCCAGGGATAGTAACGAAATTATAGGTATTTAGAAGCTATATAAATCATTGTCAAGTGCATATATGCTAAGCAAGTTTCAAGTTACCTCGTGTCTATCACGTTTTACTTGTTGTCAGTGTGCTCTCATTGTCAAACTAACATACTGCTGTAAAGATTATACTCTACTCGCCCAGTCTATTATAACCACACTTTCAAGAGTTTCTTTACCTCACATACTTGTGTGCTTTTTTCTCATGTGTGTGGCAGGAACTTTAAGAAGGTAACTTTGGATATTGAAATGCTTTGCTACTATCAAAAGGTGTTTTCGTCGTTCTATCAAAATATATCGTGATATCTGTGACACTGATGACAAACTCTATCACATTCCCTGTGAGCACAGGTGATTAGGATTGCAACCGTGCTAAGTGGATTTGGCCCTACTTTGTAAATTGTCCAAGTCTTGTATCTCCATTGCCGTGGGGATGGGGCTGAAAATCCCTCCCAGAGAAAAAAGGTATGGCACCTACCCTTGGAGTGCGTTGGTCGCAGTGTCGCCTCTGATGAGTAGAATAAAACCTATAAATGTAACCACACGTAACGAAATCATCTCGCCGAATGGTTGCACAGGTGAGAGAAGTTTTCATATGTATACCTCCCCAGGTCCTAATTTCCTAAACTGGCCATGCACGGCCCTCACCACTGTCAGAGGGCCTCAACAGATACTGTGATGCGGACTACTGGGTGGTCACGCTTGGGGACTCAAGCATCCCGCGCCCGTCAGTCTCACAAAGCAGATCGTTACGGAGTCAACGTTTTGAAAAGGCTTCCTCCACTATCTCCTACTATGCTGTGAAATTAAGTTCGCACAAATACAAGTTTCACCTAATTTGCTGCACATCATCTTCATTTTCTTGCTATTATCTTGTGCCATTTACCCCTTGAGGGTATGTACAGCAAGTGTGGCCACCACAAACCAAGGTGTCTGTGTGACGTCATCCGTTTCGTGGCGCTACTATCTTGAAGCAAAATTTTTTGGTGCCAGGGTTGTCCTGACACATTTTTTTCAGCCCTGATTTTAGGACCGGAACCAGACGTTCCCGGCACAGTTTATCTCCTTCGGACTACGGAGCACTAAACTCAGGCGCATCAGTGATGTCTCTTCACCGAGTGCAGGTTTCATTCACTCCTTACCGCACTTCAATGGTGACATAATTATACCTCAGGCAGGACAGGAAAGGACATGATTGGTCAATTGAAGCACGGGTGTCATGATTTGAGAAATTCACGCTGGAATGGATCGGTAAAAGGGCTGAAGCCTCACGCCCCATCCTTCAAACTCCAGTCGACTTATACCACTTGTTGGTAATATGAAACTGGGAACTGGAGAAACGTACCTTCTCGCTTTAGTGAGGAAGGGTCTTGATCAAAATACTAATTGTGTGCTAAGATGGGACCCGCTCTCTGTATCTACCATTAATCACCCCCTAAGGAGACCATGTTTGGTGACAAGTAGATCGTTATTGTCGTCCAAATGAACAAAATTGGTGGCCGCAGCGCCTGCGGTTGTGGACGATTGGGTCCCAATGCAACATTAAATATTTCTGCCGGGAACACCTGGGGCGCGGTGTGTTTTGCTGTGCAGCTCATGTTGAGGCCAATAATTGCATGGATCATAGTATGATGCTGACTACCATACCTGTCTTTTGTGTTGCTTTTCTTACAAATTTAGAAAATAATAGCTAATACATAAAGTATGAATTTTGCAACACATGGCATTTATGAATATTTTGCACGGACGGAGTACCTCTGGCAAGTAAAAATGCAACAATAGAACACTAGGTGTGTGCAAACCATGAATATTTAACTATCTTGTTATTTTCAGTACCCTTCCATCATGGGTAAGTGTGCATGAACATTTAACAAATAATTGAAGTTGCAACGAAAATAGAATGATCTTTTTATACAAAAGGCTCCGCTAAAAACCTTTGAGAATTTTACTGATTAAATGCAGCAGTCGGTACAATGGATGATTGTTTTCATGTCACCAATGACTGTTGACAGTGTACCGTTGTACTTTCACAACTCGTGGTCTACCATACATATTGAATTCATTACAAAAACTATTTTTTATTTTATTTATTTATTAAAACCTGCTCCTGGGAGAATAGTACATAAAATAGGTATAAAAGAAAGGCTATGTTGTGACCTGATAAAAAGTGCTATCAACATGATTTATGGATTCAAAATGCCTGCAAGGTAGTATATTAATCTGTGTATTGTGAACGAGAAATGGTAGCACCAACTCCATCTCGACAGAAAGGGAGATGATACACTTTTTATGTGAGGAAAAACACCACAGGTCATGCTCTTAAAAGAATACAAAGTCAGAAATGTCACCATTCAAAATGCCACTTCAGGGACATTTAAATGGGAACATCAGGGACAGAGCATGTTTAACAAAGGATATATAAGAAAATACTCAGTTTCAATGCGGGACAAACACCTTAAATTGGTCAAAATTTCAGTTAATTTCAGGGACTGATCATGAGAGACAGTTGGCATATCTACAAAGTATGTCCTTCATGTTTCAATTAAGTAGCTGGTGAGTACAAGGTAAGGACATGTCATGCCTTTCAAGGACGTCAGAAGAACTGCTGATGATTGCCAGGTAATAATCTGTCAAGCTTAACATATACGTCTCGTAGAATTGCTGGCATGACGGTCGTTGGCTTTATCCGACGACATAGAAAGACGTAGATTAGGGTAATACCCTTTCACCCATCGCATCGAATACTGACCCTTACTTGAGTCATGTCATCTAATACTAGGCACAGTTGTTGCTGTGACAAATGCCATTGATAACTACCCGTCTTATGCGATAACATCTGCTAACCTGTAAGCAGTGTCGGCGATTCTGCGACTTGACTAAGAGGCGACCAGTCTGAAAGACGATAAATCTTATACTTGAGCTATTGTGCCAGCAAGAATGCCAGGCGATGAGCAATACATTTAACGAAACATGTCGACATCAACTTTGTGCAGACAATATTGAATTCTGACGTGGAAGAAAGCGAGAAAACACTAACTTTCACCTTATCTTTCTTTGATCTGATTGCTGATGGAGTGATGCTAATCAAAGCAATCAAGCTTGGTCCCTTCTAGGGTCTGCATTAATCAACTTGAATTTTTGAGCTTCTTGACTTGGAACATTCATTCCAGGAAAGGTTTCATTGTGTACTTTGTTTAGATTTTAAGTTGCACTTGGTTTTAAAATACCTTAGACTGGATGTCACAGGTGGTTTTGAAAACATTAGTACCTCATAAAACATGGAGTTACATTGACGACCACTTCTGAATACACTGACTCCTTTTAACTGCGAAGAACCCCTTCCAGACACACCTTTTGTGGTCATCATTTAATATTTGTCCGGAGGCTGTACTTTTTTCGCATGTAACATAGGGGTCACACCCTCGTACAGACCAAGAGCACAAAAATATTTTTTGAAAAATGGAATGCTTTTCAGTATCTGTGTTCAAAGTAAACAAGCTGTCACCCAGAGGAATCTGGTACGCCCTAAACAATCTGTTTATTAGCTGCATTTGTCAGTTTTAAACAACCATAAACGTACTTTGTAAGGTAGCCGACCACCTCGTATGGATTGTTTGTATCCCTATTATATTCACAAGTTTGTGCATGTTTTAATGAACTTTATTGTCGTGTAATATTTTTTAAATTGTTCATATTGATGTATGTCAATGAATGTACAATAAAGATTTGTATTTTTATAAATCTCAGCTTTATCTTCCTTCACCGGGTCACATTTTGCGATTTTAATTTATCACACCCACGTTCATTATACATGTTAACAGGGCATCATGTAAATATTAAAGTGTGAAATACAATCATTACCTGCCATGATGTAACATTGAGTTACATGCTTATGCAACAGAGTAGAAATAAAATTCAAACTTGAATGTCTTCATGAATATTCCAATCGACATCACCAAAAACTAAACCTCTTTACTGCTTGATACACAATACTTGGGAGAAATAGACTACCGATTACATAACATACCATACTGGTACATCTGATGGTGAAAACAAGAATGTTCAATTTCAAAGTGTTACGCCAAAATTGGTGAAACGTTACTGTTTGTACCTGAAACGATATGGCACATTATGCTTGTAACAGTTTTACAGCAATTGCCTATAGGTTAATGAGAGAGTAACTTCAGTTTCACAAAACTTACCTATTTATTTATCTATCACAAACTTAAGTTTTGAAAGGGTTACCTATTTATTGATCAGCAAATTTAGTTTTACAAGTTATCTTCATGTTAATCAGAGGGTAACTGGAAGCCTATAACGGTCACCTGTTTGTTAATCACACAGTAACGTTAGTTTTACATGTTTTCCGTGAGTAAATTAGTAACTTTTTTTTAATAACAGCTACCTATATGGTAACCGGACAACATCCAAGTTTACGTCCTTATTTTTACAATAACTGGCAAATCTTTTGCCTCTGCGCAAATTAAGTTCCTTGTATAGTGAACCGAAATGTAAGTATCCCTGCAACAATACAATGAGATTTAAAAAGCCTTTTTTGAAACACTTGCCAAAATGCCCAATTGAAAAATTAGAGGCCTTCAAAATATTGCACTAGAACTCTATCATGAAATATATATCTAATTTGGCTGAGCTTGAACAAAATACAAAAATGACTTTTTTTGGACTTTTCAAAGTATATAAACAAATTATGTAGTCATTCATCAGGATTTTTGTTCCTTGAGAGGCCTTATAATAACACAGTTAAGAGAATAAAACAACCAAAACAAAACTGAAAAAGGACAGAAAAACATAGTGACGGTAACGGGAACAAATTGTACTCATGCTAAATGTTTGATTCCTTTATGGGCATTCTGAGTCTGCCCATTCAAGACGGCAAGACACCAGCCGTAGAGAAAACAATTTCAAATACTGCTAATAACGCCAAAAATCAATAGTTTTTCGATCCTAGGCATCGTAAGTAACTATTACAAAATATGTTAAATGTGTTCCGTGAATTGAATGCAAAGTTTTGCTTGAAGATGAAGCCATTCGGATCAAATATCACTGTCTTCAGAGAAGGTAGTTCATTGCGCAAAACAGAAAAACGTTTTTAATGGAAAGAACTAGGATATGTACCTTATTACAAGTATTTAAGAATAGTGTTTTCGTCTTGATTAAAATGGACAAAGGCATTGAAGACTCTTATACAGCTAGCTGAACGTTCAACTGCTTTTAAAGCTATCCATTACAGATATGAAGGACTTCCAATGCACTTAACTTTTCTAATATTTAAAAAAGAAATGGTAGTTCTAATTCTCAATTCTCTAATTGATATTCGAGTATGATGATAAAATCGCGATGGTACGGGGTTCATTCTGCAAACTTATTTCGCAGCAACCCTCTCAGACCCTGAACGTAGCAGTTCAACACGAATGCAGCAGGTTACCTTTTATGTTATTTCCATAACAAAGTGTGTGAAGTGTTGGTTAAGATTACTTAGGATGGCAGTTATGAGATGCGCAAAATGTTGCTGCAATGTGTTATATTTTATTTGGATAAAACAGGAAAACCAGATTGGGCTACTCATCTTAGACTCATTATCTGTATCAGTGGTTTTTGGACATGTTTAACTAAAGTAGGGATATTTGCAACATAGAAATATACATTGTACAGTTTAAAAGAGGGATCGCTGATATAAAACGACAAGAACAGTCGGGTAACATCCATAATGTGGCAAAGTTACGGACATACCGTAGATTTAAAACTCTGTTAAAGAGGGAGAAATATTTGACTTGTAGCAGTTTTCATAAGTAGAGTGACATCTCTTCCTTCGGCTGTTCTTGCCATAGTATTGGAAGAGAGACAGGGAGAATGTAAACTTAGATGTAATTGAATATCTATCTATCTAAGTTTTGTTTTAAAAGAGGCATCTCAGCGACTGAAAATGGGTATCATGTAGTTATGATCTGTAAACAATACCATTCCTCAAGGCTTAAATACTTAAAAGAAATATACAATGTACCCTTCCACAGGATAAAATCATTGATGGCAGCGAAGAATGAAACAGTCCTTGATACCCCGGCAATCAATATGTTTCATTGTTTAAAAATGCATGAGAAAAATGAAAATGTAAAAGATACTACAGCAGCTTTCGTACGTATGGTATTTATCCATGTGAACTGCAGGCCTATATGTACGATGAGCCCATACTCCTAAGGTTCAATAAAGATTCTCTTCGTCTTACTATTAATTGCAAGGATACAACTTGACTTACCTTTTAATGCTGCCTTTAATCCTAGTCAAGTTTAGGCGCATCCAAAGTTAAAACTGGACGCCCTCCGTCTGACGCGTGTGCAACCGGTCAAACAACAATCCTTTATTACACAGTAGCTCAATTAACAGCCTTTGAAAACGGGTGCGATATGACCCCTCGCTTGTCTGTACGATAAAAAAACAAAGTGCAGACCACCCGTCGCTAATCATCTGGAGTCAACGTTATCTGGTAATAGACACGTTCCAAGCCAATTAGCTGGGTTTATGGGCCTACCTGTGTTATAACAATATAAGGCTACAACGCGTGTGACGGGTTTTACATAATGTTTCTTTTGCAGTGAAATTTAATTTTAAATAAAATACGGGAGACAGTCCAGTGAGATTTGAGCAAGTCTACCTGATTAACATCTTCATGAGTTTATTCATGGACTGAAAGAGTGCGTAAGGTCACATGTTTAGCAGCCACTGTGGATGAAGTGCTGGTAGCAAAACAACGGCCGAGGTTAAAGTCATTTTGCCACAACTCATTAATGTTTTTAATGTTCCTTCCGTAAGACCAGCTGTACAAATCTGTGTTTTTTATCACAACCAGTGACCCATATGAATTATCCTTGAGAAAGACAGGAACTTTTTGAATGTGACTGTGGGATTGTGTGCTGTGTCGGTACAAATGTGCTATGTGATCCGTCACAGTCAGACACTGCCTCTTTACCAGAGGCTGGAACTATTTCCAAAACCATGCCCTTGCCAACTTGCCCTGAACATACTGGAACTGATTGTGCTGATTTTTGTGTGGTCAAACACTGCAGCGACGTCAGTGCACTTGGCGCATGGGACGTTCATATGTATGCATGCAAGCATGCTTTTATTCCCTGCTTTGTACCATATTACATTGAAAACCCATGGGATATGGCCAATGCGACATTGTTGACCATATCCCAAGGGTCGGACTACTTTCTGCCTGTTCGTAAAACTTAGATTTTATTTTCCAAATATGACAGAAATCAATTCCTTATTTCGTATGACTATGGGTCAAAGGTCCACTGATTTTTCCATCTGCACTGAAGACTCAAAGGGAGTCCCGTTTACTATCATACGACAGCTGAGCCGGCACAAAAATGGGCAGTCCGTGAACAATTAGGCCTATGCAACAGCAAGCAGAAATCAAGAGACGCCATGTGCAGCATTCTCCAAAGAAATTCTTCTTTTCAGAGACCCCTAACAGCTGTCCAAACACTCCCAAGACTCTGCCTTCATGGTTTGTCCCAGCTGACGTAGCAGGTAGCCTTCGCCCCGTTCCGTCGGGCAATGCTCGCAATAAGCCTACTGCTGTCACTGATGGGGCCAATCTGACGGACCTCAGTCAGTTGAGCTCCAAGGGTGCATGCTTTGAATGTTTGCTGGGACACCATTCCAAAAATCCAAGGCAACGTTAACTTCCAATTCTCTTCTCCACCAAATTAATTCCATATGGAAATAATAAAAAAGTAACTTTTCGTCGAGATTTCGGGCTGAAGCAACGGCCATGAGAGAGAGAGAGAGAGAGAGAGAGAGAGAGAGAGAGAGAGAGAGAGAGAGAGAGAGAGAGAGAGAGAGAGAGAGAGAGACCCTGCCACCGGCCATTAGGCCTATGCTCGACCGCATTTCTTTGTTGTTTAAGTTTTATATTCATACGCGCGGCATTCCTGTGGCAAAGTCCGATGCAACGTAGTGAAATAAAATGGTACAAGTGATATGAATTGTCTTTTTTTCTTTCTTAATGGACCGTAAGGGATAAATACAAAATGACCCTCGTCGTTAATCTGTCCATACATACATACATACATACATAGGCCTACATACATACATACATACATACATACATACATACATACATACATACATACATAGGCCTACACAAAATAAAACGAGTCGTAATCTGTCAAACCAAATCGCCTTCGTTGTTTGCCTGCCTGCGCGCCTGATTACCCGCGGACAAAATTAGCCGAGTCGTTAATCTGTCAAACCAAATGGCCCTCGTTGTTTGCCTGCCTGCGCGCCTGATCACCCGCGGACAAAATTACCCGAGTCGTTAATCTGTCAAACCAAATACCCCTCGTTGTTTGCCTGCCTGCGCGCCTGATCACTCAAGCGCGAAGCTTGTCTATGTATGTATGTATGTATGTATGTATGTATGTATGTATGTATGTATGTATGTGTATCTATAGATGCTATATCTAGGTTATATAAAATGTCAAATTATGCTGTAAGGGAAGACTTGCTCCATTGTATGCACATGTATAAAAACAGCAAATTTACAATTAACCATTAACTTTATGGCTCAAAAATAGGGTAATGATAGGGAAGATTAAAAAATAATAATAAATCAACCTTTTTTTTAAATGCCGTGGCAAAACAGCTGCCAGACGACTTCGGCGCCATCTTTGGTAAAGAGAGGTAACTAAAAAATCTTCCCTCATCACACAGCGCGAAGACCAGATAAGTTTATTGCCTTCCCATGAGATACAGTTGCCATCATGAGATGAAGAAAAAAAACCCTCATAAATGCGTGCGCATGGCCCACGCCGACGCGTAAGACGATGTAACTTTAGGCGAAGCCATAGGATATCAAACTTTGTGACAATGGGTCGGTAAGTGCTGCTGAACAGGTGTATAGAAGTATTACAATATTGTCAAAACAGCACTGTGGAATGCTTCCATTTTACACATAGATGTTCACCGGATGGGCCTCTATCACCTTTGCAAAGATCATGATGCAATAACTTTTCTATATTTGGTGATTTTAGAAATTTATTTCTAACATGTTTGAACAAAAATGATCAAAATTTATTCTCTTTGCGAACTAGTGTGCTTTTATATTCCACACAATGTCACACGAGGTCACGTACTTTTTATTTTGGCTACCAGGTGGCTCTGCAATTTTACCTTTAAAAACAAATTCATATCTCTTGTCCACAATAGCTAATAGAATTGTTTTAATTTTATCAGTCATATAATCTCCCTACAGATGATGCAAGTTTGCTAAAATGATGAGAATGTATGCTAGTTTTTGAAGAAGTTACTAGATATCAAACTTCGGGATCATGTGTCAGTTCGTGATACTACTGTACAAGTATATAGCAGCAACACAGTGTATGTATTGCAATAATTATCTTGAAAGTATGCATGGCTTGGTATGCATTTATACATAGATGTGGACCCTCGTCAACTTGTGAATGGGACGCTGCAACATTATGCGTCCTCTGACGGGGGATTTCATATAGCGTTTTGTAGAATTCAAGCTTCTTGGACATATATTTTATTTATGTGTTTGTTTTTCGGTTGTTTATTTATTTATTCTCATTGCTGACTCAGCAAATCTGACACACATGGGTTTATATATTGGTGATGGTGGATGCTGACTCCATAATTACTATTAGGCATACATAGGAAAGTACGTATTGAATTTCCTTTGCCCTTGTACATTTTGATTTCCAATGACTTTGAAAGGTCAAACTTACATACTACTTATATCTTTGTACTATCAACATTTTTGTCAGCCGTTTGTAAGTATCACTACACTGCATGTACAGAGCAGTAAAGTCAATGTGTCTGTCGAAGCAACAGATTCCGGTCAGCGGAGCACAGGATCGTCACGATGCTCGTGCATTATAAGGTTTGGACATTGTACAGGAATCTGTATGGAAATAGGCCAAGCAAAATCGTTGTCTTTTTAAAAAAACCCACTTCTCGTATAGTTCAAATGTGTACTGATGATTTGTGTTTGTATGTTTTGCAAGCATAATGGTTTTCGACTTGATTTATGTGGATTATGACATATATATATATATATATATATATATATATATATATATATATATATATATATATATATATTTTACCATCCAATGTAGCTCCGTCGGACCTGAAATCATTTTTTTTCATCAGACAATTTTAAATGGTAACTTTTTGTATAGTAGAGATGACCTCTCCGTAGTCAAGGTCATGAAGCCAAAAACAGTCACGACCTTGCGCTCAAAAATCCTATCCCGTGTTTTAATGGGCCAAGCATTACTACTAGTTTTAGTGTTTAGGTACCACTTAAGTATTGAGAATATGTCATAGTACATAAAATACTGATAAGGTAAGTGTCTCCTGGTGATCATTCTGTAATCATCGACATCCACTTAGATATAACATTCTGACAGGATATTCTGCATTGAGCTTACTATGTTCACTTGCATATAATGTCTCGAAGGAACATGTCACAGTACAAACATGTATGAACACAAAGTGTGCTTCACCGCAATTTTGGCGTCGTTTTTCCGTCGGCCTATACGCTTGGTATCAAATATTCCAAGTGAATCTTACAATTCGCAAGCTATTAGATTGTGAATGGCATCTCACATCGGAGCATCTCTGGAACAACTGTCTAAAAGATACCCAGTTAACCTCTTACAACATAGTCAAGGATACTGAGTCCAAGTCTATTTCGATGCCCTCATTTGGAATATCTTTGTCACTTGTTTCATCACAGTGCTGGAGATTTTTCTTGCACAAATGATTTGTAAATGCGGCACAAAATGTATGACTTACTATATTACTTGTGGTACGAATACGGTCCCTGAAACGAGAAAAGAATTGAACATTTTCAGTAAAACTCACAAGTTGTGCTCATCTGAATTAGTAAAATAAATCGAAATTCAAATTCCTCGTAAAAAAGACCTTTCATTCAAGTACCAACACACCTGTTGTGTAAGAGAAAGAAATGTAGTGTTCCAGGGTACCTGCTTAGTTACTGAAATCACTCACAAAACTCTGGAGAGTTGTCTGCATGCACGTTATATTCTGGGAGTCATCAATCTCGCACTTTCACATTGCCACGTGATCAACAATGTCGACCCATATTAGAGGGACTGTCTAATAAACTTTATTATGGACATATTGACCATGCAATAGACATTAAAGATAAGAATACTCCCAATCTATAACCTTCCTATGCGATTCCACTGAAAGAAAAATCTGCTGATCAAGTCAGCAATCAAGCACTTAAAGAATTAACATATGATCAAAGTACATGCGTATGAACTATACAGGGAAGTTATGCTACGTATGGTATGAGATGTGTCTGCTCGAATTTCACTGAACAATGTTTGTATGAAAAAAATGTTTGGCACTATTGTGAGATCAAATTATGACTGCTGATACGACAAGCATTGGATTTACAGTACACTGCAGTACACCTAGCTGCTCAGTAAAGACTCGTGATGAGCTTAATTTATGATTATCATCATCATCATCCTCATCATCCTCATCATCATCTACTTACGACAGGCCTGATAAAGTGAATGAGTTTTCATAAATTGATTCCAGGTCATCCAATGATTACGTGGACTCTGGGATCAGAAAATAGTTGTTCGAGAAAAAAAATGAACAAATATAGTTTGGGTCATATTGTTCTTGTCGCATAATTCGTGGCATTTCCATGCATATGTTCACTAAAATATAACTGGATCTGTGATTAACATATATTTGCCCAGGGATACGGAGGGTTCTTATTCCATATCTTTGATCTACTGTTGTAAGTCTAAACCCTTTGGGCACTTGACACATCCGTCAGTGTTCTTGGACAAATGTTAGTGTTGGGTAAAAAGAATGTGATTTTCCTCAACACAACGCACATAACCTTTATCATTGTTCTCAAACTGTTACAAAACCAGTGTCCTCAAACTGTTCTATTTAAAGGGTACGTTAAAAAGAAAACATTCGTTTTGTGATAGTTTGAGAATTCGATAAGTGTCATATGCGTTCTGTTGACAAAAAACTTAAAAATTATGACTAAATTTCTTTTTATGACACTGTTAGTGGTCTAACACAATGATGCACTGAAAACACTGACAGACGTGCCAGGCATCCATAAGATTTGCATTTTTCTTCGATGGGTACTAACTCTAAACCACTGCTGCATTTTGATGCGTATTTTCTTCTAGTGCATAATAATATGATATGATAATCATAAATACATTGAAGTAAAACTCACAGCAGCCATTCAGAGGCAAACAGGAGAGCTATGTCGCTAGTGGGAAGACTAAGTGACGTAAGAATGACGATGATCGTGACAATGCTTGAGCTTGGCACAGACGGTAACGCCATTGACGCAACAGCCGTCAAGACTCTGAAACAATTAAATACATATATGCACACACACAAATATATATATACATATACATACAAGCATATATATATATATATATATATATATATATATATATATATATATATATATATATATATATATGCAGCCACAAAAGTTTAATATTCTCACAGCACACAAATTATTCATAACATATACACATCGCAGTCTTGGTTTGTGAACGCTAACGATGCTTAGCTAAGAAAAACTGTTCTAAATTTAGGCATTGTACTAGTCCCTGTGAAACGCGTATGTGTGGAGAATATGCATCACTGATTTTATTTCAGGATTCCAGCTAATATTTGAGACGTTCATTTTAAAACCAAAGAACAATGTTGACAAAACATTTCAAGGTCAATTGATGTTTATTTGTCACATATACTCTGAAAATGGGGTTTCTAAATATTACATTGTAGGCCTTCTCATTCCTCAAACACATTTGACTGACGACAGCAATTTATGTTTTTGTGTATATTGGGTATTTTGGTATCGAGCCTACTCTACTGTGAGAGAGATATGACATCTAATTTCTCTTCATGTTTATTTTATGGTTAATTACTTTGAAGATTCGTGAACACAACTTCATTCTTAACACAAATACCTTTCATAACTAACATACATGATTTGGGGCCCACCTTTGCACGAACGGACTGAAATTAACTTCAATTGAACTTTAACATTTAAATGTGAACATTCTGCCCATGAACGTGATGTTAATGGATGGTAATGTCAAAATCAAGTACCATATGGCTGACGAAATATTAGCTTCTGGCTGACTACCCCCATATGCTGCTTATTTCAGCTCGAAGCACTTCATGATTTTCAATCTTTGCTGCATTCGGTTACACATGCTTCAATCATAAATCTCTCCTTGCTAGCACATGCACATTCCACACTGTAAGAACATCATATAGATATGCTTCACAATTGATCATACCCTATGGTAATAACCTGTCCCGGATCCAAAGGAATTGAGCTTCTTTGCGACAGAAAAATAGCAGACGCTGCGATAAATAGGGCACTTCCGTCCGCGTTCAGGGTGACGCAGAAAGGGATCACAAATCTTGATACTCGTTTATCAATCTTATGTTTATCACATGCATGGAACATCTCAGGAATTGTGACGGCTCTATAAAAACAACAACAACAATATAGCAATATATTGCACACTTACAAACACAATTGAGAATCGTAGAGGGTTTGACGTTTGTGTGTGTTAACATTTTAATGTGGGTCATATTAAATACTTTATGGCCTCAATTTTTTTCTGATAAAATTATCTCCCCCTCCGCTAAAAAACCGTTCCTACAAAATGTAAAGCTGGATACATCTTGCTATTGTAGTTTTTAAATCCCAAGTTCGTTTGATAAAGTACTTTACTTGGTGGATTCACTTCCGCTTTAGCTGCAATTTTGTTCATGTTCACACCCTTTACAAACTGTGTGGCCAGCACACAAGGGCAAATAGTGCACAGACTGACTAATACCATAACTGAATACATCATCCTTTAAAATGTCAATGGTTACAGCGATTTGTTTTAAAATATATATATATATATATATATGCACACACACAAATATATATATACATATATATATACATATACATATTCATATACATACAAACATATATATATGTATAAAGTATCCCCAAAGATTCAATGACAGTATGAAATAAAAATAATGGAAAGAAATTGAATACACATGAACGTTTTTTCCATTGAAAGCACAAGCTACTCACGTGCTGGTGGCAGCGAATCCAAGAAGCCATGCCTTTATAATCAGCCTGAAGAGCAAGAAGGGGTTGGACTTGGTGGTAGCTAGGTGAATTATTGGGATTATTAATATCTGGTGAATGATAATCCCTAAAGACACGGTGAGAACAAACAGCCCGAGCTGGCTAAAGGTTGCTTGAAGATCGTGTATGCCGGCCACTGCAACAGCGATTAGACTGGCAATCCCAATTGGAGAGTACCTGGAAACAAAGTCATTGCTTTAAAACGTACAACCAAATACACCAAATACTTATCTCTCTCTATATATATACATAGACAGGGTCAGTTGGTATCTTAAATGTGTGGGTTATGCAGCCAAGGTGTAATAGTGCATTTTACATAAACTAATCATGCTATCAGAGTAAGAAAACACTGAATCTATACGTAGAATGTTCAAAGTATACGATTGGGTACTACAGGCTGTCGGTCAGGGTACTCAATTTGTTTGTTTGTTTGTTTGATTTTGCTATGATGGACAAAGCTTAGATTTTTACCCGTTCAACGTCTACATTTTAAAAGCTGCTTGTGCGTACACATGAGACAAGACAGTCCCAAACGGAAGGAGTGGTAAAAAGTTCACCTTAAAGTTCACTTCGTCAGCAAACGAGCAAACAAGCAAACAAATTGGACACAATATTTAATTGACTTAAAACAATTACATTGGCATGATTGCCTCTTTTATTATAGTAAGAGGTGTCTATCGTTACCAAATTTGATGAAGTCGGTATTTGGATTCATCCATCAGATTTCTAGAGAATCAAAAAAGTAGGCAATGGAGAACAATGCTGTAGTGCTGACTGAAATATTCAGGTCAGCCATTTTGAGTCATATGATCTAGGCTCACCAAAAGAACCAGCGAAGGATCTTGATAGTTATTTCCATCGTTGCCAAGAAGAACTCTTTAAACGGTTTTGCCTTGTCCCCAACCACACTGCTTGCTATCCCGAACATAAGACAGCAAAATATGAGACCTGTAAGAGTGTGATGAACCGTGTTAACCGTGATAGCACAAGGGCACAATAGCCTTGTAAAAAAATGACCCTTAACAATGCCCAATTTTCTAAGTTAAATACACAGACAGATGACAAATTGTTTTGACATGTAGCTTGCGGATGTGAGTGTTTTTGCGTGAAATCTGAAAAAATGGCGGAAAATTGTGTTGTCAAGCCCAGGATCTTTGTTTCTAAAATGTCCAGTTTGACCGTACACTTCACTATGGGTGTACAGCCATATAATTACACGTCGTAAATATGTCTCCAGGACTGAACAATGCACCAACGACATTTATGTGTTAAGACATCACTTATGGTATGCCCTCTAGGCCACAGGTTACCTTTCCGAAAAATTTTGCAGTAAAAGTAAGACACCAGTGTGATCTGAGCTGTTTTTTTAAAAAAAAAAATTCATGAGCAAATTCAACATGGTTACAGATTACAAAATGTAGTGTACAAGTTTAGTGCTTAAAGCATTTTGTACGACAGTGAATAAGAAATACAAAGTTATTTCAAAATCATAAATCGTAAACATCCCATAAATCGGCTCTGTAAATTAGAGTTGCATATGACTCAAATGGGAGCAGGTAATCTAAGCGGCATACCAAAATGTCTGCCGCCTAGCAACCTGTCCTTAATTTGATGTAAAGATTGACTGATATGTGATGTTTTCTTTACCTTATGTAGATCGGGCAAATATCTTAACATCAAATGTACAATAATTGAATTATTTTTGCTCTTGTCATGTTGGATTGACAAATTATGAAAATCATTTTAGTAATATCCAGAATGCAAAAGGTAGAAAGAATACGGTCCAAAATAGTATACATTCCTCCGAAACTAACACAGCTTAATTACAATATGGTGTGTGTGCATTGTGCGGATGACAGATTATGTCCAGACCTACCTAAAATGTTAGCACCGTCAGTATGAGACAGCTGTCTTGAAAATCGTATCATGGTGACATTGAAAAGACCATGAGATTCGTTTCCCTGAGAAATGTTAGACAAAACGGTTTCGCCTCTTTTTAGGTATGTAGTTCGGGCCTGCATGTAAAGAGGTCGATTGTCATAATTTTGATGCAATAAACTTTACTTTGATTTGTTCCCACAACATTCATGATATCAAAGTTTGAAATTAATAATATATTGTGGATTCCCTGTGATTAACTTAAATATTGTTTAAAAATTTTTCCCTGTCATTACCTTACTTCTGTGCCATAAAGCACATGGTTAAATGTAAACTATCTTTATATAGTCCAGGCAACGGAGCAAGTCTTCCCTTAACAACGTAATTTGATATTTTATATGACCAAGACCAAGAAATAACGTATAAACACACACACACACACACACACACACACACACACACACACACACACACACACACACACACACATATATATATATATATATATATATATATATATATACATATATATAAGTTTTTGTTTCGATGCATCATGCATTATAAATACCTGTTGCATTGTTGCTTGCATTATGTTGTCCGGAAATATATTCCTGCAATTATGAAATATCAGTAAATGATATAAAATTTATTTCGTTGCTTTTGTGTTTGTGGGGGGCTAAATATCTGAACTGGAACTTGAAGGTCAACTTATGAGACAAGTAATGTGCGAATTTCGAAATCTAAAAATATCATGATCAGTTTTAAATATAAATAATGGAAAAATGGAATTGACGGGCACCACTGTATCAAACAATGCAATGAATTCTCTCCTGTACAATATATCGGTATCAAAACAAGATTGGTACAAAATAAAGCAAAAAATATTTAGTGGTAAAATATCAGAGCGCATTTGCTGTTTCGTGCGTACGGTGGGTTGGACGATGTAAACGTTGAGACAACATACTGCTCACCTTATGAGATCAGCAAAAATATCCGGAGTTTGTATAACTGTATCCATGCTTCTTTGGACATGACGAGAACGGCCATCCATTCTACCGGGTTTTATTGTGAGCGACAGAAATATGCCAAAAACACAGCCAACTATATTGGTGGCCACAATGTAGCCAAGCGCAATACCACTTATCTTGCCGTTTGATTTCGGGTCAAGAGATGATGTGCCTGGAATTAGAAATAATGATTTTATCCAGCTCTGTTGCAACGGGAAAGCTACAAATCAAGAACTTTGAGAAAATGAGTAGAGCAAGTGCGCATAGACTAAAACATATGCAGATTGATGGATTTCTTAACACAATTCTGGTCTCAATAAATTAGAAAGTTAAAGTGACTGCAAATTCTTATAAATTCGAACTGAAGAAGTGGATATCTCCGATCACAAAAAGGACCCCCTCCCGCGCTTTCGCTACTATTTCAGTGAGCAGTTGTTGATTGCATTAACTGACAATGTACATAAAGCAGATCTGTCTCTTGGTTGTAACAATGAGTGACAAGAAATAAATAGCAGGAATGAATCTCTTTGATCTTGACCTTGAGATAAAATATTTGCAATTTATTAAGATGTGACCCAATAACGACAGATTGAAGACACAAACAAAACATCAGATGGTAAATTTCAGTGCAGACACACATAAATACTACTAAGGAACAGCTCAGAGGGCCGAATCAGTGCAAACAAGACACAACCCTTGAAAAAACTGGAGGGGTGGGGTAAAGAGATGACCTCATGTCCTTAAGCTTCAGCTGGAATCGAATAGTCGGTATAAACCAATGTGCCGCTGGAGTCACACTTTTTTCGTAGAGGGCTCTTTTGTCTTGTCTGACAAGAAACCTTTTTCCCTCATAATCATTCCCACCCCCAGTGGTAGCGACTCTAATATCTTACATCATCCGCTGAGTCTTTCTGTACATGCAAAAGTTAATTCGGATTGGTTTGGAAACTTATAATTGAGGGAGCCCCCCCCCCCCCACAAAAAAACTAAACAAAACAAAACAAAACAAAACAAACAAAAAAAAACAAAAAACAAGAAAAAAACAACAAAAATTAAGAAACAAAAACAAAAAACAAAAAACAAAAAAAAAAAAAAAAAACAACACACAAACAAAACAAAACAAAAAACAAAGCAAAAATCAAAGACAAAAACAAAAACAAAAATGGAAAATTTGCAGAAAACCACGACTTGCATTCAGTTGATCAAGGTGTGCAAAAACGTGAATCAGTCTCCGAGCTACAGGTCCGAATTGCCAGGAAATAAAAGCAAAAGGATGTAGTTCCCCTGTGTTCCTGGGGTCTAATACACTTCAATGTATCATTAAAAGTCTAACTGCAGAAACAAAGCCAACAATATCTGTCCGCCTGCACCCCTTTTTGGGGGAGGCCAAAATAATTTTCATGAAACATAATATAGGCAACAGATGAATTTGTCACAAGTTACCTTAGTGCAAACAGTTTTAATCGAATGCAACAAGCATTTTTCCAAAGAAACCATGCAAAGTCCGTATCAAGCTGAACCGTGGGAATGGTTGTGAGAAATCGGATGGAGGCTGAATGTAATTTTTTTTAAATTCACAGATCACATAGACAGTTTTATACTGTTTTCCCCAAAAATAATAAATAAAGTGGCAATTAGTTGAAGTATTCTGACTTTGTTCCCCCTAAAAAAAAAAAAAAAAAAAAAAAAAAAAAATCCGGATTGACAAGGGTAGAAGGAGGCAAGTTATAAGTGGCATTTTCCTCACGCGCAATGAATGTAAGTGTGTGGCGACGGGTAGGAAAAGCGCATTGAGTTAAGCTTCTGACTTCTGGCATGTTCTGTCGGCAGGCATATGCAATTTTGAGAAAAAAAAAGACGTCAGAACGTAAATAATTGTCCGTCGATTGATGTGAGTGATGTTACAGAGTTAAATTTATGTAATAATTGTAAGTGTGTGTTCTCCGGATACATACCAGCGATGACGCCTGAAACAATCAGCGGCAGGATCATCATCTTCAGCAAGCGAAGGAATATCTCACCCGGGAAGCCTGTAATGAACATAAAAATAAATATATAAATACACTCCACAAACGTTGCTTTAAACGGATAATCTTGTAAAAACTTCTCCCAAAGGACCATTGCTTTAAGAAAACATTTCACTTTATTTATTCATAAATGCTTAATCCATTTCACATACACGATTACTTCTCTGTTCAAATATAATTTTCAGTGTCTTGTCTTTCAGTACTACTTTGCATCTGTGTTTTGTTGTGAAGAACCTGGTCTACTGCGCACTGACAAACAATACAAACAGAAAATGTGAATAGTACAGTGACATTGGTCTTGTCATTATGTCCAGAGGATTTCAGATATCAACCACGAGGGGCAGCACTTGTTGCACCACATCTACAAGGCTGCAGTCTTTGCACTGAGCATATAAATTAAATATCTATTCACAAATGGTGTCAAAAATGAACTTACCTAGTTCAAAAGTGTGCTCTATATTATAAAACGAATATAATTTTATGTTACTGTAAGATTCGAGATGACAGAAGCCGGAAGACAATTTTTAATTATTTGTGAAGATATTTATCCCTGGTAACCCCTTTCGAGTACAGCTCTGTTTTTACAAGCCCCCCCCCCCCTCCCATTATACATTATGTATTAAGATAACAGCTGCATCATAAACAGCTACGAGATTGCAATGTTCAATAGGAGACATTCATATTGAACTGCGATCCTGCTCACTTCCTGGATCTGCCCTGATGCAGGTGGCTCCCCTCTTTTGCTCAATAGGTGTTAAAATAGGACCGCATTCAAATATGAATACATTCTTTTAAAAAGGGTTGACATATGTAAAAGTTAATCTCCGCGGAGTGTATGATAAAATTACTCCGAGCCCTCGGCTCGGAGTCTATTGTTCATACACTTATCTCAAGGACATTAACGCACTTATACTCCGATATTGTCTACCATTAAAACTATGAAAACGCCTAAACAACTTAATTTTGGAAACACCCCCTCGCCCCCATGAAATGACCTTGACATGTGACCTGTGAATGTAACTCTCACCACTTACTGCTCACATTCAATGCTGGTCAGCAATCGACATGCTTCTATACAGAGAAGATCTAAACAGGGATGTGGAAAGATCCTGATCTAAATAACACTGGACGTGTCAGACCTAGTGGTGTAACGGATGGCACACTGGAATCAGTGTGCACAATGCGGGATACATACCCTGCAAATTGTCTTTCACTCAAAAGTGCTCAGGTCACGTGCACTTAAATATGTCGGCGGATATATTTCAAATATACTCCGGACCAGCGATCATCATGAAAAATAGACTCCGCCAAAATAAAAAGAATTTAGCTCCGAGGAGTATAAAATAAAAGAAATTTGTGTGTGTGTGTGTGTGTGTGTGTGTGTGTGTGTGTGTGTGTGTGTGAGAGAGAGAGAGAGAGAGAGAAAGAGAGAAAGTAAGAGTATTAATTTCGTATGTTTGTGTTATAGATATGACGTAATTTTTCACATTAAAGATTCGGCATGGAGGCCAGCTGTTCTATTTTGATGCAAAGCTGAGGTTATATTAGGAATGGGAGTAAGTTTATATGCCGCAACGTCTGAAAACATGCAAAGTTTAAGTAATAGAACTGCAAAACACCAATATGTATATATATATGTATATATATATATATATACATATATATATATATATATATATATATATATATATATATATATATATATATATATATATATAACATTCAAGAGGGTTATCTATGCAAAAGGAAACAAGCGTATTTTAAGCTCTTATGATATACTTGACCCCATGGAGTGTTTACCTTTCGTGTACATCATAAGCGCTCAAGATAGTGTTGAGTATTTCATGAACACAGTGTCAATTTTGTTGGGTACAGTGTTATAATCTGCTTTATACTCTATGTTCATTTAAAAAATGGGTCAACAAATCACTGAAATGTATGTAGAGATAGGGCGATACAGGCATCAGTGCAGGGGAGGTTTTTATTTATTTTTTTCAGCCTTGCTTTTTTTTCCATGGCAGATGAATCAAAACAGAAACAAAACAGTTGGCTGGTGAACATGCATATGTGTTTGCAAAACAGACATTTATTTACGTCTTGTTGTTTTATTTGTCATCTGTTATTATACTTATTGCAAAGTGTGAGATGAAGCTCTGAGTGACAAAACTGCCTTAATGAGAGTCTCCCCAACCGTTATCATTTTAACACATTTGTTTGACATGGCTCAGTTATTGATAGTGGTCAAATAAACTTATTATGGGTCCTGAAGATCACCAAAGTCAACTTGGTGTAAATTTTTCGACATCATGGTCAAGGGATTAGATGATTAAGGTAGATACGTAGTAAGCAATCAATTTTGCTGGAAATTAAGAGGACTGTGAACATCCTGGGTTGGCTAACATTCGTATATTTAACATTAATTTAATTAACTTGATATACAAAATCATGTATGGCATATACAACTCAAGGAAGAAATTGTTTGACTGCTTACAGAAAGATGAATGCCTTGTGTGGAAATAGTCAAGTGATAGCATAAAAACACATGATGGCAGTACCACTTAATGAACAAATGTAGTACCGTCTTCCTCTCAGAAATTCTGCTAGCACTTTTGAAGAAGTAAACAATAGTAGCGTCATCTGTTGAAGAAAAGCTCTTGAGGTACACCCCACCAAGTTTGAGGATAGATACAACATTCAAGGGTTTCTGAGGAAAAAATATATGAATTAGGGCCACACAACTAAAGGAGGAAAGGCATATGATAAACTATGCAGAACGCGCTATTGGTTTTTATGTAAGCCCAGTTGACCGGAATAAAATGATTTCAAATCGAGTTTCAAATTATGCCGCGAATGAAAGAGCTTTAGCGTAAAAAATAGGTTGAAATGCTCTTCAAGCAGCGAAGTGCAGACAGAAGGCAACAGATACCCATGTCTCCTCTAATGAAAAATTAGTCACTAAGTCAGTACAGACTGGAGGTAACGGATACCCATATTTCCTTTGATGAAGAATCATTATAACAGTCAAGGGGCAACAGATACCCAAAACACCTCCATTGAAGAATCATTCCCTTATTTGGGAAAACAAGTAGGGTCAAGTGGGTTCAAAATGTTAAAACTACATGTATTTGACAGAAGGTGCTTTTGAGCACATTTATTAAAACTGATTATGTGTAACACATTCTATTCAATCAAAAGATGTTTGTCCATGACATGAAAGTATAACTGATGCTTGTTTTGATATTTATACTCAACAAAAATCACTGAAAAATGCAATAACTTTAGTAAATATAGATAATTTAGGAATAACGAACTTTCAAGCGGCTCGACTTTCACGCGTGTCCCTACAAGGATAGTCCTGAAAAGGATAGTCACTCACTATGCCAGGGATGGAAACGCGAGTAGTGACCAAACAGTGCGTTGTGGGGCTATGGAGAACCATATTCTCCATATTCTTCAGTTCATCAGTTCTAGTGTTATATCTTACCCAGCCACATAAGTGCCTCTTTAGATGGTCGTGCAGTTCTGATGGTAAACCCAAGGATGAAGCCGAGGAAGATACAGACCAACGTAAGAAGAAACAGGGAATGGTGCTTCAGGATAACTCGCACCTTGTGGCAAATGCCCCTCAGCTTGCCGTTGGCGTGGTCTCCCTTTACGCATCCTTGTTCAGATCTAACTGACTTTTTCTCTGCTGTCATCGTGAAGTTGTTGTTTTTTTGTTTTTTGTTTTTTTAGAAATTCTGCAACAGATATAAGCCATTTAAGTTCAATAGAGGCCAGTATATTGTCAAAGATATTGTATAAAGATCAAAATATTTTATAATCCAATGCATTAATTTTTCGTCAGTTCTGGCAATGATAAAAAATCAGAAACATATATTAAATTCAAAACTAATTTCAAAAGCGAAACTATTTACGTGTCATCATAGATCAGTTTATCGGAAAAAAGTCACCTGACTTAGAATTAGCCGTTATAATTTCAAAATTGAAACAGAAAAGCATAGAAGAATACAAAATACCTTAAGGAGTAAGAACTTGCGAAAGTTGTGTCATAGTGGGCGGCAAAATACGTGTAATGTTGCAATGGGGGGGGGGGGTACGATTTGCAAAAGAATTGTACTGTTAGTGAACATAACTGATATTTTCCGTGTCTTTTGCATCCTTGTTGCTTTATATTTTTTAATGGATTGAATTTGGACGATATCGAAAAAAAATACACTTGATAGAAACGGATTTTTAGTTGCTATTAAAAGAAGATTTCTACAAATCTTTAAATATCACTTTTTTCTTTTTTTTCTGACACTGTTTGTTCCATGTCTTAAAATCAGTTTCGAACGTGAGAGACCAGTAAATGCATATTTGTGCATGTGTTTGCAAAGTATCATCGTGTTTGATTCGTGTTGCAAATGAATCAAGTTTATAGCATCAAACCAGTTATCGTTTTATTGTATGTTATTGCCCCAATACGGTAAGGTACTGATGAATGCCAATAACTCGCCTGCACATGAATATTATGAATTTATTGTGCTCTGTCTGAGTCATGGTATTCTTGTCACTAAATTTGATTTTTCTACCATTAACTGTGTGATATTTAATCTTTTTGAACTAAATGAGGAAAGGACAATCTACTATTACAGAATAGTGATCCTGATTTTGATTACTTCATAATGTTTCAAGGTACATCGATAGTGACAGCTAGTATCACATAGAAGATAACTGCATTGACATGATACATGGCAAAGGCTTAAATGAGAGATCATTTGCTATGATACATACTAATTTTCGAAGTTTTAGTCCATGAGCCAGACTGAAAATTGTTACCATCTCAGGGCACCAATCGAAACCTTTGTACCTGCGTTGGTACGCCTTAGGGTATAACAAAAATGCATGATGGACTTTCCAGAAGCCCAGCTGGAGCCTGTTGTTGCAATTTTAAAATTTTATACCCAGACGCCCCAAAATGCTGTACATGGTGAATCCTGTTTTGTTATAGTAGCCACTACATTATAATTATACTTGAAATATGCATATTATGTTTGTATCCAGTTAACAGCTGGCACAATGAACTTCATGTGACCCTTAAATACTAAATGAATCCACACGGTAAAGAAAAAAGCCATTTTACCCACATTCATTAGATTTTTGGGGGGGGGGGGTGCTGCGCTCAGCTTGTAGATCAAGTATTACATTTCTGCAATCTCAATACCTCATGAATACATGGTCCAAATCTCTTAAAAATCGTGCAAACATGCCTCTGGGTCATCCTTTGATCCCTGGATTTTTTTTTGACCTTGACCCTATTTTCAAAGTCACATCCTTGTGGAGGATATAACTGGTAGGCTTGCGGAGATTGTTCCACCATACGGCACATATACATCCTGGTGAAATTTCATATTCTTTGCATGTATAATCACACTTTGCTTGATTTTATTATTTGGAGGTGATTATATACTGCATCATTATGACTAAATTTTGGTGACCTTGACATTATTCTGAAGGTCACACACTTGTGGGTAGGTACATTTAAGATTTTTGTTATATAAAATTATATGAAAGGAGACAAAATCCGTTCTAAACCCAGTTATCCACGGTATTTATTTCTATTCTTACCAGTTCTTTATTATGTATAGTGACCTATATATATATATATATATATATATATATATATATATATATATATATATATATATATATATATATAAGTATGAACGCATTTTTTTGCCTTCCAGACGCGACCGGTTTTAGCATTTTAATGCATTGTCAAGCTCCATAACGCATAGATGTTGAAATAATTTTCAGTCCAGTATAATCTTGACGTTTTCGGTTGTTATAGTGAAATCTATTAGCATAGAAGCATATTATGACGTTCATTTATTACATTACTGATTTAGGCCTATTACATGATGTCATTGCCATATGAATTAATAATAAACGTCTCGTAATGAAATTAGGCCTAATTTGTCCGAGATTACTATTAATAATTAGTAAATTACACTATTCTGTCTAGGCTTGTATTTACATTGGAATATGAATAGTTTTTGCTCTCTTTCTATGTCAGAATCATTTGACATCTGATATATGGGACATACAAAGAATTTAGGCACAAGATTAGGACAACTATCGATATGTTCACTGAGCTGGATTTGTCGTGTCTCAGGCACCCGTATTTGCACTCTGTGTACAATCATGCGCCTGTGTAGTTCGTTGCCTGTAGATCCCATGTATACCTCATTGCATCCTCTACAGACAATCGTATAAGTCAAATGTTTAATCAAACAGGCCATTTCTGTTCTAATTTGAAAGTTTGGTAGCTTTCCTGTTGTGTCCAGCGAAATTGTGTCAGTAACTGTCATGTTTATACAATTCTTACAACGAGGAAGACCACATTTTTTGCTCCCACCTTGACTGTTCCTTGATTCAAAGTTTGCTCTCGCAAGAATTTGTTACGAGGCTGTTTTTGGCTTGAAATAAAATTCAGATTTTTAAATATTTCTCCAAGTGAGGGATCCATTTTCACGGATTTGTGGTATTATCACTGGATTGTTAGGATTGTATCTTGTGATCATGACCAGATTTTTGTCGCCCCCCCCCCCCCCATTGTGATTTTTGCGGTCTTTTCTGAATGATTCTTGAGTTACACTTAAAGCTCGCTGAATACCCATTGAAATGATTGAATCTGGGTAGTCCCTGGCTTTTAGAAAATTTCCCAGTTCAGCCAGACGCGTTGCTTTTCTATTTGTATTTTCTACAATTGTACAGATCCTTCTTGCTTCATTATATGGGATATTTGTCTGAGTGTGCCGTGGGTGACATGAATTGAATGGCACATACTGATGATTATCTGTATTCTTGTAGTATATATCCAATGAAATCTTTCCATCATTTTGAATAACTTTCAAGTCTAAAAATTCGAATTCACAATGACTATATTTCATTTCATATTGAATACTTGGTTTAAGCTGATTTAAAAGTTGGTGAAAATCGTGTAAATCTGACAGCGACTTTGTCCACATTATAAAACAGTCATCTAGATAACGTTTCCAGTTCCTTTTAAAAAACATGGCGAAGGATTCGGATGTATTCCTCAGTTTTTCGTATAATAGAACTACTAGATATCCAATACTAAGCGTTGCATAAGTTGGTGCACATTTAGTTCCCATCGCACACCCCTTTTTCTGTGTGTAGTATTTGCCATCAAATCTGAACAAAGTAATTTCTAATATTAGTGAAAGACCTTCCACAATAAATTCTCTTGCGAAACGTTGATTTTTTTGTGTCAGCCAGTATTCAATCGCACGCTTTCCTTACTCATGAGGTGTGTAACTATATAAATTAATCACATCAAAACTGAATAAATACCGATCCTTGACTTGCTTTCATGATATTTTATTGATGAAGTCGATATTGTCACGCACGTAGCTCTCAACGTGTAATAAGTGCGGTTTTAAAATTTAATTCGTTTATGAGTTCACTAAGCCTACACGTATTGCATACAGGTCCTGCGACGATTGGCCGGAATTTTAAATCTGTAGGTCGAATAATATGTACCTATATACCATCTTGTTCATTTACAGCGTTTTTGATAATCTCAGACTTATGAACTTTCGCTAATCCCTTTAAATTACTTGTTCTTGACTGCAAACCATCCAGATAATTTCTTTCGTTGTAAAGATGTTACGATATTTGTCAATAAATTTTCTTAATTTATCACTCACTTTATTTTCTCTGTCTGGTTCGCATCGGTCATAAAATTGTTCATCATTAAGTAATGATTTTATTTTTCAGCATAATAATCGGTGTACATTATGACAACTTCTCCACCCTTGTCTGCTTCCTCAATTATGATAGAATTGCCAGTTTGCAATTCATTCATTGCTTGTTGCTCCTCGTTAGTTAAATTATTTTTGTTGGTGGGTGAAGGTACTTTATTGAGAGAGTGTGCAATTTCTTTCAGTCTGTCAATACATTTTTCTAATGTCTCATTTTGACTTTTAGGAGGGGTGAAAGAACGTTTTCCTTTGACCAGTGATTCATCCCATTCTTTATATGTATTGTGGAAAAATTCTTTCAGACGTAATGTACGACAAAATTTTAAAATATCACACACTTGTTCTTCTTTGTCTTTTCTCGGTGTCGGTGTTAATTTCAATCCCTTTTAAAGCAACTTTACTTGTCCTTGTGTCAATTGTTTGCTTGATAAGTTTATAATTTTGACAATAGATGTATTTGAAGTTAATATCTTCTTGGCACCTGCTGTTGGGGTATTGTTGCGCTCTTTCTGTCCATCTGTTGTATCTTCGCTCTTTTTGGTAGGTGTTTCTTGCTTGTCTTGATTGTCTGTGGTTTGTTTGTGGTCTTTGTCCTCTTTGATTTGTGTAGCCTTTTTGCTCTTGTAGAGGGCACCATCGTGCATTTGGGCGTGGTCCTCTTTCTTAAAAAGGAAACTATTCTTCATTTTCTACATTTAGGCCTAGTTCATATCTCTGACCTTGGTTTTGTCTGTCCAATAGGTCTGTGTCATGTCTAGGTTGGAATACTTGAAATTTATTGTATGTAGGGAAGTCTACGTTTCTTCTGTTTTCAATTCTGTTTTCCAATCAAGAGTAATCTACATTCATTTCAACAACCTGCATGTAATTGATTTTATATGTTCAAATTTACAATTCAATTTGGCCAAAACGTGGAATCTACTGTGATATGCTAATATGTGTTATGTAAATTAGACATATAGTGACAGTAAAAAACGATATACGTACGTCGCGGTATATATTTTCTGGCATATGGGTAACCCTAGCTTGTCTGTGGATTCCAACTTCTCCAAACAGGGAGACTGTCTTATTGATTGGCACTTTCCTTACCGTGAATAAATATTGATTAGCATTGTTTAGCACTGTATGAAAGTTCCTAAAAGTTGATTAGCAGTTGTTTGGATGAGGCATATATTGACCTGTTCAAGTTACCTTATTTTACAATGTTTAGCACTTTCACTATTATAAATCTATATTGATTAGCAATGATTAGCAGTCTTTGCACATTTATTAAAATTGATTAGCACCTCCATTTCCTTAAGTTTCCATTTCAATTAACAAACTGTGATTAAAATCTTACTACCTTTTGCCTTGTGACATGTATACTCATCAAATGAATCACTATGCAGAATATTTTTCACCTTTTATGCAAAATAACATACATCTATTAAATTGCGTACGCTGACTAAAAGCTATGCCGCAGAAAAGTCCATCATGCTGTTTTGAGTTCCTGAGACATACACCAATCAAAAAAGCATTGTTAAGTTTGGTGCCCTCAGATGGTACCAATTGGTCAAAATTGGGCCCTCAGCTCATGGGCTATTTACCCAGACATCATTCTGAATTTATCACTTATTTGAAAGCTCTCGGTCTTGACTTGAATGTAATTGGTTTGTCTAAAAGTTAGTTAATGGAATAAGATGTTGAACTTTATAATTTACCAGGTTATCAACATATCTATGCTTACAGAAAAGACAGTATAAGAAGAGGTGTATCCTTGTTTATTGATAATCAACTATATTATGTTGAAAGAACTGACCTTAACCATTTTGATCACCATATAGAGTCACTGTCTGTTGAGCTATCAAAGGAAGAAATTGGTTTTGCAAAGAATGTTGTGTTGGGTATTGTGTATAGGCCACCAAACACTGGTTTAAACATCTTGAACAATCTTCTCAATGATTCACTTTGAAACATAACACAGGAAAATAAGATATACTATATCACAGGAGATATAAATATTAATTTGTTAAAACCATGAATCTCATTTACCATCTTCAAATTACTTGGAAACATTATATTCTCACTCTTTTATCCCACTCATTAACAGACCTACTGGTGTTACTTCTAAGTCTGTAACTGTTATTGATCACATAGTAATTAGTAATCATGATACATTTTCCTCTACCAGTGGTTTTCTTTTCACAGAAGTTTCTGCCCACTTCCCTGTATTTCATATAAGTAGTAATAATAGTAAATGTGAGAAAAAATTCAAATGATACAGAGGCACACCATTAATGACTCGACTATTAACAAGTTTATGCAGCAAATTTCTTCTGATGCACGCAATGTATACAATGTGTCTGATCCATAAGACGCTTATTCTGAACTTTGCAAAAAACTTAAACACAATTTTCCCCTCTTGTCAATGTACATATAAAATGTAACAAAAGAAACCATCGGATAACAGGGGGATTATAAAATTCCATAAAAAAAACATAAACTCTATCACCAATCCATAAATATTCGTACTCCTCAACATGAATGGCAGTGCTTAACAAGCAAAAATAAACTCGCACAGTTGATAAGGACCGCAATATATATATATATATATCTATATATATATATATATATATATATATATATATATATATATATATATATATATATATATATATATATATATATATATGTATGTATGTATAATGCAAATATGTCAAGAAAACTTTTCTCAAATTTGTTTTTTGATGATACTAGTGCCTTTTTGACTGGCAAAAATTTGGAAAGACTATTCTATTTCTTCCAAAACAGATTATATGGTGTTTCATACCAAATGTCTTTCATCTTGTAACCTTAATCTGTTTACTAATGGTAAAACTAACAAATGTTTATCATGCAAAATTGTGTGGTGTGATCGTTGATCCCACACTGAATTGGAAGCAATATATAGTTTACACCAGTAATAAATTAGCTAAATCTATTGGTGTAATAATAAAGTAAGATAGTTTCTTTCAAAGGAAGCTCTTTTTAATTTGTATTATACATTTCCCTGCCCATATTGTCTTATTGTAACATTGTATAGGGCAGCACATATGCTAGTACTCTTGAAAAGCTGAGTGTGTTACAAAGGAGAAATATTCGCTTGATTCCCTTTTCTCGTGATAGAAATGTAAACTTTATTTTAAACATTTCATAAACTATCACTACATCTAATTAACCTTTTCAACCAGGGATATTTAAGTTTTACTGCATAAAAGTGAATTTGTCCTGAAGCATGTTTAAATTTATTTTTGGACAACAGTATCATCCATGACCATTTTACCAGACAACATCATGATCTTCCTGTCATTCGATGTCGAACTACTGTTAGCAGTTTTGTATTAAATGTCATGGTGTACAAGTCTGGAACAAAATCCCAACTCTTATAAAACTTTTTTCTATTCAAAAAGCAGTTTCATGTGTGTGTTCTTGATAACTTATTTTCACTTTGAATTTGACGTGGGATCTTTTTTTCTGAACACAAAGTATACTCTCTCTCTCTCTGTCTGTCTGTCTGTCTGTCTGTCTGTCTGTCTCTCTCTATATATATATTCATATATTCTAGCTGTAGATAACTGAGTCCCATTTTGTACATGCTGTATCTGGTTTGTATATCTATTACTGCCGTCTGCTTATGAGCAGAGACCGTTCTCATTGACCTGTATAATACAAATTTATATACAGCTTTCCAGTGTAGTTTATGTATATATCAGTATTCGTCTCAAGGGAGGACCCATAAAGATTCTTTGCTTCTTTCCTCCTGCCAATGCTATTTTATTATTGCATCTGAATATTTTAAGTGTGTGTGTGTCAACACACACTTTTCTGTTTTTTCCTAAAGTTCTTTCTTTCTTCCTTACCAGTGAATTTGCCCGACACTTTCCTCTGACACTGTTGTACACAGAAATTCCAAACTTGGCATGATTGTACCTCCATACAACGAGTTTTGCCTTTTAATACAGAGGAATGAAGAAGTTTAAAATTATGCAAATTATGAGTATTTTAAATTTTTAATCTTGAATATCTTCAAACGTAAAATAGATATGCCATTGCAACTTCTTCTAGAGGGTTACTAACCATTGCGCATCTAATGAATTTAAAACAAAAGTTGTAGCAATTTAAATTATGCTAATTAGCAGCATTTGAAATTTTAAATCTTTAATATCTTTAAGACTGTTATAGATAGAGATGTCATTTCAACTTCTACTAGGGGCTAATTGACCACTGCACATGCAATGAATCTAAACCAAAAGTTGTAGCAATTTGAATTATGCTAATTAGTAGTATTCGAAATTTTCAATCTTGAATATCTTCGAAACTATAATGGATACAGATGTCATCGCATTTCTACCAAGGGTGTTGAACATTTCGCACCTAATATGAAAGTAGCAATGTAATTATGCTAAGTAGCACCATTTCAAATTTAAAATCTTGAATAACTTCAAAGCTATAATAGATAGAGATGACATTCCACCTTCTTGTCCTATGTTATGGACTAGTACGCATCTGATGAATTGGTGACAAAGGCTGCACAAATTTAAATTTTGCAAATTAAGGGCATTTAAAATTTCAAATCTTGAATATCTTCAAAAGTATGCACACAGACCGATTTGTTCAGCTCTCTGATAGGTGGTGACACCTGGCAAGAGAAACTAAAAAATGCAATACAATCGAAAGGTTGACTCTGTCATCAAAATTATTATAGTTGGACCTACCATTAACTTCCATTTATATCTTCTATGACTGTGTAGCTGAATGATCAAGTTAAATGAAGTGAAATGAAGCAAATCAGTTTCTGGGTGTGTATACATGCACTGGATCTGAATTAGAGCTGAGACTAGAAATTCCTAGTCTCAGATTGGGGTAAGGCCAGATGGCCAGCAACCGACTGAGCATGTTGGTCAAAGTGGAACCACAGGGTAGGGGTTTGGTGGAAGATGCAGTGTGGCTTTGAGTCATATGTTGTCTTTAACTTAAAGGAATAGTAATAAGTGAAATCCAAGAAGGAGCTTCATTTACATGTGCACAACCACTGGTTAAAAGTCAGGTGAGGCCATCCCTCCATTTGCTACCTCACTAGGTACCTCAGCTGTGACAGAGCTCTATATTTTGGCTGTTGCCAATTAGCATGCGTAAAAGCTACATAGCTTCTGTATGCACACTGGTAGGTTGTGCCTGCATCACACACACCAGAGAGGCTTGCACACAAGCTTGGCTGGGCTGTGTAAGACATACGGCTGGGGTTACACAGAGGTTTATGTGGTAAAATTGAACTTCAGTTGAGGTAAAGTACTTTGAGGCAATTTGAAAAAGTGTTTTCCATCATCCAAGATATAAGTTGGGTGCATTGAAGTAAGACTTGGATGCTGCTTTGTGTCAAGTGTACCTTTCCAACATTGTTCCTGAAAAAGAGTTGATTATGCTAACTGGTTGTATCTGTTATGCACTGTGGACTGAAGTACCCATTGTACACTGTCGTAACATTGTGGTACCGATCATATACTATAGTGCTGAAGTACCCATTGTACACTGTCGTAACATTGCTGTACTGATCATACACTGTGGTACTGAAGCACCCATTGCACACTGCCGTAACATTGTCGTACCGATCATACACTATTGTGGTGAAGAACCCATTGTACACTGTCGTAACACTGTCGTACCGATCATACACTTTGTCATATGGCTGGTAGGAATTAGCCAATCATAAGGCTCAAAAAGTGTTGATAATATCCCATAACCATTGATTATGAAAAAGAATGTATTATGAAACTTAATAATGCATCTTTTTTGGGCTGACCTTCACCCTCAATAATCGCAAAAAGGGCCCGCAAAAAGAGTGAATTAAGTAAAACCTATAACTCACTCTTTCCGAATTAACCCTTTCAATGTCTAACAATAAAATTTGAAATGATTACCTGAATTTCCATGATAAAAACTTTCCATTCAAGTACCAGCACGCATTATACCATCAGCCACAAAACTTCTCCGGGTCAGTAGTCTTAATGCAGTAGCATATCATGAACGCAAAGCAAACTTTGATTGTGAAATTGTAAAAACACTACAAATAAAACCAACATACCCCCCAGTACTGCCGGTGCCGTCATTTCTTTGGAAAAATAATTGCTGAGTTGCAATATTATCAAGTTTAATTAGAGGCACGTCACCTTCCATTTTGTGGCAGCTAGCAGATTCAAAAACTACCTGAACGCCTGAGCGAAATCACGAATGAAGTGACTCAGAAGTGAAATGACACTGTCACACGTGTGTGTAAGAATTTGATTACGTAACTGACAGATAATACGCTTTCAGTCATGAAATCACTGATCCGACCTAAACACAAATGACCATTCCTACCAGCCAATGACTAATGTGTTATAACATGAAAGGAGACGATTATGGCTATTACAACTGTCTCGTGGCTTCGCCACTCGACAGTTATAAGCCAGAATCGTCTCGTTTCATGTTATAACTCTCACATAGTCCTGAAGTACCCACTGTACACTGTCATAACATTGTCGTACTGATCATACACTGCAGTACTGAATTACCCATTGTACACTGTCGTAACATTATCGTACCAATCATAAACTTAGTACTGAAGTGCCCATTGCAAACTGTCGTGCAGATCATACACTGTCGTACCGATAATGCACTGTAATACTAGCTAAAATACCAATTGTACAGTGTCATACCAATAAGCTTTGAAGGCACACACACACACACACGCACACACACACACACACACGCACACACACACACACACACACACACACACACACACACACACACACACACACTGACTTGCACCCTGATGCTGATGCCCCACCCCTGCCAGATTTCGCGTTCCGAACTGAGGCACGTCTACGCAATATTACCATTAATGAAGACAGTGTCAAGAAAGTTCTATCTTCTCTGAGGCTATCCTCTGCATCAGGCCCAGATAATATAGGGAACATCCTACTTAAGAACACAGCAGATTCGATATGTAAACCACTTACAAAAATCTTCCAACTTTCTCTCAGTCTTTCTCACTTTCCCAATGCTTGGAAGAGATCCAACATATGTCCTGTCTTCAAAAAGGCCAACAGACAGATTGAAAATAATTACCGTCCTATTTCTTTGCTCTGTAATGTTTCAAAGGTGTTTGAACGACTGGTCTTTAATGCACTTTATGAATAATTGGCACAAAATAACCTACTCACTTCCAAAAATTCTGGCTTTAAGGCCATTGACTCTACTATCAATCAGCATGTGTACATCCTTCACAATATCTACAACGGCCTAGAACAGTCCAAAGAAGCCAGAATGGTGCTTCTAGATGTATCCAAGGCGTTTGATAAAGTTTGGCATCCCGGTCTCCTTTTTTTAACTTCGACAACTCGGCATCTCTGATAATCTTGTAGCGTGGATTGATAGTTATCTCTCTAACCGATTCCAACGAGTGATTGTTCATGGCCAATCTTCATCATGGCTACCTATTGAAGCTGGTGTGCCCCAGGGTTCCATCTTGGGTCCACCTTATCTTTCTTGTCTGTGTTAATGACCTAGTTGATAATATTACATGTGATGTCAGACTTTTGCTGACGACACCAGTCTACTTGAAGTTGTTAATAACCCCGTCGAACCTTCTAATCACTTGAATATTAATCTCTCTGTTATACATAACTGGGGAAAGTTGTGGCGTGTTATCTTTAACGCTTTAAAGTCTCTTTCTGTCATATTTTCAACCAAACTTGTTAAACCACAGCATCCACCCGTTCGTCTTGGAGACTCTAAAATACCTGCGTCAGACTCACACACTCATCTTGGTATTACTCTCAGTAGCAATTTATCTTGGCATGCTCACATTACTCGTATTACCACCAAAGCGAGCCAGCAAATTGCCCTTCTGCGTAGATTCAAATATAAACTTTCCCGCAAAGCTCTGATTAAACTTTATTTAACTATGGTTCGACCAATTCTTGAATATAGTTGTGTGCTCTTTGACAACTGTAGTCAGGGACTTTCTGATCTTATTGAATCCATACAGTTTGAAGCTGCCAAAATATGCACAGGTGCATTAAGACACACATCACGCGCCAATCTCATACGTGAACTTGGTTGGACAACACTCGCCAGCAGGAGGAAGTATTTTAAGTTACTTCTTCTTTACAAAATGTATCACAACTTAACACCCTCCTATCTCTCTCGATTAATTCCTCCTACTTTTAATGCTCGAAACCTCCGCCACACTAGCTCCATAGGTCCCATCAATTGCAAAACTAACCGCTTAGACAAATCCTTCCTACCAGACGCTATCAAACTGTGGAACAATCTTCCCTCCGATATAAGAGAATCAATTTCCCTCCAAATATTCAAATCAAAGCAGAAAGCAACACTACTAGCAGTGGATCATGTTCCTGTTTACTATACCCAAGGACACAGATTTTCCAACATTTGTCATACCCAGCTTCGTCTTGTATTCTCGAGACTTAACTTTGATCTCTTTAAAGTCAACATCATCCCACAATCTACATGTTCTTGTTCCTACCCCACTGAAGATCTGCAACATTACCTGTTCTTTTGTCCAAAGTATTCAACTTATAGATTTAGACTTCTCAACTCCATCATCCCTATTATTGCTCCCGGCGTTCACCCGAATTTGATTATACACTCAGCGAGTGACAGACTAGCTCATATTCTTCTCTTTGGTAGCGACCAATTGTCCATTCCCTTCAACATACAAATTTGTGATGCTTTCCACAGATACATCATAGATACAAGACGCTTCATATCTTAGTTCTGTTATGCATAAGCAGTAATTTTCAATTGAGTTAGTTGCTGATTTACATAATTCTTACTTCCCAAATGTCCTTCATGAAATTTTCTACCGCTGGTCCGTACTATTGTGAACAGGGACGTATGTGTGAACATTCTACCTGCAGTGAACTATTTTGCTTTGTTTTGCATTTTGATGACTACTGCTGCTGTGATTTTTGTATGCAGGGTACAAATCTGAAGCATGTGTACAGCTTCTCTGTTAATTGGGTAACTTTTTTTCTTGTTTTGTCCTGTATGTTTTGTAATATACATTTTGTGTGTCACTCCATGTTCTGGAGAACCCCTCGATCAGTGACATCTCTATGTACTATAGGGCAATCCAGTTGAAATAAATATGTTTAAATTAAAAAAAAACTATGCAGCAAATCATCTTTTCTAGTTCTCTTCATATTTTTGATTGGCGAATAAACAAACAAACACATTATGCTGTTAAACCTATATACAATGGACCACCAGGAGTACCATGTCTCAGCGGTTTGTCGTTAGGTCCACAATATACTGCAAGGACGTAGATTTGCCTTTTTAGGGTATCGACTCGCCTTCTAATGAGAAGATAGCACGGGGTAATGGTGTTTTATTTTTATAGATTCGACGGGAGATGGAACAAATTATCATCTCTACATTGTCAGAAGCTCGAATCTATTGTGATGTGTGAGAACATTGTTGAAACCTTAAATGGGAAAATGAAAACAGTGGCTTGTTGGGGGGTGGTGCTCATGTATATATATATACGTCTTTGTGGTTCAACAGGGTGAAATGACTTACTCATAAATTACGTTAATTTAATAACAAAGAAAAGGCATATTGCTGGCAGCTGAGCCGTCTACAAAGTGAACAATATGTTACAAGAATTTGTCAGCAGCATCGGTTCCAAGTATCTAACTTTCAGAATACAATTTGAGGGATGTCAATCACATTGGTTTATGTGAGCAGGTCTATTGATTTTCACATCACCTAAAGAATAAGATGTTAGCAGCCTAATCCGTTGCTGGTAGATGAATAGAAATCTAAGGATACAATTCCATGAATCTAACATGTAATTAAACCAATACATTTGTATAAAGTACAAAAATAATCAATTTGAAACTGTGTAAGTGGACAAAAGCGACTGTCACTCGAAAGAACTGGCTGATGCAAGTCACACAATTTTTCGAAATCAATGCTAGAAATTAATATTATTTCAACCTACTTCCATTAAGTCTACCAACTGATAACTTGACATGCTCGATATTGTGTAGATCACGAAGCATTAGTATATCAAAATTATATCTGTGTGCCAACACAGGCAGATTGTTTCTCTAGGAATTCTTTCTTTCTTCCTTTCTTTTCTTCCTTCTTTCTTTGCAGGCAAATTTATCCGACTTCATTTTCATTTGAAAAGTATTATACGTAGAAACTCCAAAATTGGCACAATTATACTTCTATACATGAAGTCTTGCCTTTTTATAATAAGTGGTCATGCTTGTCAAAATTATGCAAATGAATGCTAATTAAAGTTTTAAGTCTTCAATATCTTATATACTAGGGTAGATGTGGTTCCGAGTGTACAGGAGTTCGATCCTAGCAAGGCAAAGGTCATCTCAAATGTCAAGGTCCAGTGAAGGTGAAAGGGCAATTTTAGGTCCAAATGTCATTTTAAAGGTCAAGGATCTCTTCAGGTAGAGATCATTTCAAGGTCAAAGGTCATTTATAGGTCAAAGGCCACTTTAAATGGTGGCTTTCTTCCAGCCATAACTTGGTCAGTTCTTATCCAATTTTGATCATGTTGGGCTCAAATTGTAGCTATTGTAACACTGCACATTTTTGGAACTTACTTATTACCTGTACAGGTCAAAGGTCAACGTCATTTACACCTTTGAAAATTTCATCCAGCCATAAAACGGCCAATTTCCAACCAATTCTAATCACGTTGGACTTAAATTGTAGGTATTGCAACACTGCACATTTTTGTAAGCACATGCAACCTCCAAAGGGCAAAATTCAAGGTCATTTGGCCCTTCGAAAGTTTCATCTCGCCATAACTTCATTTTTTCAATTTTCATCTGATTTGGTTCATGCTGGGCTTAAATTGTGGGTATTGTAACGCTGTACATTTTTGCAATTTACATGATCTGTAAAGGTCAAAGGTCAAAGTCATTTGGACTTTGAAATTTACATCCAGCAATAAGCTTAATGGATTGTGAAGTACCAAAGGACAAAAGTTGTAGCATTTAATATTTACAACTTTTGAAGGCACACACACAGATTTGCTTTGAAGCAAATCTTCTTTTCTAGTTTTTTCTGTTTCTCTCTCTTTCTTTGTTAGCAAATTTGTCCGACACTTTATTTGAAGACTATTATACATAAAAACTCCAATTTACGATTATACCTCCATACAGAAAGGCGACAGTTTTGAATATTATGCAAATCAGGGCCATTTTGAAAATCTAAATCTTTAATATCTTCAAAACTATTCTAAGTAGAGGTACCATTCCAACATCGAAATTAAGGTTTATGTGATAGATTGTGATGTTGAATATCTTCAAAACTATTAGAAATGCCATTCCAAAGTTAATTTGTAAGGTTACAGCGCACCAATTGAACTGCAAACAATAGTTGTACAATTTTAATTTATGCTTATTAGGGATACTTGGAAATTTTAAATGTTGAATGTCTTCAAAACTATTATAGTATAGATGCCAGCCCAGCTTCGATTCATAGGATTGTGCTGCAGGCACATCCAATGAACCACAAAAACAGTTGTAAAATTTAATTTATGCTAATTTGGGGCACTTGAAAAGTTTAAGTGTTGAATGTCTACAAGACTATTATAGGTAAAGATGCCAGTCCAAATTTAAAGCTTAAGTTTGTGCTGAAGGCGCATCCAACAAACCACAAACAAAAGTTGTATCATTTAAATTCATGCAAGTTTCGAAGGCAAACAGGTCGAAAATTTTGGTAGCATGCTCACATTCAATGTTTACTTTATGTGGAAATTGTATATGTTTACCATACCACGATACTGTGGGAACTATATCATTCAATATTTGTCATAATCATGTAGAGCACACGATGCAATGAAGTAGCCCACACTTCCTGTATCTTTCCGCTATTAATTTTTGCAGGACAACTTACTTAGACTTTGAAATTGGGTAATACATAGACATTTGAAGCAAAAAAAGGCAAGACAAGCAACCATACAATCAAAGAAGACAAGACAATCCACACCCTGTACTTGATTACGGTTGAATAAGTTTTTTTTGTTTTTTTTTGTTTTTTTTTGTTTTTTGTTTTGATTTGTTTGTTTGTTTGTTTTTGTTTTGTTTTGTTTATTTTTATGGGAGGAGGGGGGTCTTTATGTTTCGTTTTTGTCGCTTTGTTTTTAATTTTTTTTTCTCACAAAGTGGTGAGTCATGCCAACGGGTATCCGGGTATTTAAAATACCAGATAGTTAGCTATCCACATATGGAAATAATCATTATCTGAAAAGGTTCTAATATCAGCATATATGGGGAGATTTTTAGGAGCCATACAATTTTTAAAAAGAGTGGAACAGGAACATCTGCTTGCATGCGCCCCCGCTTGCAGAGGACCGGCGTGCTTGTTATCAACAATTACAAGCTGCACTTTTTGGGAACTAAAATTATTCAGTGCACAAGTAACAATCCTGATTTTGCCTCTTATAATTAAACTATAGCGCTCACCTTACATATTTTGTTCGTCATGAAGCAAAATTGATGCAATATGAAAGGTGTAAAAAGATGCAAGTTAAAAACAAAAATCTTTCTGCATACACTTGTTATTGTTTGTCCAGGCATCTTTATTTGGCTACCACCCTCAACTTCAATGTTCCTCCACGACAGAAAATGCTCACTATAAAATACATGTAAAGAAGTACAAAACGATATTTCGTATTATGAAGGTGCATACTTCGGAGATACAATGCAATAACAAAATATCACACATTATTGCAGTTTGTACTTACCTTTCCAGTATAGGTCACTAACCACATTGAATGTTTCCAAGTGTCTGAACCGTCAATAGATGTACTTTGAATGAATGAAATATCTTTCAACTAGCCTTTTCAACTGAATTGAAATATTTGTGAAAAATATTAATGACGTAACAAGCTTCAAATTGTGCAAAGTCTTGTTGTTGTTGCACCAATAAATATAAACTATGCGTCTGCACATTTTTCAAAACGGAAAACATCGTACTAGACTTGCCAAATATAAACTTTTTTCAGAATCATTTTTTGTTGCTTTCATTTCATTGTTTTTTTCACAAAGACATGACGAAGAAATTGTACTTCGTTTTGTCTGTGTAGGGACAGTCCAGACATGTACAACTCCTCCCTGTAGGTAAAAAGTACGATAGATCTCGTGATTAAAATGGCAATGAATAATTAAAAAAGGTGGAAGACTAAGCATACAATTTTCTCACGCGTAAATGATAAAAGAAAGAGTATACAAGGAATTTTTGTATCCGGCTACCGTCAGGCAGTTCAAATCTTTTTCAGGGAAATGAAAAAACACTGTGTGACTAGAAAAGAAGATTTGCTTCAAAGCAAATCTGTCTGTATGCCTTCAAAAGTTGTAAATATTAAATGCTACAACTTTTGTCCTTTGGTACTTCACATTCCATTAAGCTTATGGCTGCATGGATTTTTCAAAGTCCAATGAACCTTGACCTTTGACCTTTAACCTTTACAGGTCACATGTTAATTGCAAAAATGTACAGTGTTACAATACCCACAATTTAAGTCCAACGTGTTTAGAATTGGATGGAAATTGGCCGAGTTATAGCTTGGTGCAACTTTCGAAGGTCCACATGACACTGACCTTTGATTTTTAAGGGTCATATGTAATTTTCAAAATGTGAAGTGTTGCAATAGCTGCGATTTGAGACCAACATGAGCAAAATAGGATAAAAATTGACCAAGTTATGGCTAGAAGAAAGCCATCATCAAAAGTGGCCTTTGACCTTGACATGACTGTACCTGAAGTGAACCTTGACCTTTCAAATGACATTTTGACTTAAATTGACCTTTGACCTTGATATGACCTTTGACCTTGACATTTGAGATGACCTTTGCCTTGCCATGATCGAACTCCTACACACTTGGAACTATGTCTTCTATAGCATATAAGATATTGAAGGTTTAAAACTTTAATTAGCCCTCATTTGCATAATGTTCGAAAACATGACCTCTCATAATAAAAAGGCGAGACTTCGTCTATAGAAGTATAATTGTGCCAATTTTGGAGTTTCTACGTGTTATACTTTTCAAATGAAATGTCGGACAAATTTGCCTGTAAAGAAAGAAAGAAAGAAAGAAAGAAAGAAAGAAAGAAGAAGAAGAAGAAGAAGAAGAAGAAGAAGAAGAAGAAGAAGAAGAAGAAGAAGAAGAAGAAGAAGAAGAAGAAGAAGAAAGAAAGAAAGAAAGAAAGTAAGAAAGAAAGAAAGAAATCCTAGAAAAACAGTATGTCTGTGTTGGCACACAGACATAAATATAGACAACATAAATAATGCCGGCCAGATTGTTTACAAATAACGACGAAATCGACTCTGTCATAAACGACATGTTATGAAACTGTATACTGGTCATTTTTGCATGGGAAGTGCTGTCAATTCTGAAATATCGGCGGCGATATCCTTCGAGATACCGACAGCATATAACATAACTGGTAGGTTTCCTCTGGGTTCTCCGATTTCCTCCTACATTGAGTTCGGGATATGATCTACCTGCTTTTCCCGCCGGAAGAACGTACAGCCTTTGACTGAACATCCACCATAAAGATGTTCAATTATTAATATATCAACCTATCACTGCACGCCTTTAGTACACGTATAATTAGTGTCATGTTTTTATGGCTATGATCATGTGTATATTAGACAATTCACCATAAACCTAAACCTTTGCTTTACAGGCAGCGTTAAACAGGACACGTCAGTACTTATTTACAAGGAATTCAGCGCACACATCTCCATTTAACATCATCAATGCCGCTGCACCACGAAAAGACCAGCGTATTAAAGAGGAAAAGGGGCGCCTGTAAATGAGAGGTGCGAGTCGTTTCCCGATGCAAGTTGAAATATCGTTCACCATATTTCATTTCTTTGTTCTTCAATAGCTCATCGACACATTTACTTTGCCATGCAACCTTCCAATTTACCAGTATAAGTTGCTATTTATTTGTGTTATATATATATATATATATATATATATATATATATATATATATATACTAGTATATATATGTGTGTGTGTGTGTGTGTGTGTGTGTGTGTGTGTGTTTGTGTTTGTTTCTTATGTAATGACATACTATTGCCGGGCAACCTTCTAATCAACAAGTTTCTATCTATCTATCTATCTATCTATCTATCTATCTATCTATCTATCTATCTATCTATCTATCTATCTATCTATCTATCTATTATCTATCTATCTATCTATCTATCTATCTATTCAGTTCTCACAGTTCCAGGATTTAATACTATATTATATTTTGTACTTCATTGGTCATAACTTTGAAATTTTGGGAATGTGCCTGATTACGTGCGACACAACAAGGGGTTTTTCCTTATTACTGCTTACGGTACTTTAGTATATATAAAGTCTACGTTCTGCTCTTCAAATCCGACAGTAAACATTGCTATAGAGATTTACTTTGAAGTCAAACGCCTTTACTTTGACCTTTTTGAAATGTATCTGTGCATGCACACAGCCGAACAAAGATAAGAAGCCATTGGCCAACCAGTATGGTGTAATGATTGACTTCGTATGTTACAAGGCGTTGGGACATCGTTAATAATCAGTGTATTTTGTGCATATCAATAATTCCAAAATACGTCATACTTCATTTCATGCATGTGGCACAGAGTTGTAGGTCAGCTGGACTTGCTCATTTGATGAACCTGCGATACATTATATTCCTTTTTTTATCGTCTTTGAAACCGAAAAGGCTGTTATGTGTTTGGCCACATTCGATTTCATTTAATCTTGTTTCATTTTTGTTTTCTCTATTCTCCTTCTATCTTCTCTTCTCTTGAATTCCCTTGTTTTGTCCTGAGTTCTCCTCTCTTCCCTTCCCGTCGTTTCTTCTCTTTCTTGAGTTCTCTTCCTTTCTCTTGAAATCCCTTGTTCTGAGTTATCCTCTCTTCCCTTCCCGTCGTTTCTCTTCTCTTTTTACATCTACTTTTCTCTTGAAATCCCTTGTTCTGAGTTCTCTTCTCTTCCCTTCCCTTCCCTTCCCTTCCCGTCTCTTCTGTCTAATATTATTTTCAGTCGACCTGCTTGATTGAAAATAGTGGCAGAGACATCTTTATGAGTAGAAGGGCTATCTTGTGTTTCTTGCATCCTTTGAAAAATAAACATTTTTATCTGCAATATCATCTCGAATCGGTATTATGGATCAATAAATAAGGCCAGTTTCTGTCAGTTTTGTTTCATGCAGATAGTCATTTCCCTCCAAAGTGAATGGTAATACAACAATATGTTACCAATAAAGTCATTTTCTCGTCTTATGAGAATACACCCATAATAGTGGATTATGACGTGATCCCTGTTAACTTCACTGGCCATCTGGGCTGTTTCCAGGTACTGGTCAACATTATATTAGGGCAAGTACTACCAGAATTCCTTGGCCCTACCTGTATTTATCTTGACAGATAGCAATTAAGACTCACCTCGTGCCGTCTGATAGCGTGGTACATCTCAGAATGTATGAAATTTATGGCAGAGTGTTGTTTAGCAGTTAAACACGTGGGTAGGGATTGAGAGCAAAGCATGATGCAATAGCTGTTTTATACTATAGGTTATGCTGCTACGCCGCCCTACAAATAATGTGCAACCATACGCACTTAGATATGTCGGTTTATTGATTTTTGGAGAAAGCTGTGAACACACCCAATGAGCACCAAAGGCTATTCCAGGTGAATGTTGTACTACACATTAAATTTAGCATCAGATCATGACAGAATGATATCCCCAGAATTAGAGGAATCAAATCTTATTCTGAGAGCTTAGAGCGGGTCAAAACTGTCCAGGGATAACTGGGGGGGGGGGGGCGGGTAGAAGTGTAGGTTCTCTCCCCTTTTCTCCTTTCTTTTTCACATTCTCTAGAGTTTGCGTACATCTTGTCTTTTTTCAAGGCGTATATTGGGTTTCTGACACATGTATCTGATATAACTTCAGTATAATAATTGCAGTGACATGCGAAATATAATAGATGTCTTGATTAGCTCTTGTCCTGAAGTGAAGCCATGAAGTATAGCGTCGTTGTCACATTGCTTTAAATGGAGCTGTAAAGATAGTGTAACTGTTTTTCAGGGCCAAAGTTAACATATTAAGTTTCTGGAAGGCAAGGAAAAGAGTAAATCGAAACGTTCATAACTCAAAAGTACTGCATGTGTAACAAAAATAAGGAGTAAAGAATGTAAGGCATACCCAAAACTTACATTAGTTGTCAAACTTTCATAACATACCACTTTCCGTTGACAACTACTGGCCAATCAAATGAGCCGGATACAAGCATGGTACCACCAGTTAGCAGAATGACTTGTCCGGGCCAATCAAATGAGCCGGATTTTTACAACCATCTCCCACCTCCCAGCGGGTGTTTTCACTTACTTCCAAGGGTAGCAAACAGGGATCAGTATGACCAGTTTACTATACTCAATTGATTCGATGATTCATTTTTGATTGGCCTAATCATGCAAGTTAGGCGTCGACTTGTTTTGTAAAACTTGTTTAATTATATTTATGTTATGTGGGCTACATCTATAAGTAGGCCTATCAACAAAGGAAAATCATATTCGCTTAATTATGTAATACATCAGCTCGGGATGTTTCTATTGGAAATACAAGCATGGTACCACCCGTCAGCAGAATAACTTGTCCGGGGATTAATAGCACCGAAACAAGTCTCGCGCTGGTTCCCTGCTGATGACCCGACCCGATTTTATATAAAGACTAGTAAAGCCAAAAACTTTCGTCCAAATTTCAAAATTTTATGAATATGGTTGTCCCTAACACAAAATAATTTAACCTATACAGTTTTTCAGTGAGTGGTACGGAATAGGATTTTGCTCTTGGAATATCGGACTTGATAGTGTTCACATGGTACTTGGGCTAACAGATTTGGATTTGTTAAGTTTCTCTTTGTATTAGATATAATCTACACCGCATATGCCCAATTGCCGAAAGAGTATGGCCGCAGTCATTTTCAGAAGTGCACGGTGATTTTTCAAGGGTGTTTCCACCAAAAAACCCAGACATAGACTCCAACGAAAACTGGAGTCTGTTTAAACAGGTTCACGGCCTTTCATGTTGTGCAAATGTTGCAGACACCTGGTGCAGTCAACCGTAATTGCAAGATGGATCATTTAAACCATGCCTCTTTTGTCACTGCCAGGGATTTCTGCTGCAGTATTTCCAGTTTAATCCCTGTGCATGTCTCTTGTATGAGAACTACTTTTTGTGACCAGAATGCTGCACTTCGAATTTTACCATGGAGAACTAGTGTTATCTCTGCTCTGTTTCAGAAAGGAATAAGCATATCAGATTCGAACCCGCACGGATTTTCAAAGGTTGAAGAGACTGCTCTAACCTCTCCACCAGTTAGTGACTTGGTCGTTCAGACGCGTTTTGTATCTCTTTAGGTGCTCAGTGGATCGTGCCAAGGAAGACCTGGCACGTGGGTGCACAGGCAGGTCAAAAATTAGTTCTATGCGGTTTCTTGGATCAAGGTGGTGAAAAGGGTTTTCAACTATAAAATTGTGCCAGTGACAAAAGAGGCATGGTTTAAATTGGAGATACCACTTGTTGTTGGGATGTATTCTGAAACCCTCTATTATAAATCCCTCCCGCTACTCGGTCGAGATAAATAATGCATGGCATGGTCCTTATGTTTTTGGAAGTGAAGGACAGGACATGGTTGATTGCTTTTGAATAATGAGGAGAACTAACACGATAGACCAGTTCATTCTATTTTCTGGCAGATGTATCTTAATTATCTCTTATGTTATTAAATCTAGGCAGGAGTTGTGGACTTCGGTGTAATGAATGGAGACACTGCTTAAGTGGATCACATTTTGTGTTCAAGGTATGTCATCACAGATTACAATCAAATCAAAGAAAACTGTAGGTAGCTGTATATTGACCCGGTGTTTCAGTTGGGTAGGTCTGTGAATGATCCTTAAGACTCAAATTAAAAACACATAGACTTCGGGCTGTACTGACGTTAAAATTAATTACGACAATGTAAGTTATGCTGTGCGAAAACTGAAAAACGGTAAAGCCTGCGGAGTAGACCAAATTCCAAACGAAATTCCTTAAATCAGGTGGCTCTTCATTAGTTTTTACATTAGTGGATCTGTTCAATCTTTGTAAAACCTGTGAAATGTACCCGGCTCAATAATTTGAAGGCTTTATAAAGCCTATTCACAAGGAAGGACCAAAAGATACACTGTCCAATTACAGAGGCATTACGGCTACCTCTAATGTGCATAAAGTGTTCACATCAGTAATGGAGGGGCAGTTTATGAAATATTTAGAGCGGGAAGGGATATTAGGGGAGCTCCTTAGAGCTTATAGAAAACATAGAAGTTTGGAAGATCAAGTATTTGCGCTCAAGGGGCTATGTAACATTAGGAAAGCTAACAAACAAAAGACATGGCTATCCTTCCTTGATATCTCGAAGGCATTTGATACCGTTAATAGGGAACGCCTCTTCCTAATGTTGTGGAAAAAGGGAATTCAAGGAAAAGCATGGCGTTTGACAAAACTACTTTATGACAAAGTGTAAAGTAAGGTAATATTTGGCCCCCTAGAAAGTTCATGGTTTGATGTATTTAATTGGGTAAAGCAAGGATGCATTCTGTCTCCTACGCTGTTTTCTCTAGTAATGTTAGATATGGTTGATATGTTTGAAGGAAAAAATCTTGGGGTACCCTATGGAGACGGACATATCCCGTGCCTTTTATATGCCCACGATATTGTAATAACTGCAGACAGTGAAGACCAATTAATTTGTATGCTAAATATTGCACATGTTTTTGTGGAAAAACGGGGAATGACGTTTAATGCCTACAAAACTAAAGTCATGGTAGTGGTTAAGCGTGTAGATTTTTTTCAAAAAATGGAAAATTTTAGATGTATATATATCTGAATGCAAATCGTATAAATATTTGGCCATTTTGATCTCGAATTCTCTAACAGACACGGCACATGTGAAAGATATAGTAGCAACAAAAGGTTCTCGTTTACGAGGATACTTATGCAGTATACCGTCTTCTCGTGATAATGTTCACCGTATTGGCTTCGGAAATAGCAAATGGAAAAGTACTATTCTTCCGTCACTTACTCATGGCGGTGCAGTGTGGTTATGCAATACTAAAGAGTCTGAGGCTTCTCTGAAGTCCATAGAATACACCATAGCCAAAGCAATACTTCAGGTCAACTCTTCACCTGCAGCAGTGGCTACCCTTGGTGAACTAGGATGGCTCCCCCTAAGACTGATTCTGGATTGCATTAGGATAAAATACTTTCACAGAATGAAATTTGAGATGCCAGACACAAGGCTATGTAAGCAAAATTTTGACACTCTTTTGCAAAGAGATGATGACAAACCTGCAAAGATTTGGTCATATGTTGACGAAATTAAGAAGGTCTTTAATAACGTAGCCATGGACCGTGCCCTGGAATCAAGGAATCCAGAATGGCTGGGATGCTTTTTAAAATTATCGTTAAAAGCATATTAATTTGACTATTTCCAGGAGAAAGACTTGAAAAAGTCTTTAAGATGCTATCAAATGTTTAAACGGTCCTCTTTCGGTGAAAGTTATCTGTTTAATGTAAATAACTTTGCCGGTGCACAATTAAAATTTTCGGCCCGCTCTGGGTGTCTGGGTGTCGGGGAAGATCTGGAAAGATAGGGTTTATCAGACGGGAGATGTCCTTTATGTAAAGAAAGTCGAGAAGATTTATCATATTTTCTATTTGTCTGCCCAGCACTAAATGATATCAGGTTACAGGCATATAGAAATTTGGAAGTCAACTCTCTGAATTGTAAACAGGCATGGCAGCGTTTTTCCTCCTGTTCGCTGAAAAATAAGGTATGTTGGTTCCTTGGCGAGCACGCATATGATCTTGGACAGCACGTTGGTGAATAGTTTGACCAAATATGTAAAACATATTTGGTTGAGGCTTGGCATTACAGGAGACTGTCACTTAATGACTTCTCGGAATGACAGATTGTATGATCGTTCTACATGTACCTCTTGTAAATAGACCTCCTCCAATGTATATACTGTATATAATTTTATAGGGGAGTTCGGTAACGCCACAAAATAACACCTGATGGTACTGTCTTGACTTTTTTTTCAGATGGAGTCAAACACGTCCCTGAACCAACCAAGCCGGGGTACGCTGCGGCGTACTAGTTACGTCTGTGCGGCTTTGCCCCTCCCCCCCCCCCCGTCACTCTGTGGAGGGTCCCCGGGTACAATCCCACATCTCCAGGAGCATGTAATAAGGGTGAATTGAAAATCTTGTAACTGACTTGTACATTCATACTCTGGTAATACCTGATTTTTTTCTTAATAATGACGCTGGAAGCTATATGTTCTGCATTGTATATGAAACATGTATAATGTACATGTCCTTACGCTTTCTAGAGTTTTGTCCCAATGAGTGGTTTATCTCTAGTTTTGGTGAGGACATAAATTATTACTTATAGTTACTATACCTATTTTAACATATGAAGATTATTTGATTGATAATAAGGATGCCTGATTATTTGTATACATTTTGGACGCAGCATGGAATTTCCCCCGTTCCGTTTGCGCCCCCGCTGTAAAGGGGAAGTTTCCTAATAAATTATTATTATTATTATTATTATTATTATTATTATTATTATTATTATTATTATTATTATTATTATTATTATTGTTATTATTATTATTATTATTATTATTGTTATTATTATTATTATTATTATTATTATTATCATTATCATTATTATTATTATTATTATTATTATCATTATCATTATCATTATCATTATTGTTGTTGTTATTATTATTATTATTATTATTATTATTATTATTATCATTATTATTATTATTATGCAGGCTTTCAGAATATATCCCGCTAACGCTCAGAAGAGGACACTTTCATATGAATACACAGATCCGTTTCGCAAATGAACTTTCATTACCAAGGCATGATGTGAGATGTCACAGTGCCAACCCACTACAAATAGTGGAGTGGATTTTTTTCTCTTTCTCTCTCTCTCTATTTCTCTCTCTCTCTCTCTCTCTCTCTCACACACACATACACACACACACACACACACACACACACACACACACACACACACACACACACACACATTGATGTGGCAAACAAACCCAGAAGTCAGAATCCAGATATATATTTTTTAACTGGGGTAATAGCCACTAAATCATTAGGCTAATGCTCATGTTATTAGGTAGAATGCTGTATGTTCTATGGAATAAACTACATCAGAATATTTTATTTGGCATATGCCAATATACTCAGTAAAAATAACATCGGTCAAACATTTTTCGATACATTTGAATGTTGAAATGGTTTCAATGTATATCTAATACACATTTGAGCCACAATTTGTCACAGACCGCGCCAAGACAGGACGTCACGTTAGAGAAGTGTAAAACAAAGGAATTTGTCGGAGGGATCACAAGACAGTGCAGTGGACAGGGTAGCGCTATGGTAAGCCAAACTTTCAAATATTCATAAATTTTCTGCAGAGAGATTTTGATATTCTACAGGGAGTTTTTAATTCTCTTTTAATGAATAAAAAACTCAGCGGGGAATTAAAAACTATAGTTTCGTGCATGTTATCAGATATGACATGGGTATCTAAAACGATAACACTCTGGAAGAAAGAAAATTTACCTGTAAACCCCTAAAGCTGTTCCCATTATTTTTCACATTAATGAATTTTTTTTTCTTTTTCGCAACACTGTATCACCATAACACTGTTTGAAAAATCAAGGTTGACTTGATTTGAAACATAGATTCGACGCATATGTTGTGCGCCATTATCAAAGAAAGAAAATAATCTGATAAATCAATCTAAGCTAGTACGTTTCTTCAAAACATTGTACTTTGTCAGTCAAGCGAAGCTTTTGGAGAACTTTCCTTTTGGTTATTTGACATAAGGCTTGTAACTTGCAAGCGGCTCGTGTGTATATGATATACACTCATACAGGATCTTCAAATAGATGTAGTTCATGTTTACATAAAATAAATAAATGCAATAAAATATACTAAGAGCCATTAGCAAATGAATAGGATGTTGCCTTGTAAAATTAACATAAAATATAGCGCAGCTCCGCAAAACATTTGAACGTTTTTAATTACAACTTGGATATTTGATACCTGAATTAAAATAATAGCTTAATGGGTTAAATTGTTCCCCTACTACACATGTCGGAGGCACAAAACCTACAAACCAAACACGTAATGATCAAGTTATAAGAATGTTTCATGACAATCTTTTGTTCCTGATGTTCGGTGAAATAACATGCTAACAGCTTGCCTTCAGACCTATCACGTATATTTAAGGCACCACAATTACAAATTAGACACCTAAAGGTTAAAAATTAAAGAAAAGAATACGTAAGATATAATGAACATAACTCGTGAAGTGGATATCACAGACCAGGAATAGAGAACTATTGCACAAGTTTTAATAATTTAAGTCCAGATACCACATCAGAATATGATCAATACGTAGAAAAATCATTGGAAATATCTGCCAGTTTAGTTTTCAATTAATTTTTTCAGGAGAGTTTAATGTGATTCTTTCACATTTCCCATTAAAAATCTAAATCAAAGCCAATTACCAAATCCAATGAATTTCTCTTTTGTAATCGCCACATAAAACATTTAACAAGCAAATCCTACGATTTCAATTTCTCCGTTTCCTTATATTTCTGGTTTTTCATGCAGGTAAAGTCCTGTTTTACGAATTTCTATGCATGAAAAGATACATATCAGATTCCAGTATAAACCCGATGACCTATTTTACAATTGAAGTGGCACAATTCAGAACTACGGACCTATACAGCTTCAGAGTAGAGGCTATTTATGGTGGTAAACCGCGAAGATCTGACATACATTTATTTGTTCTGAAATAAGTCTTACATAGGCAAATATTGTATGACTTGGGTATGTCCATGCCTGCATCTCCAATTGCATTGACAAAACTAAAAAAGAAGAGTTGTTTGACAGCATATCTGTCTTCAAGTGCTACAACTTTTGTTTACTCATAATTGGATGTGCCTTTAGTGTATATAAACTGAGAGGAAGTGGCATCTTGTTCTATACTAGTTTTTGAAGATGCTCAAACATTCAAGTTTTGTGAATTATACCGGATTAACATAAACTAAAATGCCAGGACTTTGTTCATTATTCATTCGATGCGTCCCCAGCACAAGTTTATGAATTAAACAAACGTGGAGTTGCAACTCAATCTAAATATAATGTTTTATTAATTTTTTTTCAAGTGTCCCTTATTAGCATAAATTTACACGACGCAAAGCCATGATTTAAGTTAGAATGGCACCTCTATCTATACTTGTTTTGAAGATATCTAATCTGAAATTTTCATGTGTTCCTTATTAAGATACAACTTTTGTTTGTAGTTCATTGACTGTGCCCACAACAAAAACCTCATGACACCTTGATATCTTCAAACTTAAAAAAAGTCCCTGATCAGCTTAAGTTTAAATTTTACAACTATAGTTTGTGGTTCATTGGATGTGGCTACAGCACTGAGCGATGAATTCAATATGGAATGAGAAATCAAACTATAATAGTTTTGAAGATATTCAACTTGAGAATTTCGATGTGTCCTTATTAGCATACATTTAAATTCTGCAACTTGAATTTGTGTTTAATTGAATGCGTTTACAGCACAAACCTAAGAATTGAGGTGGGAACGGCATTGGTGGGAATAGTTTTGAAGATGTTCAACTTTTATTTTTTTTGAAATATGCATCATTAGCATAAATTTAAATCTATAATAGTAAACTGTGGTAAAGTGTCCAATAGATGCCCTGTCCCAACAAACATGCCAATAGAACGAACATTTGGGCCTCTGTGTTGAATACTTTGGAAGCCAGAAGCGATGGAAATTTCCAAATGACACTAATTTACATAATTTTTGTAGCTGTTGACAATTTTGTACGACATGCAAAACTTTACCGGTGGTGCTCTATACATGCCAAATTGAAGTTTCTGGAGGTGTGTGAATTTAAGTCGACACAAAAAATAAGTTTAAAGATAGGCAACAAATAAAGAATGTTGGGGTCAACAGCGTGTCTTTGTTCACACACAAGAGAGCCCTTACTTTATTGTAGAAATAGGGTTGAAAATGTAGCTGTGTCGTTGTAATACATATAGAACATTCACTACGGGAAATTGTCCAATAATATATTAAGCAGTAGCATAAGGCATACTAAGTTTTTGGTGTTTGTCCCATCCACTAAGTCTACCATAACTAGAAAGAATTGCAAAGAAGACAGATAACCGCCTTGTTTCATCCTATTCACCACTTGAAACTACGAACTTTCAAAACGATCAAAAGCCCCCTCATTTCCAACTTCATAATGTACATGACCATGCAACTCGCCAATCTTTACATTCAAGGCATTTGTTCCAAAGTGTGAGCAATAAGGTGTCCCTATTGACTTGATCAAATGCTTTAGATATGACTGAGGAGGTAAGCTATGTTTTTAACTTGCGTTGCGTAGACCTTTAATGGCGAATTAAGGATTTTGGAGTCGTCGTTTCTTTCTGCAAGTGCTACACACTCTGGTAAGATTATTTTTTGAGTGAATGTCCCACTTGACTGTCAACTACTACAGTGAAGATGTGATATATGTTTCACGCTACCGTTATACCCAGGTTGTTACCTATAGACCTTGTATTTTGAATGACTGATCTGGAAACACTGCTATTGATGATTCTGATGATGATGATGATGATGATGATGATGATGATGATGATGATGATGATGATGATGATGATGATGATGATAAAACATCACCGAAATCTTCATTAAACTGTACTTCCGTACATCAGGAATTCATTGGGTATATCAACCACCCCACGTGCCCTCCCCCCTTTTGAAAAATGTGGAATTTCACTTGTCGTTGTCGATCACAATATTTGCGAGTCCTTTGTTTCTCGACCGTTATTCATTAGACCCTCATCATTTCTGTTAATACATGATTCATCGTACATATGGAACCGGGTCGTCTTTACCATTTTTTTTCTCAGATATTCTCCCAACATCTTGTCAGTATTTCTATTTTAAACATATTTGTTTCACATGGATTGCCTGAATAGTTACAAAGAGCTAATCTGGAGGCTCTCCACAACAAGATGAAGCACAAAGAATTTACAATACACGCAAACTTCCAAACTATTGCAGATAGACACAAAATTTCAATGTGCATGTATACGTTTGTGATACCTGCCAATACAATGGACTGTAAATGAAAGTATGCTAATTAAGGGCATTGAAAAATTTAAAAGTTGAATATCTCCAAAACTATTATAGATAGAGTAGCCATTCCAACTTCAAATTATAGGTTTGTGGCAAAGCCGCATCCAATAAACTATGAATTAAAGTTACACGATTTTAATTTATGCAAATTAGGTGAATATTCCAAATTAAAATCTTGAAAAGCTTAAAAATATAGATAGAGGTATCATTTGAACTTCAATTTAAAGGTTTGTAACATAGCCGAATCCAATGAACCATAAACCCAAGTTGTAAAATTTTAATTTATACAAATAAGGTGAATACATAAAATTTAAATCTTTTGAATAACTTCAAAACTATTATAAAAAGAGGTGTGCTATCCTAACTTCAATTTAAAGGCTTGTAACATACACGCATCCAATGAAACAAATATGTACAATTTTAATTTATGCCAGTTAGGTGAATACACAAAATTTAAGGCTTTAAATTTATGCAAATTATACAATACACAAAATTAAAATCTTGAATAGCTTCATAACTGCTGTAGATAGTGGTGTCATTCAAACTTCAGTTTACAAGTTTGTGACATAGCCACATCCAATAAACCATACCAAAGTTGTAGCATTTTAATTTATACAAATTAGGCAAATACACAAAATTTAGATCAAAACATCAGTGCTTGAACTTGGAATGTGGATTGTATTGCCTTCGCATTGCCGGTAAAAAAAGTGGAAGCTGCAAGTCAAATGTTCACACATATCTACACAAATATATGCTGCACTTTTATATCTTTTTGTTAATTCCTGAAACGTTGCTTTCCATATTGCATTTTTTTTCATTGACGTCTTTCAATCCAATTAAATCTGAGCGCAGTGATCTCTAATTTAAACATAATTTCATTTCGCCATTTGGAATGTTTTTGTACATAATGGTATACAGACAAAGTTATTGATGAAAGTCTGTACTTCAACTTAAGTTGCGTTAATATGAATGAGAGACCAGACATAGAGTAATTTCGAGATAGTTAATATTGATGCTACATTTTTACTAATGAATGATAAATTCCCAACTCTCCGGACTTTTGAAACTTCTTTGAATCAGGTTACTTTAGAATGTAGATTTAACATTTGTTTCTCATCCTCATGGAAAGTAATATCTAACACTTTAAAATGCGAGAAGTTCTATTGCCAGAATAAACAAGAAATGGGAAGCAGAAGTAAAGTATTCAGAGATGTAACTGTCTGTCTGTCTGTTTGTCTATCTGTCCATCCATCCATCCATCCATCCATTTATCTATCTATCTATCTATCTATCTATCTATCTATCTATCTATCTATCTATCTATCTGTCTGTCTGTCTGTCTGTCTGTCTATCTATCTATCTATCTATCTATCTATCTATCTATCTATCTATCTATCTGTCTATCCCTCTGTCTGTTTGTCTGTCTGTATGTTACTTAACTGGTTGGTACCAATCTGTCTAACCACGTAGATCGGACTCAAGAAAAGAAAATTTGAAATATGAAACGAAATAATTCTGCTTTTCATAAAGTAATTTAAAGCAATATGGTTACGGGTTAAAATTTTTATGTGATATATTGTTTAAGCTGTTAAGATGATTGGATCACTCACTTATTAACTTTGAGACATAGAAATATTAATAAAACAAGAAAAGAAGATTTGCTTCAAAGGAAATCTGTCTGTGTGCCTCCTAGACTTTCACAAATTTTAGTGGTACATCTTTTTATACGTGGTTTATCAGATGCGCCTTCAGCACAAACTTATGAATAAAATCGAGAATGGCACGTCTGCCTACAATAGCTTTGAAGATATTCAACACTAAAGCTTTACAAGTGGCCCCTATTTGCATTAACAAAAAAATCTACCACTCACCTTTATGGTTCATTGTACAGAAAAACAACTAAAGATTGAAGTTGGAATGGTATTTCTATCTATAATAGTTTTGAAGATATTCAACATTTAAACTTTCCAAGTGCCCTAATTAGCATGAATAAAAAATCTGCAACTTTTGTTTGTAATCCATTGGATGCGCCTACATCACAAACCTATGAATAGAAGTTGTAATGGCCTCTCTACCTATGATACTTTTGAAGATATTCAAGATTTAAAATTTCAAATGCCCCTAATTTGCAGAATTCTAAATGGAATTAACCTTTGTAAAAAGGCAAGACATCATGTATGAATCTATCATCATACCAAGTTTGGAGTTTCTAAATGTAAAAGTGTCCCAGAAAATTGTTGGAAACAATTATTGGTAAAGAAGAAGAGAAAGAGGAAAGAAAGAAGAAAGAAAGAAAAAATAGAATATCTGTGTTGGTCAACAGACCCATAGACCTGTGCCCAGGTAACGAATTAAACTGACGTCAAAGGAAGTCATGTGTAAAAGGGCAACGGAAATCCACTTTAAACACGTTTCAATAAATGTTCAAGTTACCCGAGGCCTAACAAAAATATCTGTGTTGTTCCGTAACCCGACCGCACCCTACAGACACACCCCTATGTGACGGAATATTGTATGCTCGAAAACCGAGTTAGAAGTCATTTAGTTTTTGGATGTAAACAGTAATTTGTGTTTGTGTGGATATTGTATTGTACTTTTGTACGAATATATATATATATATATATATATATATATATATATATATATATATATATATATATATATAAACCAATGATTTTTTTCCGCTCAACTGAATGCCTGCATTCCACAGAGGACTAAAGTTTTGAAGCATGTCGGTTTCCTGTCAATCCGATCGTTTTACCGTTCAGCGCTAACATGGCATCCCCGCTATTATCTATGTTAGGGATGGTTCAACATTTTCATCATTTTTGTAAAAAGGCAAGACGTCATGTATGAATCTACTTACAGTACGCAAGGGGGAGGGGGTTAAATGGGTCTGTACACTTTCACAGGATATGAAAAATGATGGTCAATTTTGGGCCTGTTTTGTGCAATTTTGCTATGATTTGGGGGGGGGGGGAGATCATCATTTTTAAAGTACTAATTTGGGGGGGGGGGGAGGGACGGGGCTCATGAAATTTAGTACCCTAAGTACTAATTCAAAAATGATGATAATGCTGAACCATCCCTTACCCATATCGTTTTTTAGCGGTGACAGCAGGTGACATCAGAAGTTCACGTTTGGCGGTAATTTTAACTTTTAGAGGTGACAAACTTACCTGATACATTAAATAAATTGAACGTTTAGCGGTTGTACCAGTGCACCCAATATGTTATATTTTTCTTTTCCATACGTTTATTGTAAAATACGCCTCTGTTATCGAGAAGATGCGGTTTGCTCATTCAGTTTTATGCTATAAACTTGCTATGTGGGGTGACCACACCAACCACTGTTCGATCACAGGACAGTGCTACCTTCAAAAACACTTCTTTTGTACGAGTACTGCACTCGAAGACGATATATTACAATACCACTTATTTAATTTCACATGCATCGCCAGCTTATTTTGGAGCTTACAGCCGTCTGTGTTTTTGCACCAACGACAAAGTTCTCACGTGTATTTTCTATTTATTGCTGCCTTCGCAGCTTTATTTACTCTTAAAACTTCTTTCACACGTATTTTTTTTTTATTTTTGCCTTCAAGGATTGGTTTACTGTCATATTCAGTGTTGTTTTCCATCGGAGAGTCATGGTTTTCATGGAATGTGCTGTACATATGTAATTCATTCATGCTTATTATCAAGGAAAGACGTGTAAAATTACAAAGGTTGAGTGTCAAATAACGCTGCTGTTGTACAACAGGTCATGGACTTACGAGACATTAAACGCATTAACTCAGTTTATAAAATTTGTTTCTTGTGAACTAGTTGAGCTAGTCAACCTTACTTTTCTAATCCACCTTCATGGTATCTTCGTGGGTGTTACCTGAGTACATGCTTTTTACTCTGACTAGCTCGCCTCGTTCTAAAACCATGGTCGCTCTCAACATTGCAAATACTTTATATACTATGACGTTAAAGGACAAACGTACGGTGATTTCTCGACTTTTTATTAGGGTGATTATATCCATATGTTCCTGTTCAATACTGTTGTATCACTGCGGAGACGTGGAAAAAAATCCAGGGCCCTCTTCTGAGACAAGCTCTCTGTTTAGTGATTTCAGCTCAACTGGTGTTAATGATTCCTTGAATCTCACTTGGAGTTCAAACCAACCCAACAAAAAAATTTTCCTCTGATGCATATAAACATACAAAGTCTTCGAAATAAAATCGACGTGTTAGAGATTGAAGCACTCGATCATGACATAATAGCTGTTACTGAATCATGGCTCAATGATCAAATCACATCAGATGATATACGTATACACGGTTTCCAGGATCCATTCAGGCGTGATCGCCCGAGTGGGGGTGGAGGGGGCGTGTGTGTGTATGTATCTCAAGCACTGAGTGCGACACGAAGGTAAGATTCAGAACTTCCCGGTACAGAATGTGTTTGGTTGGAAGTAAGGTGTGATAACAGAAAGTGTCTAATTGGAACGTTTTACAGGCCACCTTCTTAAACAACTTCCTTTTGGGAGAATTTTGAATATTCTGTTGAACTTGCAAAAGATACAAATATTAATAATATTATGATATCGGGTTATTTCAATGAAGACCAATTAAAGCCCAACAGCAAACTGCAGATTAAACTAGATGCCCTCAATCTGACACAACTCATCACTGCTCCCACACGTATTACTGCTATCTCCTCCACTTGTCTCGATATCATTGCCACCACCGTTCCTGACTTCATCTCTTCTGATGGTACAACAGCTGTCGATTTTAGGGACCACAATAGTGTATTTTGTTTGGTAAATTTTAAAGTTAGTATTGATAAAGTCTTTAAGAGAAAAATTTGGATTTATGACCAGGGAGATTATGATGGTTTTAACGAAGGGCTAGTATCGATTCATTGGAATACGTATTTCCTACAATGCAGTAACGTCAATGAAATGGTATACAAATGGAGTGATTTTTTTCATTACTGTGGCGGAAAAGTATATACCTACCAAACATATAACAGTCAGACTGAGTGATCCTCCCTGAGTTATCAAACGACTTGAGAAGGCAAATGAGAAAACTTAATCGTATCTTCCGGAAAGCAAAACTAAAAGACACCCCCGAACCGTGGTCACGATATAAAAAGGCCAGGAACCAGGTCACTAATGACTTGAAGAAGCAAAGCAACAGTACAGTGAGTCTTGTCAACAAAATAGAAAATAATGGTCAGTGTAATCCAAAACTGTGGTGTTTAGTTTAAACATATTTATTTCAACTGGATCGCTCTATAGTACATCGAGATGTCACTAATCGGGGGGGGGGGGGTCACCAGAATCTGGTAAAGCAATTCATGTGTGACAAGGGCAGTAAATCGTCCATCTATCCGCCTCTTGTAGAAGGTATTGATGTTGTATCAACCAGTGCGGAGAAAGCAAAACTGTTTAACAAATATTTCAGCGGTCTTTGTTCAGCTACCTTGCCAGAAATTAACTTATCAAACCCAAGCTCGTCTCTCCGACATACCAATTACTGAATCTCAAATTTTGGATATCCTGTCTTGTTTGGAATTAGAAAAAGCGAATGGTCCTGATGAGATAAGTACCAAATCACTTAAACTCACCGCAAAGCCTACAGCAAAAGTCTTGTGTATTATTTTCAAAAGGTCTCTGGACGAATCTATTTTCCCTGACAAATGGATAGAGGCAAATATCTCGCCTATTCATAAGAAGAGTTCTAAGCAGCACAAAGAACATTATAGAGCTATTTCGCTCTTAAGTTGTGTTGGAAAAGTTTTTGAAAAATATGTTTTTAATCGTGTATATCATTATTGTGTTACGAATAACTCACTTGTCCGCTGGAAATGTGCATATTCGTCAGTAGACTCTTCTGTGTGCCAACCACTTGAAGTATACGATTTAATCTGCGAGGCTATTGATGAGGGAAAGGATTTTTTTTTGGGGGGGGGGGGGATCTCAGTCGTGCTTTTGATAGAGTTTGGCACAAAGGTTTAATCTAGAAGCGCAGACAATTTGGCATAGAAGGAAAATTATTGTCTTGGTTCCAAAATTACTTACAAAATCGTAAACAAAGAGTAGTTGTTAATGGCCATTCTTCCACATGGACAAATATTAGTGCAGGCGTGCTCTTGGGATCCATCCTTGGTCCCTTGTTTTTCATTTACATAAATGATTTGGCATCTGTAGTTGAATCTTATATTCGCATGTTCGCAGACGACACATCGTTATTCCTAACTGCTGATCATGGGTATGAAGACATAGCTACAATGACGCTGAATGGTGGCCTCGGAGCTATAGCCACATGGCCCAATCAGTGGTTTATAAAAATTAATGAAAGTAAAACTGGACTGCTGAAGATCAACAAATCTAAACCAAATTATTTACGTGTGAATTTAAACGGCCACAAAATTGAGAAACTTGAGCATCACAGGCATTTAGGTGTAATTTTTAACAAAAAGGGAATTTGGGAAAAATCATATAAATTCGATTTATGTTTTGGCGATGTGAACAGTAGATTGTCTGCGTAAACTAAGCTATTTCTTAAACAGGAAAACACTTGAAATTTGTATTTTACTTACATACGACCTGTTATGGAACATGCAGACGTCCTCTGGCACGGCTGCACTGACCAGCTAAGTTAGAGCGTCTAAACCTGGGGGCTTGCCTGCTAAACATCCGTTCTTGGCGGTCTACTACCCCCCAGAGAACTGGGGGCCAACATAGTGTATCGCCCCAAGAAAGTCTGCTTAGGAGGCAACCTGGGGGCCGCAAGGGCAGTGACTGGTGCAACGCGTCACGCTTCAGGCAAACCATTATATGAAGAGACTAAATGGGAGAGCTTAGCGCAACGAAGGGAAAAACACAAATTGACATTTGTGTACAAAATTGTTAACGGTTTATCTCCATTATATCTGAGCGATTACCTCCCTACAAACACTCCAACAGCCTAAAATTTGAGAAACGAAAATGATATTCCGGTACCTCTGTGTAGAACTATGATGAGACAAAAATCAATCTTTCCGGCCACACTAACATTACGGAATTCTCTGGATATGAGTATAAAGAACGCAAGCAATATCTCCCAATGTAAGACTAGGCTGAACAATTCCACCTCAAAAGTTCCAATTCACTTCTACTGCGGGTCTCGAACAAGTCAAGAGGTCAGGTACTGCACAATCGACTCCTCCCGTCCTATAGTTCATTGAACGACCACCTGTTCCGACACAATTTAATAGACTTTCCCCGGTGTTCCTGTGGTTACGTCATAGAAACCACAAGGCATTATCTTCTTGAATGCAACCGTTATTTTCGTGCTCGAGCAACGCTGGTAAGTCAGTTACCCAACCACATCAATAACCTGCTATACGGCGACCCCAGCCAACCAGACAGTGTAAACATTCACTTATTTAGAACAGTCCATGATTTCCTTATTCAGACTAAGCGTTTCTAACTTCTCAGTGTGTTTCTAAAAGTTTCATCTCACCTGTTGCATAAATGTATTCTTCTGTGAAACCATTGCATTAATACCATAAGTCAGCATTATTGTATATGACAATGTATACAGTGCGTATATTATCCCCCATCTTGAAATTCATTTGATGTACACGGAGAGGAGTTCATATAAGTGCTCTGCACTATTTCTCCAATCCTTTTCCACTTGGTGAAATAAAATATGTTTAAACCAAGCATTTATATATTGTCTCTGTGTTAACACTACGTAAATGATGCAGAAGCGTCACAATTTAGTTGTAACAATGTTTAGGTCATGTGATCTGCAGTTAGTTACTACTTTTGATTTCACTCTAGAAAATGATAATTCACCCTCATAGAATAAAGGTATCTTCATCATGCTCGAGTACCTATAGGTTTGTGTGCACACAAAGAGACAGTTTGTTAAAACAAGTGTAGAAAAGTAGGCCTACATACAAATTCATCATGCTCAATTTATATGTACATGTATGTTGTGCACGTCACATCTGAGAGTTCAACCATTCCATGTGTCTGGTGCACCGTATTATGGTTTTGTAAGTACGTGTGGGCAGACACTTTAGTAAAGTGTTGGCAGCATGAGTGTGTGTAATAAGTGCCAGAAATGTTGCAACAGAACACTACGGTGTTAAACAGCATCAGTCAACAGCCAGAAAGATGTACCTAATTAACCACAACTGCTGACTAAGCACCCGAGTGATTTGCTGCCAGTATCTGATCTGGTACCTCTTCCATAGGAAGTTTGCAGATAACATGCCCGACGTCGCCCCCCCCCCCCAAAAAAAAAGGGTTTGCTATGGTTACTGTTAATTTTGTGAACTAGCACGGTGAAAATATCCAATAAGCTCGTGTCATCTGCAAAAACAATTGATACAACATGCAATTTCATCAGCCATACTATCAATCTACATCCATAAAACAAACAACGTCTTAAAATGCAACCCTGACCAACACCAGTTTTCACGGGACGCCTGGCAAAATTTGACTTGAAATAAACACTCGTAGAAAGCAATAATTCAAACAACCAGGGATTCAGGCGACAAAAGATCATTACATTTATGTGCAGAACGCAATAATTCAAACAACCAGGGATCCAAGCGACAAAGGAGATCACTACATTTAGTGTTTGAAGCTTGTAAAGTAGACCTTGGTGACATACGCGATCTTAGGCTTTGGATATAGCAAAGGAGAAAATTTTGGTTTCGTTGCCAATTGTAACGCCATTGTATGTGTCATGAGTAATACTCGTATAAACTGACTAAAAACTCACCTTTCTGAACTTTCCACACGTCGCACAATGATGAAATTGAACGATATTTTGATTTAAATTGTTTTGTCTATTAGCTGTTTTTCTGAACTGAACTGAAATAAACAAAAGGTAAGTAGGAAGATTATCTGCTTTATGATAAGGGCTTTATTTACTTTGTGTATTATCTACTCAGCATGGTAGACTTTCTGTCACGTAAACATCCTTACTATGATAACACTTTCTTTTGCAAGCACCTTTTGTGACATGTTGTCTTTCTTATTGATATTTTAGATGTTTATTGACATATTGTGTGCTTCCTCAGCCACTTAGCAGCATTTAACAGTGACCAGCATAGACAGAGTAGTGACCTAAAACAGGCGATTCAATGATATAAATGAATAGTAAACACGAAATGTTTTACGATACGACAAGGATCTTACTTCCTGTTTATAGTATCTAATTGAAAGTCAAATAAACGGTTCTATCTAATTTTAAAGCAAGTGCGCATATAATCAAAGCGTATGTGAATTCAAATGACTCATCTAATATGCAATCATTTCTGTACATATCAGCCACACGACCCCAGAACAACTTGCCCACCAAACGAGGAAAAGCGAATTGCTGCAAGAAGTTAAACATAAATTTAATGACAAATCAAAAACAAATCTTGTTTGCGCTGGTGCTAGAAAATTCGGGAACCATGTTGCCATAAGCTAGTCACAATTATATATTTATCTATCACGGCATAATGATGTTATGTCCTTGGTTAAGAAATAAAAAGAAAAGAAAATATATCTGTCTGCAATTTAAACACAGATTGCACTCCTGGTGTACGATATTTTGTGCCAAAAATACAATGTTTCTGTATAGAATCCTGAATTATTTTTAATGAAGACACAACTCCTACGTTTCAAAGGAAACCTCCTCATTTCGACGATATAATAGAGTGTAAACATGTAGAAAGACGAACAGATTAAAGGTTGACATACCAGTGTGAAAAAAAGAAGAAAAAAAAGGGAAATTGAAGAGAAATTATGAGAAAATGAGCAAAAGTCTTGGATGAATCTGTAGTGGCAACGGGTTTAAGTGTCGTTGAATATCAAATATCCTTTGGAGGGATAAAGTTCACACATTGTTGCCGTAAACCACACAGTTTAAGTGCACTTCTAAGTGCAAGTTCGCGAGTCTACCGGATACTTGGCTCAGACGTGGAATGTAACCCTCGAAGATTACTGTTGCATTGCCACCAAGTTAGCAATGGTGTGAGAAAAATGAAAAGTCCAACAGGAAACAAGTTAATAGATAAGTAATTCAGGATGATGTACAATGTTTACACAAGTATGATCTATCTTGCATCACCAATCAGTGCCAAAGAGCGGCTGCTCATATACACGTGCTGACAAAGTAGTCATGTTTTATATATCGTCCGGATAGAACTTTACACGGGAGGTTGAGGTGGGAAGTGGGAGGCGGGATTAGGAGTCAGGTGAGGCAAGGGAGTGCTACTTGATCTCAAAAGGGAAAGTAGGCTCCCTGGACCCCATGTTCCCTCTATCCTATGAGCACGTTTTTCAAAAAATCTGATGGTAAATATTCTACATTTGGCCAAAAAATAAGGCTCAAAATCGTACATTTTCATTTTTAAAAAATCAACAAGATTTGTTTTCCATTTATGCAAGTTTTTCTGAATGAATTTTCAGCGTTTTGTGCCACCTACACCCCAAAAATCAGAACTTTTAAGGAAACATCTTTAATTTTCATTTATACCATTTTAGAATAATTAAAATTTTTGGCCTGCTTGTGTGTGTGTGTGTGTGTGTGTGTGAGAGAGAGAAAACTGCAACAGCCCAAAACATAAATACCAGATATTTTAAATAATATCATTATTAGTAAGTATAATTACTTCTCGACCACCATTTGCCAAGATGTCTGTGGCTTGGCTGAATGCCCATGAAATCGAGTTGAGCATCACTCACTTGATTCTGAAAACCTGATGGTCCCATGGCATACTGACCACATTTGACCACTGGGACTGGCAGCTAGGGAGTAACAATTGGTCCAAGTGAGGAGGCGATGTCTGAAGGAAAAACCTCAGAGTAATGTGGGGTTAAGGCCGCCAACAGAAGAATCCGGCCAAAACCAGAAACCCGCCTTACCGACCTGCATAGGGCTGCACTGAACAACCCGGTGCTCACCCGAAAACATGACAGCTGTCCACAGCGTGGATGGAAGCTATTGGTTTCAGCTTCATTGGACCTGGAGATCTAACAGGATCTAGTTGCAAAACTGGTGGCCCTGGGAGGCTGGGATATGGTTCCTTATGCAGTGACCTCCAAGGTCAAACCAGCAACAGGCCGGGACGTTAGGACAAACTGCCCAATACTGGTCCAAGATTAGGTCAATTTAGTGCAATGCCATAGGTCCACTAGGAAGTGTGCCAACCTATAGGCTGCATCGAATCTTAACCACAAGAATGCCATAAACAGGAACAGGGTGGCTGCTCTGATGGCATGGGGAAGGCCTAACAGATGAGTATCGCACTCGTGATATAAGCAAATGAGCCTGTGACGCCAACAAGTGTGTACATGCCTTCCTTCAGCACTCTCCTGTCACACAAGTAGTGCTTGGAGAAGGTTGTAGATGATCTTCAATGGCAGGCCCACAGAATGTCGACAACTATGATGCTCTGTAGGGTGTGCCAGGCAGCATTAAAGGCTCGCACAATGGGAGCTCTGGCTGAGACAAGCTTCAAGGCACCAGGCCTCTCCAGGGAGATATCGTAGAACTTAAGGATCATCTGCTTAATCCATGAAGAAATCGTGTTTCTGCAAACTTGCTCCCTACATGGGTTACTCAGTGGTAGAAAGAGGGCTTACCTCCATCCTTGGAGTCTGTCTGTGCATAAAAGTTGCCAGTAAAGGGCTCTCACAGGACACGGGACTCTTTGCTCGAGGGGAAGAGCAGTATCCATACCACAGAGGGTGAAACCCTTGAAGGCCGTAACCAGATCTGAAGCCACTTGGTTCTTTGCAAAGAAGTTGAAGTGAGGCCTCAGTGTCGCCTGGGAGTGGTCAGGTAACCATTGAAGTTGGTCATGAGCTAGAGCATGGATCTCACTTCTTGGAGCCCCTGAAGTGAGTGTTAAGAGAAAACAAGTTTTCCACATCAAGTACTTTAGGTGTACCTGCCTTGGATCCTCAAGGGACTCAAATGGCCACATGACTAAAACCAGCAGCAGGTCCCCCCTAGGCAGGACCTGTATTGATGCCAGTCTGTCAGTATATAAGGATGAGATGAGTACAAACAGATGAGGATTGCTCCCGATGGGAACACCCCAAGACCTTGGCAAGGATTGAAGAGATGGCTGATCAGAAACCCTCCACTGTTCTTGAGCTCTTGCCTAAGACTTCCCACTGATACAACAGGAAGTCGGCAATGCCCGCAATGCACTGAAATCAAGTGTGGATTCTATGAATGGTGCACCAGTAGGAACAAAAGGTTCCATCAAACTGATTACACACTTAGAGAATAAGATTGAAGCCCTTCTCTGGCAATTCTATCTGAGACTGATTCTTAGAAGCCTCTGTTGAAGATGTGCTGTGAGATAGCTGCCAAACATAGAGGTTGAGCACTTGAGGCTTCCTGTGGAATATGCTTGTCCATAGATACACCAGAGGCTTTGGCCATTTTGGTAATTGTAGTGGAGGCTCATCACTTAGTTCCAGCAAGTCTACCAAGCAATCGCCAGGGGTTGACCAGTGTAAAATTGGAATTGTGGGACCAAACCTTGCACAGTACCCTTGGAAGGATCTGCCAAGGTGGAAAGGAAACACCCATAGGTTGTTCCAGTCCATGGGTAAAGCATCCAATGCTGGGGGCTGGGGGTGTGGGACAGGCGAGACATAAACTAGCTGGCAGTTTTGCATTCTTGGGAGTTGGAAACAAGTCCACATTTGGGGTTCCCCATCTGGCCTATATGGCCTGAACAACCTTTGGGTGAAGCGACCACTCCATCCCTGCCAGCTGACTCTCCTTCACAGTTGATTGACCAGGACATTTTGATGTCCTGGGGACATGCCTCACGTGTGTGTGCACGTAATGTTCAAAGCAACATCTGGTGATGCATCTGGCTAGCTCCCTCAACTTCTTGGACTATGTCCTGCCCTGCCTGTTAAGGAAGCCCACCATGGTCCTGTTGTCACACATTATGGGGACATGTTTGTGTTCCACCAGGTCTTGGAAGTGGAGAAGTGCAAAGCGTATCACCTCCAGTTCCAACCAGTTTATGTGGTGAGACACGAATGATGGGGGCCAAGGGCCCAATGCTAGCCGACTCTCCACATGAGCTTCTCACCAAGATTGAGAAGAATCCATGTAAATGGTGAGCTAGGCTTGAAAAGGTTCCAGTGTCTGCCCCTTCATGATGCTCTGCCTTACAGTCCACCACAAAAGATGTGGGTGATCCTCGTTGAGAATCAGCACCGGGGCTTGATAGCCCTAGTCTCTCGACCATCTCCTCCATAGAGTGTTCTGCAATGGGTGACGGTGAAGGTGACTGAGTGGAACCTGGGAGTCCATCAAGCACAGGGGACCCAACAAGGTGAGCCATTGTTGAATGGATCTTGCCAATCACAAAGGCTCTGAGCAGGGACTGAAGTCTGACCAACCTGTCTTCCAAAGGGCAACAGATGTAGGCAAATAGATCCAACTGGATGCCAAGAAAGACGAAAGTCTGCTTTGGCCAAAGACTAGACTTGGTTAGGCCCAAGCATTGGCAAAGTTCCAGAATGGCCTGTGTGTGAAGCTGTGAACCCAGGCTCTGAAGTGCTCAGATAAGCCAATGATCCAGATACACACAAAAGTGAATGACTGAGTGGGGAAGATAAGCAACAACTATCTGCAACACCCTGCTAAACGGTAGTGGTGCCATGGCAAGGCCACACAACAGTGACCTGAACTGGTATATTTGGCCCGCAAATACAAACCGTAGATACTTCCTTGAAGTCTCCATGATTGGCACATGGAAGAATGCATCCTTGAGATCCAAGAATACAGTCCACTCCAAGGGCTGCAAGGCTGCTGCCACCAAATAGGGGGTCTCCATCAGAAAGGACAGGATTTCCAGGAAGGTGTTCAGCCTCGATAGGTCTATGACCAAGTGCATCCTCCATCCCTCTTGGGGACCAAGAAGAGTACGTTGCAAGATCCAGGAGTACCTTGAACCTCAGTGCCTGCTTGAAGAGCAGCCATTTGTCCTGTCCCCAATCCTGGCAGTATTTTCAAGTTCGCTTGTTAGAGCTAACCTGACCCAACTCCAGGCAACAACCATAGTAGTGTGGATGGTTGCCCCAGGCCGCCATGTAGTGGTTCCATGAGTTCAGCTTCTGTCCATGATGCAGCAAGGATGTAGATTGAGTGGTCACTGGATCAACATGTATGCCTTGTCTCTGAAAGGAGGCAATTGCCTGGTGTGCACTGTGTTCCCTCTCTCTGCTATCTGTTCATCGAGATGCCATCTTGAAAATCTAGGTTTCAATCCAATCGACCAGTTCTACTGCCTACTATTTCATAGGTATCCACTCAACAGAAATCAGCTATTTAGGTCTCTGAAGATTCTCAGACCCCTGAAAAAAGATTTTTCACAGACAAAGGCATGTGTAAAGCACTACAACAGTGAGTGGGAACAAAAGTTCACGGAACTACAACTCAAAAGAGCAAGCCAGTATATGACACCCAAACGAGGAAGGATGGTACGGGGAGCACGCACACCAGGAATCACCACCATTTCCAAAGGAACCGAGAAATGGTGCCACAGGACCATCAGATTTTCAGAGTCAAATGAGTGAGACTCAACTCGATTTCATGGGCATTCAGCCCAGACACAGAGGCCTTTGCAAATGGTGATCGAGAGGTAACGTTACGTAACTAATGTCCACTTTCATGTGTACCAAGAATCAAACTGACTGGTTCTTGAAGTGGGGTTTCATTTTGCATGGCATAACAATTACATCCAGCTTGAAGAACGTTTCATAGATCATTATCCTATTAACAAAAGTTCACCAGCCATACTTTAGGACCAACTTCATACTGTCACCAGAGTCAAATTTGATGAAGGTGCGAAAATACGATTATTTTTAGTTCACTTTTCACGAGTGCCATTTTTAATTGGCTGGATAGGTTGGATTCCATCCACATCCCAGGTATAAAGCTACATACGTTGTTTAGAGCAATTTACCGTGAATTTCGATAGGAAATTATGTATGAAAATGTAGGGTTTCTGCCCTGCAGATGTCCAAACAACTTTCGCAACAAATCGTGTAGCAAAGTATCGCCATCTAGCGGCGGTGATCCATGGCCGCAAAACGAGGCGTGTTTAAAGGTTTTCTTCACTGCAAAAAACAAATTTCTTATTATCTTGATTGTTGGAGGTTAGTGTAAAGTCTTGGGCGTCTGACGAAAACAAATCGCTAAAAAGATAAACATTAGGTCTAAACAGGGCCAAATTTGTCCTGAATTGTAAAAATCCATCTTAGTTTGTGTTTGTGTAAGGGGACCAACAGGAAAAGAATTCAGCGGAGATCCACATAAACACAAAGAAAGAAAGAAAGAAAGAAATCACTATTTGTAATTTTAATGTCAAAATTAAAGTATTATGTACAAATGTGGCATGAATACACTCGCAATGCCATGAACAATGAGAGGGAATGGGTCCACTAAAAATAATGTATGCACAACTGACTGACGTAAAGGCCACAGTGTCGTGCCGCTGGTCAGCTACCTTGTTCAGCTTCAGCTATGATCACTGCGCATGATCATGTTGATTATTGGTTCTGATCACTTTTTATGTGAAATGTTGCTGGTCTGCAGAATTTTTTGGTAACATTGTGCCACCCCCTCCGACTTATTCTGTGAGACACTGTCTGCTCATCTCTCTGATTTGTTTCCGGGTAATTTGGACACTTCTTGCAAGACGCACACTATCGGTCTTCCTGTTACAACAAAAGCAAAAAGCAAAAACAAAAAAAAAAAAACAATCAAAAACAAAACAAACAAAAAACAAACAAAAAACAAACAAACAAACAAACAAAAACCAAAACGCCACACCGGTCACTTCGCGGGGTGCCGACATTTCTGAAAATTCATGTAATAAGTTTGTTGTTCCCTCATATCAACAAAATTTAATAATGTCAACAGGTTAAAAAAAAAGCTAAATTTAAGAACAAAATACACCAGAAGATTATAGATTAAGGATATTTATACTGTACAAACTATTTGCCCCATGAAAAACAATGTAAAGCCGAGTGCTTTCGGTTGATGGTGTGTATACTAACTGTATTGTGAAATGTATCCCTAAAACAATTAAAAAAAAACAAGGAAACCAAAAAGACAAAAACATGTAACCAAATAAAAAAACCCCACACAAATCAAAAACATGATACATATATACACCATTCTCTTTTCTTTCAATGTCGTGGGAGAGCTGTCAGAAATGACTCTTAATTCTTCTGTAAGCAAAGCGTTGATTTGATTTAAACATGTTTATCTATGCTGGATAGCCCTATGGTACAATGAGAGAGTAAGGAGACACACAATATATGTGAACAACAAGCACCGAACAGTACAAACTGCATTACAAATGTTACGCCTAATAAATGAAAATAATCAAATCATTGCTGTGCTACACATTGATTCACACAGTAACATTTTCTGTAAAATGAAGTTCATGTACCTTTGCACGCAAACTTTGTTTTTAATTTTTGTATGACCTCGGAACTGGGACATAAACAACAAAATGACCAAACGAAAGTTGAAGAAAATGCATATTTAGTCCATCCATAATTTGTACATGTCACAAACAGCATAATCATATGAGCGTGTACTTGTGTCTCCCCCCCCCCCCCCCCAAAAAGAAAAAAATAGTGAAACGCACAGAAGAACGCCGGTTTTCTGCAATAAAAAAGAAGTTACACTGAGCCCTTCAATTCCTTTTTTTTCAACCAAATGGTTGACCTAAAATTAATTCTAGGTGTGAAACGGGAGTGGAGTCAACCTGAAACCGAGAGCCCAGGTCACAAAGGGAATGCAGTCCTTGTTCATGTTGACGGTGCATTTGTTTGTTTGTTTTGTTTTGTTTTTGTTTTTTGTTTTTTCGAAAAGGCGTTACATGCTCTAATGAATATCTTTCATTTATGCACTTCTTGGAGAAATGAAGATGATGATCACAGACCATTTCAACGGTTAAGGATTATCTTTATGTATGTAGGAAAAGCATCTCAAACATTAAAATGTGTCGGTAGATGCAGTCCGATATATCTGCTGATATGTGATAAGTGTCGGAACATTTGAAAATATATTCAAATGCACAAATATATTAAAAGCACCAACATGATGTAATTAACAGTAGCCCCACCTTGGACAGACCAATACAACCACATAGCCCCTTTCTTTTAGGACCGCATTTGTCAGGTCTTCAGTGTTATCTTTTCTATGATATTTGACCATCAGTGAGAGAACACCTGTTTTAATTGACCTCTCTTCTTTCTACTCTATGGGGGTGGTGCTTTAAATAATGGACTATTGGATTTCCAATTTATTGAAAATATCTTTCAACACATTTATATTTACACCGTTGAAAAAAATCAACTAAACTTATTTAAACTGACTAAGACTCACTGACTTTAATCTTGTATGAGATTCATTATGCATTTTGTAACAATGCATAGAAAAGTAACAACTCATTTCCTTTTATCGCCTTGCACATGAAAACAATTGCTCTCATAGGATTTTTACGTTAGGACCAGATATAATATTTTCAAAAATAAAATAACATGTCAAATAAATATAAATAAATAGGACTTGGTCTACTACTAAATAATGAGTACGCCCTGGCCGGATGCTTGGTGGTGGACTGCTCTACCTCAGCAACCGCTTTGGTTTTCCTCTATAATCAGCTGCTGCACTTGAATTTCCATCTGCCATTTCGCACACACGAGAAATTAGACAAGCGCATGCTTGACAGGAAATATTTTATCATGTGAACAAACAGTTTTTGATCCGATGAACAAATTGGCGAATTGGCAAGTTGATTTGCGCATGTGTGACGGAAAGATTTTTTAATATGAAGAGATAGTATATCACATGAATAAATATTTGATTATATGAACAAATCATCAAATATGAGATGGAGCATCAATTTAGTCAGTTTTAAGGTTATTTGATCAGATGAATAAATGTATCTGTTCACATGATAAAATAAAGTGTATTTGTTCATATGATCAAATCGATTTTATTACATGATTAAATGCATTTGATCATATGACTACATGAAGAATATCTGATCATATGATCAAACCTATTTGTTCATATGAATAAATTAATTTGTTCTTATGAATAAATGTTTAGTTGTACGATCAAATACTATAGGAAGCAACAAAAGGCTTTCCATTACACACACACACACACACACACACACACACACACACACACATATATATATATATATATATATATATATATATATGCATATTGTTGAAATCCTAATATGTATATATTATGAAACGCCGTTTCTCCTTTTCATTTTTTAATACATCATCCAATATTTAATGATATGATCAATTCTGTTTAATGTTATCATTAAATATTTGTCATAACATTAATTACTTACAGATATCATCAAACATTTAAAGATAACATTAATTCAATTTAATAATATAAATGCCTTTAGTGATATAATTAAAAAACATTTCAACAGAACAATAAATGCATTTAATGATAACTTAAATCCGACTTAATGTTATCATCAAATATTTAACATGTTCAAATATTAAATAAAAGGAGAAACTGCGTTCCATAATATATATATATATATATATATATATATATATATTGTACATTTAAAAATATCCCTATATCTCGCTCACGTGCGTTTATCTTTTTCATTCTTTCGTCCATGAAATAAGTACGGTAATTAATCATGAGTCTTTCTCAATAACGGCTTTCTATCCCATCTGCCATAAACACACACCCCTTCAGCATGCCACCATTTGTCTATGTGTCTATACCATCGACGCCGGCCGTCGTTGTCGTGCAAGAGAGCACACAAACGGCACCAGAACTTTCCATCTACGAAAGTACCCGTTTCCCTCCAGCGAAAATACTGATTGTATAAATCGTCCCGTTCGTCAAGCTTGTGTAGATACTGGGCAAGCTCTTTGGCTGTATCAAAGTCTTCAATATGTATATATGAATCTGGTGGGGCAACCCTATAGTAATCTTCTTTTCTTGCACCCATTACAATCGGTATAACTTTATTCCTGTAATATAAAGCATAAAGCAAGTTAGATATTGGGGGCGGGGGGGGAGTAAATTACTTTTTGTGGTTTCTTCCCTCCTCCCCCCCCCCCCAAGTCGACCCATGATGCTATATTGAAAGCGGGGCATCATTTGAAGGGAACTATTATTACACACCACCAGTTTCCTGTAAATGGTTTAGCGCTTTCCAAAATCAGGTTAACACGAAAATATTTCCCAATCAAATAACTTTAACTCTGAACTCATCGAAGAAATAAAAAATGCAGGGTGTGATCCAGTTACCAAGGAAATGATAATACGTACTTCGTTGTAATATTGTACAGTAGAACCAATGAGCCCACCTCTACTGAGGGAGCAGCTGTGCTAAAGGACCAGTCTCAACAACCCTATTAGCATATTTTAGTTCAATTTTACCTGCCTTAAAGGACCACCTGTCAGAAAGGACCATTTGTCACAGTTACTGTATTCCTATATTCCCGAACATCGGTCCTGTATAGGGCTTAGCAACCGCCAGAAGTTTTTTTTTTTCTATAAATTCAGTCAGTTTTTTGCAGTTGGTTTATTGATGCAATTTACGGTGAATTGTCCTCTAATGCAAAACCCAAAATAATATCAATACAGTTTACTCTGTTGTGAAATTTTGTGACCGATATTACATATTGCATTAAGCATTACCAGTATAGACGATGGCTAACAGATGTCCAATGAACATATGTATGTATGTATGTATGTATGTATGTATGTATGTATGTATGTATGTACGTGTGTATGTATGTGTCTATGTGGAATCTCCCTATTAAGATCACGTAATAGTCTCTTTTACGAAGACGATTTATGTGGATATTTTCATACATATACAACTGTATGTAAGAGCAAAGGGTCTGCATAAGAACTTACCTGAGTGCGTTCTTGAAAAATTTCTCGGTGATGTAATACTTACAATTAGAATTTTCGAAGGACAAGTAAAATTTATAGTGTCTCGCTAGTATTTTAAAACATTCTTCTGGTTGTGAGGATGGGCATTTGTAGGCCCCACACAAACCATATATATCCACTTCTATGTATTTTGCTAATTCTTTGGCATATTGCAATCGACCGTTTTCTGAGATGCAGTTTGACACGAACCAGGCAACTTTTCGAGTTTTTCCTTTGGCATAGTTGCGACGGGGCTTCCGAGGCAAATGCGCGTTTGAGAAAGTGACATATTTATCATATGGTGTAACTATTGTAGAATCAGGTCGGTAAGTGGCTGTCCAGTTGATCTTGTGGTCCAGAGCAGAAAAACGATACGTGTTTGTCGGAGCTTCAATGGTAGAGAGCACCCATATTTGGTGAGAAGGTCTATGAAACCATTCAATGTTCTCAATACCAGCTTTTAAAATCACAGCATCTGCTTTTTCCAGAAGAGAAAGACTGTCAGCAATATAACATGTCTCAACGGGACATTTCTCTCGAATGAACTGGGTCTGTCCACTGGCAACATTATTGCCTGCAACGCCATCGTAGGGCACAATAACTTTCAGTTTCTTTGTTCCTTTCAGTTCTTGTGCCAAAGGGGGCACAAACGATAACTGATTAATAATTCTGTCATCGTATTTGCGACGTCTGTCCGGCCAGATCCCGGAATCGACATTTTTTGGGGATATTGGCCCGAGTTCAACAAAGTTTACTTTTGTTTTTCCCTGTGTTTGAAATGTTTCTGGATTGTAAACGTTTTTGATTATTGATGTTTTTCGTTCAGTCTGAGAAGGTATGTGTTTGATGTTACTAACCAACGATGGATATATAGTCTCTTTATTCTGGCCAAAGTCATGTCTGCCTTTCAGTGAGTCCCATAAGTGCAGATACACGATCATAAACATGGAAATGATTAAACTGATGGCAACACTTTTTATAATTTTATTACCTACATTCATATCCCCTGTAATAGGCTCCGGATTTCAATTACTGTTGTCCAATAAGAATGGCCTGGTGCACCTTTATCTCCACGGATGCCAGTTTGTTTCATGCAAACGTGCATTATGAATATAATCTCATAAGGAAGACAGCAAGCCTATGTTTGGTTGTCATTTTGTCTTCGTCGCATGGTCTCCAGAAATGAAGATAATGAAATGTAATGGCATGTCTTACCTGGCCAGATGATTTAAGACTGATATCCAGTTTGCCGGTGTAATTAACATTATGTAAACGCCTGGAATCACGAGTATGGTGCTGTGGTATTTTATAAAGTCCCGAAGCTTGAGCCAAGTTACATGATTAAAAAATACATTTGGAATGGAGCAGTGTTTTGCCTGCTCTTCACCTGTTCCGTTGCAAGCTACCACATATTACAAAATTAATGGAACAATGCCATACTTGTACACCACAACGTGTTAAAAACAAGAACATTACTAACATTCCTGTGTGAAACTTGCACATCAAGGTATCGTTCAACCTATCCTGAAAAAGAACTTGATCTTGAAGAATAGAGACAAGCTGGTGACCTCACTGGAATGCCTTCAGGACGTGCATTTTTCGTGGTATGTCGTAACACTACCAAGGAAATTAAAGTTGTTGTAACTGGATCCAGCACCAACCTGAAACAATTGAAGAAATGTCCCGTGTACCAATGTCAAGTGGAACTCAAATACACATATGTCGTTGGCGCAGGTACAAAGTACACACACAGATAAAGAACACCCTGCTGTCTGTGTATATTTGTGTACAATTGTAAAGAATGGCGACGTTCTTGTCCTCGTAAAAGTGTGGCGTGCATTGCAAATAACGTGTCCTGTCCCCCACCTCATCCGGAACGAATGACCTTGTCACACGCTCGAGTGTCAATGACAATACCTTAATCCTTAGAAGTTCATATCATTGAACTTAGTCAACAGCTTTCCTGGGCGCACCTCAAGGTGCGCATAGGAGAGTTGTTGACTGCTGGTATGTTATCCTGGTAACTCTTCCCTGAAATTTTCAAGGAAATTATTCTGACAAAGGACAGTAATTATTAAAATGGATGAAACAGACGACATTTGAAATTACAAGGAACTGCAGTACGGTTTGACGAGGAAAGCGTTAACCAAGAAATGGAGGGCCCATGGTAAAAACCAGTAGACACATTACATAGCTCCTTTTTTCCGATTGTATTTTTATGCGCATGCCTGCAAGTTCAAAATAAGAAGTATTGTTTTTATTGCTTACACGATGTAATATGTGTTCAACGATACATCAATATATTTTCCTGTTATAATTACTGGCAAGGTTTGACATAGTTTCACCGATATACATTGTATTTTCTCCATATTTAAGACGAATGATGTTTTTTGTCGCATACATTGCAATATGGCTAATTCTGTTCTTGCAGTCCATTCAATTCTTTTTACAAAATACTTCAATTTACAATATAGTCATATGCATTCAAGTCACCACGGTAAGCTGTTTCAGCTTTACCATACACCTGAGTGTCAATAACAACATGTTTCCGTCGTCCCGTAAAGCTCTCTTTAATAGCACGGTACCAGCCTTACGACAGGCATCCAGATCAATGATGAGATGCTCACTCATGTCAACTGTGCCTCTCAAAGCATTCCATCCTTCTTATTCTCCTTTACTTTCAATGAAGCGGAGAACACATGGAACTTAAATTGTTAAGCAGGCAACTCCAAATTCTTCTTTGCATAATTTAGGTAAAATGGCTTGTGTTGCGACAGGAACCTGTCCAATTCCCGTGAGATCTCTTGCGTGTATAATTCATTAAATCAATGCCATTTTATCGTAACCATGGGAGCTCTTTTTAAAAGTGCAGGTCTGAGCAGTTGTGCATATTAAAAAGTCACTTTCTCCTTGCAATTGGGCGGCGCTTTCACAACTATTTATCTGTGTGTATACCTGGCCAGTTTGTTTTACTAAGGGATTATGCGTCATTTTCACAAGCATACAGACAGTACGCTAGGGTGGAGGAGGCCAATGGTGGTGTACTCTTTCAATATTGCGATAAAATGATGATTAAGTAATCACAAGCAAACGTGCCGCTGGATATCAATAAGAAGACTGGAAAAAACTTTCATTGTGACCCCAATAAACCTTGCTAGTATATTTGTATTTCAAAGGAAAACCAGAAGCTCAAGACGTTTTTCGTAAATTATGTTCCCCTATATTGTCATTTGAACAGGGAATTCATCGTTTTCAAATGTCGGGAAGTCCTTTTTTCTTTGGGCGGGAGGGAGGAGGGAGGGGGTAAGGAAAAAAGTGTAGTCTGTGTACTCTCTTGAAAATGATGATGTTAAACCATCCTTAAGTAGCTTTGTCAGCAGAATTTATCGCCCTTCGTTGTCCACTTGACGTGTTTGCAAGATGTAACAAAATGACACCATTGGAGCCGCCGCTGCTTTCACCCGCGATAAGGGTGAATTGTACCTTTGCATACGACACCTTGCTCAAGTTATCACAGTGAGGCATACAAGAAAAACAATGTGACTGGTGACAATCTAAATTCTACAAGAGTCACGAGTACAAGTCCAACACAATCCAAATGTCACACCTATGCCTTCAGCATTCTCCCAAACAACAACTCGAAGGCCTTCCGTCTTTTTGACTCAGCAAGTTTTGTGTTGCATGATATTCTTTCAGCCAATCAATTGGATTCATTTCGACCAATGGTATTGAATCTTATGTGGATTTAATCTAGGTAGATCGAACGAAGTTGGATTAGATCAACTGATTAAATCAAACTGGCCTGCGATAAGTTTCTTCGCGGCGTATTTCTACAGGAAAATCTTGTCTTTATGGTTTTTAGTTAATAGTAAGCAATAGGATTTCGATATTCCTAATCACATATGCCATTAGATCAAAAGTAGGCCAACACTAAAAAGACACGTGTTGCATGGGTTACCATACATGGCACTTATCATTGGACGAATCAAATTTGTTCACAATTTATGATCATTTTTAATCATGTTAATGGTCTCGATAAGGCGGGATTGAATGCAAATATGTCAAAATCATGCAAAGTTCCAAACATTGCTTCTAAACCATACCAAAAAAAAAAATCAACTTTTTCAGGAACTAGGTTATCACATATCAAGTTATATACCCATCTAGTTGGCACATATGGTCCTATTACATATTCCATCCACATTTGGCATTTCTGTAAATGGCGGATACTACTTTGAAAAAATTAAGCTTCTCTAACAATTTCTAGGCATCCAATATGTGTTTGTTATGATGTATACCAGAGCCTGTTATGTCACAAAAACGGACACACACACACACACACACACACACACACACACACACACACACACACACACACACACACAAGATGTATAGGCGTTTTTCAAAAGATTATATTTAGCGTCTGACTGACCAAAAATAGATGTTTCCCATTTTATTATGTTTTGAATAATGTTTGCTTTAATAGCTTACACCATAGGAAACATTTTAAAGCTTATAATCCTTGCGTGCAGCAGGTATCTTAAATTGAGTAATTACCGAATACATTGCGATTCCATTCCCTGTTTTGTCAGCAGATACTGCATGCATCAAAGTCATTTCATCGTTATCGCTCAGATTTATGCAGAAAGTTTAATATGTCACACATAATTTCATAAATATTGTACAATTTAAACAACTATCTGTTATGCTCGTCGTTACTGGAAAGGATGGAAATGACTGGAAACGGTAACACAGTAGCGATATTTACACACCATTGCCACTGGTACCGTTCGTGATCAAATTTTACCCGCATTGAAGTGCTTCAATGCAATTACAGTCCCTCCAAAATGGAGCACAAACATAACATTCTCAGTAAGAGAACCAGTCAAATTATGGTTCAATGTAAAGCACATGCTCTTGTGATTTAGAACTGCCTTTTGTCAAATTATAACCGATGTATAGTATATGCTCTTATGACTTGAAAGGATAGGTAACCTGTCTTTTGTGAATTACCACTCCGTTACTTTCTTATATGCAAAGTACAAGAAAAAAAATTTGATATTGTCTTTCCGTTGTGATCAGTCTCTTTTTTAACATTGAAACAAATCTCAATTTATTGCATGATTGGTATATTTATATTGTATGCAGACCATGTGTCCTGCTCAAGTTCTCTCGGCCCACTTAATGATAATTGATTAGGGCGGTGTTTTATTGCAAATGTGTATTTGTGCCTTTCTTTACAGTATGCCCTCAGTTTCACCCTTGTCACAAGAAGAACATCATGGGAATAAAAAGTAACACATGTTATTGTCTCTTCCAGTCTCTTTATTATGTTACACTGTGGCTGCATTCGAACAATATGTACTGTAAGTTTATTTTGCTTATTTTTTCTGTATTTGTTTATTTTGCTGACAGGCACAAAACCCTGAAAATAAACACACAATGAACTGTTATTTCAGCATAGGTTTAATAGGGACTGTATCCAAAATAGTGAAATTACACTACAAATAATAATTAAATACTTCATTCGCAAAAACCGTGAAAATTTATATTCATGACAATCCATTCAGTTAGAGCATATTTTGTAATTCACTCACAGAAAATTCTGGGAAAAGGGTGAATGGGAATGAAGATAGGGAAGGAGGTATCGTGAATGCGTCGTTAAATAATAATTTTGAATTCTGCACATCATTCGCTGGCATATTAGACATACTTTCAGTTCATCAAATCTATTCTGTGGAGAACAAGGTAAGTAGTCCCAGTTATTTAATATGAGGTGATTCGAAATTCTCTGGCAAATATGGTGCAGAACTAGAAAAGATTGTCTTCATAGCAAATCTGTATGGGTGCCTTCGAAATAAGAGCAGTTTGAAATGCTACACTTTGCCATTGTTCAACATAATCTAAATTGTGTGTATTGGCTTAATTTGCATAAATTAAAATGCTACAATTTTGGTTCTTGGTTCATTTGATGTGGCCATATCACAAACTAATATACTGAAGTTTGAATGACACCACTATCAATAATAGCTTTGAAGCTATTCAAGATCTTAACTTTGTGTATTTGCCTAATTTGCATAAATTAAAAGCCTACAACTTAGGTTAATGGTTCATTGGATGCAGCGATGTCGTATACCTACAAATTAAAGTTGGAATGTCACCTCCATGTTTAATAGATTTGAAGTTTTTCAAGATATACACAGCTTTAAGTACAATAGCATGACAAGATACTTCTCATTATTGCCGTGATTGGTGCGGTTGAGCCGAACACAGCAAAACGATCTTTGTATGTGATCATTATAAAATGGTCCAACATTTTGTTGGTGGCTAGACCCAGGGAGATAGTATAGAGCACGTTACGGCTTAATAAAACTAGCTTCAGTGCATGACTTCCAGTTATGTTGATACCAAAATCTTATGATAGTATAGCTGCCTTCATAGGCTACTTCAAGTCTTAGCTGGTGTATGTGTAGCCTAATAGAAGTTTAGCATCTGGATAAAAAGTTAAGAAGGTCCATCTGTTTTAGATCGCAGAATAGTGTCGAAGTTCAGAGTGAGAATAAATTCTCTTCGCCCTAAAGTTTTGACTCATGAAGTTAATTTGCCACATGTACAGTTCACAACATGGCTGAGCGATATTCAAATCCATTGAGTTTATTTTCAAAAGGTCCACAATTTACAATTTGACAAATAGAGGAAAACAAATATGTGGCAGCTTACCCTGTCCATCCGTGGAAGGGTAGAGTAGCTGCACACATCAGGTTAAGTTTGGTTTAAGATGAAGAAGGGTAGAGCAGCTGCACACATCAGGTTAAGTTTGGTTTAAGATGAAGAAGGGTAGAGTAGCTGCACACATCAGGTTAAGTTTGTTTTAAGATGAAGAAGGGTAGAGTAGCTGCATACATCAGGTTAAGTTTGATTTAAGATGAAGAAGGGTAGAGTAGCTGCACACATCAGGTTAAGTTTGGTTGAAGATGAAGAAGGGTAGAGTAGCTGCACACATCAGGTTAAGTTTGGTTTAAGATGAAGAAGGGTAGAGTAGCTGCATACATCAGGTTAAGTTTGGTTTAAGATGAAGAAGGGTAGAGTAGCTGCACACATCAGGTTAAGTTTGGTTGAAGATGAAGAAGGGTAGAGTAGCTGCACACATCAGGTTAAGTTTGGTTTAAGATGAAGAAGGGTAGAGTAGCTGCACATATCAGGTTAAGTTTGGTTGAAGATGAAGAAGGGTAGAGTAGCTGCACACATCAGTTTAAGTTTGGTTTAAGATGAAGAAGGGTAGAGTAGCTGCACACATCAGGGGTAAGTTTGGTTTAAAATAAAAATGCCGAGCCTGCTGAAGGTTTTATCCAAGTACAGATGTATGCTTGAGAAAAAAGTACACCACTGAAGGTGTGTGTCCCAGTATTACAGACGTCTCATTCACTCACGTAGGTCATATTCAGGTTTTCTTACTAATCCGGGAGCTGACAGGTCAAGAGGTAGCAAGAAATTACGAGAATATGGGTTATTTTAGTTAACCTACCAGGAGACTTCCTTTGTGATCTTGTGGGGGAACTACGAGATCTACCACAACTACTTTCTTGTAAAGCTTGCCTTGACAGGCCACAATGGGTGCCTAGTGTCTGACTAGCAGACGCTGTGTCTAGGTGGAAAGTATTTTGACGCTGTAGTTTGTGTTCAGTTTGTTCTGTCTGAACCAAAACTTATGTATTACTTTTGGAAAGGTATGTTATCGTTACTATATGGTCGAGAAACCAGTACAAAATAGATAATCTATGTTGGAAGATACCTGGTGCCTATTCAGAATATTGAATTCCTAATCACTATATCTGTAAAGACCTGAAATAAGCTGTGATTCAAATCTGAGAACTTTTAGGATTCTACTCGAGACAATATCAGTTTCTAAAAAGGGAAACAAAATTTGGATGAAGGGATTTAGTTTATAATGCACATCAAAAGGCCCAGTAATATGCCATCCTGATCAATGGCCCCACCTCTTAAATAAAGAGACAAATCTGACATTGAAAAATTTTATTTATCCATAATTTTAAAAATTGCAATATAATTTCTTCCATATGTTGTATTTAACAGTTTTGAAGAACATAGCATTTCGTGCATACCTTGATGTTTGGCTCTTATGTATTGCAGTGGGATTTCACTCATTTCACATGATGATGATGATGATGATGATGATGATGATGATGATGACGACGACGACGACGGCGACGACGACGACGATGGTGATGATGATGGTGATGATGATGATGATGATGATGTGATGTCAGGTTTTCTGTGTCTATTAACATCCATACTTTTCAGTACAGTTCCAAGAGTTCAAGACAATAGTGACTTGTACCATGTATATTGACTGAATTTCACAGTGTTGTAATTTCCACTGATGCCTCACAGCACGGGAATTTTCGCAGAAAATAATTTTGATTAGCTTGCATCTCCAAAACAGGAATGCCATAAGTTTGTTGTCAGTTTATGCTCACTATATATTTAACATTTATCTATTTCAGCTTAGCTTTACAGTCATGTGAGATCATGCTTATCGTGCAAGTCTCAATGCATGTTATACGGTTTCGCAATAGGAATACACTGAATGAATAATGACATGAACTGCTTAGGCCAAAACTGTTTTAACACCTTCCGATAAAATGAACAATTTTTTCATTATTCTCATGCTTTAGTGTAAAGAGAAATATGCGGAAAAAGAAGGTGAAAGCTTGCATGTCCATCTTTTTAAGAATCATGTAAATTTGATGCGTTGACGAAAAGAAATATGAAATAAATTGTGCTGAATATTATAGTTGAGAGTATCACATGATTATATTTTCAATATGGACTTTCCTCTTCCATCTTCAATCTAAAAGTAAAGCAGGAGCAAAGGGACCAGACAGCACAAATCAAAACTGCTGCAACTAGTGGTCTTTTAGTTTTCAACATTTGATGAGTAGATTAAGGGATCATAACTAATGCTTCACAGACTTAAATTATTATGATAGGGTATGGGTGGTTTAAAGCAATGAAGCTCAACTGTTCCAATCTTAGGCTTTATAGTTTCCATCTTGCCTTAATTGACAAAGATTTTTGCTCAATCTTGGTGGATATAATTAAGTACTTAGAAACTTATTTTAGATTCTGAAATGCATCATTTTGCATCTCGAATCTCAAACTTTTCCGGGGGGAGGCATCCTGCCATCTGAGAAAATTATCATCAATGCTGTAGGCATATAGTTTGTAAAGCCAAGGACAGACCCACATTCAAGTCCCCAAAGTATTTCTTTCACTGTTTGAAGAGTGAGTAAACCCTCCGAGAGACGTAAAAAGTTTTATTTTAGTGGCCCTGGGCCTAAAAGGTGTGTGCATTTAAATGCTTTCATTATCAAGACATGAAACATTATGCTTCAGCTAGCTATTTTCAATACTGCAATGCTGTCACAAATTACTGTTGCATTGTTGATATGAAGTTTTATTATTATTATTTTGATTTGATCTAGCAGCTTTATTCTTTTACCAGGGTAACTGGCTCAGTGCAAGACACTGATCTCCCGCCAGGCCCTGGATGATAAAATGGTGCGATACATAGGATTTATCGTGAAGTACGTGTTGCGCCCCCTAAGTGGGGTCGGTTTGTCCGCTTAATGTTATTGATATTTTGTGAAGATCAAAAAAATTCTCAGGACAGTGTTATAATACCTGTGAGCATCATTATGCATCTTTTGACATATAGGTCAGTATTGACCACTTTCCTTTTTATTAATAAATCACTACTACTACTACTACTACTACTACTACTACTACTACTACTACTACTACTACTACTACTACTACTACTACTACTACTAATGTTTTCAAGGTGTTCTTATTTCACGGAGCATTCCCATGTACAATACTTGTGTTTTCGGCAGAAATCTAAAATACTTTTGAAATGTTAATCCAGAGTTGACCTTGTACGATCCACAGACTTGGAGGAGAGAGAGAGAGAGAGAGAGAGAGAGAGAGAGAGAGAGAGAGAGAGAGAGAGAGAGAGAGAGAGAGAGAGAGAGAGAGAGAGAGAGAGAGAGAGGCGGGTACTTATACTCGTCAAGATGTGAGAAGGAGCGACGATATGTGTTACACCGGGGTAGCGCCATGATCTTGGAAACCAAGGACGTGGTAAAGGCTATAGCACGTCCCTGGCGGAACCTAAGAAGGAGGGCATTTGCGTTTGTTTAAAATAGTATGCTTGGCTAATTCGTAGAGCACTTCCGGCAACTATGACATGCACGACCTACTTTCCTTAATTCAAGTTCTTAAGTCACTCTTTCAGACAAGCCTATGAAGTTCTTGATATGCCGGCGTCCAAAGGTACTTTTGTTTGTTTTCTTTGTATTCTTCACATTGATGGCCATCCTCCAAATGCAATGGCTGGAAGCTGTACCTGGAAAGCACACAAACAACCTGAAAAGAAATGGACGGTCAAGGAAAGCAAATGAAAATCACGAAGGTTTTGAAGCTAGGGAATCACTGTTGCATATCAATCAGCCTAAGGTCGAGGCCACGCGGACTGCGTCCATGCTTGCAAGAAACGTTGTCATCCGTGGTGCTGAGATTTGGCCAGATGGAGGCACAAGGCTGGCAGACAACCGTATTTTGAAGCAGCTTCATTTTGCAAAAGAAATGGCAAAGAATCGGTACCATAAAAGGAAAATGAAGACAATTCTTTTATACTTTGGAGCTGGTGAAGAAAAATTAAAACAAAAACAGTTTTTTGAGGACGAGTGTGATATAAATCAATGTCGTCTGATTGAAAGGCGCCACCTGCATGGTCAACCAATAAGCACAGTCGATGCTGTCCTATTTCATGTGGGAATACACTTAATGAATGAACGGTGGGATAAGCTTCCAATAAAGAGATCGCCCTCTCAGGTGTGGATATTGCGGATGGCTGAGTCTCCATTTCACATTCCACCAGGAGCACTTGACGCTCTTAAGCACGAAATTAACTGGACTATTTCATACAGAGCAGATTCTACAATAGTAAATCCGTATGGGAATATAATACCAAATTTTGACCAAAAAATGCCAGAAGAGAGTGTAAGAAATTATGCTGCCGGTAAAACTAAATTAGTAGCTTGGTTCGTGTCAAATTGTGGATCCTACAATGGACGTCATGCTTATGTGAAAGAATTGTCTAAATACATACAAGTAGATATCTATGGATTATGTGGTCGCCATAAATGCCATAGAAATCACCCTGATAAATGTTTTGCCATGTTAAACAAGAACTACAAATTTTATATTGCGTTCGAAAACTCAAATTGCAAAGACTACATCACAGAAAAATTCTTCCTCAATGGTCTTATGTAAGTATATTAAATCTTCTATCTCACAGTGGTCTAAGCGAAACTAGTAGGCGATTATACCCACCTCATGCATAAAGCTCCTGCCTTTCAATCCTTTATTGTTATACAGATAGCATTTGGCAAAACTGTTGTTCTTTGGTTTGGTCTCGGTGTCTTGCTTGCAAAACAGACCAGCCTCCGTGTTTTCTACTCTCAACTTGTGTACTGGTAGCAACATGGAACTAGGTCTGTTTTAGAGGCATTTTTGTGTCAGATAATACAATAGTCAAACTCTTGTGATATGCGAGACCGTAACATTATGTAATATCTCTGGGAATTATCTGCTTGGGAGACGTATAGGCATTCCGCTCACTGTTGGGTACGCTAATAAAATTCGAAAGGCAATGAACAAACAGCAAGTTAAGGATGAAAACGGATAGATTTTGTGAACGTTTATATTTATATGTTTGTTGAAAAAGTCGTTAATGTAAGAATCATTGCGAAACATCCAATTTGTGTATTCCAGGAACGACATTGTGCCTGTGGTGATGGGTGGCGCCAGCAAAGGGGACTATGACAGAGTTGCTCCACCTGATTCCTTCATCTATGCCGACGATTTCCAGTCTCCTCAGTCGCTTGCTGCATACTTGCATCTGTTGAACAATGATGACGAAAAGTACAACAAATACTTAAGATGGAAGGGAGCATGGACATCCCGTGATACTAAGATGTGGTGCCGACTGTGTGCCCTTCTGCACGCTCCAAATCACCCCACGTGGTACAAAAACGTTAAACAATGGTGGTCAGGACCTGGTGTATGTCCCCAGGCAAAGTATTCTGATGACTAACTGAAGCAACAGTTTTATAACTCTTTTTTTTTCTTCAAATAAGGGCCATTGTGAAAAATCAAGACACTAAAGTACTAATGTTCTTCAAATGAAGTACCTCCTTATTTCATGGTGTGAATGAAATCACATGTATACTTCCGTTACAGATTCCATGAGCTGCGTCGACGAGTGGTTTCTGCAATCGGACAATCATTTGATCGAGTTCAGAAATCTAAAGATACATCAACCATTTTAAAAATTATAATCAATCGCCAATAAAGCAACCTATTACGATATAGCAAAACACAAAATGCGTGCCGTCATATAAAACTCTATCCCTTACGTGTGGACAGTGGCGCTGGCCAATAAAGTAAAACCATAGTAATACGAGACATTCATGTCAAGCGTGGTGCTGGCTTGGAAACTTTCCATTCAAGGAAGTATTCCAATGAACGGGCGACTGTCTGAGTCAAACATGACAAAATATGTTGCCTTGACTTTTTTCAATATCATCTTCCTTCCTTTGTGCTCCAGTGATTTCACCTCATTTGACTTGCACAACTGATTGCTCAAAACACGTGCATGATCAAGGGTCCATTGTAAATCTTGGATTTCGCATAGTTCACATGTGTACGTTCTCAAAATGTCTAGCTCAATTTCCTTCTGAGCTTGTAGAAATTTGCCCTTTGCAAGCCTTCCATTTTTTTCTATTTAGTGGTTCTCCCATTATTTTCTGATTTATTTATTTTGTTTTTGCCAGTATAATAGATTTTCTCAATTCAGAATCACTTGGTCAGTTGAGGGACGTGTTATAACACGTCCCTGGTCAGTCGCTTCTCGATCCCACCGACACAATCGTTAACTCATACAGGGGAATGAACCCAGTTGCTTCTGAAATGAAAGATGTTTTAACCAAAGGAGGATGGAGAAAATGAGAGAAAGAAAGAAAGAAAGAAAGAAAGAAAGAAAGAAAGAAAGAAAGAAAGAAAGAAAGAAAGAAAGAAGAATCCATTGGAAAGCGCTGACACATAGGCATGGGTGATTTTTCGGAAAAGTTCATGTGGTTAAAATATAATATCCAACCTTATGCATTGCTTTTAAATGTAACAACATAAAATAAACCAGAGAAGATTTACTGCACAACAAATCTGTCTGGGTGCCTTCACACTGAGAATAGTTTGAAATGCTACACTTGGTTTAAACATATTTTATTTCGAAAAGTACAATTGGGAAAAAGGCAATGCCTATATTAATTCCTCTCGTGTGATGTGTTACACTTTGCCATTGTACAACATAATCTACATTTTGTAGATTAGCTTAATTTGTATAAATTAAAATGCTATAACTGCTTCTTGGTTCAGTGGATGTGGGAATGTCACAAACTTATAAACTGGAGTTTGAATGACACCACTATCTACAGTAGTTTTGAAGCTATTCAAGATTGTAATTTTGTGTATTTGCCACATTTGCATAAATCAAAAGCCCAAAATTTGGTACGTGGTTCATTGGATGTTGTTATGTCACAAACCTATAAATTGAAGTTGGAATGGTACCTCTATTTTTTTTTTTTTTTTATAGTTTTAAGGTTGTTCAAGATTTAGATTTTGTAAATTCACACTATTTTCGTAAATTAAAATCCTGCAACTTTGCTTCATGGTTCATTAGATGCACTTTTGTCACAAACATATAGAGTGAAGTTGAAATGGCACCCCTATCTACAATAGTTTTGAAGCTTTTCAAGATTTCAATTTTGTGTATCCACCTAATTTGCATAAATTAAAATCCTACAACTTTCGTTCATGGTTCACTGCATGTAGCTATGTCCCAAACCTGAAAATTGAAGTTGGAATGGCACCTCCATGTGTAATAGTTTTGAAGTCATTCAAAAAGATTTGCGTTTTGTGTATTCATCTCATTTGCATAAATTAAAACCCCACAACTTTTGTTTATAGTTCATTGGATGCGGCGATGTCACAAATCCATAAATTGAAGTTGGAACACCGCTTCTATCTATAATGGTTTTGAAGCTATTTAAGATTGAAATTTTGTATATTCACCTAATTTGCATAAATTAAAATCCTACAACTTTGGTTCATGGTTCATTTGATGTGGCTTTGCCACAAACCTATAAATTGAAGTTGGAATGGCATTTCTATCTATAATAGTTTTGAAGATATTCAACTTTTAAATTTTCCAATGCCGCTAATTAGCATAATTTGAAATTGTACAACTTTCATTTACTGTCCATTACATTGGCAGGTCTCACAAACCTGTACATGCAGGTTGAAATTTTGTGTCTATCTGCAATAGTTTGGATGATATGGCGCTATTGAAACTCCGGACAAATTTGGTCGAAAGAAAGAAAATAAAAGAAAGAAAGAAAGAATTCTTGGAAAAACAGAGTGTCTGGGTTGGCACCGAGACACAATAAACAAAGTGAAATGCAATAATATAAAGTGAAAAAAAAAATGTAGTAACATAATATAAAGTTGTCATATGCAGTGTCTGACCAAATTCAAACGAGTCCATTTCGTTTGTGAGTTATGTGTTCTCAACAGATGGCATTGTTAGAAATATGACTGAGTCAAGATTACTCGCAGACCATTAAATACATGCAATGTGGTCACTTTTTTAAAAGTCAGCAGAAAGAAAGCATAATACAACATTTGTTGGAACATTTCATGCATTCAGGACCAGGAATAGCCATACCGTGACTGTTTTGAAACTGGAGTTGAAGATCCATTGGAATTTGACCGTCACAGCTGCCCGGAGCCGGGCATGGAACCACACAGAATGGGCCGCTCAGGGCGCTTCGATCTATTGTATGTGTGCTATTGTGTGTCACGACCAGTGAAACACCCCCAAACCAACATTGTTCATAGGTTTCGGGTCTTGGTGTGTTTATTAATGAATGAACTCTGACACAGGTTTGAATTTTGAGGGGCAAAATATTTCCAATATGAATTTTTTCGTGGATTGATTAAATGTATTGATTTCATTGCTCGCTTTGTTTACGTGAAGCATTCTACCAATGCGTGATCACTTCCCTAGACACCACCACCAGAGGCACTTTGTCTGGGAAAGAGCCCGGTAAATGGTTACTCACAATGAAAACAAAAGAAAAAATAAATATGCTCTTTTCGTGTCTTTGGGCCAGTTCATACTGTCGTTTGGGAAAGTTACGTATTCAGTCACACATGGAAGCATGTGTCAATGAAGAGAGCGCCAGTCTGATATTAGCGGCAGAACTTTTTTCTGTCATGGCAGTTGTTGCAGACACCTAAAAGGCAGATCAGTAATTTTCTCGAGGTCTAGCATAAAATTTTATTTTGTACGGCTGAAGGCATTTTAACACCCAATTTGGACAGATTGCCTGTGGGAAACAACACGGTGAGTCAATGACGCGGGGTTGAGCACGGTGCGTGTAAAACTTTGTGTCCCACAGGGCTGCTCAGACAACGGTCAGAAAAAATCTATGTCACAAGTTGGTCAGTGTACAGCGACTATGACGCTGCGATTACAGAAAATAAGAACTGTCATAAATTCTTTGTTGTATCGTCATGGCAATCGTTTTTGCGTCTGTGTATTTCTTTCATGGATACTCCTTAGTCTGCACCTTCTGTGGAACTTGACGGATCATTACATACCCAGTGGGCGCTACGAGACAAAGCTTTTCTCGCCATTGGAACCCGTCTTTGGAGGCAGTGAATATACACAGACCGGCATCACCACGTTGAAGTATGGTGCACATGATAAGTCAAGGAAAGCAAATGTATATATCAATAATGAGGAGACAGCACATGACTGCTCATCTTGCAATATTTCAGCTTTGTTAAATTTGCCCGCAGGTCGTCGAGACGACAGAATCTTGAAACAACTGAAGTTTGTACCACAAAGGAAAAGTATTGTTTCTTACAGAACGATCTTGATGTACAGTACATTAGACTTACCAAGAGATCAAACTGGACGTCAAATATTTGTCAGAGATAAATGTGACGTTGACTTGTGCTCACTTACCAGCGACAAACACCTTCTAAGCGCAAAGGAACGAAAAATAGATGCCGTCATATTTCGGAACGAACCGTACAATTTATCGAAAATACTTCCTTACAAGACTTCTGACCAAATTTGGATTTTGTGGTTACTGGAAGCTCCGTTTCATACAGGCGATATGAAACAGTTCCAAAGGCTCATCAATTGGACGGCCTCTTATAGAATGGACTCCACCCTTGTGACGCCCTACGGTAAATTTGTGTCATTTCGTAACAAACACTTGCAAAAACGACACAAAAGAAATTATGCACGGGGTAAAACCAAACTTGTGGCGTGGTTTGTGTCAAACTGTGCGTCTATGAATGGCAGACTCGGATATGTAGAGGAATTACAAAGACATATTTCAGTGGACATCTTTGGTATTTGTGGACCAAACAAATGCCCACGAGAACACCAAAGGCAATGTTTCAGCATGTTGAAGGAAAATTACAAATTCTACTTATCCTTTGAAAATTGCAACTGTAAGGACTACGTCACAGAAAAATTCTTCGCGAATGCCTTAGAGTAAGTTAGCCCCTTATTACTCCGCAGTTCTTGTCGCAGTGCGCCAAACCCACGGCAAAAAAAGCAATTTATTTAGGATTTGCCATCATGAATGATCTTACATTCAAATCTCAGCAAAAATGTTTTCTTTTTTCGATAGTGCTTCCATATTTATATAGGTTAGACAGTGACAGGTTAGCTTATAGAGTGTAAAGAGTTTGGACTGCGGAAAAGGGTAAAGACTACTAGGAAGTGGTTCTGGACAAAAAGACACACATTTAATTCTAGTAACGGGAAATTAAAGTAAAAACTTTAAATCTGATGACAATATTATTTACATACCGGCGATTTGGGCGATTTTAGCGGGAAAGGATTCAACTATCGCATCAACACAAAAACGGACACCCCGCATTTCTGTACACACTAAATTTATTGTAAATTATGACTTGCTATAGGAAATATAGGAGTCCCCTCGGGGAGCTTATTTTTCATATTATAACCCCAAACCCTAAATGCAGTCAAGTGATATGGTCCAGGGTGCTTGGATGAATAAGATAACAATAAAACCTAAGTATGGATATCAGTTTTAAAGGTTAAACCAACTGTATAAAAACTCGTTTTGAATATTGGATTTCAGACTATTATTATTAATTAGAGGTGTCGCCACAACAATGGTAACGTGCATGTTTGTGCAAATTTAAAATATGTTACTTCCAGGTTTCACGCCACTTATTCAACCTGTGAAAACATGACCAACAGAGCTACCACCTTGCAGTTCATTACATGGATTACAAACATACATGTATTATACACCAAAATTTTTGTTACATTTTTTCATATCAAATAAACACCAAAAAATATGGACATGAATGGGCAATCTTTCAGGAAATTGCCATGCATCCAGCTCTGCATAGTACTACTTGCAATATCATTGAACAGACACAGTGTTAACTCCAGCAGAACCACTGTGTATACCGTGCCAGTATACATACCTTGATAATATTCATTTGAGCTCAAAGAATACACTGGTTTCCACAATCAAGCCAAAACCTGTCTTTCTGGTAGCAAGATTTTTGAAAATACAGCCCATGGTATTCCTAGGTGTCATATTTTATTTGCACCCTCCAATCAGCATAGGCATAATTACCCCTGTGGAACCCCCAGTAGCAAAGATAGGCTCCCTCGCCTCGAGGAGCTTATTTCCATATAAACTTCACCACCACCACCACCCCAAGGTCAAAAAGATATGGCATTGCTTCAGCGTGGCGGAAAATAATACTATTACCCTCTTAATGGACAACTAAGTGATAGCACGAAACATGATGAAATGTTTTAGTAATTTGGATTTCGAGGCCATCAAATGGGATTTTTACCTCTGTAGTTAGAGATTTTCATGCCATATTGTAAGAAAGAATAAAGGCATTTGATAGTGTCTCACTGCTAAAAGTTACCAGTGGTTTCAATGAGCTTTCTTAGTATTCACGACCCATGTTGGAACTTGACCCAAGTTGGAATATCCCAACATGGGCCTGTCCCAGGCCCAGGTTGGAATTTCAGTATGGTGCGGCCAAATTGGAATGGTGCATGGTGTCTGATAGTGCGATATATGTATTTACAAATAATTATATGACCTGTTACAAAGTTTTCAAAAACTTTCATGTTTACATTTGAAAACTATATAACTTAGACGTGAAAAAAAGTTCATTTGAATCAATCTTGTTCTAGGCCTTGAACAAGGACTGTCGCCTGTACCAAGGAAAGTTGTTGACGGGAGGCGTCAATTTATGATATGTCTTATTCACAATTCTTGGCAAAAATATTTTTCTACTTACATAAAATTTAATTAAAAAGTGCAGCAGCAGACGGCTTTTTACATGTGGGCACTTTTGGCCGACTTGAATGGGACAGTGTTAATCTCTAGTGATAAAAGAAAAAGAAAAAACTAGAAAAGATGATTTGCTGCATAGCAAATCAGTGTGTGTGTCTTCAAAGCATATTGGTATGGCAATGTACAACTATTCCATAACACAGGAGTAAAAGTTGGAATGGCATCTCTATCTATTACAGCTTTGAAGTTATTCAAGATTTAAAATTTCTGATGGTGCTATTTAGCATAATTCAAGTTGCTACAACTTTTGTTTTAGATTCATTACATGCACAATGGTCAGGAACCCCCTATTAGAAGTTAAACTGACATGAACATGAACCAAATCGGATGAAAATTCACCAAGTTATGGCAAGATGAAACTTTCAAAGCGCCAAATGACCTTAACCTTTGCCCTTTCGAGGTCACGTGTTCTTATAAAGATGTACAGTGTTGCAATACCTACAATTTGAGTCTAACATGATTAGAATTGGATGGAAAATAGTCAAGTTGCGACTGGATGAAACTTTCAAAGGTTCAAATGACCTTGACCTTTGACCATTAGAGGTCACACATAAATTTTAAAATATGCAGGGTTACAATAGCTACAATATGAGCCCAACATGATCAAAATTAGATAAAAATTGACCAAGTTATGGCTAGAAGAAGGCCACCAAGGAAAGTGGCCTTTGACCTTGAAATGACCTTTGACCTTGAGATGATCTCTACCTGAAGTGAACCTTGACCTCAAAAATGACATTTTGGCTTAAAATTGACCTTTGACCTTGACATGACCTTTGACCTTGACATGACCTTGACATTTGAGATGACCTTTACCTTGCTATGATTGAACTCCTATGCACTCGGGACCACATCTACTATAGTATACAAGATATTGAAAATTTAAAACTTTAATTAGCCCTCATTTGCATAATTTTCAAAAGCATGACCTCTCATTATAAAAAGGCCAGACTTTATCCATAGAAGTATGATTGTGCAAAGTTTGGAGTTTCTACATGTAATACTTTTCAAATGAAATGTCGGACAAATTTGCCGGTAAAGAAAGAAAGAAAGAAAGAAAGAAAGAAAGAAAGAAAGAAAGAAAGAAAGAAAGAAAGAAAGAAGAAAGAAAGAAATAAAGAATTCCTAGAAAAACAGAAAAGTGTGCGTTGACACACACACTTTAACAACATTTGCGACATCAGATGCTCCTTGATAGTTTATGAAAAAAGTTGCATGCCGATAGATTGGCGTTTGGTCCCTCGAAGTTTGAAAATATGGCAGGTTATAGTGACGCATGTGCAGTCTTAAGTTCGGGCATATTAGTTGACTATCATAATGAGTAACATCAAAATCCTCGTTCAAATAGGTCCGGGGTTATTACATAAACACTGAATACACACAGTTAGGACCGTTGCCTTTGGTAAATTGAATCAAGGTCACACATGTGCAGTGTCAACTCTAGGGCATATAGAGGACCATGGTGAGCACTATCAAAATTGTAGATCAAGTAGATTCGCAGGGATCACTTGAATCCAACGAATGAAGTCGAGGCTACTCATAAATACTCGCACACTATCCATCAACAGAGGACCATTACCATCAATAACGTCAAAGCCCTAGCACATATACTTCTTGAGGTATCCTGAAATTGAATTCACAACAGATATATTATGACCTTCACAATTAAAATAAGGAGATCAAAATGCAATCTTACCTAAGCCCTGATTAAGGACAATCATCATGTAGAATTTTAAAGCACTAGCTTGAAAGTATCCCGAGTTTACATTCCAGACCTAAGTTTCTTTAAATTGTCCCGTGGCTTTGGTAATAAGACCAAGCTATTAGAACATGGCGGGGGTGTTTTTTTGTTTGTTTGTTTTTTTATTTCAAAATGATTGACCGAGTGGTTTCAGAGAATCCCTTTAAATGAAAAGTACAAAATCAAAAGATAGTTTAAATGTGACCATGTGAAATACGTGGAGATTCACCCAAGATATACATTCCGTATCCGGTTAATGGTTTGGGAGATAACTGTCCCTTGTATGTATGTATTTACACAAGTATCGCTATGCTAAACATGCTAACATGTGCACTTATCGGTTATGGCGTAACTTTAAAAAGCGCCACTTAGCAAACATGGTTGGTAGACCAAATCAAACTATATTTCTCTTATGTTTGAAGATAATTGAGTATGCGGCTTTGGAAAATTGATAACAACAAATACAAAAAAAAAATATTTAAAAAGTACACAAGTCACAGCGCGACACGTTGCACAAATTAAGCTCTTGTGGTACCCACAAGTGTCACTATGCGAAGTTAAGCAATTAGCCAAATGACTTTACAGAAAACGGTTTTTGAAGATTCGCCAGCAAAAATCAGAACCTAAAATATATTTTAATAAACGAAGTCATCGGCCTGTTGAATACACTTAGTGTAAGCTCCACCGAACTTGACTTTCCGGTCATGTGGGAAGTAGATCTGGACTATGGTTTGGAGAGTATTACATAAAAAGCATGTACATAAGTTTTTTTTTACATCATGCTGGAACCCTCTTAAAAATCATTATGTAATAAAAATTGTGTGAAATACCCATCAAATGACAGAAACACCTCTGGTGAACTCATGTAGTGGTGATCTAGTCAAGCTATCCTCCGCTCCCCCCCCCCCCCCCCCCCCCGTGTTTGAAGAGAATCTAGCTTGCAGTTTGCAAGAAGGCAGAAAATTACAAACACATGTAAAAGTCATGTCTCGTATGTTTAACCAAATGACAAGTGTCGCTATGCAGTTTCAAAACAACAGAGGGTATAATTAGCAGATTGCGCCACTGATGGCTTAGGCTTGGCGTCTAGCTTCTCACAATTCCAACCTCACTGATCAGCTGTTCTTTGGCCACCGGAAGTAAGATCACATGACATTTTGTTCAATAGGAAGTAGTGTCACATGAAATTTACCTTCCTGAACATCCCCAATTGTCTAAATGATTTCAGAGAGGGATAGAAATTTTATTTCAAAAAGGAACACACGAAAACCATTATATAAAGCCTAAAGCCTAAAATAAGTTATACTGTAACCATTTGAACAAACTTGCCCGAGACCCTCCGAATCTACACTAAGACCAAGTTTCAACATGATAGCCTGCAGGCGGTCCTTACTTAGTAGTCAACGAAAGAATGAAATTGTTGATGGTCCATGACGACGGACAATGAATGGATCGGCTTCCTATAACCCAGATGCAGTAAATACTAAACGATTTTATGAGTTTTTTTCTTGGTCCTTAGTTTATTATTGCTATCACTGTAAACAGACTTATTTACTCAAGCATAACTTTCCAACAACAACTGTTTCGTATTGTTCTAGGAATGACGTGATACCAGTCGTTATGGGCGCCAATAAAGAGGACTACCAAGCTGTGGCTCCACCATTGTCGTTCATTCACGTCAGCGATTTTTCATCTCCAAAACATCTTGCTCAATATCTACATGTTCTGGACAAGAATGACTCGTTGTATAACCAGTATTTTAACTGGAAAGGTACTGGTAAATTTATTGACACAAAGTTCTGGTGTAGATTGTGTGCTCTGCTACATGGGACCAAGCACGCCACGTGGTATGATGACGTACAAAAATGGTGGCGTGGTAAGGGAATATGTAAAAAGACCAACTGGACAGATAATTGGACTTTCCATGTATGATATCAATAATATCTTCAATAGTATTATGCGATAAATAATACATTCGAAAACAAGTTTGGGTACACTTGTGCTGTAGGAATAAATCGAAAGTACTGAGAGTATATGTACACTAAAGTTACAAAATAAGACTTTTTCTTGTTTTGATAGGTTTTACTTTTCAGGAGATGCATATGTTACAGGTAATTTATTCCAAATATATTCATATATTATTCTAAATATATTTATATATTATATCTTACTCTTCTAATATACATTGAAATATTGTACAAATACATGAAATAAATGTTATTTTCAGTATATTTCATGTGTTATTTATTTTACAAGTTAGCAAGAAAAACAATATTTATACGCACAACCAGTGTTCAAAGTGTCATTGCTTATTTGTATATGTGACATTGATACCAATTTTGAATGGTTGAGGGACTGCCAAGTTTGTGCTTCCTCGGGCACATATCAATAGTATTTTTAATATGATAAGTTAAGATCGTAAGGAATTGTGGCTCTGGTTGTTGGTTGTGGCCTTTTATGGATATATGTTTGTTGTTCTTGTTGCAGGTGTGTGAACGAGTTTGGGGGGGGGGGGGGTTATGATATTATGCTCGCGGTTAGGAATGTGCAGATAGACGTGCTTCCTACTGTCAGAATTGGCATAACTTGTATCTGGACTGTGACTTTTATGCAATAATTTAGCAAATTGTGGGGCGGGGCGGATGTTTGTTTGTTTGTTTGTTTGTTTAAATAATACCAGACCAAGTTCCACGAATTTTTATGCATTCAAATTAAATCGTTAAATATTCCAAGGTACCAATAGCCAGAAGATATATGATTCATTTGTTGCGTATATATTGTGTGTATTTAATGCGATTTAAATATGTTTACTCTTGATTGAAATAAGCCCTTCAAATATACTGCGGTATTTATGTTTTTGCGTCACATACTGTTAATATTTCAAGTACATGTAAGCCTATAAATATTTCAATTCTGTAAACAGGGCTCAATAGAAAACATTTTGAAGTTTCAACTGAAAGGTTTTACCATAATGCATGTGGACGAACTGGTGCTCAAGACGTGAATAATTTGTTTAGATGAAAAAAAGTACTGTTTTGCAAACTACTATTTTGTTAAATGTTAGGCAGGTTAAGAAAATGTAGTTAAAACCGCAAAACGAACGTGACACACAATCTAGTCATATTACATGTTGGATTCACAGACACGTGACCCGGTATAATTGAAAAGGGCTCGTTTGGGACCCATTTGTGATTTGTGAGGTCTAGGGGTCCCAAGAAGTTCGTGCAATTTTGGAGCAACTGGCTGCACAGTTTCAGAGAAGACGTTTTTTAAGATTTGGCCAAAATGAACCCAAAAAAAAATCATAAAAAGTCCAAAAATCACTGGAGCATGACCGTTTGAACAAAATCTTTGTTTTTAATGTCACATATGCATCAATATTTGATTCTCAAATGTATTGAATATCTTTAAAACCGAAGTTCAAAGAATCCAAAATGTATGAATTAAAAGCCGTCATTCAAGATGTTATGAAATTATTTTCAGAAATCACCTAACAACTTCTGAAATACACATCAAATGATGCACAGGCCTGATTACATGTGCCTACATTTGTGCTTTTGATGCTGTAATGGCTATTGTAATTTGCCTTTACTAAAAGGTAGAAGAAGAAAATACTGAATATCACTTTAAATTACTTCCGATAATTTATATATGTATATATCAAAGTATGAAATTATATATTTTGAACAAACTTGCCCTCAAGAAAACATGGCAGATATAATTATATCAATTTTTTCTAATTAAGAGAAAACATTCGAATGTTAATTTTTAAATAGTCATATTTTGGCAGATATTGTGATATTTATCTCACTGAACTCCGTAACTCAGTATACAGACAGTCTTACTATATTGACCTCTTCCTAGATGCTGTCAGAGGGTTGGCTTCAGAAACCATCATATAAATTTCATATTCGAATATCCTTTTATGGGTGACTGCCTGTCTCAAGTCAGGAGTGACATTTGTTTCTTCACATTGGTATTGGAAGAGAACTGTTGATGCTTTGACAAGTCTGGAATCTCTTTGCTGTCATTGTTGGGTTTGGAATTAATGAATATGGATCATGTTTTTCTGTACTATTTCTAAGTTTTTGAAAAAGCAGTTAATGACGGGAGTCAAAGAGTCCAAATCGGTGCATACTCCAGCAAAGGCAATTGACCTTGACACACAGAGACCATAAAAGGGCCCTAGAGGAATATTATTATCCATAGGTGATAATTTACTATGTTAAATTCAAAATCATCACATTTGTCATAAAATTTTAACTTCAATTCACTATTATCGTTAGACATCATTATGTCTAAAAAGGAACGTTTCGTGTTATTTTCTGTAGTTTCTTTTAATTCCACGTCACCATGGTATATTTGTGAAATATATTTTGGAAACTGTTTGTTATTGATGCTTAATAGGTCATCAATACATATAAATATCAACTTATAACATTTATCAAAATTTCTTTTCTTTTGAAAGGTTTATCAGAATCGTATACTCATAGTAAAATATATGTAAAATGGCAAAAAGAGGTGCACAAGTGGTACCCATTGTCATACTAATTGTCTGTCTAAACATAGAATCTCCAAAATTGACATAAATGTTCTCAATTAGGAAGTTCAGCAACTCAACAAATTGATCATATTCAAATGAAGACAGGCCATCTTCATATCATTACCAAAATATGCACCTTTATAAGATATGATCATTCTTTGACAGTTATTTTTCTCATATGTTTTATATATGAGATACTGTCTACAATCTCCCCAATCAGAATGAGGAACAGTTGTATTAAAGTGGAAAAGTCCCAAGAAAAAATCTGTTTAAAAGGTAAATAATTATCTGTACCATTCAACTGCTCCAACACGATTTTTGAACTACATAAAATCCAAAACCTGTTAATAACGGAAGAAGCTTCTATATTAAAACACTCATTGAACCAAAATTCCTGTATTTTCTTAAAGCCTTCAGAGAACAAAAATGACAATTCTTTAGTAGAGCAAAATTTGGAAAAATGGTACCACATGGATAGTTCTTGTTATTGATCATTGTCTAGCAAGACTAGGCTCATGCAAGCTGAAAACGCCAATTGAACCAAAATCTGAGTTAATTCTTGAAGAAAGGGCCGAAGTCTTAGACAGTGAAATTGATCCCAATCTAGAGTCCAGAGCACGCAAAATGCTTCAATCCAGCATGGGTGCAACTCAGGGCAAGACTAATCGTATATGGGATATGAAAGAGGCTAAGTTTAAGAAGAAAAGTCGTGACAGTTATATACTCCTCCTATCAACAGAGGATGCATGCAATAAGTTCAGGCTGCACACTTTATGTCTAAAGACATAGCCACGAGATAGAGAGATAGATAGAGAGAGAGAGAGAGAGAGAGAGAGAGAGAGAGAGAGAGAGAGAGAGAGAGAGAGAGAGAGAGAGAGAGAGAGAGAGACTTGGCAGTCTGATAAGTTCCATTCCTGATCATAAAAGAGCCTTTGCACTCCAAATATTGTATTTTTGTAGTTCCTGGTGAAGGTATATCGGTGACAACAAGCCTCTTACAAATAAAACTGTTTTCTTTCAGCGTGTTCGTCAAGTCAATTCCAAGGCAATGAGTTGTGTATGTTCCAAGGTCTCTTGACGGATTACATGCATAAAATTTCCAATTGTGGATACAGCTCAATAGTAGTAAGGTTCAGCTTCTTGAAGGATTTTCTCCTCAAAGAATTTGGCGATAGCATAGGATTTCACAAGAGAAATCACAAAGAAACTTGCCAATTGATCCAAGACACCACTGCAAGAGGTACATACACACCAGGTGTCATATCTTCATTAGGTGCCAGTACTGAGCAGTCGGCTATGAAAATGGCAGCACCGCTCAAAGGTGTCTGGCAAAAATAATGCCACATGGTCCCCAATATATTCATGAGCTGGAGAAGAGAGGAACATGCAAGTAAATTACCATTTAAGCTGATTACCAGGAAGAAGCATCCAAACATGTCGACCATTGATGACAGCCCAACCATTCACTCTCTTGCATCTGTCATCATGAGCTTACACCACTGGAAACTGCATTCAAGACAAATCTGTCTGGTATGCTGCATGGACTTACCAAGAGTTGGGATATAGTTCATGTAATGCACAGTGATAGTTTGCGAATCAGTTACAATCATGACATCATGCTCTGAGATTATCTGGGCAGTCAATGACTTAAAGTGCTTCTTGAATTGTCCCTTTGACCTTATGAATGGCAAGCCAGCTATTGCTTTATTGGGCAATTATGATGTCAAACGTGACATATTAACAAGTGTTGGCCACCCATGCTGCAGTAATGTAATGTTTTACAATCAGAATCAATACAGTTGGAACGGTTCTGATGATAGTGATAGGAGTCGACCAGTTCCTAGTGGAAACTAAGCTTCTCCCTGTCTGCCTCCTTGAAAGATCTCAGAAGTAAAATGCAGAAAGTACACCCATACAAGACATTGAAATGGGGAGAGCCACCCATAAGTAAAAACTGCCAGAAAATCAAAGTGTTCCTCTTGAGACATTTGCTTGAAGGCCATGTAGTGTATTCCATGCTTTGGTCAGGGCCCAAAATGACCAATCAAGGCCAAATAATTCAGACAATACAGTACCCATATTCATACATTTCAACCCAACAATACCAGCAAAGAGATTCAAGATCTACCAAAACACCAACAGTCACCCTCCAATACCAATGTGAAGAAAACAAATTTCACTCCAGACTTGAGACAGGCAGTGACCCATAAGGGGCAACTGGTGGTTTTTAAACCAGTCCTCTCAACCTTTGAAATATTCTTCATTAACAACTGACTTTAGTGTTTCCACAACGTAGGCCTAATTAGTTTAAATCTAAATTTTATCACTTGTTCCAAAGATAAAAGAGACATGGTAGGCCTGTCACCTTTTGGTCTTCCTGACTTGTCAGGCAATGGAGTTCACTGCATAAGAAGAAAGTAGGCCTGCATAGTTTTTGTGATTTTTATGAATTTGGAACATTATAAACTCACTCCACCTCCATTATAACAATGAGTCAAAAAACACAGCCCACAGCACAACATAGCCAATGAAGTATTTGTCAAATAGTTCAGAAAATACATCACCCATATTCATAAATTTCAACCTAACTATGATAGCGAAGAGATTCAAGGGCTACCAAAACACCAAAATTCACCCTCCAATACCAATGTGAAGAAACAAATTTCACTCCTGACTTGAGACAGGCAGTGACCCACAGAGGGCAACTGGCGGTTTTACACTGATGCCAAATTGTGCCTGAATTTTTCGATTTTATGCCAACATGTCCAATACAGAGAAGAAGATTCAAACAATATTCCATATGACTTATGCTGACCTACCCATTGAGATAATTCTCTTTGATGTGATATATAAACTGGCAATTTCTATCAAGGTTAAAAGTGTCCTTTGCAATCCCTGTTGGTGATCATCCTGCCTATGTGCTTTTGCTAGAATTCAAAAGTGAGAATGCCACACTGGTCAGCAAAGTCTAGCCATTCGTGCAACCGTTCTATGTCCAAATGTGACGTATCTATGCTTTCTATAAGAGGTTCAAAGTTCCTGGTATATCAGATGGGTCAGTAGCAGGAGTTGTTACTGCAGAACGATCAGTAGATAAGGCTATCGGAATATTCCACAAGCATTATCTGGATGGCCTTCGTTGAGATGGTGGAGATTTTGACTCAAAATATTCATGCAATAGGAACAAGAAACTGACATGAGTTCAAGTATTTATTAAAGTTCATGCTTCCCAGGATGCAAGTGTGTGATAATGACAGATACAGGCTGCCGCCTCCCTGATCTCATTGCTGTGCTTGGCTTACGTCCTTCCAATCTGGCTACATTCATGGAGAATGGTTTGTTTCGACAGTCAATAACAGGCAAACCATATTCATGTGTCACCCTTGATATTTGGCTTCAGTAAACCATGAATAAGGGTCCTAAGCTGAAGTCTGGCTGGTTGATAATTCTTTACAATGAAAAGCAGCTCCTTTTAAACACACAATGTGAACAATGTCAATTGCTTGAGGGTATGTGGCCATTGCCATTCTGATCATAAGAAAGAAAGTAAAAAAAAGCATGCTGATTCTTCATTGAGTAAAATGAAGAAAGATGAGCAAGCTATCCAGAATATGACTGCCTCTCTTGCTGAATTCTAATGCGACATCTTGACCATGCCAAGCAGACACTTGAATCTGTGCAGTCAGGAATTCCTGAGTGTACTCCAAGACCAAGTCTCTAAAAGTCTGAATCCTCTATAGCAAGCATCAATCAGCTGGCCGAAAAATGGGAAACGCACATACCAACTGTGCTTAATCCCCATTCCTAAAAAGAATGGTTCAATGGAGGCAGTCATGGGTAAATGCCATAATCGACACAGCCCAGTTTATTGTATTTATTTCAGCACAAATGAAGTACTGTGTTCGTAGTTGCACAGATCGGGTTAAGTCCACCAGCATCAAAGGATCACTGAAAATGTATATGCTTTGTGACCACGAGATGGCTGGGTCTCGAGCCAGCAACCTTCGGCACCAATCACCTAGCCAAAAATGGGAAATCCACATATTAACTGCACCAAATCCCCATTCCCAAAAAGAATAGGGAGAGGTTGTGCACTCTCTTATCGCAAGACACAAGCATACTGATTGTATTACACTTGTATTGTATTAATGATCCACATGATCAGAACTTCGGTATCAAGGACAGTGAGCACATACTGTGCCAGAAAAACAAGCCAATCAGCAATGTATCTGTGAAGTCAGAAGACAAATTCCCTCAAATAAAACACTTGCACACTCTCCTTGGTAATGCTGGTAACAAGAACTGCCTGCAGGCATTCCAGAGGTTTGCAGCACAACTGGCACTAAAGTAATCTATTGTGTGGTATGAAACAGTACAGAAATCGAACCAAACTGCTGGAGGCAGAAGAAAAAGGCAGTATTCATCTTGTATGTGATTTGGCTGGGCTCTGCTGTCACTTTGAGTATTTTTATAATTATCTGTCTTATTTACAAAAAACTCCAAAAACCACCCCGTACCAATCGGCCATGGATGACATCTTGTAGATGGCTAATGCCTGCCAATCCACAACACACAGCCTGTAGTCTGGTTGTCCATCTCCCTGTCTGCATATCCACTGCCAAAGAACGTCAACAGTAATAGTGATGAAGGTAGGGAAAGTGATGGTTTCAACTATGACAGCTCTGGCTCCTGCAGTGAGAGTGAAGCTTCATGAAAAATTAATTTTTTGCGTAATCTTCTTAACGGACACCACGCGTTACAGGCATAGTCACAGTAGTGTCACATAAGAGTGTTTTAAAGCCTTAAATCTAGTAGAGATTTGTTTGCATGATCTTAAATGACATCTGACGACCAAACTGCAGCCATCTTGGATTTGAAGGTCAGGGTTGCCACAAACTCCAAAATTCCTATTGCAATAGCTTTGTCATGTTAAAATTGGTAGAGAAAATGTGTTTTATTTTTACTAGTAGGTCTTTCGCTCACTAAGAAATTGAATCTCGTGTTAATTAGATCTTGATCAGTAGCCATCTAGGACTTCAAGGTTAGGATGACCTCCAAACTAAAAAAGAGTTATCGCAGTCCGTTCGTCCTGCTCAAGTTGGAAAGAAAAGACACATTTTTTTTCTAACAAATCTGGTTGCAGATATATAGAACTTCATGTTTTTGAAATGCCATTGGCGGCCATTTTGAATACTACGCTCCAGTGGAGTATGCCTCAACTTTGAAAAGTGTATCAAAGCTTTTTTTACTAAACCATCTTAGGTAGTCAGATCAATCAAACAAAGTGGTCACGGATTCCTGGAATATGATCCCACTATCGGGTTAAATATTTCTGAATGGCCCATCTCGGGAGGAAAAATAATGTAGTTATCCCTCAAGAAAATTCATGCTTCTACAGTACTTCAAACACGCAATTCCATCTCGCCGCCAAGAGAACAAATGTGTTCATACTGCCTACACTTTAAATTGCTAGACTTTCCACTGTAAATCAGAGTATATTTTATGGTATTTGTAAATAGTCTAATATAGTAAATGTAGTCAATGGATGGGGGTCTTTTAAGACAGGAATACCGGTGAGAAACAGACCATTATTCTTTTTATCTGACAAGTAAAGTTGTTTTCTATTCAGTATACAACAATAACAAACTGCAAATAATTGTAAAAAAAAAAAAAAAAAATAGATATAAATGTAGCCACCTTCAATTAGCATTAAAGCTTGCTGCTGGCATGCACAATCTGAAATCTTTACATTATCTGTGGTACCAGTACCATTTGGGATATTGATAGATACGTTACCTCTGTACGACACAGAACGAACATCCGAACGCAGGGTATGGAAATTTAATCTGTTCTGTATTAAACAAACATTTATAGTCAAACTGATTCTAGCAACTGTTTTTCCATTCAGAATTCCTAATTTTCTTTATAACTCAGAGCAACATAACATCTAATAGATGTGAAGGAATATCAAGACTTCGCAGAATAGCATCACATCATATTTCACGTCAGTCAATTTAAGAAAAAACTTGAACTTTTATTTTTGTGGAATTCATAAGTGGGATTATGAAATGTTTTAAGATTTGTAATTTCGTAATAGGCAACTATCGGCCACTGAGATTGCCAGAACCTTGCAACCGGCGACATGTATCGCGCATTTTGGTTGGCCCGGTATGGCAGCGTGTGTACTTATAAATTCTATAATTCCTTTGTTCGGTACTCATTCCGGTTATATCCATAAATGTTTAACAGCGTTCAAAATAATGCAGCTTGATGGTGAATATGATAATGTAGACCGACAGAACCTTAGTTGGTACATCAATATGCATAATTATTGCACACACTTGGAATGCCCTTTATGCCCGGAGTATATGTTGTTGCAGAAACAACACGATTCCAATTCCGTAGAATTCCTTTAAGTGGTGGTCTCTTTAATTGTCACTCATTACACTGGATGCAACACTGCAAGGGTTTTTAATACCCAGTTTCTTTCGACTTTTTGCAGTATATTTTATGGTGTCCTTTGAAAATTACATTTCTTTAAACCACTCCTTCAGGAAGACTCGTTTAATGCATTTTTATTTGACAATAAAAAAATTGTCTATGTGTTCAGTGGAAAATCATACCAGCTTATACACTGTACACGCTTCCCTGGGAAGTGGAAGTTTGTGTTACAAGATAATTCATCGCCGGTGAGTATACAGTGTATGAAATTTAATATGATACTATATAATACAATAAATTTAGGGCAAAGTCAAGTAATTTAGTGGGAATTTATAATCATGTCGTGTGAAAAAATAACTGTAAGTTACTGACAGTTGATTTGTTGTTGTTTTTTTTTTTCTGCGTAGAAAGTCATCACTAACAAATTACATGTATGATCACAATATTTCATGGAATAGAAACAATGTTTAATTCGTTTGGTATTAAAAGTGTAAAAAAACAACAAACAAAACAAAAACAAAAAAAAAACGCCCGCCCCCCCCCCAAAAAAAAATTACAATAAAATCCGCTTCCGATGTTTTTTACAACTGTGTATGTGTTGATTCGTCTGTTGCGGTCACCTCACACACATAGCTTTTAATTGTTGTTTACAGCACTCCGTTGTCTTATATCTCCGATTTGGTGAAAGCGGTATGTCAGCCTTTGAATATGAAAACTACGTCTAATGCTTAATCATTCCATATATGGGAGATTTGGGCGAAAGTTAGTAAAAGGATGAAGGATGGTATCATACACACGATGTCACTCACAAGTAAAGGGACAAATTAGACAAAGTGATGAGTCAAGCTAAAATAGGTTAGGCTGATAGTTTGTCTTTGCAGTGCTGGCTTATAGAAACCTGATATCAGCAGGGGAATAATCTCAAATTCAAGAATGTCTTCAGTATTCACATCAAATCAGCACCTTGTGTGTGTTATGAAACAACATTTCTAGTTGTCATAAGTAGAACAATAAATGCTGTATGGGCGGATTATTTACATCATTCAGTAAGTTAAAGCTCTGTGCTTGGTTTAGTTTCGACACTTAAGGATAAACACTCCATAGGAATGTCCGTTTGCATTATACTGTAACACGGTTGTGCTTCCGGTTCTTTAATTTGTCCGTTTATTTCGGTTAAAATAGGCTCGCAAACACACTGTAATGTGGCTTCTTCTACGTTTGTCGTGACGTCAAAATTGATTGATGATGCGTCATTTCTTCCTGAGATCATATTGGCTGACGGCGACTGATTATTGGTTTTAATAGAAGAGTCAATGACTGAGGTGTCCATAGAGGAATCCTGTACATTCTTACGTGATGTTTCGTTGTGAGTGTTTTCTTGAATGCTTTTCTCTTCTTGAGGTATTTTTGAAGTAAGCTTGCCATCTTGGTTCCCTCCTGTGTCTTGAATTTCTTTCTTATCTCGTTCGGGTTTTGAAGTGACTTCATTTAGCTTCCCTCTTGTCAGACCAATTTCATTCTGCACTTGGCCTATTTCTGAAGTAGCCTGACCATCTGGCCTACCGTCTGAGTCTTCAGAACCAGCTGGGGCACCACTGGCTTCCCCGTAGCCGAACACTGTATGCATTTGAGCTGAACCCACGACAGACCGTCTGTGAATACATAGAGCATAAAAGAAACTCTGTATTTAGATGAAAAGAACACACATTTACACTTTGTGCTTCTACATACATTGATATCATCAAAATTGGTTTTTGTGGTGCAACTTAAATAATGCATTCTTTTTCATTTTTTTTTTAATGGAAACCTCAGATTTCAGCATGTAAAACGTTTCCAATATATTTAATAAACAAAATTACGGAAGAGTCTTTATTTTTCATGGGTTTACCTAAGTAAACAAAAGTAACTACCTCAATGTGTACTTCTCAGTCTGGTAAGTATCCACTGCTACTAAACAGTGCGACAAATCTGACAAGACGACAGCCTTCATGGCATTTATTGTCCTTAGAAATATAGCGCTTTGGTGGATAATTGTAACTTTGTCTCCATTGGTATGATATACATTCTCTTTATCTTCAAACGTCTTTATATTTTTTTTCAATGCGTCATGTCCGGACCTGAAGTATGGTTTGCTTAACTTTGCTCCATTTTGTTAATGGTAGTACTTTATGATTTGATAACACACCTTTCAGACACTGACCTTCTCAGAGACTTCAGTTCAACTCCCATTCTCTTTAAGGCAGTGATTGCATTCACTATTTTCTGAAGTTAGAAATAAGCAGAAAGGATAAACATATGATGACATCCCGTCTGCCGCAGGTTGATTATTCCATTTTACAATCTGCATAGCTGCAGGAATTTACATCTTAAGACTTTTAACTATTAGAACTGAGAGAACAGTGGTAAAGGTAAATGAATCTGCTTACAGTAAAATGAAATATTTAGATAAATCCTTCTAGAAATCTATTCAATTAAAGCTTGACAATATGTTAACTAAACAGGTGAGATGAAGACCCAAAGAGAGTCGAAAGACCCAAAATTTATTGTTAGGGTCTAAAGGGTAAAGTGGGCTGAAATGGCAAATATGGTGTCTTGCAGAGTGCCACTGAATGATATTTCTTTCTTTGTTTTTGCTTGTTTGTTTATTTGTTTGTTTGTTTTGGGTGGGGGTGGGGGTGGGAGGGGGGTGGTTTAAACAATACTTTTTAGCCAAAGGCTTTGAATTGGAGTTTTAAATATTTTACTCACTTAAAACATTTGTTGGGAGGAAGAATGCTCAACCAATTGATATATATCATATCCTTTTTACACATTTGGGGCAATTTCATCTTTCAAGACACACGACACATGACTTATTGATGTATTAAGTTAGGGTTAAATTATAAATGTGTCATACATTTTTTGTAATTGGCACAGCATATGTGGCAGGAAACTATGTTGATGCCATCTATGTGTAAGAATACCCATTATCATTATCATCTACCACGTTTCAGGTTCATGTCAGCGTATGATATTCTTTCCTAGATGCCCAAGCCCAAAGTAAGCCAAAGGAAATCGTTGGATACGTTATCGGAAATCACACTCACGCAAATGGTATTATTACTATCAGAATGTACAAAGTATTGGCGGCTATCTACGTACTTAGAGATGCCCTAGACAAACAAGGGGTGTACGTGCAAGAAGTACAGTACAAAAACTAGAAAAGAAGATTTGCTTCAAAGCATATCTGTCTGTGTGCTTTCAAAAGTTTTAAATATTAAATGCTACAACTTTCATCCTTTGGTACTTCAGATTACATTAAGCTTATGGCTGGATGCAAATTTCAAAGTCCAAATGACCCTGACCTTTGACCTTTACAGGTCACATGTAAATTGCACGGTGTTACCCACAATTTAAGCCCAACATAAACCGAATTGGATAAAAATTGACCAAGTTATGGCAAGATGAAACTTTCTAAAGGCCAAATGACATTGACCTTTGACCTATTGAGGTTACATGTTCTTATAAAAATGTGCAGTGTTGCAACACCTACAACTTGAGTCCAACATGATTAGAATTGAATAGAAATTGGCCAAATTATGACTGGATGAAACTTTCAAAGGTCCAAATGACCTGGACCTTTGACCTTTAGAGGTCACATGTAAGTTTTAAAAATGTGCAGTGTTACAATAGCTACAATTTGAGCCAACATCGTCAACAGTGGATAAAAATTGACCAAGTTATGGCTAGAAGAAAGCCACCATCGAAAGTGGCCATTGACCTTGAGATGACCTCTACCTGAAGTGAACCTTGACCTCTAAAATGACATTTTGGCCCAAAATTGACCTTTGACCTAGACATGACCTTTGGCCTTGACATGACCTTGACATTTGAGATGACCTTTGCCTTGCTTTGAACGAACTCCTTTACACTCGCAACCACATCTACTATAGTATATAAGATATTGAAGATTTAAAACTTGAATTAGCCCTCATTTGCATAATTTTGAAAAGAATGACCTCTCATTATGAAAAGGCCAGACTTCATCTGCAGAAGCATAATTGTGCCATGTTTGGAGTTTCTAAGCATAATACTTTTCCAATGAAATGTCGGACAAATTTGGCTATAAAGAAAGAAAGAAAGAAAGAAAGAAAGAAAGAAAGAAAGAAGAAAGAGAAAGAGAGAAAGAGAGAGAGAGAAAGAAAGAAAGAAAGAAAGAAAGAAAGAAAGAAAGAAAGAAAGAAAGAAAGAAAGAAAGAAAGAAAGAAAGAATATGTCTGTGTTGGCGCACACAGACATAGTAATTTCACACTATGCGCTGTTGAAACAGCACATCTTACTAGAATCAAAAATCGTACAGTTTGAAATGTGAATATGTCAAGCCATTAACGCCACAAACTCCATATCATGGAATTAGGGAAGAGATGTACGGCTGAATGTTGAATCCAAAAGTAGAACGTATCAAACGTTTGTGCCTAAAACTGTCACTGCATCGCTTCTTTATTAGTGTTAAAGAGGAATAACACTGAAAAGCTACTACACAGTTATGTGCAAGTAAAGCAATGCCAGAACATTATTGTTTTGCACACTGAGCTCTAATCATATAAATTTTACGTAAATTTGCATTGCCACATTCACAAAGATACCTTACTAAACACGTCTGATCATGTTATTGTTCAGCTCTGTCCTGCAGTAGCCCTTTGGTTGAAGAATAAATATTACAACTCAGGGAAAGATCCTTTATCTGTCAATGGTTAAACAATGACAGCAGAGTAAATCACAATTTGACTAATGTTGCAACCAACCTGCCATTTTCTTCTGTTCACAAACCGTTTTAATCTTTTTTTAGATAAGTCTAAACTCTGGTCTGGTGTTTCTTGTTTTTCGTGTCGCTGGAAAAAAAAACAATACTGTCAGCCAGTGATGTGAAAAAGACCCACGGATTGCAGTTGTTCAGAAGGGCGGACGTTCAATGAGTGAGGACAGTTTCCTCAGATATTAGCCATATACTCTTTTCTTTACTGGTGCCAATTGTTCCACACTGAATGTTTAAATGACACAATATTCAATGTCAATTTCAGTATTTGCAATAATTGTACAAATGCACATTTGTCATCACTTTTAATGCTACCTCTTGAATTTCTCATTCGATCCTCAGTTATAGTGTGTAAAGAAAAGAAGACATACAGTGTGATATGTATGAAAGTAATTAAATTCAACCGAAACTATATCATCTGGATAACACAAAAAGAGAGATATGTGCATGGTTTTTATGTTGCTATGATTCGTACCTTCAACCAAGGATGGCGAAGACTTTCGTCTGCAGTCATACGACCTCTGAAATAACGCAAAATAAAGACAAAGGTACAGTAAAGGCATTATAAAGGTCTGTATTTGACCAACAGTGACAACTACGCTTTTGAACAATTGGCAATAGGAAACAGCGGCACTAGGGAGATCTGTATTGGGCCAACAGAAGAACCAATACGATCTAGAGCAATTTGCAGTACAGGGGGACAATACCAGCCCAGCAAGAGAAAGGCCTGTATTTGAAAAATTATAGTGATACAAATGTGCATGCTCGTGAATCTTTAACTACCAATTGGCAGTTAAGGGTATAGTCATTTTTACTAGTACTATCTCACATTCTAATTTTATTCCTTGTATAAACATATTCATTTTACCTGGATTGTCTGGTAGTTTACATAAACTAATGTGGAGGCTCTCCAGGCACATAACACACACAGAAGTATATACAGTACACACAGGACAGGCATGTAATACATATTCATAACAATTCTTAAGATTTTGTTCCCCGACATGACTCCCTCGCAACCTGTAGGCAACCATTCACAGGCCGAGAAGAATTCATGTTAAAATGCGTCTACCGCTTCCAATACAAGTTTGCACAGCGGAGAAAATATGTTCGTTTGACTCGATATCCCGATCAGAACTTCCCCCAGGCATGAGCTGAAGTATATAATTTTTGTCAAAGGATAGGAGGAAAGATGGACTGACGCCAGGGCCACGATTAAGGAAACAGTTTGTACAATGATGGTTCTGATGTTGGAATAACGAGGACAGCAGAGGACCAGATGGCCAATATTTTCATTTCCACAGGAACAAATCGGATTGGTAACAATTTTAACTCGACACAAGTGATATTTTAATGAATAACCGAGTCATAATTGAGCGTGGCATATATCTGAAAAATGCTGCCCATGTACAAAGTAAGAAGGGGTACTATCTTCGAATAATAAAAACTTGAGTTTGGTTTTGAGTCGGGATAAGGAGGGCGATTGACGAATGTCGACTGGAAGTTCATTCCACAACTTGATTGCCGACGGAAGAAAGGATTCTTTGAAATGTTGTGTTCTAAATTTAATTTGCCTAAGACTATGGGAATTCCTTAAGATACGACCAGTCGTTGTTTCAGAAGAAGAGGGTGCTAGGTCAGACAAATAGGATGGAACGTGTTTATTGTACATTTTGTAGAACATGACAAGCTTGAAATATTTCCTACGGATGGCCATTCGAGGTCAGCGAGTAGACGAGCGCGATTTGTGTGACGCAAAGCGCCTGTGCACGTCCTCGCTGTTTGATATTGGATGGATTCTAGCATATCTAATAAGGTTTGACCAAAATTGTTGAACAAGACACAACCGTACTCAAGTATAGTACGAATCACTGATTTATACAATTTACAAAGCGCATTTCTGGATAACTTATATTTAAAACGCTTGAGAAGTGCTATCCATCTGCTAGCTTCATTCGTGAATCTCAAAATGTGTTCTTTCCAATTTAAGTTTGAACACAGAGTGATGCCAAGATATGCATGGCTGGTGCCCTCTGGAATTTCATTTCCATTCAGGTACAAAAGTCCATGAAATGGTTTGGTTCTCTTAGTGGAGAGAATAAGTAAAAGAGATTTTACGGCATTAAAAGTTATTTTCCAAAATCTACTCCAGATTCCAATATGATTAATAGTATCTGTGTTCAACCTTAAAGTACAGTTTGCGGGATTTCTTACATATTTCTAGAAAGAAAGTGTCGTCAGCAAATATTACGATGTCAGTGGTAATATTACCAAACGTGTCCTTGACATAAACTGAAAATAAAACTGGGCCCAGTATGGACCCCTGTGGTTCACCTGCTTCAACAGGGAGCCAGCTTGATTCTTGTCCTAAAATAAGCACCCGTTGAAAACGGTTCGAAAGATAATCCTCTACCAAGGTACCAATGAGTGGTCAAAACCCAGTGTCCGAAGTTTGAAAAGTAAACCTTTGTGCCACACTTTATCAAAGTCTTTAGACGTCATGAGAAAACCGTACCAAAATGAGAGAATATCATCGAAAATGTTAAAAGCCACGCCCCAAGGCGCGGTACTCAAGGACTCATTGAGCTCGTCAAAGTCTGTCTTATCAAAATACCAAATGTTAAGTTTACAAAATTTTTCTGATGAAAAAGAGAGAGTGCTACTGCAGTAGACGACAGAATGGGCAGACGTCGATATGGGAGGTAAAATGCCACTGTCCAAAATAAAGCCCGGAGAACCCGTAATAATTAAATCTAATAAGGATTGAGTAAATTCCGTTGAATGTGTAGGTTCATTAATAATTTGAAAATGATTGTTGTTAGAATCAATATTAAATAGGCGGTTACCCATTTTGCTATCGGCATGCTCTGCGTTCCAGTCTGTACAGCGATCATTAAAATCACCAGTAATGACTGTAATATTTGGATTAAGTTCCAAGGCAGCAGAAATGGGATTAGAAAGATTAATAAGAAAGATTGTTCTGACGTCCAAGGCTTGACCTGGTGGACGATAATATACACCAGTGAGGGCATTCCCATCTGTTGCTTTTTTAATTCTATCTACAGACACTTATTGTATCTTCCAAGCCAGATTAATGAATGAATGGCAATGAATTCTTGACAAAGATTGCCACACGCCCTCCCAGACCAACTTGTCTGTCTTTGCGCAACGGTGATTGAAAGTCCTCATGGACAAAAGCTGATTTGGATATGAATGGTCAAGCCAAGTTTCTGACAGGGTCATAACGTCAATGCCTTTGGACGCTACGGTGTCAGATAATTCATCCAACTTGTGTTGGCTTTTCAGACCGCGCACATTGGCATGGGCAATAGGAGACATTCATATTTAACTGCGATCCTGCTCACTTCCTGTGTTGTCGGGGCAACAGACTGATGTTTCCACCATGATCAGTGCAGAATTGTATTATATACTACATAAACATCCATAAATAACACCTTTTCAACCAAAAGAGAGCCCATTTCTAATCAATTTAGGCATCCTTTAAGTTTCAAATATATATTAATACATTTTCTTCAGATTAGTGTGTGTTTGTGTTGTTCATTTTGTTGAGAAAGTACTTTTGACCATGATAAATACATGTAAGCGAATCGGAATGCAAAGCTTGTAAAAGGACTTTATTTGGCGGTATCTGTTATGCTGAGAGGTATAAAATCAAGAAAAGACGAATTGAAACGCCTGTGATGTATTTTAATATAGATTTCACAGAAATGGTGGCTACCTTTGAAAATAATTTTTTCAAGAAAGAATAAAATTAGCACTGGAGTATTTTTAATAAAAAAAAATCATGTGCACCAGAACTGTAAAGAATGCGGCTTGCTGTTTCCCTATTCTAGGCACCTTGACCATTCAGAAGACAAGATCTCATTATAAAACTTACTTTGTGTCCTTGACAAGGAGTTTTGTTATGAAGTCCTTAGCTTGCGTTGACACGTCTTGAAATTCATCGTAATCATAGTCGTACTCCGCTATTATAACGTTAGACAGCGTTTCTCCATCGTTGTCCCCCATAAATGGAGACAAACCTGACAGTCTGTGTAAAAGTACATTTTGAGCATTATTACTTGTTACTTCCGTACATGAAACACGACGCGGCGGATACCTTAATAAAAATTATGTGATCGATTCTTTCTTTAACATAAAATTTGAAATGACGGGAACAGCATAAGAGTTTCCTTTTTTTCTGTTGAACATTAAGATCATCGTTGCTCACTTTGGTCTAATTATTCCCTGCAATATTTTGTAATGATCAAACTGCGATCTTCGTTGTATATATATATATATATATATATATATATATATATATATATATATATATATATATATATATATATATATATATATATATATATATATTTATATATATATATATGTCTTGGGTGGTTTATGGGCAGCATTGTATTCCTCAGACCGTCTTGTGGGCAGTTGTTCGGTTTATGGCCAGTTCAGAAATACCCATAAACCATGTTTGCCTAAAATTCAATACACTACAAAGGGGGTTTTAGAAACGTACAATGCATTATGGCAAGCTACAAATGCCCAGAAACTGTGGTAAGCTATACTTGATATATACTGCCCACAAGACGGTTATATATATATATATATATATATATATATATATATATATATATATATATATATATATATATGAGTTATTGAAGAATATACAGAATAAATACAAATGACAAAACATAGCTTTATGACGTTAAAAATGTGACTTACAGAACGTAACATATAACTCCAATGCTCCACATGTCTGTGCTGAAGTCAATTCGTTCAAACTGTACGACTTCAGGAGCCATAAATTCAGGCGTTCCAAAGAGTACTTTGAGATCTTTCTTCGGATCATATTCTTGTGCCAGACCGAAGTCAATGATTTTTATTCTGTTACCCGTCTTGGTCAGACATAGTATATTTTCTGGCTGAAAATATGAAGATTTGTACATGAGAACCAGCTAGGGTTATGTGGTTTGCGTTGTGGACTCTGCAGTGGTCAAGTATGGTTAATTTACGTGAAGGGAACACAATCGGACACGACTTGTCATAAAAAAATGATTTCTTTCACTTTTGACTAAAAGTACCATATTCTTCTTTCCGAGCACTACATTTCCTGGTAAAATTTCTTTCACGATCTACTGACATTTGTCCTCTTTATCAAAGATGTATCCGCTAAACATACTGAAGCAAACCCAAGAAGAGTATGCTTCGAATGCAATATGGTGTAAGCCAATCTTGCCATACATCATGCTCTTTGTTTACCACATACATAAAGGCAGCTCTCAGTTGGATCGTTGCAGCTCACTCATTCAAGAACGTATAAAAGAGTGGAACAGAATTGATTGTTCCAGAATAAATCCAGACGGCTTCTGGAATGGCAGTTGACCAGAGCCATAATATTTCAATAACCATCCGTAGAACGTTTTTCAAGCTCCTTGAATACGATTTCCTTTAAAATCATAATTGAACCCATTTTTTTCCCAAAATATAACATAACTTTCGAGAGAGACAACTGGCACTTCCCACATAAAAACGAAGCAAAATTGTGTCAGCGTCAGTGGATAAAGTCTCGGTATGCAACAGTAAGGGAGGGATCAAATGTGCGCCAGCAGTACAAACATTACCCAGTACTATTTCCACACCATGAGACCCGCAGAGCTCATTTAAAAATTACTGGCATTCAAGCGTTCTTTTCTGCATCGATGTTCTGTGTTTTACGAACACATGTTTGTACGACTTGGTTTATTAAGGGTGCGCACCAGAGACCAAATGCCAAGCTGAAGGTATATGAGGATAAAAATAGCTAGCCTGAGTATGTATGCGCAAAACTTAACTCAGTGAGGGAAATATTGCTTCCAAGGCACCAACATAATTTCGATTACGACGTCATAAAGATCAGAATCTGCTATACATGCTTATTTGAAATTCGAGGAGCAATTTTCATATAACAACACAAAGGACATCAACATATGTCGGAATTTTGTGGCTTCACAAACTTTTTTGTTTTGCAGGGAATACTGGCCAACATCATTTTAAGTCTAAGGTGTACTTTGGTAGCTAATTGGCCAAAGTTGCTGCAAAAGACGAACTGAGTCATTCAGTACTTCCTATTCAGTCGTCGAACTTTGTCAACAACATGGCTGTACATGCATGGCAAGAAGAAGGGGACGAAATTAGTAAAGAAGATTTGCGTCACAGCTGATCTGTGTGCGACTTCAAAACTTGATTGGTGTCGACCTCTGACCTTGGTATGGATCTCTGACATTGACAGTGGCCTATGACTTTGATCTTTGAGCTCTGACCTTGATAATTACCTCTGGCCTTGACAGTAACCTCTGACCCTGACATTCATCTCTGACCTTGACCTTGACATTGACTTCAGACCTTGATATTGACCTCTGACCTGGTCTTGATATATAAGAATAATTCCCTCTGGGCACCATAAGGTCAGGATATCATACAGTGCAGCATACAATTTTAATTGCCTGTAATTTGCATAACGTCAACCTGTCAACCATTTTAACGATATGCAGAACTTCGCTATTAGCGCTATAATCATGCAAAATAAAATAGTTTTGCGTCCAGCTGTGTCCCAGTTTAAACCACCACAGATATCGAGCAGACAAAGAGAAAAAAAGTAATATTGAACTTTACAAAACAATATGCGTGTGTTCGCACACACACACACACACACACACACAAATATATATATATATATATATATATATATATATATATATATATATATATATATATATATACATATATATATATTTGTGTGCCCCGATTATAGTCTGCGTATTTGCATATCAAACTGGTTGAACTAGTATTGAGTCATTTCATCAAATGCATGTTAGTTTTCCTGAATACTGTTTGAATGGAAGAGTTCCCATGACTCGTAGTATTACATATGTATGTTCTGCTCGATGTCATTAGAAATTAAAGTACCCCTTTAAACGAGGGCGCCTAGATATTTTCTCTGCGGCTACATTTCTATAACACGGACGTTTAAACGTAGCGCTTGAATACAACCATTCTATAAGAAACAAGGGCAAATCCAGTCAGTCATTAGAAAATATTTCTCCGTCATTTAATCCCGCTTCAATGTTTCAAGATGTAATCAGTCTTCTAAGCATCAAGGAGGCTGCATTGACATGGATACATACAGGACACTGTCAGTGTTGAGTTTCATATTTCAGGGTAACACTCTTCAGAAGAAGCTCACTAGATATTTATATTACATCTTTCGTATGCAAAGAGTATAATCAAAAGGCAGTGTTAGAAAAAAAAAAAAACATTAACCCTTTCCCCCTCAAACTGGCCAAAACCGGCTGGTGGTCAAACGTCGTCTGCTTCAGTGTTTTCAACTAATTTTAACAGTTATGAAAAACAATTTGAATGAGAAATGTACATGAGACTTATCAAGATCACATGCCCCAGGTCAACAGCTTTCCATGGCATGGGTTGGACACTTAGTGCCCAACCCATGCCAAGGAAAGCTGTTGACTCAGTCTTATTTCAAGGGGGAAAGGGTTGATGTTGTGCGAGTGCGATAAGGACTTACTTTCATATCCAGATGAACAATATTTCGTGAGTGCATATATGCAACGCCTTCACATATTTGCCTCATGAAGATGACACATGCCCGTTCAGTTAATACGAAATCATCGTCGATAACTCTGTCAAATAGTTCCCCGCCCAAGATGCTGTCCAAAGAAATGAAAAAGTGAAGGTACTTACACTTATGTATAAAATTCACTATAAAGAAAGTCCGATCATTATATAATTTCCTTCCGGCAAATTTGGCTTGTAGGCACCAGTCAAATGTTTATCTGCGCAAGACTAAGAAGGCGAACTCAATGCAGAGATACACAGACATGCAGCTTCCTAGTACAATCTGAAGACCCCTAAAATGATCACCGTTCATACATTTCACAAATGATTTGTTTGATTTCATTATGAGTGTAGCTATTACAATTGTGACTTTTACGCGGTTAAATTTAACGAAATGTGGAAAACGAAAAAGATAGATTCACAGAGGAAAAACGAGTGCGAGAGAGAGAGATAGACACACACACACACACACACAGACAGACAGACACACACACACACACACACACACACTCACAGACACACAGACAGAGCACAAAGAACAGTCGACAGCTACATGCTGCTGCATGTGATGCCCTACTGCAATTCCATAATTGTGTTTCAATAGTGTAGTAAACATAAAACTATAAATCTTGTGAATCGTGGACTACATTGTGGTATAATAGAATATTCGTCGACAATTCCTTTAAACACTCACATTTCAAGGACAAGGCACATCTCTCCCTTGCAGGCAAACGCATCATACAGCTGTAAAATACGTTTATGTTGGAGCTTCTGCATCAACTGTATCTCTCTTTCCACTTCCTTTTTGTCCTGCGGTCTTTCTGCACATATGAACTTTGCCGCGAATGAGTTTCCAGTTGACTTCTCTAGACACCGCTTGACCTCTCCAAATTTACCTCTGTGTGATCAAACAGCAAGAAAGGTATTATTTTTGTCAATTTGTTCTCCTATCACTTTGTGAAAGCATGTTATGCATAAGAATACGTGAGTTTCAGTTACATCTTGTATCTATCGACAATAAGACTATATCATAACGTCAGAAGACCCTTTAACAATGCAAACAAATATCTTTCACTTGATATTTTCATGAGTTTGCCCACTGAAGCACCACTTAAGCCAATTTTGAATAGGCAAGGGCAAGAAAAAAGGTTCAAGAACTGCCTAAAAGAGGGCACTGCAGTCAGTGGAGGGCTGGGGTTTTACATTGTAGTTTGCAACTTAATAACTTAAAAGCTACTGCAAATAGAAACACAAAATTTCGGACTATAATTCTAGATGCATAACTAAATACTTCACAAAAATCATATAACCACAGCTACAACAGTGACTGGTTTATTTAAGGTTGCTTTAACATACAGACTAATGGGAATACACAGCTCTCGGCCTCTAAATGTTTGTGTATTCAGTTGTGTATTGGGGAGAATACACATCTTAGACCCAATTCTGACCTTTCCTATTGCTTGTCATATCAGAGTTGGACAAAGACAATATTATGATCCGAGATTGCACTGTACTAGCGTATGTTTTACATTCTGAGAGTTATAATATTTGAAACCTGTCTTACGAATATATTGTGCTAATAGCTGGAATGACAAAAATTGCTCCATTTGAAAGTCATGTGATCATAAAGGTTGCTTGCGATTGGCTCCTGTTGCAAAGAGCCCAGTGTGCATTCGAACGATTCACAAGATTCGAAGATCAAGTTCAACTCAATTATCGGGCTATATTACTAAAATTTTAACATATCTCCTTTCAAAAGTAGACATACATGGCCTTATATGGTTTAACAACAATTTTCGACCACAAACTCCTTTATCCCCCGGAACTTGCTCTCAGTACAGTTCTTTTTTCACATAATGATATATTATTGTTTGCATTGATACTATAATATGGCATTTACATTACATATAAGTATATGCACTCAAGTTTATTATTACCGTAAGAAACGTAGTTGAAAAGAAACGTAAATTAGAGTTTCAAAAGGGCCTATATACTAACATATATGCATTCTGAGCACATGTGTTAGTGAATGGTTGACTAAATCATGTCAGCTGCAAAACTGTTCAATCAATCAAACCGTTAACTTTTATACCGACCTGCAATGCACGGAACTAATCCATTAACTACAGCTGTTCAGAACGTTCCTGTGAATATTGGGTTGCACACTAAATCTTTCAAATTCCTATCGATAGAGTCTGAACATTAAGTAATCTGTAGATCTATTTAATCTTAATGCACATACATTTTCAAATTACCCTGCTATATAGCATCTCCTGGCGAAACTGAAACAAATTAAACGTTCGTTTGGGTTGTCATAAAAGTCTATTCAAAGTTAATATTCAACTGAAATGAATGTTATAATCATCTCAGTAACATTGAAAGATGCGTAAATATACCATCACAGTAAACTGTAACATCTTTCCTGTTTGAATAGTACAAACTAATTTCCCTTACGATTTGTTGTCTCACATTTTTAGATTCCATGACAAACTATGATCCTGTACTGTTTGAATATATTCAATGTTAACAAATAAATCACGAAAGAAAGGTGAAATAATAATAATAATTTTAAGACTTTTTTTAATCGAAGCAGAATATATGGCAATATCGCCACAGATTTCCAATTTGAAACTGACAGTAAACAACGTAAAAATATCGAAATATGCCTGGTATTTATGCAGCACTTATTATTCAATAATATGGGGTCCGATCGAAAAGAATATAGTTTATCTCAAATATATAGCAGACGTTATCGGCTGTGAAAAATTACCACGGGACAAAATTCCCGCTGCCAACTGAGTTCAATATCTTCACAAAAACAGTTGCTCTACTAACGTATTCAATGTTATGACTGTGTTAATTCTACAACACTCTTCTGGGGGTGTTTTTGTTTTTGTTTTTTGTTTGTTTGTTTGTTTGTTTTTTGTTTTTGTTTTTGCTTTTTGGGGTGTTTTTTCTTTAAACAACACATCTATACATATTTCATGAACGGCTAATATAAGAGCACTAGTTTCCCTCAGCAAAGGAAGCGAAGGATACCTCTACCATTGCAAACTGAATGCGACTATTAATAAGAACTCGCAGCATCACGTAAGGTCAAATTAATTTAGTCTTTGTATATTTTTATAAACCATACCCAATTTCGCCAGTAAGGTTTTTCTTGCAAACATAGTTGATATATAGAAACATTCATACCCAGACGCAATAGCGATAGTACGATATGTGTCCATGTTTTTACGTGATTATAATATCTCCATGTGTGTTTATACGCACATGAGAGATATGGTAGGTATTTCCAAATCACTCCTAGGCACCCAACAAAGCATGCTACTGTATCCCTATATCTTAGTTTGGGGAAAGTATAAGCCAAATGATGAGGTACATCAAAGCCGTTGTAATATGCCACAGATGCCCACAAACCAAGTCTAGTAACGGAAAGCCTCGTATGAACACAAGTAGATTAGATGTGGAGTTCATGGTTCAACATAAGATAACATGTACAGGTTTGTTGAGAGGTAGCAGAGGCGACGTATGTGTTAAGTGAATGGCACCCCGAAGGCTTTGTTACCAGCACTTGCCAACTTCCTGGGCGTCAGTGAGGAAATTACGTGTTTACTAATAATGATAACTGCAGTAATGACATTAAAAACGCCGTGGAAAAAATAAGGTCATAGGAATGCAAGCGTTCGCGTGTTTTCAAATGACACAAAGTGGATGATTTATCTGGACATTTGTTTTTCATTCTTTTTTCTTTCTTCCTTCCTTTCCTTCCGTCTTTACCAGTTCACTAAATATCTACATCCACGAGCAATATCATACACGAATAAACTTGAAAAGTATGCAATTTCACATTTAGCTTTTGAAACGTAACACTTTTTCTTGAAATATATTTGACTGAGATGAAGCAAGAGAATAGTACTGTCATGCCCTGAGCCCATTTGGGACAATTAAATCGGTCATACATTCACTGTCGAGCCTGCACCTTCCGAATGTGTGACGCGCCAGCCAAAGACACGCCATTGTCCCATGCAAAATCGACGAATGACTCCTTGTTATCCATGTGTTATTTTAAACTAAAAATTACACTATGTAACGAATTAAACATGTTTATAACTAAATAACCTTTCATAACCAGTGTACAGAATTGTGTATGTGTGCTTGATGCAATAATCAAAGTCTGAAATATGACAAGAACCTTGTAATATATATATATATATATATATATATATATATATATATGTATATGTATGTATGTATGTAATAATAATAATAATAATAATAATAATTTATTCGGAAAACTACCCCTTTACAGCGGGGGCATCAATGGAACGGGGTTTATTCCATGATGCGTCCAAGTATACTACAAGAAGCCGTCTATATTACAAAGTAAGGATTTGTGTGTGGTAGGGCTGTATCTACGTTCAGCATTGAGCCGTACGTGGAACAGCATCCATTTACCATTTTGGAATTTACTTTTTACATGCGCATGCAACCATCAATAGGCTTCTCATAGCTCCATGTATATATACATATATATTGTCCATTACATTCTTTTGACAAATTAACCTTCCCTTAACATTAATCACACATACATTTTGGATGCTACCTCTTCAAAATACCAAATCGCGAATTCCGCACCCAATGCCAAAGGTTTGTAAATAATAAATAAATAAATAATTTTATCGGGAAAACTACCCCTTTACGTATGTATGTATGATTATTATCTTAAGGTAATGTCCAACCTGGAAAAACGTGACTTCACTTTCACTCCAAATATCACAGAAGCATGTATCCTTGGTATAATGAACCTATATACTCATTTGACAGCCAGTGTTGCAGAATCTATTGTAAAATGGTGGGTATTTTTCGATAAATGTGCAGGATAAAATGGTCAGATTTGTGCTATTATAATCTTAAGACATGTATCTACAAAAAGACATTAGGGATTTTTCATAACTGTAGCTTTTTGCTCACAATGGTAATAAAAAAAATGGATTTTTTTTGTGTGTGAAATTGATAAAGCTCATGGGACTCTTTTTGATCCCCAATTAAAAGAATACCGATCGTTAAGAAAATCCCTGATATCTTTTTGCTTTAGAGAATTTTCAGATTAACTCAGTTTTTATTTGATTAAAATCAGAGAATTTCGTTTGGGGGAAGTGTCGATATGAAACGGACATTTTAGAGCAGATAACTATTGTCAGTAATCAAGATCCAAAGGTTAACAAGGTCCATTGATTACCATGTTACCATTAGAAACTAGTTTTTTCTTCTTCTTCAGATTGCGTTAGGGCTAGAACTAGGACATTTGGACAAATGATAGGCAACATATATATATATATATATATATATATATATATATATATATATATATATATATATATATATATATATATATATATATATATATATATACCAGAATGCCCCCAATCTCAAAATGAACAAAATTATCCAAAATCGATTGGACATTGCCTTAATCTATGGCTATCGCAATTTGCTTCTTCAAACAGTGGATAAGTGCCTTTTTTTCGATTGTTGCAAGTAAATAGAATTACCGCTGATCGATATTCAATGATAATGATTATCTGAAGAACAGTAGCTGGCAAGGATTATACATTCATCATCCATCCCGTGCTGTGACCGGGAGGGACAATGTGTGTATCACACTGCTCCTGTTGGGAAGAGAGGCCATGCAAGTATCTCACTCACTATTACGCGGAGTATGAGAGTGCATTGCGGAACGTTGGAACTCAAGATTCTGACAGGAAGCATTTTGCACCGAAAAGTATATGGTTCCAATTGCCAATACAGATAAGCTAGTGCAGATTGACGCGGTGGACATGGAAATAGTTAACAGCACTAAACTCAGTAGTCATTCCTGACCCTACTGAGAGGATATGGGAGCTATATGCCACTTTTCTCCCCCTCCCTCCACCCCTCCGCCCCCAAAAATAATAATGATAATGATGATCAATGGTGATGATGATGATGATAATAATGATAATAATAACAGTATTTTAAAGAATAAACGAAGCGGTCATATTGGACCCATCAATCGCTGCCTTTTTTCGGCGGAAAAGTGTTAATCTACTTGCAGGCTGGGTTTCCGAGATTTGTTTGGCGAAAGCAACACTCATCAGCTTCCGGTCTGGCAAAGATTTACGGCCAAACACCCTAAAATGGTCGGATTAACGTGCTTATTGAGGCACTTTTTTGTGTGAATATGATTTACGTTTCTGTGTACCTTTTTCCACAAGCCAGTTTTGTAGGTACAGGGCGTGTAGCAACGTGCATCCCCGCACATTTCACTGTCTCCAGAAGATTAAGAACCGGTATGGGTGCCTCTGCATACCTCATTATACCTAACTTTTTCACTCGACCCGTGAATTTTGTTTGAACTTTGTGTAACACTTGCATGCATACGAATGCGGACACTGCTGTGGGTTGCAGCAGATCCACGGAGCGCAAGCTACTAGCCTTCCTTTAAAAAATCCTCCGATTTCATACTCGTCTATAGCCCACTTGTTATACTTAAGCATCACATTGCTTACCTTCCTAAGAAATCGCCAATTTCATACTCGTCTGTAACCCACTTTTCACACTTGATCACCACATCCCGGGGTTCAAAGGGTGGATCATCTACATCTGAAAGCAAGGCATGCATTCATGAAAGAAGATTCGATCATTAACAATTTATGTATTATCCATTAGGCAAATACTCAGGCCATTGAGGTGTAATTTGTATTTCCGTTGAATTGCACGTTTAAATCTTTGATAAAGTATCGCTTGATTTGTGTTGATTGTAATATACGTACATACATATAAACTAATTTGCCGCCGTGTGTTTGAGAGTCATATTCTGTAACAGATTCAGTATGCATAAAATGGAAGATACCTATCTTTGTGTGATTTAATATTCACATGTCATGAAATATGCAAAATACGATTATAAACAGTATCTCCGCAATAGATCTTTAAAATGACCCTGTAACTTTGCGATGTAACGCATGTGCCTCCTGGATTTGACCAGTATAGCGGAACATTATGATATGCAATATCATTATCATGTGCATGATCTAAGTATTAACTCAAAGAGTTGCAGAGTTATTAAGTGTACAGTAAAATGTTGCTGTGACCCAGGAGTGATGTCAATATCATCTAGCCCATAAAGAGGACCACTGTTGTGTGTAATATCAATTGCTGAACTCAAATGGTGCTTGAGGTACCCAGCAAATACTAGAATTCAATAAAAGTGCCCATGTGACATGGGGAGTTCGGCAATGTCACCCATATGAAGCCTCGTTAAAGCCTTCTTCAGGCCCATCATGTACAATATCAAAACCCTGTCTCAAATACTTTTTCAAATGTCATTTGAATAGCGATTTTTAGGAAATTGACCCTGTGACCTTCGAAATTGTGTCAAGTGTATTCATATGCAATTTCAATTTGGTATTTACTGAGGACCAAAATCATACGCAATGTAAAAGTCCCAGCTCAAATAGTTGTTACCTTATCATCGTAAAAAGTGAAAGGTTACCGTGTTACGTTACAACCTATGCTGGTATTCTCTAAGTGCAATTTTAACATGGCCCAGCTTTTACAGACGATCATGATCATGCTCAATTGCAAAGACCTTGTGCAAACAGCTCTTGAATTATCACTTTCTTGACTATAACCCATTGTAAACACTTTCTTGACTACAACTATTCTGGTGACCTTGGAAATTGGTTTAAACATATTTTTGTTTAAAGAAAAAAAAAACGATTGGAAAACAGGCGCCTTGAAAATTAGGTCAAGATAACCTATATGACCTATATCAATCATTGAAATCACGCGCCACAAGATATGTTCCTATGTCTTTTCTAAGCAACTTTAAGTGATTTCAAAGTTAATGCTTCGATTTCCCCAAAAAATAATAAGAATAAAATTATTAAAGCGTGATCTATTAAACAAAATTCATAGACATCCATCTAAGGTAGATCACAACCAAATGAACACGCACACACAAAAACAGAATTTAAGACATAGCAAACACCGGTAGGGCCAACTGGTGAACCAATTGATGTCCAGGCGTACCTTGAGTTATTCCTATGCAATTTCGAAGAATTTGGCAACGCAGTTCGGAAGATGTCCCCAAAGAAAACAAAAACAAACAAACAGAAACAGAAAAAAACTATCGGAGTGGCGACTGTGGAAATAATTTCTAAAGACCCACACAAGGTATATCCCTGTCAAATTTAAAGAGGATTCGCCCATTGTTTTTCGATAATAAGTCAAAAAGTAAATTGTTGAAAGACAGATGACAGACAAACAATGGACGAAAAATTAACAAATGTTTATGATATCGATCGTCCACCTAACGTTTCTTCACACGTGCTTACCATGTACTGGTTCAGTTTCTTCCACAAGAATACTCATGCTTGAAAGTAGGTATACCTGCAAATACAAATCAATATCACTCAGATTCTGTGATTGAGATCATAATTATATTTCTGAGTCACTTGGCAGCTGTTGATTCCAGAGATGTATGGTTGCTGTCTCACAGCATACCTTCAAGAATAAGGTACACATTTCAATGTTTGTGTGCTAGTTGCCAACAAATGTCACGTACAGTCTCCTTCCTTCAAAACAAGAAAGAAAACAGATTGTTTTATATCTGCAAATGTATGTATGTATGTATGTATGTATGTATGTATGTATGTATGTATGTATGTATGTATGTATGTATGTATGTATGTATGTATGTATGTATGTGGGTGGGTGGGTGGGTAGGTAGGTAGGTAGGTAGGTAGGTAGGTAGGTAGGTAGGTAGGTAGGTACAGGTAATATATAACAGGAGAATAAATACATCACTTTTAAAGATATTTTAAATATATTTTATTGGTCAACCGGATGAACAGGGATTTTCGTATATAAACCCCACTTGTCCATCGAGATTTGAGGAAATCGGGTTTGTAATAAGACACAGTTACTTGACAAACTGCAGGAACATTCGGTAAAGTAGACAATGTACAGAAGAGAGGGATAGCGCTACACCAGCAATCTAGTGGTGTATTGTGCAAAATTATCAATAGTGAAGCATAATATCGTTTTGATTTTGCTATACTGGGCTTGAGCATCGAATGTGCAGCCTCAAAGTTGGATTGTTTTTTTTTTTTTTCTAAATGGGGCAAATCTTAAAGCAGCTTCATCTGAATCAATTCAACTATTGATTTAAAATGGACGTACAAAAAAGGAGTGATAACATCTGTATTTGGATCACCACAAGCACACTTTGCAGAATATAGAACTCATATTCTATGTAAATATGAATTCACCTGGATGTTGCCCAACACGCAATCGTGAGTGTAGAGTGATAGTCTTCTACATTGTGTTCGATTTCTATCATTTTGAAGAAGCAACAAATGATATGGCTGCACAATTACCTGTCCAAGTATACAGTATGAAGGATTGCTTATCCAAAACCTGGGGCTACGTTAACCTGGTGTAATAGGTTTATGTTAAAAGTTGAATATGTTTCAAAATCTGTCTCCATTCAGCAATATTTGGAAGTTTTGAAAATCATTAAAAGTCTGACGGAACAAGGTCTGGATATAAACTGGGTGAGGAAGTAATTGGAAGCCACATTTTCCAGCTGAAGCCGCAGAAACCTGCCGGAGCTTTGCCCTGGAGCTGCAGCACAAGGTGTCCAACCAGTTCACGGCATATGGCTTTAATACCCCTGTTAACCAACCTACTCTCATCTTCAGCATAGCTTGCGGCAGTTGCAATTGTGCCATGCAGGGAATAATAAATCGTGATAACACCAGACGCCCTGAATAACGTAGCCATCACTTAATCATATGAGCAGCCTGCTCACACATCTTTGGAAGTGGAGAACCACTTAATTTCCAGTGTTTGTTCTGCTATTTTGCTTATGGATCAAAGCGATGAACCTAGATTTCATCTTGGCTTAAAATGCGACTCTCAAACGCACCCACGTTATTGCAAATATTTATTTTCTTAGTCTTTCCCTGGCCATTTGCCAGCACTCATGAAAGACATGTCACTGGCAATTTACTCATGGCCTGGTGTTGGGTGAAAGTTATTTCTGTCAACTCTAAATAGATTACTGTCTTGCTTTCAAGATGCAGTATGTAAATTCATTAGTCTTTGAGGAAAAGAGTCATGCACACCATTTTCATCATAGAATATGAAACGTCATGATTCTCATCATGCAATATGAAACGTAATGATTCCCACCATAGAATATAAACGGCATGATTCGCATCATAGAATATAAAACGGCATGATACCCATCATAGAATATAAAACGGTACGATTCCCATCATAGAATATAAAACAGCATAATCTCCACCACAGAATGTGAAATCGGCATGATTTCCAACTATTGGAAACATCATTGATTCACTTTTCGTCGTCATTTGATTTGCTGTAACTTTTTTCATTCTGTCATCAACCCTTCCAATTGGAAATGTTCCTTATGACACTTTAATTTAAACAACTGATGCATATCAAATTAAACCTTTCTTTGCATAAATTGACTGTACTTTGCACTGACAATTAGGATGATTTTATTTTGATGTGTCCAAATGATTTTCTGCAAATGCATCCTCCACATTGTATGAAGCAATACAATGGTGCCACTAAATAAGAACTTTGAATGTAAGACTACGGAAACCCCCAATGTGATTGTCCACTTGAGTGGAGCACCTGCTTAAAATATCTCTCAAATATTAATCATAAAAATTATAAATCTATGTATCGGTACGACCACTACAATCTTGAGAATTTATTAATCTCCCACAAACTTCTGTGAATTGCTTTAAGATGATAGTATTAAAAAATGGGACATAAATAACAGAAAAAAATATTGAATACTAATCTGTGCAAACGATTATTGAAAAAAATGTCCAAGAGACTATTTTCAATTTATTTTGTTTGTTTGTTGGAAAGGAAAAAAGTTACAACTTGTCCCATGTTTTATTGTTGTTCCTGAAGGTGCTATGTCATTATCTCTGCAGCCTGGTAGCTTCCGAATACCTAAATTTATTAAGAATCGTCAAATTTTCATCCTCAAAATATTACTTTTTAAAGGAGTCTTACTTGTCAAATATCCGACAATCAGTACCTGACACATAGTCATATCCATCTGAGAATTAACTGCAGCTCTTCACCGTCAGTTGACAAAACTCAAAGGCCAGCACACTTCATTGACCTCCATGTAAAGGTTTGAACAGTTTCCATCACTTCTTGGATTTTTCTACAAGGATTAGAACTTCAGAACATCGCCATATATGACAGTTGTTTTTGTTTTTTTGTTTTTTGTTTTTTGGTTTTTTTGGGGGGGTGTAGTTTTTTTGTTTTTTTGTTTTTTGTTTTTTTTGTTTTTGTTTGTTTGTTTTTGTTTTGTTTTGGTTTGGTTTTTTGTTTGGTTGTTGTTGTTGTTGTTGTTGTTGTTGTTGTTGTTGTTGTTGTTGCTGTTGTTTTTTGAGGGGGCTGGGGTTTTTTGTTTTTGTTTTTACCACGGGACGGCCAGGTCTTGAACCAGCAGCCTTCGGTACCAATCACCCTAGCCCCGAATGGGAAACGCACCAAATCCCCACGGTTCAATGTAGGTGGGTATGACTAAATGTCATAATCGACGCGGCCCGGTTGATTGCATTTAATCCTGTGCAAGTATGTATTCGGAATCGCCCATATTGGGGACTGTACATGTGTTAGTCCACCAGCATCGAAGGAGCACAGATTTTCTTCCACCACAGAACGTCCGGATCTCAAACCAGCAAACGTGGGCACCAACCACCTACCCAAAAATGGGAAACGCATACATCTACTGCACATATAACATATCTTTCTGTAAAATTAGCAGTAATCTAAAAGAAAAAAATCCATTTTGGGTTAACATTACGCGAAACACTGTAAATATAACACAACAGTGCAATTAGACGGTTAAAACATGAAAGACCATTTATCTGTGAGAGTATTAGTTTTATTTACTATGTTTGAGCAGTTATGTATGCACAATTACACAGACATAAAACAGTGGTTCGTAAAAGCACACATTGGCAAACGTGATTTTGTAGGCGGTCCGCCATTTTTATCAACATTTTCACATTAGTACATACGGTACGCAAAGGGGGAGGGGGTCAAGATCAATGTATGTTTTTAGCTAATTTTCAAAATATTGATCAATATTTAGCCAAAAATCAACATTTTTAGAGTACTCTGTTGGGGGAGGGAAGGGGTTACAAGAAAGAGCACTCTGTGTACACTTTTGAAAATATTGATAATTTTGGCTGACCCCTAGCCCGGGATTGCAAGATGTAAGTAAGGCAACCTTTTCAAAATTGAAAATGAAGTTTCTGGAGTAAAATGAGGGGGGCGCGCCTCCTCTAAATCCGCCTGTGATGGATCTTATTGCGCAACACAGTGAGACGAGTGGTAGTTCATGAGGTCTGTACATCTGTTGCTGATCCATAATGACCAGACTTGATTTGCCGGTCCACGATCGCAACATACGGTCCGTTGGTCAATAATGGGACGGTAAGCTAGCTACTTATTATGCGACAATAAATGAATAGCTGTTTCCGTGATAGAAATGGAGTTGTTTCTTTTGGGGCAGGACATGCTGGCCACATGAGAAAAGGCGCAATCAGGAGGTAGAAATTCACTTTTTTTAAAGAGAGTTGTCCAGGGACAACTTTGTCATTTCTTCAAGGTGTCTCAGAGTGCCAGTTCTTGCCCATTTCTTTCCATATAAAAAAAAATCGTTGGTGGGAAATTATCAACGATGTCCTCTTTGAAGTAAGAATATAATTTAGACACAATATGTCATAAAACTTTATTTTTCACAACCCTAAACAAAATCTGTACGATTTTAGATGCCTATAAAAATTAAAGTTTTGAAAACAAATATATTCAGTTTTGGCGATAAAGGGTTTTTTACAAAAGTCAAAATGTATCAAACAGCATTAATTTTGCACAGCTTCTCAAAACCCTTTGTGTTCTGGTACGATGTACTGAGTGATTACTATAAGGGCAACTCTATAGTGAGAGTAACCCAATAATGTCTTGGAAGACATAAAGCCAATGGCCTTTCAAATTTTGTCTTCAAAACCAAGTAATTTCTGACATTCTCACATAAGCACTCATATGTAGTAACGGTCAAGGAAGACAGTAACTTGAATAAATGGTCCCAATTCATGGAACATGTAAGATTAAATAAGTTTGAATTAGTTATTCACAACTTGTATAGGGCCCTGTGTTCGTTCTAAAGAAGATATTCATCAAATGAACTAATTAAATATATCACAGTTTAGATTTCAGATTTCAAAACGCTTAAACACAGAAAATTGCCCACACAGTGTATGCTTACATACAAGAATGGTTCTGTTACTCTATAGACTACAAATTCTTGTTTAAATATTTCGCAGCAGAAACTGATAATGTTACTACTATAACCGTCCAAAATATATTCCGTTCGGCTGGGGCATGTTCAAACTTTGTTTTTGAGAAACATTTTTCAGACTTCAGTTTATATCTTGCTGGATGTTTACTTTTGTGTATTCGCCATCCTGATGATGATGATGATGATGATGATGATGATGATGATGATGATGATGATGATGATGATGATGATGATGATGATGATGATGATGATGATGATGATGATGATAATTTATTAGGAAAACTTCCCCTTTACAGCGGGGGCTCCAACGAAACGGGGGAAATTCCATGAAGCGTCCAAAATATATACAAATAATCAGGCATCCTTATTATACATCAAATAATCTTCGTATGTTAAAATAAGTAATAGTTGTTGACAATTAAATATTGCAAGTTTGATGTGCTTTTTGATCCATAATCGAATGGAAATTATGAGACCTTTTCTTCATTATTCTGTTTGGCAAGTGTGCCAGTCGGCAAATTTACTGTTCCATCAATCAACCTTGGGTGTAAGTAGGTTAAAAGTCTTAAAGGTCAAGGCAAATAAGTTAAAATCTCAAGTTGTCCAGCTTTAACCCTCAATAAAAAGTTGTCCTTTGGGCAACTGATATATCAAAAACGTTGTCTCATGATTGTTGTTGTTGTTGTTGTTGTTGTTGTTGTTGTTGTTGTTGTTGTTGTTGATGATGATCATCATCATGATGTTTTTCGGGACAACGGGATATCCCTTCATTTCGACCTCTCGTTAAAGGCATTTAATCTTTACGGAGAAAAAAAACATGAAATCTCGACATCCTTCTGAAAGATGTTTTTTATGTGACCGTTGAGTTGTAACTTCGGATTGAATCTCAATCACATGAAATGAGAGACCCTTAAACACATTGAAAACTTTAAACAATAGTAAATTGAAAAGTTACAATGATTTCACCTCAACAAAGATGCTGATAACATACTATACCAATAATATACATTTGATGCAACAACGGATATCATATTTGTCTTCCTACGGCACCATGGGCATACACTTGTACGCTGTGTTCATTGCAAACATCTAAATGAAGGCTTGTTATGCCGCCTGCATAAGTTTATTTATGGTGGTCATTTACCAACATTCCAAATGTTTACCTGCGACTTGGTCGGGGAATCGGTGTCTAAGATAGAGAAAAGCCGGGTATTATTGAATATGTCAGAATCGGACTGCGTAAGCGATGTTCTTCCAGAAGTTGCGCAGGTACACACCAGATTGCCCTGTCTCTATCTTGATCAGTCCCAGGCCTGCAACGGTATAAATACATAGTCTCAGCACAGCTGTAAGTGATACATTATTAACCCTCCCCCTCGCCTTGAATCTCTGTTCACTTTGCTCATAATCGTAGTTTATCATGGAAGGGAGGAAAGTAAAGAGCATCTACGAAGCGTCCTATAATGGTATGTCCATTGTCATTCAATCTCTGCTTTCTCAAATCTGTGATGCCCGGCCTTGGCCTTACATCGTAGAAAGTAGCAAAAATAAAATAATCTCCATTACGAACCATGGGTGCATCATGTTTTTTACGAAGAAAAACTTATGGTCGAATGGGATATTATGATGCATGTCTATCCACAGTCGCTCGAATCGGATCTCATGATGCTTGTTCATCGACATTCGCTTAACTCTTAGCAGAAATGCGCTGGAGCTAGGTTGGTTTGCCCCATAACGTTTTCACTATTTGCTCTCCAGGCCTCAAATGTTCTCCTGTGTAGTAGAGTTTGGCGACTGCAGACAATGTTTTGGTCATAGAAAAAAAAAGAGTTGTTGTAGAGCTGAAGTATAAAGTGAGATATGGAGCAACGAACTGTTTGGTCCCAAAGAATAATTAACGTATATATGTATCCTCCTCTGACCTCAGAATAGAAAGAAGAGATTTCTGTCGCAGCGACATTCTGTTTCCGAAACTCCATAGCGTTATATCTGTTTATATCTGACTGCTAAGCCTCTCACCCCCACTCGTCCATGACTATAGATGAATTTCCCACCAACAGAAAAAATAATCTAATTCCAGCAACCTCAGCCGCTGAACTGTTCCGAACCAAGGAGAATAACGCGCACGGTACCTGAAAAATATGTGACTATACAACTGAGAGCTTCCGATATTGCATTATTAACTGTCAACATTTAGATGTCGTTTCCCTTGAATATGCATCTGTTACAGCGAATTCTCCGACGGTTCACTATTCTTTCAATGGTAACAGTAACTGGCTCATAGCAGAGCAGGTATCAGCTTATCACAGGTCATGTGAAAAGAAGTCGGTCCTCAAGCAGTTATCTATCTGCATTTTTTATTTTTTATTTTTTTTATTTTTGGGAACGAATATACGTAGGTAAATTGCTAACATTGAAGTAAATTATTCTAGTTAGAAGACACTGGTACATATTTATGTCTGCAGTTCCAACTTGTCAGACACACTGCACGAAGATGGGCTCAGTTTGGGTAATATGAGATGAATGGGGTCATTTTGCGAAACACGTGGCTGCACGCGGAGGAAGGTTCCTCACAGGTCAGCCTGTACCAACGTGCAATAACAGTTTGAATACTTGACGTCATATATGTGTCTGCATGATCTTTAATATTGGTGGAATTTTTGGGCGCAAAAGGTTTAGAAAAACTCTGAATTTTCGGCTTGTATCTCATATTAAAACAAGACGTGTTGTGGGATTTTTTCACAAGAAAAAGATAGGATCGTTTTCACTTTTTTTTCCTTACATCCTTCATACCCTTGAAGTAAACGAAAGACAAGTTGCTTTATCACCATCCTTGGTTGATTGACAGCAACAAACAAATGTATTGCTGATATAGACCGTTTTTGACGCAATGAAATTAGCTGTATCGATTGTCAGATAAATCTCGAAGGAATTCCTCTAAAGATAAGCCAAGGTTATAGCGTTATCCTGGGATGACCAATATTCATACCGCTGTGTCTACACGTACCGTGTCAAGCCCACCCGACAGATTCACAGTTTAGACCATATACAAGCCAGCAGGTCGCTAATATTCGTGCTAATGGGTAATTTGTTGCATCGCTGCTTAAATATTGACTCATAAAGCTCTCTGACAAGCTGGGACTTCAGGCGGAAATGTGTACCGGTATCTTCCAACTGGAATAATTTCCATCAATGAGAGCGATTAAGCTGGTTGCCGCTCAACATAACAAGATAATCATATTTTCAACATGGACCTATATTTGTGAGTTTACCACCCTGTGGACAATTACAAATACATGCCGTGGTGGCTCTTGGGAGAACTCAATAGGTCTGAACGTAACTGGAATGTATGTTTAGAACCCGCTGTTTCGGGTTTTTTCTCACTTCATTCCACCTGCTACCCACCGTCAGCTGGTTTTTAGCAGCTAGGTATCATATATATATATATCCACATTGCACAGTCTTAGGATTACAAATATACTTAACTGAAATAGGTGTGCTACAGCGCAAGAGCCCAACTCTTGTGTGGTGTGACCAACTACCAGGCCAACTGACCATGCACATGTTACACAGCCTGTACATACTACACATGGGATGATGCCACATTTCTGACCTGTATTTGATTATATATATATATATATATATATATATATATATATATATATATATATATATATATATATATATACCCTCACTGTCGTAAAGGTAGAAAAATCATAGAACAAGAAGGCAGAAAAGACAATAGGACAACTAGAAAAGGTGATTTTCTGCATAGCAAATCAGTGTGTGTCTTCAACGCTTATTGCTGCGTACTAGTCCATAACATAGGAGTAGAAGTTGGAATGGCATCTCTGTCGATTATAGCTTTGAAGTTATTCAAGATTTAAAATTTCCAATGGTGCTACTTAGCATGATTTAAATTATACTGTCTGTCTTCCTGTATCTATCTATCTATCTATCTATCTATCTATCTATCTATCTATCTATCTTTCTGTCTGTCTGTCTATCGAGAGTAAAAGAAAGAAAGAAAGAAAGAAAGAAAGAAAGAAAGAAAGAAAGAAAGAAAGAAAGAAAGTAATATGTTTTAATTTGAAAAAATACTGCGTGTGTGTTCGTGTAAAAGTGTGACATCCGCATATTTGTCAGAAAGAGAGGTATCTATATCTTTAACTGCTGATTTTGTACATTTTCGCACACGCGGACTACTTTTACCGCGGAATTACTTTTGTCTTTGGGATTTGATTGATCATGGTTGACGTCAACTGATGTTTCTCATGATTGCATTGATGCCGAGCGAAAAACAAACATACATATGCCGGCCTTTTTATATTCATAGGCGGAGTGTGCAATTGCAAACTAGCAAGAGAAAATGTCACGCGTGACGCAAATTATGCAGGAGGCAACTCAGTAGGTTCAGAGTAACGATGACTTGCTACAGCCCGTCTGATACCATCCAGTGGATTTTGAGATGACGGACATTGCACCAGTAAAATAATATGCTGCGAAATAATTCCATGAATTTTATATATTCATATCTGTTCTCCCTGGTTATGCAAGATTTAGTTGACATGTTAAATGATAAAAACTTTGGCATTCCCCTCAACGGAACAAAAACTCCTGGTTTACTGTACGCAGATGATGTGGTCCTTATTGGTGAAAGTGAAGAGAGTTTGACCAAAATGTTAAATGTTTCACATGTATTTGTATCTAAATGGGGCATGTCCTTTAATTACGATAAATCAAAAGTGATGGTCATTGGCAAACGTTATAACCCCAGCAGGAAATGGATGCTAGGGAATTCTTTTATTAATGAGTGTACGACCTATAAATATCTTGGAATACTTTTCACCCAGTCCTTGTGTGACTTATCACATGTTAAAACGTTACTAAAACCCAAGGCATCACGCCTACGGGCTTATCTATGCAATATCTTATCAGCTCATGAGAACGTTAACAGAGTTTCGTTTGGTAATAGTATTTGGAAAAGCATCATTGTACCTTCTCTCTCACATGGATGTGCTGTCTGGCTTAACAATACTAATGAGAGCAAAGCACTAATTAAAACAATACAATATAGCATGGCTAAGGCGATTATGGGAGTAAGGTCCTATCCGGCTGTTTCAGCGGTTTTAGGAGAATTTGGATGGTTACCACTTAAGTTAATTTTAGATCAAATCCGAATCAAGTATTACCACAGACTAAATTACGATTTGCCTGATAACAGACTATGTAAACAAGTTTTTAACGAACTTTTGGGAAGTTATGATGGTCAAACGAAACCACCCTGGCCTTATATTTATGAAATTCACCAAATTCTGATTAATGTAGGAATGGACCGTGCGTTGACAAGCAAAAATGACGGCTGGCTGCAGCCTTATCGAAAATTAAGTTTAGAAAGTTACAAGGTAGAATTCTTTCAAGATATTGATGATAAAAGTTCTTTGTACTGGTTTCGGTTGTTTAAGGGTTCTACTTTTGGCAGTAAATACATTTATGACTTTGGAAATTTTGCTGGAGTCCGATTAAAATTTTTGGCCAGGGTCGGTTGTTTGGGGTTGAATGAAGATCTCGCCAGATGGGGATTATCACATGAAATTTGCAATTTGTGTCACCGCGAAAAAGAGGATCTTCCGCATTTCATGTTTAAATGTAGTACAATAAACCATATTAGAGTCAAATATATATTTATGTTGGAAAATGGTCTAAGAGAGTGCGGTATGGAGCACGTATGGTACAAATACATGGGTTCCTCACAAATAAGAAAACTTTGTTTTTTACTTGGCGAACAAGCATTTGACTTTGGAAAAAATGTTGGGTCACTGTTTGATTTTATCTGTAAAAAGTTTATAACAGAAGCGTGGCATTACAGGCGCGAGTCACTTAGCGACTCCCTGAGCCCGACCTAATTGTTTTATTACTTAATTGGTGTGTGTAGTGACGTATTGTGTTGTTTTTATACTTGTATATATTTGGACGCATCGCGGGTCATGCCCTGCCCGCGGTGCCCCCGTTGTAAAGGGGTAGTCTCATCAATAAAATAAATAAATAAATATGCATAATGTCACATTTCTAGATGTTGCTATTCCGAATCAGTTACCTCTAGAAACAATGATGAGCCGTATCACTTGGGCACATTGAAAAAAATAGTGTAGATTCATTCGCTTGTGATCAGGTCGGATGATCATCAAAGATACATAGTTACATGTTATGTATTACACACAAGGTTGAGTTATAAAATTGAAACTGGCCGGCATTTTCTTCTTCTGGCGTATATTGAAGCACGTGTGCAGAAATACAATGGAAAAGTTAACTAGGTATTACTCTTTCAGTGAATGTTGATCTACAAATGGTGCATTCTTTTTATTTTGTTAAAAATGCATATGCGGTAACCTTCACATTTTCACTAATCTTTGACAATAAAAATAAGGGGTCCACAGAAGTTGAATGAAAGTCTATCGCTAACCTATCTCACCATTCAGAAACTGAACACCTTTCTCAATGTCCACATGCGTGCTCTGCATCGAGACTCGTCCATGGTGCATGTTCTTGCGAATGTTTCTTGTCTGTGTATTGAGGCAACTTTGGTTTCGAATATAGGCAACAAATGATTAAAAATGGAAATTTGATTCCTTTTAAGCAATATGTCGAACATATTTAGGTGATAATGAGCTGAAAAGGCTGGTACGGGCGATTTATGGAAAGGAAGCCCTATCCAAAGATCACAATCCAATACATGAATTTTCCATTCTTATATCTGTGGTAACTACATGTACAATGTTAATGCTGCGAAGGTGAAGCCATTCTTCAAATTGATACTGAACTAGCAAGTTTGTTTTTTTTTCAACAAGGTTCTTCAAGATGAGAAGAAAGGGCGCTTCTTTAAAAAGATAAAATAACTTGACCGAAAGATCGTTGTCACAGAAAGGTTATGAAGTCATATGAAAAGACATGTAGACAAGTGCAAAGGAAGTAAAGTGTTTAGTACACAGCTTCAGTTGCTAATCGAGTCCCTGCAGGTGGGCGGCACCTCATGGGTAAACACATCTGATTTCTTGCTGTGTATGTACGTAACTGACGCAATGTTATACCCGCTTGCTGGAAGCATTGAACAAATAACGGCTTCATGGTCTTCTGAAAGTAATATCTTATTCCAACTCCTGTAACACTTCCACCGTATACCTCAGCATGAAGAATAAATGATGATGATGATGATGATGATGATGATGATGATGATGATGATGATGATGATGATGATGATGATGATGATATTTTTTTGGCTAAAAAATCTGTTAGACATGGATTTATTATGCAACATTTAGGAGGTAGTTAATGGCAAGCTGTCAGGCAAGACATATTTCATCTACAGTGTTCCAGGTGTTCAATTTAAGTCCAGTAGCCATCAGCTATAACGCTTTTATCATCCATGATTCATTTATTGTTTTCAAATTAACATTGCTTTACAATAACAACTATCAATTGCATACTGGTGTCTTAATCTATGCCAGTGGCTCAAAAATCCGCCCGTTGGGTGCAGACAGTATAGGGCAGGCAATTCAAAGAACAATAATGTTAAATTGCGGATTGGTGCTGTCGATTAATGATGAACTTATGCTGGTGTTGGCAGCTTATCTTATCTCCCCATAAGTTTATAGATGTGTGAGGGAACGTGTATTAACGTTTAGCAGTCTGGTCGCTGATAAATGCTAAATAGAGAATTTGCACGCAGGCCATGATCACATATAAAAATATGTTTTGTTTTGTTTTTTGTGTTTTTTTTGTTTTGTTTTGTTTTTTGTTTTGTCTTTTTTGTTTGTTTTTTAAACTCCATTTATGGTATTTAGTGAGAGCCTTAATAAAGTTCTTGTTTAGCACCTCACTATGCTAACGCACGCACGTTGCAGTGGTAAGTGGGATTAAGTCTTCAAAGTTCTGTGCCTACGCACGGGCTTCTCCGTCTTGCATTTTCCTGGTATCGTGTTTGGTTCAGGCACCAGGCCAAAAGCAAACCAAAATGCCCCTTGGTCTCTTTGACATATTTAGTCAAAACTTGATTCGAATAAAAATGCTTTTCATTTCGGGTACACAATATCAGACGCATGTCATCGAATTTGTATGACTGCACTGTGTCCATGTCGTCTCGATGCATGCATTCTGCTGATTGAAGTCAAGTTAAGGCATGGCAAAGCAAGGCAAGACAAGGCAAGCAAGGCAAGGCAAGGCAAAACAAGGCAAAACAAGGCAAGACAAGGCAAGCAAGGCAAGGCAAGGCAAAACAAGGCAAGACAAGGCAAAACAAGGCAAAACAAGGCAAGCAAGGCAAGGCAAGGCAAAACAAGGCAAGACAAGGCAAGCAAGGCAAGGCAAGGCAAAACAAGGCAAGGCAAGGCAAAACAAGGCAAGACAAGGCAAAACAAGCAAAGCCAGATCAATTCAAGTCAAATGAATTAAAAAATGAAAATTTTAGTTGAACATATTTCATGACCACCCTTGATATAGCTTGTTGCGATAATTCACTAGATTAGGTGTTTACCACGTGAAGTGTATGAGGGCTCCTGGTAAGATGACGAGAAGCAATGAAATAACTTGCATTTTGATATCAATATACATCCTTGTCACTGCAATGTACCACAGTAATCACGTATACATGCACCATTTGACATATCAATAGCCATTAGTGATAACAATTACAAAATATATTTTTCGTCAAAATTTCATTATCTTTATGAAGCCATTTCTCGGTAATTTCACAGAAAGACAGCCAACTGACAGGCCGAGCGCCGCGTTACTATCAGAGTAGTATGCGTATTAAAGGAAACTAAGCAACAAAAGCATTCGGGGTTCCTCGTGTTTAACATGGTTCCTAGATTTCAGAGTATTAATACAAAGAGAAAACAACATATCCTATAAAGGGTGTGACCCAAAGATTTCAAAATTAGACTAAAATGTTAAGTTTTTGTGGCAATGGTTAAGTAAGTAAATACAATATTATCTCCAATTAAGACCACCTCTGTTCATAGACCATTAATACCACCAATTGAGTCCCATTTTTGTTAATCCTTCATTACATTATACCCCCATTAAAGGTCCTATTAATTGAAAGGGTACGGCAAATTAGAAAGTTGATGTTCAGGGTGGTTAGAAATGATATCTGAAAACCAAAGTGTTAAATTTTATTTTAGAATTGTGGTTTTTAGCTCCAAAAGTGTGCCACATATGCGACAGGAAAGCGCAAATTTTCCCTATTAAGACCACTACACAATTTTTCACTCAATGATCTTCATGGCGTGTAATTTAATAATAATTTATTAAGTGAAAACTACCCCTTTTTAGCGGGGGCACACGTGGGCAGGGTACGACCCACGGTGCGTCAACAAAACATCATATATATATATATATATATATATATATATATACACATATATATACACATATATATACATACATATATATATACACACATATATATACATATATATATATATATATATATATATATATATATATATATATATATATATATACAGTACAAAAACATTGCTTCATTTAAAGTATATACACTAAGCCGGTCAGTTATCCAGGAGGTTCCGCTAACAGGTCCCGCCTGGTTTGCCATGCTTCTACCAAAAAACCTTTAACATGTATGATCAAACAAATCGCCAATATCTCTATCATATTTGTGTCCGAAATTTCCCAGTAAATAACTCTGTTTCCCAATGCTAGATGCTGCCATGAATTTTGCCATACAATGATACTTTTCTTTTCCTCCAAACGTTTTCCCAAATATCTAAAACACTGAATTCTTATATTGTTCCAACGGGGGCAAGTCAAAATATAATGGGCCATATCCTCGTCTTTTTCTGTACAACCACAGCACCCTGTGTCCGAAAACCCCTATCTTTACCTTCCCCAAGGCCTAAACATCCTGTGCGAGCTGCAAATTTTAATCGTGTTCCCTAGAAATCTTTGAGGTGCATGAAATGTCATATACCTGCTCAAATGTGCAAATAACTCTACTAACATTTAATCAAGCTCTATTTCCTGCACAAATAAGACTCATGTTCAACTGTGTAGCTAAAATATGTTCCAACGTTTTCTTCATTTGTCGGGGGGGGGGGGGGGAGGCTGGACTAAACCTGATATCAAAACATTTATTGGCTTTTTTCCACCCAAGTGTGAACATACTATTTTGGTGTAAAAAATACTGTAAGTAATTATGTAAAGAATCAAATTCCGCATTTTCAATGGGATCTGGCATTCCGAACACCTGTCGAATCTAAATATTATTCACCAACAACCTCAGATGGCATTTCATTCAGATTTAAAATCTTGGATCATGTCCTTTCAAAGCATTGTTCACTTCCTCGTGTTTGAATTCTTTAAATCTATGAACCTTGTTGTGTGTAAGTAACCCCGAAAAACCTTCCGGTACATCACATATCCTCAGCTTTTCTGAGCAGTACACGGTCGGTGAGACGCAGCCATGGCGTACTGCTGGTGTATGTCAATACATGGCCACAACTGGAGGCCATTCCAGCAATTTCATCATCTTTATCTGACTTTCTGATAACGCGTGGCATTACATGCGAACATTCTCCCACATCATTGTTGGTGTAGCTGAGCCTAAGAAACATACAGGCATGTACATGTATTTTATTCTTACATGATGTGGCAAACAGGAATAGGCACACAACTTTTCATTACGATCGGAGCTATCTTGAAAGCAAAGTTTCTGCACTCAGCCCAGTAGCCTCATATTGTTATGAGGACAACAAACACTGGTATACTTAGTCTTGTTTTCTTTACGTGCCACGGTATGGGACTTCTTGCCAGTATAAATATCCGTAGGGGCCTGCCTCTGGTATGCGAGACCTCGTGCCAAATGAAGTCCAAGCGTGTAACATCGATTAATCACTATATAATTTCAATCTTGTTGCCGACAATCAATACGAATATACAAACTTAAAGTGGCGCTTCCTTAACATAAACTGTCGTTATATCATATTTTATTGTTTCTAGCAATTTCTAAATCAATTAGATTACTGAACTTTTTCCCTTGACACCCTGCAGTGACAGAATATTGACGTACTTTGAAAGTTCCCGTTGACGCTACCTACAGCACTGTGGGTAGCAGCGAGTTTTATCAGAAAAATACACTGAGACAAACTGGACAAAACAAGGGGTATCGGCGCCAGTATACTCCACTGGGCTCTTGCTTGAGATTCTCCATGGTGACCCAAAGAGTACCTGAAACAGATGGTTTATCGAACGCATAAGCACATCTCTGTGGGGAGTATACCTGACTAGCGCTCTTGGGTCAATGTGAAATTTTGCCTTCCCTCGTCCTTCATAATTTGCCCGCTAAGCTAGACGTTCAACTGTTGTTAATTTTTCACTGGGCAATGTGTGGCAGTCGCCCTTTGAGTTCGTTTAAGTAAGGTTTCACTTTTTTTTTCTCTCTCTCTCTTTTTTTTTTTTTTTTTTTTTTTAGCTGGTATGCCATAGCGCATAGATAGAGTTTGCCTGCTTAACAAGTCTTGGCTTCGCTGGCGGGACGAGTAAAGCCAGTAAGCAGCCTGATTCTTGCTGGGGCAAACGTAATCTACTTCTTGCACTGTGTCTCTGAGTGGTCATGGGAACTGTGCTCCATGGAAGTGGTCATTCCATAGCTGATCGATTACACATTCTTACTCGTCTTAAAACTGACTGTAAAAAGACAGATTAAAAGCATTCACGTCAGATTCGCGTTTATTTTACCTAGTAAGAAATGATACGTCATTGAAAAGAATTACTGGTATGTTGGCTTTAAAGAAGCCCATCGCAATTATGCGAGTTTAACATAAGCTTTCGGTTCAGTCTGTTTTCTACCCACTCAAATGGCTTCATATACCCTTATTCGATACACTTCTCCCAAGATAAAGCAACTATATCGGGGCAAATGTCTAGATCGACCACCAGGCATCTCGTGTGAAATTACGTTGAAATAAATGACAGTAGAGAATTTTATTCCGCAAACTTGTAGTATTTCTTTGTGAGTAATCCTTATCATATCAGGACACATTTCACAGTTCTGAGTAGTATTTGCTGCTGTTCCTCGTATGATTTAACAAACCTTGCTGCGTATTAATTCCCATGAATGAAATAACATAACGATAAATTTCCTAAATTTGTCCTGACAAGTAGCGTGCTGGATTGCGAGTGGGCGACAACATGTTCAATGATTAGGTGGAAGGCCGACACTTTGTGGAGGGAATTTCTTTTTGGGCATCTGCTGAAAACATTGGCACAGGGAAGATTCAACTGAGGGGTTTCTGTCACTTCATGTGCATGTTAAATAAAAAGATGTTCGAAGTGAGGGAAAAAAATTATCTAACAGATCTCTCTAAAAATAAAAATTTCTGTGGCTTGGTCGTTTCAACAAGAACCTGAGCAAGAGGCTGGTGTTGGGGGAATTAATTACCCGACTGCAAGCTATTCTATTTTTGTACGCCATGTAGCCCAAGTATTAACATTACCAAAAGTCTGATACTCACTGGAACTTCTTAAACGTAAACCTGACGTAATAGAGCTAAGATCGAACTTTCCATTCTGCAAACAAAAAGAATTTTGGTTTTATCAGACACGTTCATAGGGTCTAGAGTAGTTGGTATGAAGAGTACATAAGTTGTCTCACCTCCTTCTGCCTATGGATTGCACATTCATCGGGTACCAACGTCTCTGGGTTTGGGGATGCTCTGGTTTATACCGAGTGACGTCACAGCTGTTGCTAGGTTGCAGTTTTGGAAGGAGCTGAAACATTTGGCTCCAGTAATCTGGTATCTTTGAGAGTAAGGATGAATATAAACTGACAACCCGGGAGCAACGAAAAAGTGGAAATAATACGGGGAAAAGTTTGAAGTCATTCCCAGGAATGAAATAAAACCTTGCCGGCCAAAGTTATATTGGGGTTTGATTTTAAAGTTGTACAAGAACAAACTGTATCCAGGGGCCAGTCAGGTTCAGGATTTGCCTAGAATAGAAACTGTGCGGTTAGCTTTCATTGCTTAAAAATCGTACAGCTAGAGTAGACGCTCAGTACCTCTGCATGCATAAGCATATACCAAGAGCCAGACACTGCACTTGTCTTGCACGTGGTGAGTGCTATCACATTGCTTTAACCCTCGGGTCAGGCAGCATGATTGTGCATTTCCTGGTGATGCCCAGTTTCATCTGCCATTTTACTTCCATGTCGTGGACGCAACTTCATGATTGCCTATCTACATGTACACTCGCTCTAGTGAAAATTATGCTTTTGACAGACACAATTTTGAAAATGAAAAGTTAATTGACAGTGAAAATGGACAACTTCATCCATTTTAATGAACTTGTGGTATGCAAAATTAAAGCAACATTCATCCAGTGATTTTAAACATATAAAGGGTAACAACTTTGGTTGTGAGACGGGTATATCATGATAGGTCAACACGTGGCCCTACTGTTCAGAAAACAGGTCAGAATACCCAGGATGCCCCCAAAAATAACTCAATTTTGTTGAAATGGATTCAAATGTTTGTATAGTGGGAAATGTGTTTTCCCACAAGGTCAAAACTGATAAAAAGGAGGTCAAGGACACATAACATATTAGTTACTTCACCATGGTGCGAGTGCATTATCAGAGGCCAAGCACATGGGTTTGGAGGCTATATATTCCTCTCAGGAATATAAGCGTTCAGAAAATTGGGGAAAGAATAAACTTGCATCTGACCCATAATGGCCATCATGACCTTAACCTTTAGTATTTTAAGGTATACATTGTATGGTATATAAAAAAAAATTGGTAATTAGGAATGTCCCATCAATTTATAGAAACCTTCTGGAGTGGGTCACTTGTGCCCAAACTGGAACAGAAACCTGTCCAGGCATTTGCATTTTTGAGATTTCATGGTAACAATTATTGACAGGGAAGAATCACTGATATATGGACAACACCAAAATAATGCCTCTCCTGCTTGTCAGCCAGGCTCGAAGGAAAAAACAGACTGGGAAAGGTGCCAAGTCTGCTCACTGACATGAACGGATGAAAATGTTACTATCACCATACTTTGGACACCTGGGTGGGCAAGATAAGAGGGCAGAGGTCTCAGGTTTGACTGCAAGTCTCATGGGACAGCAAGGGCTCCTGTTCTCCTTTACTAACCAGCATGCTCAGCAGAGGCCCCCAAAAAGTTTGTAAATTACTGGAAGAAACTAGACATACCTTCAACGCAAAGCGTTGACTGAAAGGTCCGCTGTTCGCTCAAATTAGGTCATGGTGACACCAAAATCTAACCAGATCACCTTGCCAGGTAAGATAAGCTTATTGCCACATTTCAGCAAAAAAATACATGAAGGCATTCTGCAGATATTGTCGTAACAAGAATGTGCACATCTGAATGGACATCCGGATGGACAGACAACCCGTCCCCCCATGGGGTGGACCCTTAAAAAAAAAAAAAAAAAGCCTTGAGGCAGTCTGGCCCAGAGTGGGTGTACCAAAAATAGTTAGAGATTTTCCTATGTGTATCCTTTTCACGATTTGGCTGACAGTTTGGGCATGCAAGTGACCATACTTGTAAGTGTTCTATGCATAAAACTACATGTCAGAGGGAAAAAATTGCTTGTGAAGAAAGCAGGCCAGCTATATTTGCGTCCATACAAACTGAAGAACTTTTTCATTTCAACATTAGGAGTGAATGGATTAGCGTTGTCAGGCCAGGATGAACATATTGCTGTGTTGGACAACACTCCTCCACCTCGCTAGATTTACCACCTATCACAATCTAACAACCTTGCAGACATAGTAGGCAAGCTTCCATTGCTATTAGAACTCCCATAGACCATCATCACAGTGTGGTTTATGCATGTCTGCAACACTTTTAGCAAAACAACTACTGCCTACTTTCACCTGCACTGGAAACGTTGAATAACATTACATTATATATCTAATCAAATAAAACTGTGACAGTCCTGTGCTCAGCTGACATAAGAAATTCAAAAATTCCAAAAACCGATGGAGCGTGACCATTTGAACAAATCTGGTAGAGACCCACCTAATTAAGGTGCATTACCACCAACTTTGTAGTCAATCTGACTGACGGTTTCACAGAAGTCAAAAATGTGAATTAGCATTAGAATGCCCATTGACTTACATAGTAATCAATAGGATCGGTGCATTAAGCAATAAGTACCCAAATTGAAAAAAATCGTTAAAAATCAGGAATCAAAAGCAGTGCCACCTAGTGAACAACTTTATTTGACCCTTCCACAAGGAACACATCCATCAAGTTTCAGCTTAATCTGAGTGACGGTTCTGGAGAAGTCGAAAATACCAGTAACACAATAATTCATAAAAAATTAGGAAAAAACCACAGCACCACCTGAACAAATTCATAACTGAGAGTCCCTAAGAGTGTTCCTGTGCGATATCAAAGCAATTGGGTGAGCAGTTTCAGAGATTTTTTAAGATTTGCCCCCCAAAAAGAACCTCCAAAAAATCATAAAAATCACTGGAGCGTGACCAATTTGACAAACTTGGTAGAGACCCACCCAAAGTACATTGCTACCATGTTTGAAGTCAATCTGGATAAGTTTCTGAGAAGTAAAAAATTGTGAATTAGCATTAGAATGCCCATCGACTTGCATAGTAATAAATAGGAAAGGTGCATCCACCAAGTACCCAAACTGAAAAATTGATTAAAAAAAATCAGGAATACACAACATTCCCAGCCAGTAAACAACTTTGTTTGGCCCTTCCACAAGGAACATGTCCACCAAATTTCAGCTTAATCTGAGAGATGGTTCTGGAGAAGTGGAAAATAGCAGTAACACACAAAAAATCATAAAAAATTAGAAAAACATTGCAGCGCCACCTGGTGAACAAATTTAGAACCACAGGTTCCCAGGAGCTTTCCTGTGTGATATCAAAGCAGACGGGTGAGCAGTTTCAGACAGGATTTTTTAAGATTTGCCCCAAAAAGGATAAAAATAACCCATAAAAAATCCAAAAATCACTGGACCATGACCAATTCAACAAACTTGGTAGAGACCCACCCAAGGTACATTGCCACCAAGTTTGAAGTGAATCTGGCAGGTTTTTTTAGAAGTCAAAAAGGTGAATTGTGGACAGACGGACAGATGACCTGCCCTCCTAAAGGCTCAGCCGACTTATCAGCTGAGCTAAAAATGGGGGTGGGTGTAAATAACCCATACTCAGCTGGCCTCGATACATTCACCTCAGCAAATCTCAAATAAAGATGGGCACAGCCTACCTAAACTTTGAGCTTACATTATACAGACACAATTATCCCAGATGCTTTACCTAGTTTTACCAAGATTCTGCCAAGGTGCATACCCACCAAGTTTGAGAGCAGATCTGGTATCCACTTTTGGAGAAATCTGTATAATTATATTTGTACAGCAGTATTCTTAAATTAGCTGTGCCAACATGTATTCACGTCGATCAATACACAATTCAAAATATAATGGTTGGAGCAATCTTATGATCCCCTTGGCCAGAGACAACCCCAGCAACCTTGAAAATAGGTCAAGCTTACTTAATGTCAAACTCAGCCAGGACCCAGAGATGTGTCAACAGTAATTTTCCTGATAGTAGCTCTCAATTTTTCCCAAGTTATTTGCCCGCAATGGTAATGAAACAACACATGCATTCATACAGGACTACAACTATATCCTGTCTGCCTAGAAGGTTGAGGGGGTAAAACAAATTTATAAAAATTATAAAATGATAGTAGTGCCACTACACATTTCGTAGCAATCTAGTCAAGCTATATTCCCACAAAGTTTGAAGAGAATACTGCATTTGGTTTGCCAAAAATGTGAAGTCACAACATGTGAACTGTTGCCAGACAAATGGACAATCACATAAACATACATATTCAACTGACAAGTCATCTCTGCTGAACTCTTTCCACCCTGATAGAAGACCGAGTCAACAGCTCTCCTTGGCACACTCTGGGCGCAATGTGCCCAGAGCATGCCAAGGAAAACTGTTGACCCCAGGCATATAATTTGAAATGATCTTTCATGCATGTTTCATCCGAAACTTTGAAAAATAATCCTTAAATTAGTAAATATACAATTAGGAGACAACATTTAGACATTAGCAGTAAAAAGCATCATCAGGGTGGAACGAGTTAATACCTCCAATCATAAAAGCAGACATCAATACTTCTTAAAATATTTATTACAAAATGAGAAAAGATTATTTTCCAAGCTTTTACAATGGGTACATGTAGTCGTACTTGCAATTTAATCTTTTGCTTCTGTTTTCATGGTTAAAAATATGGAAATGAGGCAAATTGTGCTTTTTCTATGAACTGATGTACATCATATAACCACATTGCACATTAGGTCTCAGAATTTCTTCGCACCTAAACCAAGCATTGCATCTGCTACACAATTTTGTGTTTGATGCTGCACGATCAATTCTTAATCTTAATAAGCAACTTGCATGAATAAAATAATTCAATGAACACATCACAATATTATCTTGTGTCCATTATTTCTAGTATTCTTATAAATGTTGGTACAAAATACTGATATTAATTTATACAAATCTGGCAAATTTCTCTGCATTTTCCATGTAAACTCTTTGAGAGCACTGGATCTTTGTCAATGACAAGACTGGAAATAATTATACATTTTCCATGTCCAGTCTCTGACAGTACTTGCCCTTTGTCATCGTGCAGACTGTTCCATACATGTTTACAGAAACTGACACCACACCTTGTGGAACACGTGAGAAACTTACCACTCTGCGAAATGCAGCCGAGTCAATTCTTGAATTGTAATGTAGGCTATGTGACACAAGCAAGCACTTTGTTGGCCCTCAAGGGGCCACTGGCTGCTTATTTCTTTGTATTTATTTGTCCAGACAAAAATTTTCTGAAACAAAAATTACCATACATACTACCAGGATGTTTAAACACCCCAGTGCCATCCCTCCTCAGTGATATATATATATATCACACACTTTATATTTATCATTTTCCCGCACTTTTTATAGCAGAGTAAGCAATGTACTTTTGAGTCCATTACACTAACACTTGTTCTCCACATGGAGTAACAAATCTTTGCAAATCAATAGAAACATATTTTCATCCTTGACATCCTGCACTTTCATAATTCTTTACAGAATTCTAACCTCATGTTGGAGTGTCAAATCACTGGCTTAAGAAATGGACACACAGTACCACAAGCTGGCTGCTAGTTTTCTTCATACAGTCTGACACTTCATGAAAGTCTGTCCTGAAAAAATCTATTTCTTCACCACCACCTCCACCCCTTTTCTTAGGCACGTTTATCATTCACTGTCATTTCATTCTCTTCTGATCAGCCTTCAATCATTCCACAATATCACTTTTATAATGTATCACAAACACTTACTTTTCACAACTATATTTTCTAAGTACTGCTATTGATTAATTTACTGCTTTGTGACCTTTCAAGGAAACCATTCTCTCAACTTATAAACATCAAACACCCATGTCTGGTAACGCATGAAAGTCTGGCAACTTTCTGGTCCCATTTCATCTCTGTATAGAAATGTATACAATTTGAGCACAAATGAACACTTCAAATTCTCCAGGCTTACGTTGAATATAAAGATAAATATTGAACAGCCTGTGCTATTTACACATGAAACGATGACACAGTCATGATCAGTATCCGAGAGCTGAAAAAAATCACAATTTTTAAGACATTAGTGGTACTACTTTATTCTTGGCTCAACTGAGAATCCCCAGGAGTCGAAGGACACTTCTGCTTCATGGCCATAAAAATGTTTGTAACCACAGCATTGAGATGTTGTTGTATCTGCATCAGTTGGTTACTGGTGAACTGCTCCAAAAACTCTGGAGTTAACTCTTTTGATAACTTTTTGATGTCACTCATAATTTCCTTTTTGGACCTTGGCTTGTCAGTGTCGTGCTGATCATGTTCACTTTGTTGGCCAACTGATTCTGATTGCTTGCAGGAAAGTATTTGTTCCTCCTGTTCTTCTGTTGAATTGGCACCCAGTAATTCCAAGGCTGGGCCCATGTCTTCATCCACGCTGGTGTCTGCATTGTCAGCTGCAAGTAGAAATACACTCTTTGCATGTTTTTCTCTCTGCTCTTTCATTTATAACGGACGAGAATCACAAGTGACACTTCACATCATGCTAATTCAAATATTTAGTATTTTAGGTGAGCTAAAGGATAAGGCAAGTAGCCAGTAGATGAGGCGAAAAGTGTCGCCTCACATGAATCCCATCAGGCATTGAGGGGATCTCGTTAGGACCGTCATTATTTATTGTGAGGTGTAACAATTATGTTGCTAAATTACGTTAAGCAGAGGTTGCTCATGTGCAGTGGGCACTGGAAGCCAAGTTTCAATCTTGTAACTATATAGCTCACTCTCCAAAAAAAAGTTTGAAATTATTTTTTTACCAATCATGGTCAATAAACAGTCTGTTTTGGGTCAGCTAGTGCTGTTTGACAGTTGTGTTTACCAGGTGAACAAAAAAAACAAACAAACAAACAAACAAACAAAAAAAAAGAATTTTGAAATTTTAGTATTTAAAGATTTCACATTTCAACACTTTTTTTCTTTCTGGTTGTTACTTTCTGAATCAGATACATCCCTACCTCAGTAAAGATGCGCTCACAGATCAAATTAGGTCAGAGGTCCCCATTCAAAATGTTGCATTACCCCATTAACCAGAATCACACTTTTGTTATCAACTTCTGATGTAAGTTTTAAAATTTAAATTTTTTTCTGCATTACTGCTTGCACTATTGTTTACACATTCTCTGGAATACAAAATCCCTCATTCGACACAACTGACATGCAGCCTGCAGACTATTTTGTAGAACACTTGAACATATTCAACTACTTAATTTGAAAGTGAACTTTTCTGTGTACTTTCTCAAGACTTGCTGATTCGAATTTCATCTTTAAAAAATTGTCTTTTAATTTCATTTGGCACGGACCAGTCATGCTATGTTTACCTTTATTGGGGGACAGCTTGGCAAGTTCTTCCTCTACATCTGCCAGGTCCTTCACCTGCTCAGTGTCCACTGAGATGCTCAGTCCTGTGAACGTATGAGAAAAAATTGTCATCCACAATATCAAGCAACACAGGATGTCTTTGCACAGGTGGACTGAGGCACCAGGAGGTGCCAAAGGGCCTTGCTAAAGCCTGTCCAACAAACTCATCTCCATAATTTCTATGTGAGGATCTGCATAAAGATTCAAGCTAAAGGACATAACAGGGGTCACAATAGAGGTAAAAAATCCTTATGAGCAAGGTTTGTAAGCACTTGTCTACAAAAGCTCTGGTACCCAGCTTATATACCTTGCAGCTACTATGTTGGTTATGTTTGCATGTTTGATTGGCCAAATCAGTTCATAAGTCTGCTGTAAATTGTATTCTTAGTTCCAGTCCAACTATGTTATAGGGAATGGCAGTTTCCAAATATAGAAAATAAATTTACTGGCTCTGACTGGTCAGCTGGACCATATAGCTAGGCTTGATAGAGCACAGTGCGCGCGTGTGTGGGTGGGTGGGGGGAGCTGTTCATATTCCTTGTCTAGGAGAGTATGAAAACAGCCAGCTTTTCCTACAAAACACGGTTAAAGTTTTTTACTACCTTTGAAAAATTCTTTTAAAAAAAACCCAATGCTTTGGATCAAAATGTGTGGTTTATCGTAAGAAAATGTCCTACAATACTGATCTCACATTTGTGGCCCTTGCCAACAAAATCACGTATGTGAGCCAAGCTGACATGAGAAAAATTTGTGTTATTCGCTCAAATGACAATGCGACCACAACGCTTGCACATTTTACACAAATCTTTTCTTGCCAGATGCACATGCATTTTAGCATATTCCATTAGCATTAGCTACATAGCATTTCGCATCACGCATTTGGTCCCAAAATAAATTAGCATGTGTTTGGTTTGCGGCATAGCAATCTCTCAACCTCAACCCTCACCAATGGTATTGCATAGTGCACCTAGCCTTTTGCTCCACCCTCTTCATCCATGAACTAATCATGATGTCATTTTACATACACAAATTGTCTTCATTTTACTCATCAGAACAAATACAATAAATTATGAACGATTTTGCCACATGGTTTCAGATTTGCAGAAGGATGCATTGTACAGCATGACTGGTACGGTGGTGGCCGCATAATGTTACCAGCGATCACAGGATGCATTGTACAGCATGACTGGTACGGTGGTGGCTGCATAATGTGAGCAGCAATCACAGAAGGATGCATTGTACAGCATGACTGGTAGTGGTAGCTGCATGTGAGCAGCGATCATAGAAGGATGCATTGTACAGCATGACTGGTACGGTGGTGGCCGCATAATGTGAGCAGCGATCACTGCAGTGAATAAAACTGACCTGATCAGGGTGGGTGGTACCCTCACTGGCCACCACTATGTGCACAAGTCTCCCAACATTGGCACAGTGGATACAGTGACATCCAAATTTAATCTTCCAGCAAAACCAGTCTGGCCAGCATGCCTGGTAACACTTGGCATTTTCCAGTCTGGCTATATGCCAAACAATCAATCCCTTCCCTTGCATACAGCATAAAATTTCAAGCATATTGCGTTTCCATTCAAGCCAAGTGTCCACTTCTTTTCCAAAATGCTGGCCTGGCGAGCATCAACAAATGCTTGATTTCTTGCATCTGCACCACAATTATTCACATGCCATGATTCTTGGCATGACAAACAAACATGCTTGCATGCCCAGTTGCCTAAAGTACAAAAATGCAAGATCGGTACCGTAGGACCATAAAAATTTTCTTTCCCATGATATTGAGGCCAAATGGTTTTGTAGAGCGAAGCTGGTGCATCCAGTGCTTTTCCCCTGTTAGCCTATATACAGATTCTAACATATACACATCTTGGTACATTTTAGACGCAAACTGTGCCAGAATCCACCACCTTTTTCAAGTCCATATTTACGAAGATGTTTTTCAACAATGCTTTCTAGACCCATCCAGCTTATAATGGCAGCTGCTACTTAAGCATGTTAATACTAAGACTACACTTATTACCAAACAAATGGGTGAATAATGGCAGTAAAATGGTTCTGTGACCTTGGGAATTAGATCAGAGAATGTGACTATAACCATGTGCAATGTGAAAGCCCGATGTCAAAAACTTTCATAATTATTATTTATTTTTACTCAGTTTTTTGACAACAAACCTGACATTAAAACTTGCATTGATTATCAGTTACCAAACACTCAGCTGGGTACTTGCATATGGGGTTGCTCTTTGAATATACATTACCTTTGTCTGGTGTGGCTTGTTTCAACTCAGTGCTGAGACTCTTTCCCTTGTGTAGACCCTGTTGTGTTTGGAATTTACGCAGTGCTTGTTGCACAGTCTCCAACTTGGGAGAACGTATGGGCAGATTGTGGATATCATACTGTGTCAAGGCAGACAGGTCACCAACGGTCTTGATGTTTTTGGCTCGCACAAGCTGACCAAGGCCTCGGACCCTTTAACAGTTATGTATACAATGAAAATTTATTTAACAATTCTGCACAGGTGGGATATAAAGGGTTACATTTACTTGCTACAGTTGCAAATGTTTTCAAAGTAGAATAGGCCAGGCAGGACAATTAAAACCCTTTGGCCTGAAGACTTTAATAACAAAAACTTGTTGCAATTTGCAGAATATATCAAATACTTGCTTATGTTGAAGAATTCATTTGTATTCACATGAAGATAAATTTTATTTACATGTGGGCTTTATTTAGATACACAATGGGCACATGTTAATTGTACTACACCACAACTACTAAGACAGCCTACAAACAACTTACGATCACAACTTCTGTACATTACATATCAACTGAATTCATGCCCATAAATGCATTATGGATATGAAAAATTATTATAATTGCAGGTGAAAGGCACTAATCCTCTCATTACTTGCTTTTACACAAAATCCACATCTTTTCTAATGCAAAATATTTTACTGACATTGCAAGGGACAATCTTAGGAAGATAAATGTACATTGATGTTTATTGGAATCAAGTGTTACCAGACAGAAGAAGTGAGTTGAGGCAGGATGGCCTCCACTGGTTTGTCACAGTCCATCAGCTCAGGATAGATTGGCTCGTGGCAGTCCAGCTGGGACTCCTGGGTCATCTGCACACTCTGCAGGCTGCTCTGGGACTGGGTCCCCTGCCACTCTTTGCGTTTCTGCTGCAATCAATAAAATACAACCTGTAGTGCCATGAATTTCTTCCTTATTCTACTTTGCTATAGTAAAAAAAAAAAAAAGACTATATATTGTATATATTGTATCTTCAAATTCATAGAATGAGCTTTCATTCATATTCCAAGTCTTGTGTGAGGTTAGCGGTGCCGCCTTGCCTGGTGAGCTAAATCTGCGCTGGCCTGCAGCTGCGACATGATTTACTAAGTGATGCCAAGGTTACCGGCCAAGGCTTTTGCCTATTTATTGTCAAACGAACTGGCAATGACAGCTCCCCTCATCTGAATTGACACTCACTGTTCAGAACGCAAATCATTTATACTTACCCAGATATCACATGTTCTTTGTGGAAGAGCAAACTTTTTGCTGTCTTCACTTGGACTGACTTTGCACTCTTCCGGTTTGCATGCTGTTGTGATGAACTGTGGAACAAATATAAAGAATATAAAGAAACGTGAACGAAAAAATTGCTGAACACATTGACTTGCTAGGGCTTCCTGTTGTCCAAATGCAATTTTTGCCACAATTTAGGTTAATTAGTAGATTTAAACTACACAGAGTTAAAAACTTTAACTTGTCCCACATAACAGGTCTTGCTTTAAACATTCCTCCTTAGACCCGGTTGAAACCAGCTGTTTGTCAAATTTTGTCTGCTTACATGTCTTGAACTAATTTCATCAGTAATGAAAAACAAATTGATGGAGAATTGTGGATAAGACATATTCAGTAAACACATCCCAGATCAGCAGTTTCCTTGGCTTATGTTGCGCTCTGAGCACACTTCCATGCCATGTAAAGTTGCCAAGTCTTACTTCCAGGGGAAAAGGGTCAATGTCAAGGCATGCTGAAGGTCTTTGAATGGATAACAACTTCATAGTGTGAGACAACCAGTCGTCACTTAAGTCCATTGAGTAAACCAGCACGCAAAAATGATGGGACGATTTAATGAAGAAAAACAGCCTGTATCTAATATGGCTGAAACTCCACTGTTTGTGTCAGAGACCTAAAATGACCAAAAAACTTGGCTATACCTCCCTGCTATGCTACACTTCCTGGACAGATGACTAGTCTTCCAAATTAGTAAACTATTCTTCCTTCCTCCACTCTACTCCTTTCTGTTAAAACATGTTCAACAACATAGGACCTTATACTACAGCATTCAAATTTTCCCAACTACTACTACTAGTACTACTACTACTGTTTATAGTCCACAACTTTCCTTAGCATACCCAGGGAGCACTGTGCTCAGAGTGCACCAAGGCAAGCTGTTGCCTCAAGTCAACTGACCTTGGATTGGGAGGTGATGACACGGGAAGGAGTAGTAGTGACTAGTGGTGATGGTACCATGTCCAAACATCTGCTCACTGGTTTGTCTGCAGTATCATTACTTGGCTGGGCCATTTCTACTGGCTCCGCAAAGGAAACTCTTCTTTGCTGCAAATTCAGAGTGGTGCTTATCCATATTGTGAAATGTGCGATACATTAAAAAACGCCATCATTATTCAATCTTGAAATTTTGCTAAAGCAACTGTATTTTGAGTTCCGACAACTTACAAGACGGGTGTTGATGCAGGATGACAATTCTTAACGCTGAATAATGGGTCACGGGTATGGATACATCAGCATAAAGGTTAAGCAGTTAAGCTTGTGTCATCTTTATGCTAGAGTATCTTAACCATTCACCATTCTGTAAATATTCAACATATTCTTTATCTCTTGTGGACTACACAACTTAAATTCATGCACCATCAGGGTTTAACCAGCTATATATGAACTTCATAATCATTATCTACAAATCATTTTTTCACTATCTAGGACAAATAAAACCAATGAATACCTACTTTATTTGGTGGTGATGGTGAATTTGAAGCTTGTTCTCCACTTAATCTCCTTCTTTTCAGAATGCCAGCACTTGGTGAAGCTGATGGTGAATATACCCGTGGAATATGAACTGGCCGGAAAGATGGACTGCCACGGATTAAGATCGTTCTGCTTGCTGGAGGGGAGCCCCGGGTGGAAACAATGAAGCGACTTCTTTCTGGAGAAGAAACTCCATCCTCCTTTAGGCGACCCTTTTGAAGCTGCATCATTGAAGAGGCACTAACTCCAGACCTGCTGGGTGTCAGAATTTTTCTCTGAGACGTTGGCGATATTTTTGTCTTGCTTATCAGCTTTGCACGTTCCAAGATCATATGAGCACGAGATCTGTACTTGCCTGCAGACCTTGGAGTTTCATCAACCTCTGTTTGCTTACTTCCACCAATTGGATCAGGATCTGAATTGGGAGCTTTTTGATTTTCTGTAGACACACTGGATATATCTGGAGTTGACCCAGGAGTCTTTACATTTTCCCTGTCCTCTTGCTCATCATTCCTGCTATCTTTTTCAAGTTCTGTCTCAACATGGACATCATCTAAATGCTTGCTTGTGGCAGATGATGTAACCATTTGTATTTTCTCTTCAAGTGCCGAGTGATCTTTATTTTTCGTTTCAGGAAATTTTCTTTTCTTAGATTTTTCTAAAGTTATCAATGACGAGTCTAAAGACTTGTTCAATACAGCCTTTGACCTCAGTACAGATCTTCCTGACCTTAATCTGCTACTTAATGGAGAATTCTTTATCTTTTGCAACCTTCTTTTTTTTCCTTTCCTCTGTGAGCCTTTCAATTCTATCATTTTGATAGGATTGTCTTTCCTACCTGTATTGTCAGTTTTCTTTTTATCTCTATCAGCCTCTTTTGATGGAGTAGAAGTCCTCACAGAATCTGGGAAGAGATCTTGGCATGTGTCAAGATTGTCTACTGGACTGTCTACTGAAAGTTCCTCATGGCAACTGAGGTCAGTTCTAACAATATCACTGGTGTTAGATCTTGGTGGTTGAGCCTCCGATCTGTCTGCCACTGGCGGTGGAAGTACTCCTCCAGCTGCCTCCTTCTTTTTCAAAACTGTCAATGGCAGATCATCATCTATTGACTGGTTCATGTCAATATCTGCATCTCTCACTTTTTTCAGTTCGGACAATGGTTTATCATCGGACCTGTTCAACATCGTCAAAGGCATGTCCTCTTCAGAGTCGCTTGACATATCCAAGTTACAAGCCTGATTAAATATATTAACATCCTTTGTGTCTGCAGGACCATCTTTAATGTTTTCACTCTTGTTATTGGTTTCTTCTGAATAACCTTTGGCACCTGTGTCAGCATCAGCTTTACATTCTGATTTGCTGGGATGTTCAACATGATCAACAAACTTGTCATCTTTCCCAGATTTTCCATTGTTTTTAAGAGCATCAGATCTTCTTTTTTTCAAAACTGTCTTTGCCATCTGAGTGTCATGTGATTCTTGTGAGGAACTTCCACCCTTGGCTTCAGTCTCCTTGTTTTTATCAGAATCTGACTTGCCCTTCTTTACCAGCCTCTTATGTTTTGGGTATCCTTGTGAAGTAGACGAATCTTCAACTGCATCAACCGACTTGTCCTTCCCAGCATTTGCCATCTTCTTAACAAAGTCTGACCGTCCTTTCCTGCCTTTTTTGCTCTTCCGTGTTTCTTCTGACATATCTGAATCTTTAACCTCATCTGTCTTAGTATCTTTTCCAGACCTTGTGGTCTTTTTCACAGGACCCAACATTTCCATCTTTGTAGGTTTTTGTGTTTTTTGTGTGTCATCAAATTCTTGTGAGGTGCCTGCAGAGTTCTCCACAAAAGTAGATGTTTTTGATGGGTCATACAGGGTCTCACTTGAACTTTGAATTTCTGGCTCCATTTTGGATCTTCTTTTTCGGACTGCACTTGTATTTTTGGTATTCAGGGAATCCTGAGACTGAGAAGGTTGACTGTTAGAGTCAGTCTCAGACAATGGCCCTGTTGGGTGCTCACAGTCTTGACTTCCGGATTCCAAGTGTCCTCCTGAACTTGCCCTTCTCTTTTTTTCTTTCACTTTTTTTGGTCCAAGGCTTTCCATTGATGCTGTTTTACCTTTTTCAAAACATGCCTCCTTTTTCAATGAAGACATAGAGTGTTTTTGTATATGTTTCGTTTCTTTTGTTTCAGGGTTTTCAGTTTGACCTCTCTTTTTTACCTGTTCCATTTTCTGTGGCTCTATGGACTTCTTTCTTTTTGCTCGGCTCTGTTTTTCCTCAGAAGTTGAGGATTCTGTTTCAGGTTTATTTATACTTGACAGTGTTTTAGTTTGGGAGCAGTCAGATTCATGGCACCCATCACCATGAACACAGTATCGGCAAAATGGTTTAGATTTTCTCCGACTCCTGGACTTCATTGGTGTTATGATAGTAGCATTGGAGTTCTGCAATTCTTCACTGCTAGCCAAATCAACAGGTATGATATCTGGGTTTTCTGAGGGCTGGCCCAACACCTCAAATCCTCCAGACCCTTCCTCAGATTGTGAAGAAATTATACTAGACATGGGTACAGAAGGCAAGGTTTTCAGGTCAACAATTTGTTCACTATCATCTATCTCCATACTTTCTACAAGCCTTTCACTATTATCACTTATCTCCTTTTCACAGTTGGAGTGAGACTCCTTTTCCAAACCTTCAGTCTTGTTCAACACAGCTTCAACTTTTGTTTTGCATACCACCAATTTATTTTCCTTTATGTTGCTTATCAAACTATACGAGGAATTCAAGTCATCTGTTTGATCATCTGTATTTTGTTCCATTTTGTTATTTTGATCATTATTTGTCTGGTCAGAGGACTTTTTCTCAACGTATGGTATGATTTCATTGCTTTTGCCGCCAAATGTTTCAACCTCTGTCTCAGATGAAGGCATCCGTTTCTTTTCTTCACTTACACAATCAATATCATTATCATTAGATGCCTGTGAGCTGGGTATAATGTCATCAGAGTCCAGGGATTGAATTTCATTCATATCATCATTTTCCATGCTTGCACATCGACTCAGCTTCATCAGACTTCGTCTTTTCTTTGTCTTTTTAGCTCTGTTTAAGTTTGCAGACTTGTCTGGCTCCTGGGTTCCTTCGGTGCTCACCTCATCTATGGATGTCCCCATTCTTTGTGGTTTTTCCTGTGAACACTTCTTCGGACTATACTGTTGTAGAACATCTTTGGTTAATTTATGCAGTACCAGCACTGGCATCTTTGCCAACTTAATTAACTCTGTTGACTGTCTTGATGGGACATTCAGGCATTCCTCAGACTGATCCATAATTTCCTTAGAAACCACCTGCTTAGAGTCTTCTGCCCTTTCTAGATCATCCAAAATTTCTTTCGTTGGTTCATCCATTTCTTGTGTTAGGTTTCTTGTGCTCTTTGTCAACATTTTGCAATCGACTACACTGATACAAGTTTCCTCTTTCAAAGGAGTTTCTTCCACACAAATGTCAGCTGTCTTTGTACTTGTCTTTCCTGGACAACTGTCCTTCTCAGTGTCCTGCTGAGAATCTTCCATGCTCTCCTGTTCTAGTGGTGCAACTTTTTGTCTGGGTGACTTTGTGATCCATCGATCCAAGCTCTCAGTACCTTCTGGTCGTCCAGGTGATCCACGCCTTGGGGAGTGACTTGCTTTAGACCTTCTCTTCCTTGACCGGCATGGCGAATCAACACTTTTCTTTGGAGAACCAACGGTAAACCCTACAGATTCTTGTGAGCAGTTCTCTGACACTGACTGAGATTGGCTGCTTTTATCAGACTCAGATGGGAGTTGACTTTTCTCGGCACTCTCACAGTCTCGATCTTCATTTTCAAGAGATTTACCTGAATCACTGTTGAACTCCTGGTCTGACCCTTCTAAAAGACTCAGTGACTTGTCTGACCAAATCCCATCAAATGCCTCCAGTTGATTAGCTGGAATGGATGGTGCAGGCCCAGAACTGGTGACTGAAGTCTCTACAGGAGTTTCCACATCCTTATCTGCACTTGCTTGTTGACAACTTTTGTCCTCAGCTGTTGCCTTCACTTGCACTTCCTTTGAAAGTTCTATTGGGACTTCCTCTGAGGGAGAGGATTCTCTTTCTGACCTGTCCTTTTCTGAAATGGCTGTTGCCTCATCTGCACTGGCCTTTCCTGAGAGGTCCTGTTGATTTTCTGAAGACGCACTACCTTTATTTTTCTGCACTTCATTTTCTCCTGCCCCACCTGACTTGTCCTGACTCCGCTGTATTATTTCAATTTCACTACTGGAATCTGTGGACTCGACTAAAAATCTGACAGACTTTCCTGTTCTTGACAGTCTCCTGCTCTTTTTTTCTTTCTGCTCTTTAATTGTTTGTGGTTTAACACTGCTTTTTCCCTCCTGTCCTTCAGAGTCATCCAGAACTATCACTTCATCCGGTATTACTGAGTGAACCTCAGGCAGTAAAGTTACAGAATCTGTCTCACTGTGCTGTTGTAAACTTTTTTCTTCCTAAAACAAAGAAATTTGTGGCTTTAGCTTTAGACACATCTCGTTACAAATCTACCATAATTACTGCAAGCCCAGGCTGCAAAAATATTCAAATTAAATGAAATCAACACTTTACATTTAAAATAAAATAATTGAAGAAAAAACAGACATCTGTGCTGAATGTTTAACATGTAACAGAACAAGAGTATCACAGCTGTTTATCTGAGCCCCCCTAATTTGGTGGTAAGTGCAGACAACAAGACAACCAAGTACAGGGACCATATAATTACTCATCTTGTTCCAAGGGAACCTGCCGCTATTGGTTGCAATGCAGTAAATAAACCTATAACCCTCACCGACACAACACCTGGTGAGCAAATGAAGAACTGACTTTGCTGAACTGCAGATGATCATGTTTTATTGGCAGCATTGTCTGTTCTTTTTTGCATTAACATTTATTTTAGATTACATCAAAGTTCAGTCTTTATTTCTTTTATTTGAAATTAATTTATTTTAAAAAGCCTGCATTAGAAATAACTTTATATTTAATTTTGTTTTGTATCAAAATGAAACACAATAGTAGTAATTGGTGTCAGTTTTATCACAATTTGACATGCATGTGCCTATTTTTTAAATCTAATATATGGCTTTATTTCAAATTATTTATTTTCGCGACTTGTTTTTTTTTTATTACTTCTACCTGTTTCATTTTTGTTTCATTCATTTTATTGGGTAAATGAAACATCTATTTGAAATGGATGCATCTCACTTTGAAATGGCCTGTATTAATTTCCAGTATGTCTTTTAAGAAAATAGCTTTAACACAACAAAATTCATTTTAAAAAAGGATACAGCACCACCAATTTAAGCTCTACAAGGTCCCCATCAGTGTCCCTATGCAATTAAAAATCAACTGGCTACGTGGTTTTGGGGAAGATTTCTTAAATTTTTTTCCAAAATTCAAATTTAAAAAAATCATTGGACCATCACCATTTGAACAAGCTTGGCAGAGACCCAGCCAAGGTACATTTCTATCAAGTTTGAAGTAAACATGCCCTGTGGTTTTGAAGAGGTGGAACATGTGAAATATTAATGGACGGACGACTAATCACCACCAATCCTGTAAGATCAGCTGTCTGACAGGATAGCTGAGGAAAAAAAAACCCCCGAAACTCAATGCTACACACTATTTGTGTACCAAAGAATGAGTGGCCATTAGTCTGGATCCTTACACCAATATATACACATATGCAGTTACTGACCACTTCTTTCGTGACCTCCATGACCTTCTCAGTGTCATCATTCAGCATTTGCTTCTTCAAAGAAAAAGTTGCGAAGGGATTTGACAAATCACGTACTGGTGTCGGAGTTCTGTGAAAATGGAAAACAAAAAGCTGTATTTCTTGGAATGATTTTGCTAATGCCAATGTAAATGATGACTTCAGACAAAGTATGCTACCACAAGTTTAATAATGGCAGATTCATACTGAGCTTTCACTGTGTCAGATCTCTGTATTTCTCAACCTTTTCTCTAACACCGTTTCCCTTTTTAGCTATAAAGGCCCAACTTCACAAGACAAATTATGGATATTCATTAAAACGTTAGAGTCTCTTTTGACAGACCACCAAAGATCAAGTCAAAACTCCTCTCTCACTGGATGTACCGGGGCTTGAAATTGCAGCTTTCAAGCAATGTAACACATACCAAAATGAAGATTAAGTATAATAAAAAAAAAAACACATTTGGAAAATTTGGACAAGTCTGAACTGAAAGAAATTCGGACAATTTTGAGAAGTCTTAACATTTTACCATCACAATACAATACCTACTGTGAGTCTGAGTCCGTGGCAAATGGGAACTGGACACTTCTATCTTGGGACATTTCCAGATCATTGTACATGGCTGGTACCACACTACAAAGTCAGAAAATGAGATTTTTAAATGTCATTGTACATGGCTGGTACTACCAGGGAAGTTGGGTCATGCATTAATAACAATAACATTCCATCCTCAATTACAATGATTAGCCACTTATTTTGGCTCATTCTATACACAAAGGTAGCACAATTTAGCAAATACATGTAGATCATACATTGCAGTACATTAGGAACAGCTGAAGATTTCCTAATTGGCACAAGTTCCACTTATAAGATCACATGTATAAGTACATTGGATCACAGAATATGCCCATGACCAAGAAATCCAGGCACTTGACAGGTGTCTAATATGATGTTTATTGCCAAGTTTGAGCAACCCCCCCTCCCCCTCGTAGCTTGCTAACTGACAATTTAACAAAGAAAAGACATCTGACCTTACAACATCCCTGTACATGTGACAACATCATTACTCACCTTCTTTGTTTCAATACTTCTTTCTGGTGATCTGTCAAGACTCGTTTCCTCTTTGGGATGGATGGAATAGGCACAAAATCCTGACGGACAAGGGAAAAACAGAAAAAAACTGTGGAATAATGAATATCTAAGTGACATAAATTGGCCCACAGTTCAGGACTCAAGCGCAAATAAATTGGTAAAGATGATAATTCTTTGCTTGATACCAAAAGCAAATGACTCTGGTTATCCTGTTTTGATCTACACTTCATAGACTATACATCCATGTCCCCACCTGTACAATGATACTTGGTAATGCCAATTTATGTTGTATATTCCTTTAGACTTGCATCTAGTATGTGCATATGCATCTTTTACAGATAGTACCTCGCATGTCAAAGTTTGGTTTAGACATATCTTTATTTTTGTAAGGATACCATTGGGAAACGGGGCAAAGCCCTATATGAATTCCTCATGTCATGTTTACCTTGAAGTACTTACAATGACTGGATAAAACTAGTTATAGATTCATGCATTCTACTAACATCTATGATCCTCCCAGGCTGTAGTCCTTGACTGTTTATGCTTCATTATATGTCTACTAATTCAATATCCTGTGTATATCTTCTGGTCATCTCTCTTCATATACAGTGAAAACTCATTATAATGACACCATTTGTTCCCTAGAAAATGTGTCAGAGAACTAAATATGTCAGATAAATGAATCAAATAACATCGTAAATGTACTTTCTGTCCCTTGAAAGTTGTGTCGTTAAGTCAATATGTCCGATATCTGAGTGTTGTTATAATGAGGTTTCACTGTATTAACTACATAAAATCTAGGACTTCATTTGCAGTATAAATATTCTGTAATTGTATCTCTCTTGATCCAAGGTGGCCCCAGTGTTAGTGGACAAGCAGTCCTTAACTGGGGTCATCCCAACAGTTTTGTTCACATTTCTGCGAACAGTGGCATGGAACTTATACCTATCAATTATTATATACTGTTTGTAATGTTTATTTACCTGACTGTACTTTCTGTCAAATAAAAGAATTCTGACTCTGACTCCCATGATATATAACGTTCCCTCAAATCTTGAAAAGCTATGGTATAGCAATGAAATTCATATATACCTTGACTGTGATTTTTACATTTAGATCAAGATCATCAAATGCAAACCCAACCTTTGTCTAACCAAGTTCATACCAAGTTTCCTCAAATTCTTTAAACACCACAGCAAGAAAACAAAATGAACACTAATGACACTGCAACTTAGGTTTAGGTCACCTGGACAGAATCACAACCAAGGTTTTACCAACATACACAATTCTACCAAGTGTCAACAAATTCTGTCAAATACTCCCAAAAGTTTTAGCAAGTATGCAACAAGAAAAAGAAATGGCCATAAAAACAATATCAGTCTCCTCCATCCAGCTGGAAGACATAATTAAAATGGGATCAGACATTCCTAGACATAAGTGCACCCTTACTTCCAACGCCGTTGTATCAGTGATCTAGATACTTCACACACTGACCTCCTTTTAGTGCATGACACACCCTTGAGTCCAGATACACAAATGTGTTCAAGTCTCATGATTCTAAGTCAAAGGACAACAGGATTACAGCCTGGACACAAAATGTCACGGATGGACATCTCTAGTATGTTACACTATGTAGAAAAACATGACCCATATACACAAATTTCAAACCCAACAATGACAGCAAAGAGATTCCAGAGTTACCAAAGCATCAACAGTCATCTTCCAATACCAATGTGAAGAAACAATTTTCACTCCTGACTTGACACAGGCAGTCTCCTGTAAAAGGCAACTGGTGGTTTTAAACTGGCCCTCTCAGCCTTTGAAATATTCATTAAATACAGTCTATAGTGTTTCCAAAATGTATAGGCCTAACCACTCACAATCCAAATTTTATCACTTCTGCCAAAAATAAAAAGAGAATTGGTAGGCCTATCACTTTTTGGTTCTCCTGACTAATTTGTCAGCTTACTTTGGACAGTAGGCCCAGATCGTTTTTGTGATATTTATGAATCTGGAACATTATGTAATCAATCAGTTAGGTGATGGAACCACTGTTATAGAATATCAAATGCAAGGAAAAGACCTCTACAAGATCCCCACTATACAATTGAAGCTCCACAGACAGACGTTGAAATATTCATTAAATACAGACTATAGTGTTTCCAAAATGTATAAACCTAACCACTCAAAATCCCAAATTTTGGACACAAAAAGGCGTTTACAATTTGTGCCTACTCCGGTGAGAGGGGGCACAATAAATACAAATGTTGCTGTCCTGTCCTACCTGTCATGATTTACCACCAGGTGATGCCTGAATGGATGTCTTTTTTTCCACTGGAAAGAAGAAACTCATATAAAAACACTTACCCTACTTTCCATATCTTCAACTATCAATGGCAATTTTCTGCGGGCAGCACCTGGTGACCTGGATGGTTTGAGCGGAGAATTCTTGATGTTTGGAGACACCACTTTATTCATAAAACTACCATGTGTTTTGTGCGGGGACGCTATGCCCACTATGTTAGGAGGCACCGCTGCTTGTGATTCACCCTGAAGTATAAAAAGCAGTGTGTTCAAGGTAGTAACTGGGCAGACACTTTTTCACCATAAGATACAGATACACATTAGGTTAACATTGCATTTTTACACCTGCAACAGGAAATTAACACACACTCTGGCCAAATCATATTTAAACTCAAAGGTATGCAACCTACCACATGTGCACACAACCTCTTTGGGGCCTATTCTGATTAAGTGTTCATCTATCTAAGTCTTCCATTATGGAGATTTTCTTTCACATACATCAGGTCCATATAAGGAAAGAAGATGCTGGTTTTATACCATCCTTGATCTGACATCATAATCTTTCAACACTGTTGAAAAAAAACCACATCATTTTGGGGTTTTTTGGTTTTTTTCCCACCCCGGTTAACATTAATGAATTTTAAGTAATTTAACTTGATGTGTATGCAAACAGATACCAGATCACAAATATGCTAATAAAAATTTTACTAAAAAATGGATGGTCTAACGCATCTATTTCTGAGTGAAAAAATGTCATTATAATTGTTAAAACATTTGGTTTCAACGTACTTTATTCAGCAACTAACTCTAACTTCGAAGCATTATGATGCCTGAATCCATATCAATGCATAACTGTAGCACCTGACAATTCATGTGAGAGGAGGAACGAAGAATGTAGCCATATCTTGGCTGCACTCTCAGAGATCCTCTACTTGATGTAGGAAATTCCTTTGATGATCTACACAGTACTTCTGTGGATCATGTTTCAGTATTTCCATTCCCTTTTATAACCCATGTACAATGAACAGTCCTCTATAGCCATACCAGTGACAGCAAGATAGTTCAACCACCTGAAAATACTACACACAGAAACTTAACTTTGTCAATGCTGAATTGTACCTAAAGTAAATAGCTTTTGTTCTGAAACCAAAGAATGCTGACCAAAGCTGTTGACCATTTTTTTCTCTGGAAATATAGGCATGCTGGTACTGAAAACAAACTATTTTCCTCGCAGAATTTGAATCTGGTATCATTTTAATAATTCTGGTGACAACTTTTGTTCTAGTTTATGCACCACAACAGTCGAAAAGGGATCATTACGCTTCCCAACCTACCTGGCTCATTTCACTGCAAGGTGTCTCATCAATTACGGGCACTGCCAGATCATTCCAGCCTGGTAAGTGAATGGTCGTCTTCTCTTTGACTTTCATCAGCACAGCCCTGAAATAATATTCCACAAGCATAAGCACACAATTGAAAAAAAAATGAAAATCAAATACAGCATTCCACCTGAAAAGTTTTCCTACTTTGAATTGAGTACGTCATTTAGGAGTTCCCATGAAACTAATTTAGTTACAATAGCCTTAAAACTACTCTTACAACTTACAATATGTCATGGCATGATGCATCCAAGATTTGAGGTTGTTTCTAAAGACGTTCAGACTGATCTTTTCAATTAACAGTATGTTGCTTACTTGAGACTGTCTGGGTACTGCAACGCTTGACCTCTGGCAAATGTTGCATTCCACATCAGGGCAGTCTGATTTTTCACCTGGCGTCGTGGGTACAGGAACATGACCTCCAGTAATGGGGCCAGCTGCTGAAGCATCTCACTGTCATACTGACCATTAAACCTACCCTGCAAGCACGTGGTCATGTCCAGCCAAAGCTTCTCAATCTACGAACACAACCAAAGAGAACAAAATGTGCCATGAAAACTTCCAGTAAGTTATGGAATATTTTTTAAATGCTTTTCAACACTGAAATTATTGCAGCAATACCCCCACAAGGCAAACTTAATAGCTGGTTAATAGATATAAATTCAGACTGGAGTTATGTTGTAAATGACATAATGCCATCATAACATTCAATCTGGCTGATGCATACATTAGAGATAGTCTTGCTTAACTCATTCCACCCTAATGATGCTTTTGCCCGCTAATATCTAAATGTTGTCTGCTAATTGTATTTTACAAATGTAGGGATTCTTTTTCAAACATTTGGATGAAAATTGCAAGAGGATCAATCCAAATTATATGCCCGTGGTCAACAGCTTTTCCTTGGCGCACCCTGGATGCATCACACAGCACACCAAGGAAAGCTATTGACTCGGTCTCCTATCACGGTGGAATGAGTTAAAAGATTTTTGCCTTCAACTTGCCTTCGTGCCAAGCTGCGTTGAGACCATTCTGCATGTAGATTTTTTGGCAGCAGCATCAAAGAATCTTCCCAGTGGGGCTGCTAGCTTGGCATTCATCACCGAGATCATCACTGACTGAGACACATGTGTAAAAAGCGTGGTCACAATGTGAACTGTTGTCATGGCAGCAGCCTGCAGTAGCCCTGTTGTTGACCTCTGTAAATGTGCATCACAACAAGGCAAGTGTTACTTTGAAAACCAGTACATGTTTGATGTTATTGCAACATAATCCATGCTCATACCTGGGCTACCGATTCCCTCTAAGATGTATGTTTATAAATCTGATTCCAATACTTTTTTTTTAATTTTCTTTTTTTTCTCTCTCTCTCTCTTTTTTTAATATGAAGCACTTTAAAATGATAAAATGACTTGTCAATTTAAATAGTCTCAGATCTAGGTACCTGTGTTTTTAAAAGTCCAGACTGTGCAAAAGTGGCAAACACAAGAGAACAGCATGACAGCACAGAAAAAATCCCTGGACTAAATTACAAACATTCAACCATAGTAAAGTTCTCCCTACCTGATTATCATGGCCTTTTTGGTCTGGAGATGCACTGCCAAGTGTCACTAATGCATCTATAAGGGAGCCCAGCATGCTGACAAGGCTGTGCAGATTTCCCAGTGGCTTTTGTTTCTTTCTCTGATATTTCCCAGGACTCATAGGACCTGCATAGTAAAGGTGCCTTCAATAACTGATTCTCACAGCTCTGCAATGAGCTTTTGATTTCTGTGCTGTCAATTTTTACCAAGGAAAACTACCTTCAATTTCATTTTTGAAGCCGGCGGTTCCCATGAAAGTTCTCACTTAATTGACATTTTCTGAAGCAGTTCAATCAAAGGAAGTCAAATGACGGTTTAACTGGTTCCAAACTTAACCCTTTGCCCCTTAAACCAGCCAAAACTGACTGGTGGTCAAATGTCTTCTTTAGTGTTTTCAACTGATTTCAACGGCAATGAAACATAATTTGATTCAGAATTGTAGATAAGACCTATCAAGATCACATGCCTGAGGTCAACAACTTTTCTTGGCATGGGTTGGGCATGTAGTGCCCAACACTTGCCAAGGAAACCTGTCGACTCAGTTTTAATTCCATGGGGAAAGGGTTAAATAATCCAAATCAGCATCTCAGCTGAGCATGCTGAGTGAGGTTGGTCCTGTATTCAGTTCAAAAATCACCAAGACAGCTTTATCCCACTTGATTTATAAATGAATAGTGGTCAAGTTTAAACATTTTAAACAAGTTATTTTAGATTACACCTTACTTAACTCAAGTTTTTCGACTGGAGTGATTATTAATGCACTTGTAGTCTTAAATTTTTTCATGAAATTGGTCCAGTATGTTGGGGGGGGGGGGGGGGGACTTTGATTCTTGTTACCAAGGTGACTTATAAAGTTAAATAAGGAAAGGTCACTTCTCATGTTGACAGACCTCTGAGCTAAATTTCCCAATGGCTAGCTGAACTAAAAGAACAACTTGACTTGTTGGTCATGTAGATATACCCACAGTATAGACTTCTATCAAGGACAATCTGAACTTCTTTTTTGAGGAAATAACAGGGTACTACTAGTATATGTGAATATTTCCACTAACTTGGTCGAACAACATACCATAAGTTGATACAAAATAGTCAATTGGGTACACTTGCTATATTTAGTTTTGTTGCCTTGTCATGTTAAAATTGTGATAAAATGTTTCCAATAACAAAATTATATTTCATTTCCATTTTGAAGAACTTATTTCCTCAATGGTGCTTTTTTTAAAAAAAAATGTATCAATGATTATATATAAAAACTTTGCATACTAAAGTTGGCCATGCTGAACTGGTTGGAGAAGGTAGAGAAGTCCACACTGTCAACCATAACTTGTACTGCCTGAAGTAATCCATCCACTGCTGTCACATCCTGTCAAACAGCACCAAAATGTGGGTTTTTCTCTACATACACAGTTCCTTCCAGGTATCACTTTATAATGGGATGATTATCCAGTGTGAGCCATATAACTGTCAAATTATTCACAAAGTCTAGGTTTTTGTAAAGGTATCAGTCTCCTGCCAAACTGAACTTCCTCTTTCACATCAGTTTTCCACCTTTTTTTTCTTATCTTCATTCTAGCTACTTGATACAATCCCATATTCCACATGTAACAACACATTTATAATAGTATTGACCAGATGAGATTAACAATATCATCCTTATTGTGTCTTATGCTTTACATGTATTACCTTGCACAAAGTGTACTTTATTCAATACAGCCTACCTTCAATGTCTTGTCACTCAGAATCCCTGTCAGTATTCTTCCACTGAGCTCCTCACACCATACGTTGCCTTCAGCATTGGCAACAAGAGCTGCCAGACGGGAAAAAGTCTTGTATAGCTCACCCCATGTCTTCAACATTGTCTTGATAGTGGCCTGGAAAGTGACAACCCTTTTTACTAGAAAGAATGTGCAAAATGTACTTTGCTACACCATGGAGCAATAAACTAGATGGAGGACTAATGCTGATGTGTATTGGCCAGGCTCCTGCAAAGCCTCACTGTTCTCCCATTATATTTCGAAGGATCAAGGCAACACTAATCCCCTTTAATTGGCCCTTTCAAGCCTATGATATTCACCCCAAGCAGTGGGACCACTCGCCCATGTCCAGGGTATTTAACCGACAGGTGGCGCAAGATCCAGCATCACTCCCGTTAACAGGAGGTATGAAACGACTGGAAAAGCAGTTTGAGCAATGAATTATGCCTCAGATTTGAACAGGAAAGATGACGGGCTTCGTGTAGACTTTTGAATTGCAGAAATCTGATGGATAGAAAGGGTTTTATGTCCAGTTACCTGATTTGCCCAATGCAGTGTGGCAGGAGGAGAAATGACAATTTGATGATTTTAAAACATAATTTCCCTGCATCTCCCCTCTTAAAAAGAATCAATTTTTAAAGAGCAGAGATATTAAGTATTTGTTGCGCAAAGTCAAATTTCAGATCACAAGTAGTCACACCTGCAAAAATTTAATTTTAAAATGTCTCATTTTACCAATCTTCAGTACAAGTCTGTAACGATAATAAAGGTGTCTAAGTGAAATACAGTTGATGGAAATAACCAAACGATGCTGAACGCTCCAGAAACTCACCGAAGCAAGCCACACAGCAGTTACTGCAATGTTAAGACAGCAGCAAGTGAGGTTAGAACTCAAGATTAGAGATTGTGTATTGGGCAACACTGGTGAATATCTTTCTCCCTTACAAGTCCTTCTGCAAGACCCTATACCCTACGCAGACATCTCAGAACACATGATAGAGAAACAAGGATATACACATGCCCAATATGCAGAACACACTTTGGGAGATCTGACAATTTCACGAGACATTCTAAAAGTGAACACGAGGGACAAGATGTGAAGCCAAAATACTATGACCCAAGACTGACAGCTGACATTCCGAAACCTATCAGCCGACCCTTTGAAGCAACCACAAGTTATTGTGAAACAAACCAGGCGACTTACAGTACCGTTCATTAACAACTGCCCTCTGATTGCGCGCACTAGGCGCGCAAATTGCCGACAAATTTTAGCGCATTCTCATCCGTTACAAAAAACGATGCCGCGCCTGTAGCGCAACAACTTGCGCGCACACCCTTTGCTCGCAAACAGTAGGTGTGCAATTATTAAGCATTTCAGTGCGAGCAAAAAAAATATTAACAGCTGGGCATGTAGTCTTGTGTGCGCGCAGCAACCATTCGCTGGTCCCGCCTTTTTCCAGATGAAGTAACTTCAGATCTACCGCAACGACCATCCTGTGCCATTGTAACATTGTGGGCAAGCTCAGCATATATGCCAGACGGAGAATTATTCACCTAAAGCATGGAATATGTCCATGCCTAAAGGAAGCAAAGTTGTATAATATAAAACATGTTATTTACAATTAGCGGTTAGTTTTATTGAAGAGAAAACTATGTTTGGAAGAAAACAACGTCCGTTCTTGGTGGGTGTGCAAATGGAGGCCGGGTACAAGATGTTGCCTTCATCGGTACTAAATAGCCTTCCGTAGGCCTTTGTCATGCAATCGTAACAGAAAGCTTCAGAAGAACTATCTGTGTCCTAATCCCATGAAAATATAAGTTATTTACAATTAGCGGTTAGTTTTATTGAAGGCAAAACTGACATGTTTGGAAAAAAAAAAAAAAGCTTCCGGTGGATGTGCAAATGGAGGCCCGGCACAAGGTCGAGAGTCCAGACGTTGCCTTCAATGGCTTCATTCATTGGTACCAAATGTAGCGGCACAGTGACTATCCTTGCGTATGTCTTGCAATCGTAACAGAAAGCGTCAGAAGAACTATCTGAGTCCTAATCCCATGAAAATATCAAAGTTTTTACACGTTAACAGCATCAATAGAGCCAGATTTGCCGCTTTAATTGTGCCCAGTATCCATCGCATCCTTTCGCCAACGCACGTTGTTGAGGCCTGGGTGGAAGTTCAAGAAGGAATTGTCTGGCACTCTCCATGCTCCTATTGGTTCACGTGACTAAAATCTTCAGCGTTAATTATTCAAATAGGTCATATGACGATCACCTACATCGTCATCAGCCAATAGAAACGATCGTCTGAATAACATTTCTAACTTTTGATTCAGGGACGTTTGGCATAAATTAACCGCATTTCAGTCACATTTGAGCCAATGAGAAAGGATTTTACTGATATAAACGAAGTTCTGAACTTCCCAATGATCCTAAACATGCGGTGTTTACCGGCAGTGATCCAGTGCTACAGAGGGCAGAAAGGAGTGCAATTTTACCGCCGTATTTTACATTCATTTGCCAATTTTCAACCGTGAAAGTGCTAAAAAACATCGGCAAGGTACATTGACCCTCAGTCTAATTAAATTTAATATTTTTATGTGACAGCAAAGGATCGACTTGAAAATACTGCAACATTTTGTCAATCACAATAATAAAGACCAAGTTTGGCGCTCTTTCTTTCAGCATTATGTTTTCCAAACATTACAAAAATTGCGTCGATGGAAAACTAATTTGAGAGCGACAATGAATGTCAATAAAAATTAATGTGGCTCTTAAAGAATTAAAAAGTGAACAATATTATAGACACATCTAGTCAACGTTACTAATATAAGAATGAGCGGAAAGCACCGTATCATGATTCATGCCATGGCTTCATGCGCATGATTGACAGACGAGTCCGCAAAACAGCTGAGACTGAGAGGCGGGTGCGCGCACCTTGCGCAGTTCTACTGAGATCGGGCATTTTTTTTATCGTTTGCGCGCAAAATGTCGCCCATTTTAGACAGTTTTATTAATTTTAACAGTGCGCTTTGCACGCAACTTGATTCCAAAAAGCCCGCAAATTGCGAGCATTTTAATACGTAAAATGCGCGTTAAAATGGATTTGTGTGATTGCGCCTCGCGCAAAATTCGCGCACATATGCGCGCAATTTGCGAGCAAAAAGAGCAGTTATTAATGAACAGTACTGTATACACAAATATACCACATAAAGATGGTATATCAGTGACAAAAAAGGCCCTCAACACCAGGCAGAGAAAAAAACCCTACATACATGGCTTCTATTATTAGAGTGCACCTCTCAAATTGATATACGTGGTGTATAATAAAGTCATCTCAGGACCCCATCACCTGATAAAGGCCCACACCTCTAGGGCCGAAATATGTTGGGGAGGGGCTCCTATCATTACCTTTAATCAGTTGGCTGCCTCTTTATTTGAACTTTTTACAAGTCCCTGTGTTGTTCCTCCATCTACTTTATTGCTCCATGTCTGCACAAAACACATTTTCAAGTAGCTTTTAAAGGAGTTACAAAAGCTTTGTTTCAATCCAATCTGATAAACACACAATGTATGCTGTGCTTTAAGACCCAATTGACAATGTGCTTGTGCCCTGTCCCTCCCTCCCTCCCTCCCCCCCCCCCCCCCGGCCCCAATGGCCTTACCTGTGTCAACTGTTGTTTAAGGCAGTGTTTGAGTGGCATCAGTAGCGCTATGTACAGACAGCTGAAGTCATGTTCTAACGAGTCCCCTTGGTTCACTTCATTACTCTGCAATGGTATTCACATACATTTTATTTGTGACACATTGAACCTTGTAAGATTTACTATAAAGAACAGGATAGACACATACACAAGCATATACACATAATATGTTTACTATACATGTATGTATGCTGGGGTGCCCAATTGTCGGACAGGTGAGTGCCACGTTGCGTTCATTACCAAACTGAAATTAAATTACTTACTGATGTTGTTTGGCAGTACTGCTGAAAAGACCAAACACTGTGGATTGTTGGAATATGTTCCTTGCCAAATCACACTCTTTGGATTGCGAACATGCACACATTTTACAACAGGTGATCAAAAAAATCTTGCCATGAGCAGAAAGTTAAGTGTTCCCAAATGTCGGACATGAGCAGGTATTTGGCTCCAGGTTATTTTTGTTCACCTTCTAGCTGGAGTCCTTGGGGTGAGAACCTCTGTATTTTAACACACCTATTAGATTTACAACTTTATTACATGTGTGTTGAATAATGCTTGCCAACTGAAATGGATATTTTCTATCTAAAAGCTGACATTGTGTCTAAAATATGTAAATTTCCAAAATAGCATTCAGAAAACGGATTTACCCTCAGCGCCTACCTTTTTTCTTCAATTCTGCATTTTTTTTCTTTAGACTTTGCAGGGGCATAAGACTGTGTAATTGCATCAAAAGTTAAATGAAACTGAGGCATCCTTCTTGAGATATTATGGTAACACTGTCTACTTGTGCGCCACTCAGAGCATTCAAAATTCATTACAAGTTTAAAAATACTAAGAGAACACTGGTTTTCAATAGGAACGTGGTCCATTATAGTGTGCATCTGTGATAAAAGTTTGGTGAAGCCATCATGGATCCTTGTTGAGATTTTATGGTAATATTGTCCCCTTGTGTGCCACTCAGACAGCCTTGAAATAAATACTTTCAAGTTTCATCAAAAGTTTATAAAAAGAAGTTGGTTTTAAAAAGGAACCTGCTCCAACATAAGATGCATCTCTGACAAAAAATTGGTAAAGCTGTGGTCAATATTTTTGTGACATCACTGTATTGTTGTCAGGTTTGATGCCACTCAGACAGCCTTCAAATAAATACATTATAAATTTCATAAAAAGTTTACAAAAAATCAAAGAAAGCTGTTTTTTCATAGGAACCTGGTCCATTATAAGGTTCTTCTGTGACAAAAATTAGGAAAACCTACAGTGAATATTTTTGAGATATGGTAATGTCATTCCCTTGTGCACCACTCAGACAGTCTTGAAATAAACACTTCAAAGATTGATAAAAAGTTTTAAAATTATAAGAGGACGGTGGTTTCATAAGGAACTCGGTCTATTATAAGGTGCAGCTCTGATAGAAATTTGGTACAGCTATGGTGAAAACTTTTTGAGACATCGGGGTAACATCTACAAGATGGTGAACTTGTCTTTGATCCCACATCAATCTCTGTGCCTATTAAATGAAATTTTTCTGTCACACATCTTGTCAATGAATGGCAAAATTATCGTCATTTCCAAGAATTGGTCACAGCTACATACATGTTAACTGTAATTCTGTTACTTTACCGGCACAAAGATTTTAATATATTCCCTTGTTATAAATCCCAAAGATTTCCTCCCCACTCATAATAAATTTTGTTCAGATTAAATTGTATTGACTTGTACAAACACAATACACTGTGGTATAGCCTATCTGCTGTAAGACCACCTCCCATAACCTAGCATATTCCTCTGCTCACCACCACCCACTCCCCACCACTGTCTGGAGACAATTTCCTGGCAATTCTTTGTTAACTTACCTTCATTTTAAGATCACAGTACTAGAAAGACCTTTTTTTTTTCGCTGGCATTGTGGATAGTCTCACCACTTTATGGCTACACCAGATGCATACGGAGACTGCTGTCCTTTTTTTGTTGGGACAAGCCTGCATGGAGTCCAAGGCAACCAGAGTTGACACATACCTTGACTACATGCTCCAACAGTGGGTGTGTGATGAGGCTCCACATTCTCCACACGTCTTCACTGTTATGTACAACAGCTACAGCTCTGTCTGCAGCCTGCAGCACAGACTGACAGAAACCTAGGGCTGCACGCTGGTTTGTCATTCCACACACCACCAGTTTCTCCATTAGACTGAAGTACCTAGAAGCCAAATGAAACATGCATATACGTGGGAGAGGCTCTACCTGGTTTTGCAGCACAGATAACGAATAATCCTACAGAAAATTGCATCATGATCAAAATACAGTTCCAGTTTCCATACTTCTGAGCAGATCTGCCTTCTAGTTTTTTGAAGTTCGGATTTACAAAACTTCTGAAATTTAACCTTGACCACACATTATGTATTGACTTCTACAAGTTTCCACAAATTTTGGCAGTGTATTATTTTCAAGCTGAAAAAAGTTGTCTCTTGTCATACAATTGAACAAACAATATTACACAACCTTCACTCTGATCTTTGCCCATTCCAAGTAAACAAAGTACGAGACTTATTTTCAAACAGAAAAAATATTACTACATGCATAACTGCTTTTAACCAGTTTCTGTCTTGCGTAGCACCAACCTTTCTTGACCTGCAGCAGCCTCCATCAGGTCAGGCTTCAGCAGATTTTCCAGTAAAAACAGTGCTGGACATCCCTGCATTACTTCTCCGTTTCCAACATGATATACTGAAGATGCCAGAGCCTTTGGTGGGAGGCAGACCACCGCTTGGAAGAGCTTCTACAAATGAAACATGCAAACATGACAGGCAACAGATAAACTGTTTGATCATGTAAAACAATTGTCTCAAGTCTGATTTCAGGTTGCACTTGATGGGAAAACCTTGGGAAAAGTGGTCCCTTTCCAAAAAAACAAAAACAATTACGAGTTTTGCCACATAGCACACTGATGAACCATGAATAGTTGACCAATTCACATCAAGCTTTATACATGAAGCCCAACTAGGGGATCTGTCTTCAGCTAGATACCGTGAATTGCTTTATTTTCATGTTTATTTTTTTATGGTTTTCATATTTTTGACATTTCATTGCAGTTTTAATTTCAATATGTTCTACATAATTTCTATTCAAACAATGTTAAAATACGATAACTGTGTTTTTATTTTGGTGGTTTTGTGCAATCAGTGGAATAAGCAAAAATGAGAATACAGCAAAAATTAAAGCAGTTCACATTATGAAACAGCTGGGGAGAGCAAGAATAGAAGGTACATGTGCCCCGCCTGCAGAGGGCACTGAGGTCAGTAGGGCCATATCTGTGTATTCATATTTCTTTCCATTGTAACCTTTCCTATTAAAACCTCACGGTAGGGGAATAAAATCTTCCAGTGTGCAGCTGCCACAAGATGGCATCCTTATCAAAAGTAACTTACTGGCAACTTAATGGCAATACAAAAAAAACTACACTGGTACCAATCTTTTCCATGTTGTCAACGTTGCATCTATCGTAACATATTGGCAATAAAATTTTACTGTCTTCCCAGACTACAAAAGACACTTCATTTTGACTAGTTTTAAATTAGTGACCTGTTATTGCAATGCATGGAAACAGAGTGATATCAAAGTGGACAGATAGTAGTAACACAATGGTTACTCAGTGTGATAACAAAGTACACAGGCAATTAGTGACCTATTATTGCAACGCATGGAGACAGAGTGATATCAAAGTGGACAGACAGTAGTAACACAATGGTTACTCAGTGTGATAACAAAGTGACAGACACAGTGATAACAAAGTGGACAGACAGTGGTAACACAATGGATACTTAAGCGTGATAACAAGGCGGACAGACATTGGGTACTAAAACAATCTGAACATCAAAAACACATAGGGTTCATACAGCTTGGCAGCTTTCAAATTCAAGGACTTTCCAGGACTTTTCTACCATAATTCAAGGACTTTCCAACTTGATCAATTTTCTTTTTTGTGTTTTGCTGTTCATTTTTTGGGTTTCTATCATGGGAGGGGAGGAACTGATCGGGCTAACCTAACTTTTTGAGGAAGATGCAGTAATGGATATTCAAAATTCAAGGACTTTTCAAGGACTCTATGGCAAAAACATTTCAGAGTTTACCAGGCCTGGAAAAAGCAGGTAGTAAACAGTGAACGTGCGTGAAATGCATGAGTGAACATGAAGAACAATAGAAAGTCCTGCAAACTTTGATAAATTTGAATAATGTATGTATTTCACTATTGACTGGGCATTTCATAATTTAAGTATGAAAGTACCAAATGTGACTGAAAAACTTTCTTTTCAGCATTTTTCATATAAAGTGTGTACCTGGTCGGCAGTTTTTAGGGAAAATGTACATATTCCTAGTGTATTTCTTTGTCAAATACCCACACCCTTGCAGGACATCAGGCAAGACCATTGGGATGTGACATGAGTAATCAGGTATTAACTGGCCAATTAAGCCATTGTTCTTGTATACTCGCATATGGGTTATTCAAGTACTTTCAAGGACCTGTATGAACCCTAAACACACTGCTTAGTCCAACATTGGCCTTAAGAAAATACGTCAGATTCCTGCACGAGTGTAGACAAAACTCCACAAGGTTTCCTTTGTGGTTCATAGTTGAATCGCCAATAGTTTGCCACTGAGTTGCCACTGCAATATCATGGTGTTGTCACTGTCTCACCAAAATGCTTGGAAATCATCAACAAAAGCTAAATTATAAATTTGCAAAGGCAGTATCTGACTCAAACATGAGTGTGGGACATTTGGGTATATGCTGAACTTTGTTTGCAATATTAGTTACCAAAGAATGTTTTCTCATAGATAACTTCATTGTTTTGCACGACTTTGTACCTTAGAGCATAGACCAGAACAGCTAGGAAAAAGTAAGGATGGCAAAGCTTCAATATAACAAATCACAGTTCAACACTTTCATATTGGGGTTTACTTATAAATACAGTAATGATGATGCATGCAATGGTGCCAAAATTTTATAAAAATTGCCAGACAACAGCTGCATACGCCTTATATATAATGCAAGGTAACAACATGACTTGAAAAACTTAAAACTAACCATAGTCTGCTTAACATGCAGACCTTGGCTGGTTACTATATGCTGGAAACTAAGCAGAAAGGCAGTGAATATGTCCACGTTGTCCTTCTTTGCTGCCACTTCCAATGTATTCTTGACATGAGCTACCAGCGAATACCATAAATGACACAGCAGGCCATCTGAAATGGACAGAAGATGCACATCAACAGGTATCCCAATATTTCAAATTACAAAATAATATGTATATTGCGTAAATACATCCCAATGAGGAAAATACCATACAAAAAAGTATGTGTAAATACTACCAGGCCAATTGTATGTCATACGGGTCCAGGGGACCAGACAGAAGGAAAAAATTAACAAAAAGCCCTCTGGGAGCTGCAAGAGTAAACAATCCTACAGTGTATCTACATAACACAGCACTATTTAAGTAATACTGATAGCACCTAGATCTATTGGATACACAGATAATCAGTGAATAGTGCCTGTGAAACCTATTCATCTATGATTCTGCCTCAGTAAGACTAAAGTACACTTTGTTATAAAGATGACAAAATAAATCTTAATGAATGGTTACATCACTTTTATCCAAATAAATTTTCTTGGATGTGACGGTTGTGCAATGCAACTTAAAACATTCAATAAACTGTAGAACTGGGCATTTCTATTACACTAATAAATGAAATGAATTTATTCTCCCATACAACTAAGCACCAGGATTTCAGCATCTTTGGCATTATGAAATTATCCCATCTTGACAAAATTTTAGATTTTGACAATCAATATCATGTATTTGCATTACTTCAGCATGTCTGTAGTCAACAAAATTCATAACATTCACTGTACATGTACATGAAAGCACAAACATTCCACACCACATTTCTTACCATTAATTTGTGGTCCAAGATTTGAGAGACATGTGCGTACTGCAGCAATAAGCACTTGTGCATGTTTGATGAAGAAGCTGATGCCGGTGATAATGTCATGCTGCAACTCATCTGTGTAAAACAAACCACTGACATTTAATTCACAATTATTCCCAATGTAGTTACGACACATTTGCTTCTGAAATTAACTTTTTTAAGTCTTCCTCTTGTCAAAAGTATCATCATCTACACATTTATGAAAGCTACAGTATATTGTTATCCAGATCATGAAGAATAGTTTATTTTTATCCATGTGTGTCATGGCATCAATAACAGATCTTTTCAAATGTATGCCATCCTAAAATAATGCATCCAGAAGCAGTAAGTATCTTGTTTATCAAATCTCAGTCTTCTAAGATCCAGCCTCGCTCCTCAAGTTCTGCCTCTCTCACTCACCAATGGTGTATTTTGCTTTGGGTATGTCGAGTCCATCTGGAAGTTTACCCAGTATCTGTGCTACCACCTCACAGCCTTTGAGCTGGACCTGCTGGAAGGTACACGGGCTACTACTGACCCCACTCAAGTTCATGTGTGGGGTGGCTGGACTGCCCAAAGTTGATGGAGCTATTGACAAATGAAATAATATAATCTTAAGTTGGCTCCACTTTTAACTTGGCTTATTTTGCCAATAGCACAAAACCATGGAAATAAATACACAGAAAATTTTTATTTTAACACAGGAACTTTGTCTAAAATGATGAAGTTAAAAATTCAGTTAATTGCCCAAAATGCTGACATTTACAAAATAAGTATATGTGTGACATTTAGAAATCAAATCTTGACTTGACAATAGTACACCTACCGAGCCTTTGGTGTTTTGGTGTGCTTGGCACAGCTGACTTGGCAGGGGTCCCTAAACCCGGTAAGGAACTACTTCCAACACAGAAGTTTAACAGTGGAATGCACACCTTGAAAAACACAGAAAAAAAAAAATCAACCAAAACAATGAAAACAAGAACCCAAAAGGGGATTACTTGTGCTACTAAATAAGTATATCCATTGTATCTTTTCAGTGCTATATTTCATAAGCTGTCCCCAACTGTCACTTTGTGCCATAGGTCAGAATTATTCAGGATGTTTACAACATATTGGTAAATTTGATATGTATTTCCACCTCATCTGTCAAGTTTCACTTACAAGCTTCATATACATTGGTAAGAACTAAGAAGCCTACACAACACTAAGAGTTTGGATTAGATTTAAAATTATGTTAATTCAGCTGACTTGTCATGATATGGAATAAATATTAATATTTCTAAATCAACTCTTGCATGATGTGATTCTCACTTGATCAAAGTATGATGCACACTGGTCTCCCAGCTTAAGAACAAAGTGCCACCACACATTGAACTTTTCAACAGCAACAGTCTCCACCTTGGCGTTGTTGATTCTTAATACTTGCATCACCAGTTTCACTCGTCGTTGATCCAGTAGTATATCTGCACAGAAGATTTCAAGAAGATACATATACTGTTTATTTCAAGCTTCTCAGCCGTGATATTTAGCAGTAGGTTAACTGCAATAAGAATACACACAACAAAGATTATATACATGTATACAGTCAAAACTCATTACAATGACCCTCAGATATCCCACATATACAGTTATTTGACACAATTTCAGGGAACAGTGACGTCATTATAATGATGTTTCACTGAAAATTACACACACACACACACACACACACACAAATTGATTATTGGCTGGAAATTTTTAAAAAAAAGGATAACTTTACCTGCATTCAAAGCAAAATTATCAATGAGTGTCCTCCAAGCTTTAAATGCTGCACACTTCACATCTGGTGAGGAATTTTTGAAAGCCAGTTCAGCTACTGGTAACAGATGATTGATGAGTGTACCATGATGTAGTGCCTACATCATAAAAGCAATTTTGTCATCACTCTCATGGTTCATGGAATGTTACAAGTTTAAAATAAAAAGTGCAAATGCAAAACACAGTTTTGAAACTTTTAAACAGAAAATAACAAGAAGGCCTCAAATTTAGATTTTTGATGTCCTGCAGACAAATACAAATTTTCCAGTGCATCTCCATAAAGTTTAACTAGTACTTGTACTTCAATGAAATTTAAACAACTGTTGTCCTATACTTCATGAAAATTTAAATTTTTTTGTTCAGTCATTTGTTTCTTTCTTTTCTAATTACAATAATTTAGTGTAGTAGAACTATAAATACTCACCTTACCAAGCAGCTTGATGTAATAACTCCAGACTTTCATGCAGAAAATTTCATGTTTACTTGACATAAGTTTCTTTAGCTCGCCTATCAGCACCTAAAACAAACCATTTTATTTAATATTCATTTATTTTTGGCAGCAGAAACATATAACTCAAATGCTTCTTCATACTCCTTGGAATCAATTTCCTTCCCAATGCATTGCAAGTAAAATACATGTACATATACAATGGCCACCTCTTCTGCCAAGACAAAGTGACCACAAACAGTAAGTGACCTGTCACCACAGGTAAATTTTACAAAGAAATAGACTCCTATGCCCAAGCATAGTAACCACAAAAAGCAATACGGCTGCTCATGGCAGTGGTTGCATACAGCAAGTACCACCGTACTTAAAAAAGTGTCACATGATAATTCACAACCACAGAAGTAATTTGGTCTTCTTATTGCGTTGCAGTGTTATCCTTTGAAGTCTTTCATTAACCATCCAAGCCCTGACTTAATTTTTTAATTAGTCTAAAATGCATAGGGCCACACCTTGTGTAGCCCTATGCATTTTGTTCAGAGAGCCATGAAAGTGGCTAGCAGCACTTTAATGGTCAACATGCTGTGTTTAGTTTGCATGTGATCCCCCCTCCTTTAAACGACAAAAACCAACCAGTTGGTCAAATGTCATCTGCTTCACTGTTTGAATTAATTTCAACAGCAATGACAAACAATTTGGATGAAAATTGTATATGGGACCAATCAAGCCTACATGCCCCAGGTCAACAGCTTTCATTTGCATGAGCGTTGCACTAAGCACCCTACACAAGCCAAGGAAAGTTGTTGTCTCAGTCTTAAATCAAGGAGAATGGTTAAATTAATCTAATAAAAAAATAACTAAAGAGCAACACAGGCCACTGGATTTATCATGACACCGAATTCTTTGGTCCTTCCATGGTAGAAAGTCTGCTTTATGCAAAGTTTGTGCAGCTTAAAAGAGACAGTAGTCAAGGGGTAGGGCAAGTCATCGATAAGAATTCAGCTTTTCTTTTGTCCTGAAACAATTTATTTTTTACATGGATTGCTTTGGTTAAATATTCAACTAAGTCAGAGAATTGTTTTTGAGATACAAGTCCAGGTATTCCAGGCCCTGGAAAAGTGTCATGTTTGCACTCCACTGAAGACCTGTTATTGTCTTTCAAGATGGTATTACAAAAAAAATCTATTGGAAGTGTTTTGGAAAAAAACAACACTGAAAGAGAATTTCTTCAATATTTTTCTGCTTATATTTTACAGACAAACAGGCAGCAACAGCATCATTCATTGTAAATAAAAGTACAGACCTATTGAATTTTAAAGAATTGATGATATGATGGACATTTGACTTTTTCAGATAAATATGGTGGTCAACAATGTATCCACTGTCAGGATGCCAGTGGGAATGTTAGCAAGTTAATCAAATGATAATTAAGCAATTGGCAACAGAAATACCTGCACATCAATGTCAATTGGATGATTTTCCACCAGCGCCATGTTGGCTTATATGATTTTAAAGAGTTCTGACCAGCGTTACTTCAAACACAACACAGTATTATGCATGAAAACTATGGCAACATACATGAAAACCAGTGATCTTCATTCATAGTCTGCATTTTAACTGCATCTACAGATGAAATTTGTGGCCATACTTCCTGCCTGAAACTTACTGTTTTAAGGTCAGGAACCAACGTCTTTGCGATCTCTGCTTGGTGTTCCATCATGGCTGGCATTCCTAGCTGCATGGCAACTAATGCTCGGTCCCGCACTTTAGCTGCTCCATGCACCATCATTGGGTAGATCAGTTTGGACCAACGCACAGCATGACTTTTCATATTTTCAGGCACTTGCTCCAATAACCTTGTTGGACACAAAAGTTTTAAATAATAATAAATGCATGTTTTTGTTAATAATGGGAACTACACCAAAACCTGTGCACAATAGATAGATTTCAACTTTAAGTGTAGATTGTCCATTTCAGGGTGCCCGCAACTAGTCAGTGTGGGCTAACTATGTAAAAGTTAGTAATATATGAGACATATGTATTTAAGGAAAATGTCATATAAGCCCTGAGAAAAATGCTCACTGCACAGTGGTGCCATCTGGGAGTAAACTGTACTGTTATTACCAAGTTCTGTTCTGCATTGGTTCAATTTCCCAGTAACTGATTTTATATTAAAGATTTACAGAACAGATCTGGGCTCACCTGATGACAGCATTTAGAGCCTCATGTTCCACAATGACAGACTGAACTGCCTTGCTGGTCAGAGTATGTTCAATGGCACACAGAAGAGAATGCACCTGCAATTGACCATGATAGCTGATTATCAAAGTTTTATTCCAAACATTGGTAATTATTAACTTAACCACTATCATGTATCATTGTACTACAAGATTAAGATTAATTTCAAAAGTCACATGGAGTGCGTGTGTGTGTGTGGGGGGGGATGTGTATTTCCAAACTGCAAAATTTGAATAAAATAATGAGAAGTCTTTGATAGTTTGGCCATGATGTTAATGGCCTTACATCTGTGGTGTTGCTTTTTTTCGGTAATTTTTTTTCTCCTTTTTCGTATTTATTTTCCAATGGTGACAGACAGGAAGGGTCCTTATCAAATGAACATTTCTCATTATTTATGGACAGAGACACTTGTATTTTCACTCATTTCAGTCTGACAAGAAAGTTTCTCTTCCAATTATAAAATATGATCAACTCATTAAACTTCATTTTTCCTCCATTATAGTTACATTAAAGCCATTTCATTTACCTCATCCTTAATAAAATCTTCATCCAGTGTTTGTTTGGCCAGACACCATAGGGCTCTGGTGCATGTGGTCTTGTCAGTGGTTTTCAACAGAGTTGAGGTCAGATTTGCCAGTAACTTTGCCACATCTTCCTTTTTGTACAATCTTAACACACACAAAAAAAAACATCAAATAAGGACAGTAAAGACACCAAAAACCTTTGCATGGCCGATTTTGAGATTTTAACAGTTTTTACAAAATGAATGTCCTTTCTATTACTTGTCAAAATGTCAAGCTTTTAACTAAAGTAGAAATATGGGGAAAATGCCAAAAACCACACAGGCATGTGGACATCCGAACATCCATGTGTCATTTGTTTTGTTTTCAGCCACCAAATCGAACAATGCCACCCGTCAATCATACTCAACAGCCTGTCACGTGGCTGTGGGTAGCAACGGCCCATGGCAAAAGGATAGTGGTATCACAGCGGCAATGCGAAATAAGGTGCCATGCCGAAAGTATGTTTATGGGCAGGAATAAGATGCAAACATGCTTACATAGCATAGCCTCAGTGGTTTACTTTATAGTTATCTTGTTTATTTTTTTTCTAATGAAGGGAGACTTAAAATGTTCAAGAGGAGCGGGAATCGTCAGACTATATCCCTTCAAACTTCAAAGGCCGTGCCGCGATGGATTACCTCAGTGGTCCTTCCCACGAAAGGCAGGCAGGGAAAAAACTGGCACCTTAATCAACAATACCCCTGAACATAATATTTATCGAAACCCAGGGATGAGGAAATAAAAGTACAAATAAACACATCGAAATAAGCATAAACGTGAACAGCAGAGAAAACACAAAATAGCATTAAAAAACTCAGGTTAGAAAGAGAAATAAAACTCTTTGAGAAAATAGCTACAATATGATGACAAGCTAGGTAAAGTGTACAGGCAAGTCTAATGAGCTCACTACTTAAAGTATACAGATAGGAGTAAATACAATAAAATACTATCCCTAAAAACTGGATGTAGAGGTAGGAGGCGGAAGACCAAACCCACCATCCTTGCACTGACCACGAGCAGCCGTAGGCCACCCCACCGAGGCTAGGCAACACAACTTTTGTTGCTAGGCTGGAGGTCAAGAGGCCCGAAGGGACGCCTCCATGACATCACACTTTGAAACCAGACTGTTGCTGTTTGACAGATCGCTGGATAATGTTTTCCGTACTTCAAAAGCCCTTTTATTCATGTAATTGGCCAAAAATGGATTGACAACCTCCCCGAATGTTAAGAGAGGATGTTTACTATGTTTTGTACGAATATCAGCTCAACTTGAGCAAATGGTATTGTTTCAGAGGCAAATATTCAACATCAAAAGCCTTTGAAGCTTGTTTTCTCAGAAAGGATAATAGGACGAGAACCCCACCTAAGGACGGTTATTCCAAGAAAACGGCTAGGCGAAAATTTAATCCGGTTAACGGCTTTGATTCTGTAATGTCTGAACTGCAAAAATTATTCAGAGATTTTCTAAATTTTGCTTCGTTCTTTTTCTATGAAATGAAGAAAATGAACATCCTGAAAATCAAAGGGAAAATTGAAACGTCAAACTTTGAGGATAAATAACAGAAAAACAAACCAAACAAAAAAATCACAGGATCGTTTTTTTTGTTGCCAATGTCAGGATTAAGATGCAAGTGTAATTATGATTTTGTCATAATAAAAAGTGACTTATATCGACATTTATGGGGTGGATGCTTTGCTGTCAACTTTCAACTGTTTATTCCACAATTAACATCACAGACACCCAAATATGGGACATATAAATTCTTTGGAGTATGACGCTTACACATATATGATATGTTATCCTAACGCAAATACATTTTGAGCTAGGATTGTCTAAAGTGGGATTTATTTTTGGTGTCTTACCTGTTCTGGCAACTAAAATAGCACAGTACCCAGAAAACATGTCATGAAGACTAAGCTCAATAATTTTTTTCAAAAATGAAATACAAAAAAGTAAGCTTAAGTTTTTTCATGTTTACATTTATACTTATTGCTTAGTAATTTTTGGGGCAAGTGGTTTTTCAATATCAACTAGTCCTGTGGACATGTGGTTTTCAGAAACTTAATCTTCGCCTACCAATACTTCCTTTCCTCTATTTTATATATATATATGTATTGTTCACGTTCAAGGTTCTAAAGATGTTGCGCATTGAAAAGGCTCATTAATTTTTAAAGTCTTTCAGATCTGCATGCAACAGGCCATGTTTTACAATTCTCTTAGTCTTACCCGGTAATGCTGGAGTCATGCAAGATAAAGCCCAGTGTCTGCAGCGCTGCTGGAGCTACGTCAGTGCTCTCCATGATGTCCCTTGTAATGGCTGCCAGAAGTGGTCCTGCTTTCTGCTCCAGTTCTGGATACAACAGGTCCACATCATCTTTTAGGTGACTTTGTTGAAAAACAAAAAAAGAGTAAAATAAATGGAAAACCAGGAGTGTGAACAAGCATATTAAATGGAATGACTCCTCCTAGTGTAACACTGGAGAAAGATAAAACAGTTCGCAAGCCTTATGAATACACTGTGCCAACTTTGAACCTCCCTGTGGAAAACTGAATTGAGCCCTGATGTGTTTTTGCATGTCACACATGTGCTGGGGGAAATGGTCATATAAGCTGATTGGATGTTGTATCACTTGGAAGCCAGTTGAGCTGGTTTGGGTCCACAGGTAGCCTGTCTGTTATGTATCTGTATAAAGTAAGGCAGGAATATCTATAGCAGAAATAAAAAATCTAGATGGTTTTATTGATATACAATTACACTTCCAGTGAGACAGTCAACTGAATTACATGTTGGTGGAATGTGGCTTATACACCTGTATTTACATGCAAAAACTTTTCAGTTTTAGCTCCCGCAGCCGTCAGGCTCTTGACTGGTATTCACATTATATTTACATGCAGAATATTTTTTTACACATTTGCATGTAATGCCATCAATGTGCCATAGCATTCACACATGGGACAACAGTGTTTGGGCTACATCAAGGTTTGCCATCTTGTGACTGTATGAAATCAGCGACAGAATATAAATACAACAGAACATCAACTGTGAAAATGTGGTAAGAGAATAACGTACAAGACCTCTATTGACTTGCTACAAGTTGCGCTCAGTTTCATCCATTTTTAGACATAACAATGCAACTCCACAAGGTAGGATAGAAAACTAGAAATTACTTACATGCTGAAGGAATTGTAGACTTCTACTTTATCCTGTACACCGGAGGTCTTACAATTGAGGGTAGTCAACAATGGCTGTAGTGCCACATCTCCCCCAGCAACTGTCACCATCATTTTAGCCTCGTATGATCAGGAACCTTAAGTGGTAACATGTCTGTAAAAAGTGTCAACATAACAACCACTCAGTTAATATGATTATCAGGTATAGAATCTGCACCGTATTTTGCAAGGTAACAAGTTAGTCCCCTTTCTATGTAAATAAACACTGCAAGCTGGTCAAGTATCGATTAATCTCGTTATCATTTTTTTGTTGCAGTACCATTATAGTAGACAGTCTTTCTACATGTGGACCATGACTGTCATGCATTCAGCTAAAAGCAGCATAATCAGTCCTGAATACATTTAAGTTGTACAAAATTTTAAGGTGCCAATTCACATGTATGAATGTTTTTGCTCAAATGTGGGCATTCAATGGCATCTGTGACATGGACATTACATTTTCAAAATCAAATGGATTTTCATAACTACATGTATACCCTTTCTGAAAGCTTTTAACATAAAGTGTATAAAAATGTGAAATTTATATTCTACATTCACATTAGAGGTCACCAAATGTGACTAAATGTAAAATCTGGCTACCAAAATTTGTTTGTGGCAAAGAGAAAAAAAAGAAAAAGAAAAGAAAAATTCTGTGAGCACACTCTTCAATATACTCACTGTCAGAGGCTGAATAAGACAAAACGCGTGAAAGCCAATTACAAAGCCTGATAAGACAATCCCTACAATCCTCACAATCAGTTCTTTACACTGTGCTATGGTATAGAAGTGTGCTAGGTGTCACTTCAGTCACATATAAATATTTTCCTCAAAATAATAACAGCTAGACCTTGATTTTTTGTTCATGGTGAACAGGCATCCAACTAAGAATCAAAATCCACCAAACTGTTTTGCCAGAACTACTTGGTTTGGCTGGAATTAGTTTTTTTCACGAGTCAAATATATAATGTAAGTAGAGAAACAAATACCATAGAATGGCCCTATTTCTAAGACATGTCTGGCAGAATGAAGGAGGTTGTGTGATGACATTTCAAACTCAGGTGAAGCTGCCAAATGTCTATTCTCCCATGTTTTTAGTAACTATGACAACCTTTATACAGGTCTTTGCTTTGACATCACACCCAATTGCTGTAGAATTCATGGCTGGGAACATTTTTTGGGTTTACAAACGGACACGGGCCAATCATATTACAAACTTGATTCAGGATGGAATAAACATTTGAATTTGGCGCTGGAGGGTCAGACATTTGGCCCAAAATGTTTTCTGTAGGACATTTGCAACATGATTATAGGCATGTGAGCTTAGACAAGGCAAAAGGCCGTTAAGTCTAGATGCTGATGTCCGACCGGTTTCGTTGATTTATTCAACTCGTCAGGGACGGTTAGGAAGACTGCCTGCGCCCTTTTATACCTATTTGGAGTTACGCTTGTTGTTACGTGCGCACGTGTATTGTGTTTACGTTTAAAGCGTGATTGGCCATAATTGACTGATTATGTCATCATGATCATCTTCAAATCAGACTTATGTCTGATTTAAAAATCAGTATCTCCCAAATAAGGAAATCCGATCTGGGACTTAACTAAGGTTAGTTAGTGCAGTTTTTAATGGGCTGGGTCAAATCAGGACAACTGAATAATTGTGCTGATGCCCTGAATAGGGACTAAGAAGTGCATGGGTAACAATTTCTTGATTAAGAAGGTGTATTTGCAGTGTTCCATTTTTTAACTTCACAAAGATATGTGGAAATTATACTGGCTTATTAAGGGAAAGTGAGCTCTGACAGTAAAAATTTTTTTTTATTATAGGCATATTGCCACAAATATATACATGGGCTTCAATAAATGATCAGTGGGATATACCTGTAAAAATAGTTTTGGAATAAACGTGGCAAGTTGTGGTTTGTTGGTATGTAAAGAAACGGAGAAATCAAGAATGTCAAACGTGCAAGTGAGATATGGTGGAACAGATGTGAGCCTCGTTTCAAGCCTTTCTGTGTCTTTCTTCCATCTGACGACATAGTAGTTGCAGGTCCCCCCATCTAGTTAGCACGAACAATTGACCGTACAGACAAGTACACATAATGTTACTGCATATTAGGCCATCAGGGGGTTCTGATGATCTAGGTCCACTACCACCCCTCACCCTATCTATCTATCAGGCGCGCCTGTGGCAAGAGATGTCAACATCAGTTATAACTGATGCAGCCACCAAAATGTCCTGTACCATATACTGAAGTAAACTTGCAAAGCCTATTTAAAACAGACCAAAGAAAAACCTCTGTACGTTCACTTTTATGACTTCTTTCGCGATTTGCAGCTAGTTATATTGTAACCGCTTCAGTTCCGAGAATTTGATCTGATAAAGCAGTCCGTCTTCACAAGTGACCGGGGAGCTTGGTGTATTTTCACAGGGTTCTGACCAACCTGATGAAGTCACAGTGAACAGGTAAATCAGTCTGGGAGAAACCATAGAGCTTGTGGTAGCTCTATGGAGATGTTCGACCATTCCATTAAGTTGGTCAAGAGCTTGCCAAAAACTTATTTTTTGGGGGGGGGGGGGAGAGGAAACCCCCTTTAGGCTCCCTCTTCTGCTACCCTGTGTGGGACTCGAACCCACAGATGGAATCCTTTTCCATATGTGTCCTCTCTTACTGCCTGAGCTAGCGAGGACTGTTGATGACCTGTGGCATTTATGCCCCACTTGAGTGACTATGCATTGCAAGGAGTACCATCTTGCGAGAACCAGAAATACTACTATAGCAACATGGCGCTCACTGATCACTGTACCCCAATGTACAAAATGGATATAATAACATACCTTCTGGTAATTTATCACTGAATGTATCAAGAAATATTGATAGCAGAGGTAGCATCAACTTGAAATGAGTGCCTGTCACAAGCATGGCCTGCTGGGTAACAAAATAAATTTGCACTGCACTGCATAGTTCCCAACACTTTTTCAGGCAACCTTTAACTCAGTTTCCAATTTCATTCTCGTAGAATATCCCGTTGAAATCGCAGCGATACTGGACACAGTAACACAAAAATCAACTTGTGGCCAGTTGCCCAGGCAGCGTGCACCTGTTCTGAAAAATGACTTTGACACTCAAACTGATTAAAAGCACCGCATGGCCATGGTAAGCGAAGGTTGGAACTTGTAGGACTTATACTGCAACACATACATCTGTCATGCTGACGCTCGCATCTTTGGCAGTGCCTACTACATATTATTACCTGATTATGCCATGGTATTAAACAGGTCAGATTTAATTTAGTGCTAAGTATGCATTTAAATCAGCATACTATTTTCCTTTTACATATATCCATACTTTTGAATACATATTTAGAATATAATACTCATACTTCAAACAACACATGTCAATCTGAGGATGTATTTAATTCCAATAATCCAGTATTCAAGTCCACATATGTTGATTGATTGACAGACGTACGCAAAATATAAGAACTAGCGCATGCGCACTGCATGCTTTAGACACTTCCTTACCAGATCCACGTGCTGCAAGTGGCGTGGCCTCATTCTTTCTTGAATATCTTGAAAACTACACAGCGTTCGAAATAGAGCTAATCTGTTTGTCCTTACTAAGTAAAATGTGCTGTGGACAAATGGTTTGTTGACTAAGGTTATCCGAGTGACAAGTGAAAAAAAAAACACAGCAAAAAAAGTACCTGTTCTTCTGCGTTTTCTTTCTTTCTTTTTCCTTACTTAAGGTCATGCAGTTTATTTGTCAATTTAAATGCTGGAAAAATATGCTCCGGTGTCATAAGCAATGCCAAATTATTTCTGTCCGAGCTCCTTGTGATCGATATTATTATCATGATGTCTGCGGCGACTTCTGGAGTTTAGTGACACTGACTCCGGGAGATGGCGGCTGTTTGTAGAACATCCTGGCACTTGACTATGCTTATTATGATATGGCGATACGCGCTAGCAGAGCGCATGGACTGGCTCACAAAACTTTGTCAACTTCGGCGCTCGCCATGACAAGTCCCATGAGCTGCGGACAAGTTGTTCCTTAAGTGAACTTATCCTTGGGACAAGTGCCAAAAAATTCTTATTTCTAACACTGCTACACATAAATAAAAAAAACACACACACGGAAAGGATAGCAAATTTGTAACTGACTATTGTGAAACACATCAGCAATTGTCTTCTTCGCATCTGACGTAAAAGTTGATCCTTACTTTCTGAACCCAGTTTCTTTTTGATGTTTGTATATAAATCGACATAAGATGACCCCAGAGGTCACCAACATTTGATGCACATATTTGTATGACGAATACTACACTCTGCAAAATGTCAAGACTATTGAACGAACAAAAATTGTGGGGGGTCAGATTGAAGTATCAGCCGTATTCAGATCTAGATAGAGTATGTAAAACGACATAGGTGATTTTAAATTGAAATACTTTGGTATGCAAAAGCAAATATAGTCAGAACTAAATCCAATCTCCGACCTCTTAAAAGGGGTGGTGGATTCCAAAGTCTAGAATGTCCCTCAGTGGATTAACATTATTGGTCTCTCAGTTTGGGAATTCGCGATGTTGGGCAAAATTGAGACGTTGCTGTATATTAGCAAAATCGAATTCATCAACTTAAACATAAAATTTTAACAATGCTCGATTGTACACCGTAGACAACTGAATTGATGACAACACACAACACATAGACAGGCTCAAACCAGGCTCGTCAGCGGTGGTCAGTGGTAACAGCTAGTGTTTCACCGCAAGAGCGCTGTTGCTGCTGACGTTATGACTGGAGGTGTGATAAGAATATTTATCATTGTAATTTCCCAGCTTCACTTAATTAGTTGAACAAACTGACGCCCTTACCAATCATCAGATCCACAAATGCCTTGTTGATTGACGAAGTTAGATCAGATCATGCTAATGGCGCTGTCAACTTTGCACTATTCACACTTTCGCGGGAAATTACGACAACCCGCCAACATCCTGTCACGGTATTGGGCGAGTTGAGGTCACGTGGTATGTTAGAGGGGAACCGGAAACATCTTACTGCTGTAACATGAACATTGCCTTTGTAAATTCTCGTAATCACGTAAGATGGCGCAGCATATACTCTCTTCTCGTCAACAGGCGTGGTACACCTTTACAGCACACTACACAAAAAATACGACTTTGCTCCAACATGTCTTTATATACACCAGACTTCTCATTTAGGATCATATAAACTATATATTTTCTAAAAGTATACACTTGGGTAAAGCTATTAAAATAATGAAATCCCTATAACTGTTTAGAAATTGAATTTTAATTGCTTGATTAAAAAAAAACTTCTAATTTTTTTTTTTTGCAAAAAAAAAAAAAAATAAATAAATAAAATAAATAAATAAATAAATAAATTAATAAATAAATAAATTAATAAATAAATAAATAAATAAATAAATAAACGAATAAATAAAAATAAAAAACAAAACAGTAAAGCGCATATACACCCAAAAATTATTACATTATTTCTTATGGGAAATGCTGCAGTATAATTCCACCAACAAACCCAAACATCAAAGTTTGGATAAGGGTTTTAGTTCTTATTTACAAGATAATCAAATTGAAGGGTTTCTTCTTTAATACTTTTTTAATTCACTAGCAATAACATTAGAACCACTAAGTAAGCCCTTTTTTTTAACAAAGGATACTGTTTTGAGAAGCGTTATGTGTTCTTTCATTTGACACGATAAACTAAATGTGATCTTTATTTGTTAAAATGTTATTTACAATCTTAAAGCAAAATTAAAGAATTTTCAATTAAAATTTAATTACAATTCTAAAAGTTTATACTCAGCACCAGAATCTATGATCAGATGCTATGCTTTCTTTCAGAAAATTATACTAGTATATGTTCACATACATATATATATATATATATATATATATATATATATATATACATATACATGTATATACATATACATATATATGTATATATATGTATGTGTATATATATATATATATATATATATATATATATATATATATATATATATATATATATACTAGTAGTCACTGTGCCTGGTGGTTCATGATTTTCACATTCAGGGATAAGATCAAAATTTAATGTGAATACACTTAGTATGCCTATCATTGTGACTGATCATGGGGTAACATAAATTTTCTAAACCAAGAGAAAACTATATTTGTATTTGAAAAATAATACACTCATTCTTTGTCCATTATTTGTGAAGGTACAGAACTATCCCCTGCAGAGGGATGAAATTTGCACCAATATGTGGAAATTACGATTTCCATCAGCTCAGAAGTATCCAGGACCTATGTACATGGAGGCGCTGCATGCGAGTATTACTCAAGTTTTTTTTTTTTTTCCTTGGGGGGGGGGGGGGGGGAGTTTTCATAATGGAACTCACAGTGTATGTAAATATACAAATCAAATTCGGCAGACAGTAGATCACCTCCCACCCCCACCCCAAAAAAGTTCAAAAGGTCATAAGAAAAAAAGTGCACCCCTCAAAAAAGGAACTCTTCCCAGTAGGAGTATACATATTAAGTGTTATCATATTTAAGTTATGAATGAAAATATTTATTTAAGATATAATATATTTTGCAAATTAAGTTCATAATAAAATTTAGTACTAGTTTGTTTCCATCAAATTATGGTCAGCTGTACTATGATAATGTTTTATTGTGCTAAGCTGAGCCATAGACTCATGGTACAAAATAACAATAGAAAACTAGAAAACAGGATTTGCTCCACAGCAAATTTGTCTGGGTGCCTTCAAAATGAGAACAGCCTATTTTTATAAGTTAAAATGCTACAACCTTGGTTCTTGGTTCATTGGATGTGGCCATGTAACAAACTTATGTAAAGTGAAGTTTTGAATGAAACTACTATCTCTATTAGTTTTGAAGCTATTCAACATGTAAATTTTGTGTATTTGCCTAATTTGCATAAATTAAAAACCTACAACTGGTTTGTTTCATTGGTTGGGGTTATGCCACAAACCCATAAATTGAAGAAGGAATGGCACCTCTATAATAGTTTTGAAGCTATTAAAGATTTACATTTCGCATATTCACCAAATTTGCATAAATTAAAATCCTACTACTTGGTTCATTGGCTGCAGCTTTGCAACAAGTTTGGTTCATGATCTATTGGATGCACCTCTATCCCAAACCTACATGTAGAATTCAGAATGGCATCTCTATCTATTATAGTTTTGAAGATATTCAAGATTTAAATTTTCAAAGTGCTTTAATTAGCATAATTTGAAATTGTACAACTTTTGTTTACTGTCCAATAGATTTGCAGATGTCACAAATCTATATGCTGAACTTTGAATTTTGTATCTATCTATAAAATTTTTGAAGATATGGAGCTTTCAAAATTTTAATTGCCCCTAATTAGCATAATTTTGAACATCATGGACTATTCCAAATCAGAGAGACAACTTCCCTACTAGGTGTATTAGCATGCCCAAGTTGAAACAGTATAGCTTGCTGGGGTGTCAGAGAAAAGTTCGGGACAAATTTGGCAGAAAGAAGAAGAAGAAGAAGAAGAAGAAGAAGAAGAAGAAGAAGAAGAAGAAGAAGAAGAAGAAGAAGAAGAAGAAGAAGAAGAAGAAGAAGAAGAAGAAGAAGAAGAAGAAGGAGGAGTGAGGAGGAGGAGGAGGAGGAGGAGGAGGAGAGGAGGAGGAGGAGGAGGAGGTGAGGAGGAGGAGGAGGAGGAGGAGGAGGAAGAAAGAAAGAAAGAAAGAAAGAAAGAAAGAAAGAAAGAAAGAAAGAAAGAAAGAAAGAAAGAAAGAAAGAAAGAAAGAAAGAAAGAAAGAACAATATGTCTGGGTTAGCACCCAGATATAATTCCCTTTATATAAATTCAACTGAATCAACTTAAAACCAGTTCCTTACTGCAAGGCTGTATGCTATAACACAATGAACACTAATTGAAAAAAGTTGTCAAAATATTACTTATCAATCAAGGGGGGTACTTAATATGCAAAGGATTTATCTGTTCAACTTAACAGCTAGAACATTTTTGATATGATAATGGGACCCTTTCAAACATGTTGTCCAGTTATTATTATATGCAATGTTTTGCAGTTATTTATCATCACACTGTAATGAAAAGCCTCCTTTCCAAGCTAGTGCATTAGAGAACCTCCATTCCAAGTCGAATAGAAAGCCTCCATTCTAAGTTCAGTACAGGAAAGCACCACTCCATGTTCTTTTAAATCATTCACCACTAAGAATAACTGTGCTGTTTCCACAGTGTGCCTCTAATCAGGATCTGTAAGAATTTTATGACAAGTAAATGGTGTCTCCAAGTAGGCCTATATAATGAAAAGTTTTTCCCAGTGTGGATATAAAAGTGAGGGTTATTGGTGAGTAAAATGGAAACTTACAACTGCAACCACAAGTACACCTCAAATGTGAAGGGTATGCAGTGATGCTGAGTGTTATACTTTGGAGTGATCCATAATGAAAGAGGGGTAAATGGATCTGCATAGTGAGACAAAAAATAATTTTGTACACAGCTTTATAGTGGAAAATTATGTGGAAACAGTGTTAATGTATATGCAATGCCACTTGTTATTAAATTTCTAACATATGAATATGTGACAAATATATATTATCCAGCAAAACCCATCACCCCCATGGGGTCTGGTGGTAATGTTACAGCCATAAGGCAGCACCTGTGTTCTCTACATGTTCACAGGTTTGGTGTTTATTATTTGAGGCATTTCACTCAAGTTTTTAATTTGTAATTTTGGAGAAAAAATCCATTAAACCTATGTTAAAATTCTTTTCTCACAGAGGTTTTTATTTTATGGATTTGTTTCATGAGTGAAACAAATGAAAAAACATGTAGTACAACAGCAGAATAAAGTCATTTTACTGCATATGTCAAAATTTGTGCTGAAGGTCAAGGTTAAAGGCCCAATGCAGTATTACAGTATTTGCCAAAACCTTATATGAAGGACAACCAATAATGGCATTTGCTAAAATGCTCATAAATTGTTCCCCAGGCTAAAACTGTCAAGATCTTCACATTTTGTACATATAACATATAAGAGAGAGAGAGAGAGAGAGAGAGAGAGAGAGAGAGAGAGAGAGAGAGAGAGAGAGAGAGAGAGAGAGAGAGAGAGAGAGAGAGAGAGAGAGAGAGAGAGAGAGAGAGAGAGAGAGAGAGAGCCCATTTCAAATTTTTATAGCAGAATAATTCATCACATATAGGTCCCTGTTCAAGGTGATGCTATTGTTGCCTGTTTAGGAGACCCAGGGCTGGACAGGGACCATGAGCCACCATCCACATCCACATACAAAAATGGCATGACAGTTATCCAAGCAGGAATAAATGCTGCTGTGACCAACCTGCCCCTCCCTCCCCCCCCCCCACACACACACAGAGCTGTGCAAACATATGCATGTCCAGTGCTGAGGGCCCAGTCTAGTGCCCCATGTGGCTCAGTCCAACACTGTGAGTCAGGCTTGCATATTCAGTGGACCCTGTCTAAAACCTGATCTTCAGCCAATCAGCAGTACGCAGAACTATTTTGTAGCCACACTCAACCCAAACATGCATTTCCCTTAATCGGGTTTGCATGGTGATTATGAGCTTATTACATAAAAAGCATTGAGTGATGATTGTTCCATTAAATACTTCAACATGTGAATCCGACTTGATATCATATATAATTCATGATTACAGTCTGAATTATTTTTTGTCAGTGTAACAAATCATTTTATATTGAAAAAAATATGCCCCCTTTCCCCCCTTCCACAAGAATATATTCAGAAAATTAACATGACAAAAAAGCCTCAAAATTGCCACATTTAGTTGCACTTCTGGAACTTGTGTTCACTGTCCATTGGCAGATATCTCAAACCATACATGTGCAAGGTAGAACTTTGTGTCTGTTTGCAATAGTCCGGAAAATATGGAGCTTTTAAAATTTTAATTGCCCCTAATTTGCATAATTTCAAACATGACTATTCCAACCCAGGTGCTTAATTTCACTGGTAGGTGAGTCACCATGGCAAGTTTGGTGATTGTCAGAAAATAGTGTCTCAGAAAAACTCTGGACAAATTTGGTCGTAAAGAAGAAAGAAGAACTTGAGAAGAAGATTTGCTGTGAAGCAAATCTGTCTGTGTGCCTTCAAAATGAGAACAGTTTGAAATGCGACACTTTGCCATTGTTCAACATATTCTAGACTTTGTGTATTAGCCTAATTTGCATAAATTGAAATGCTCCAGCATTAGTTTTTGGTTCATGGGATGTGGCCATGTCACAAACTTATAAACTGAAGTTTGATTGACACCACTATCTATAATAGTTTTGAAGCTATTCAACATCTTAACTTTGTATACTTGCCTAATTTGGACAAGTAAAAAGTCCACAACTTTGGTTCATGTTTCATAGTGTATAGTTATGGCACAAACCTACAAATTCAAGTTGAAATGGTATCTCTATAATAGTTTGGAAGCTATGCGAGATTTAGATTTTGCCTAATTTGCACAAATTAAAATCCTACAACTTTGGTTTATGGTTCACTGGATGCACCTGTGTCACAAACCTATAAAGTAAAGTTGAAATGCCACCTCTGTCTATAACAGTTTTGAACCTATTCAAGATACAATTTTGTGTATTCACATAATTTGCATAGATAAAAATTCCACAACTTTGGTTCTTAATTCATGAAATGCAGTTATGCCACAAACCTACAAATTGAATTTGAAATGACACCTCTATATATAATAGTTTTGAAGTTACTCAAAAGATTCAAATTTTGTGAATTCACCTAATTTGCATATATTACAATTTTACAATTTTGGTTCATTGGATGTAGCTATGTCACAAACCTACAAATTGAAGTTGAAATGACACCTCTATTTATAATAGTTTTGAAGCTATTTAAGATTGAAATTTTCACCAAATTTGCATAAATTAAAATCCTACATCTTTGCTTCATGGTTCATTGGATGAAGCTGTGTCTCGAACCCATAAATTGGAACTTGGAATGGCACCTCTATTTAAAATAGTTTTGAAGCATTTCAAAGATTTGAATTCTGCATATTCACCTACTTTGCATAAATTAAAATCCTATAGCTTTAATTCATGGTTCATTGGATGCAGCTTTGCCACAGACCTGTCCTAATAGTTTTGGATATCAACCTCTAAAATTTTCAGTGCCTCTAATAAGCATAATTTTAAATTCTAAAACTTTCATTTACTGTCCATTTTATTGGTAGGTGTCACAAACCTATGAATGCACATTGAAATTTTGTGTCTATCTGCAATAGGTTGGAAGATAAAGTGCTTTTAGAATGTTGATTTCCTCCAATTGGCAGAATTTCACACATCATGACTATTTGAAATGATATGCACGATTTCCCTCCATGACCCTGAGAAATTAGTCAAAGTAGTTTATGTGATGCAACATCAAACTCCCACATGATCACACATTTGTGGTATCCTTCCTCTTTTATCAACATATTGAATTAACTTTATTTTTCATAAGTGCTTAATGACCTTGAATAATAGGTCAAGGGCACCAATATTTTACAAAATTTGCAAGTTCCATCTCAAATTATAATTGAAATAAATAATTTTTATGTACTTTTAATACTAATGCTACTTCCATTTAATACCACTAATGGCACTACCTGGACTCCACACATCATAAACTTTTGTCTGCATAATATTCTTGTAATAGTATATTGATAGAAGTGCACCAGTTCAGGTGTAACAAGAAAAGAAGATTTGCTTCACAGCAAATCTGTCTGGGTGCCTTCAAAATGAGAACAGTTTGAAATGATACACTTGGCCATTTTTCAACATAATCTAAATTTGGTATAAGCCTAATTTGCATGAATTAAAATTCTACAATTTTTTTTTTGTTCACTGGATGTGGCCATGTCACAAACTTATAAACTGAAGACTGAATGACAGCACTATCTAAAATAGTTTTAAAGCTATTCAAGGTTTTAATTTTTGTGTATTTGCCTAAATTCAAATTCTACACAACTGTGGTTGATGTTCATTGGATGCAGCTTTGCCTCAAACCGACAAACTGAAGTTTGAATGGCATCTCTATCTATTATAGTTTTGGAGATATTCAACTTTTAAAATTTTCAATGCCCCTAATTTGCCTAGTTTAAAATTCTACAACTTTCAGTTACAGGCCCTTATATTGGCAGGTTTCACAAACCTATACATGCACATTGAAATTTTGTGTCTATCTGCAATAGTTTGGAAGATGTGGAGCTTTTAAAATTTTTATTCTTCTAATCCGCATGATATTAAACATCATGACTATTCCAAAAGATATGCACAACTTCACTGGTAGGTCAGTCACCATGGCAAGTTTGGTGGTTTTCTGAATAATAGTGTCTGAGAAAAACTCCGGACAAATTTGGTCATAAACAAGAAAGAACTAAAAAAGATTTCCTTCACAGAAAAACTGTCAGGGTGCCTTCAAAATGAGAACAGTTTGAGATGCTACACTTTGAATAAATTAAAGTACTACAACTTTGGTTCTTGTTTCATTGAGCGTGGCCATGTCACAAACTTGTTACCAAACTTTAAATGACTTCACTATGTATAACAGTTTTGAAGCTATTAAAGATCTTAATTTTGTGTATATGCCTAATTTGCATAAATTTCAAGCCTACGAATTTCGTTCATGGTTCATTGGATGCAGTCATGTCACAAACCTGCAAGTTGAAGCTGGAATGGCACCTCCATGTATGTTATTCAAGATTTAAGTTTTGTGTATTCGCCTTATTTGCATAAATCAAAATTTAACATTTTTGTTCCACGATTCATTGGATGCGGCTATGTCACAACCCCATATTTTGAAGTGGGAATGGCACCTCTATTTATACTAGTTTGGAAGCTATTCAAGATAAAAATTTTGGAAATTTACCTCATTTGCATTAATTAAAATCATACAACTTTGTTTCATGGCTTTTGGAATAGTAGTGTCTGAGAAAAACTCCAGACAAATTTGGTTGGAAAGAAAGAACTTCTTGTATGGCAGTACAATCATGCCAAGTTTGGAGTTTCTATGTATAATAGTGTCACAGAAAAGTGTCTGACAAATTCATTGGTGAAGAAAGAAAGAAAGAAAGAAACATAGAAAGAAAGAAAGAGAGAGAGAGAGAGAGAGAGAGAGAGAGAGAGAGAGAGAAAGAAAGAAAGAAAGAAGGAAAGAAAAAGAATTATTGGAAAAACAAAATGTCAGGGTTTGCACCCATACATAATCCTACAACTTTGCTTGACTGTTTAATGGATAGGGCCATATCACAAACCCATAATTTCAAGGCCAGGATTATTGGCAATGCTGCATAATATTTGCTGACAAAGACAGATTTGCAGACTTCAGACTTAGAATTATTTGCAGGTTATGGAATTTAGTGATAGATTTCAGTGGTATGCCTTTAATATAGAATATGCTCACTTGTCATATGTGCCAAATGTGCATAAAATTATTGAAATCCTACAGCCTTGCTTCAATGGATAGGGCTGTATCACAAACCAATCGACGTTGGTTTGGCATCTCTCTGTATCATAGTACAAAAGATATTCCAAATTTAAATTTTGTATAAATTCAAATCCTACATCTTTGCTTCACTGCTCATGGATAGGGCTGTATCACAAACCGACAAATTGAAGTTGGTTTGGCTTCAGTCTTTAATAGTTTTGAAGATATTCATGATTTAAATTTGCTTCACAGCTCAGTGAATAGGGCTTCATCATAAACCTATGAAGTTAGAATGTTAGCTCAATCTTTGACAGTTTTGAAGGTATGAAGCTATTAAAATTTTAATTGCTGCTAATTTGCATAATGATGAAAAACCAAATAATTAAGTAACCAGGTGCACAACTTCAATGGTAGATGAATTTATGTGCCAAATTATGGGGATTGCAGGTGCAGCAGTTTCTAATATTCCACGTGGACAAATTTGGGTGCCATGGAAAGAAAAAGATAAATAAAGACTCAGAAGAACAACATGTCTGGGTTGGGACTATACCTAGATAAAGAAGGAAAGCAATAAAAACTAGAACAGGCTGATTTTCCGACAGAAAATCAAATGTCTCCCCGTGCCCCCTTATTTTTATAAATAGGCATACCAATTCCAGTGATCTACAGATATGGTGAAGGTACACTCTTTATTGACATTTCAAAATGTTGATTTTTGATGAAATGCCCATCTGACCTTGAAGCAAGGTCTTACAAAAAATAGGTCAACATCATCCATCTGCAAGCCCAACCTAGTTGGTATTATGGTACATATACATGCAAAATTTTAACCTCCTAAGTCAATTCCTTGCAGAGTTGTTGCATGCGTGTCAATTTAAGATGACATGCCCATGTGGCCTTGAAAAATATGTCAAGGTCACCCATCTGCAATCCCAAGCAAGATCATATATAGGAACATCTTCACATAAAATTTCAACTTCCCAAGTTAAATCTTCCTTAAGTTATCACATCCACATTGATTTCAGATAAAATGCCCTGTGACCTTGAAAAAAAGGTCAAGGTCATACATCTGCACTAACAAGCAAGGTCTTTCAAAAAGTCTCACATAGAAACATAATCACACAAAATGTCAACCTCTTGAAGTCAAATCTTTCATGAGCGCATCTGCAAAGATTTTTAAAAAGTGGCCATGCGGAGTTATTGAGTCCGCTTCAATTTTACATGACATGCCCATGTGACCTTGAAAAATAGGTCAAGGTCACCCATCTGCAATCCCAAGCAAGGTTTTATATAGGAACATCTTCATAAAAATTTTCAACTTCCCAAGTCAAATATTTCTCGAGTTATCGCGTTTGCAACGCACACGTGTTGAAGAAGAGGAACAAGAAGAAGCGGAGGAAAAGGGCACAAAAACAATATGTCCGCAACGTCGCACGGGGAAACATAACTACACCTACCTTTAATGCAACTGGACGGTCTGCCATTAGCTAAATATAGGTCATGGTTACACCAAATTCTAATCATTACATCTTGCCAGGTAAGATAAGCATATTGCCAAGTTTGAGCAAAATACATGGAGGCATTCTGCAGATATCGCAGTAAAGAGAATGTGCACATCTGCATGGACAGACAAGCCGAAAACATAAAGGGTCCCTCCATGAGGTGGACCCTACAAAATAAAAGGAAGAGTCCTTGGAAAAACAAAATGCCTGGGTTTGCACCCAGCCATATGACGACCACAACAAAACAAATAATAAAAAAAATTCTCAGATGTTGTCTCTGCGTAACCTTAAGAAAGTAGGTGAAGGACCCCCATTTTATGCAATATCCAAATTTATATTTACGATACACATTTGGTATTGTTAGCCTTCTTGTTTCTCAAAATGTGGAAATACAGTGATTTATTACACCCTTAATGACCTTAAAAGATAGGTCAAGGTCATTCAAAATTTTACAATATTTGTCTATTGGTCCACTGCATATTATGCTGCATTTCAATTTATAATAAAAATAATGAATTTAAAAAACTTTTTACACGTTATGTGATTTACACCTCATACCACCAGTGGTGCCCATGTAACTCCCAGTGTTTGTAACAATGATTGACCAAAAATCCTACTTTTCTGGGTTAGGTGTCACAGCATTGTGAATGTGGTATCTTTGATGCCAACACCCACAAAACTGGAGTATTTTAGCCAATTTTAAAGCTTTTATGACATCAAATTTAACTGAAGTATTCCTTGTTAAGATAAATTGCCATTTGTGAGTTTTCTTTACCCCGTTGTCAGAGCTACAGAAACTCTTAACAGCATGTAAAAATGCTCAAATTAACATACATTTTTGTTTGTTTTTGTGAACTAGAGGCAAAAATCCTACAAATTTGAGCATTTTCACTCAAAATACTACAAAAGTAGGAAAATCCTACTTGTTACAAACACTGAACTCCATACATGAACTTTCTGTAATGGTACATTGATACATGTGCACAAGTTCAGGTGTGGTGACAATAACAAAAATAATTCTGTACTCCCTCTGTGTCCTTGAGAAAGTAGGTCAAGGTCATCCATATTAGGCAACATAAATTTTACATACGATAAACAAATAATTTGTGGTAAATTTGGTATCAAAAGCCTTCTTTTACATGATGGATTTAAAGACTGTGTTTTCAACACCTTTTGGCACACATTTTCCTTGGTGCTATAGGTGGCACCACCAAATTTCAATGGGTTTTAAGTCTTTTTGCTTGATCAACATTCCCACCAAAATTTGAGATGACTGATGTCAAACTTAACAAAAAAAAAAAAAAAAAAAAAAACAACACAAAATCACAGCATTCCCAAATTTTTCTTATTTTGGTCAAAGCATTACGATACTTGACATGGCACCACCAATATCCAACTCAGCCTAGATTTTCATACACTTTCTTTGAAAGTGTTTTCTGTAAAAATGTGAAAAAAAAACAAAAACAAAAACAAAAAAACTGACTTTGCAAAATTTGTCATTTACAGCTTTTTACCACGAAATGACAGATTCAGTTCTGCCTATGAAACATTAAAGTGACCATTACATTTACTGCAAACATCAGTGATGAATTTTAGTCTTTCAAACAAAATGTATGACAGAAGCAGGAAATGCAACTCTTGTAATTTCTTTACTAATATAAGGACTTATATTTAAAAAAAAAAAAATCAGTGGACTGTGATTCATAATTTGTATGCCATGTTCACAATAAATAACATGTAAGCCAAACTCAATGTTTTCAATATAGACTGTGTTTATTACAAATAATGAAGTATTTCTTCAAATTGTTGGCAAGACAACTCTATACAATTGTCCTGCCACAGTGGTATACCATACTTGCCACAAACTTGTACAAATTTTAAGACCAGAAAGCTCTGCACACTCTTCACCATCAAAACTGCCACTTGCATCAGTGCATTGCTACAGGTTTCATAAATGTTAACTGGCCTACAAGATATTGCAAAAGCCTGTACCAAAGACTGATGTGCTTTTAGTAGATCATCGAATAATAATCTGACACAATAAACATAGTACTGAACATAACCCCTATGCATTGTCGATTCATGTCCTTCACCTTCATGCCCACAACGCGACTAGTCTCCACTGTCTCAGTTTGCTGATCTGTATCTCCATTTAGTACAAAGTACATGTCAGGTAAAAAATTGTGCACATGAAAATGAAGTTCAAATCTTAGGTATTTAAAATTTACATAAAGGAGAGACTGTCATTAATATTTATTTCAAAGAATGTACATTTGCCTTACATATATATATATATGTATTTTTTAAGTAGTGTGTCACACCTCTTCTATCCAAAAGAGTATGGTACACATGTACTCTGTGGACAGTGACAAGCCTGCAAGATTGACACATCTTTTAAGCACAAATTTAAACAAGAAAAAAAAAAAAATAAATAAACACAACCCCCCCCCCCCCCCCCCCCCCCCCCCCCCCCCCCCCCGTTACCGGTAATTTGCTTATTTAGACTGCAAACAGGGATGGTAACTCATTATAGCTGTAAAGACCTAATCGTAACTCAAGAATTGACATTTTGTTTAAAAGTTGATTGCATTGAAACTCGCAAGCAGAGCTCACACTTTCCCCATAGCATAATGACAGTAACACATAGCATAATGACAGTAACACAGGGGGCTATGGGAAGCAATCTGTTTAACATGACAGTTTCTTGAAACAAAATAGCAAAGAGACTTTGAGAAAAATAATACTGCTGCCTGTCTTCCTACATACACCATATACCAATCGATAATTACATTTTGCAATCTTAAAACTTGGTGAACTACCAGCACTGGTACACATAAGCTTTGTCTGTGACACCGGTCAGTGTAAGTCGTACAAACAGAATAATACACATGAAGTATAAAACACTGCTTGTCACAACTCTCCCCCCCCCCCCAGGCTTCCATTTGGCACCTTCCTTTAGGATATAATCTGTTGTAAATGTTTGAATGCATGCCAACTAAAAACAATAATGAATAACCAAATCCTTGCAATAGCTTTGAATTTCAATATAATTCAACCTGTGCCTTTAGCACTAGTCTACTAGACTGAGGCCAGTAAAATCGTATTTGGGCAAGTAAACTAAGATTTTTCCATGGTTACCAGCCCCCCCAAAAGCATATCATCCCCATTCTGTCTAGTAACCAAAGAATTTAAAGACACAGACCGACTTTGCACTGTGATCAAATTATACAATTTGTTTGTGAAGTATAGACTTCTCCAGTAAAAAGTGTTATGATTCAAGATTCAGCTTGGAAATAATACTCCTACTTGACCAATGAATCTCTCATCAGAACAAAGCAGCAGCCATTCCTTGCAACTCCCAAACAGATGGAATGTACAAACACAACACGAGGCTTGCAGCAAGCTGTCCTGTCACAATTATGATGGGACACAATATGCATAAATCACCAGCCTAAGAGCTTTCTTCCCTAGTTACATGTTACTATGATGTATTATATTGGATGCAAAGTATGACAGACAATCATAAATAGCTGACAATTCAAACACATTTTCTAAACAACCAAACTGTCATTTATCTCAGAATATTACTTTTTTGATCAACTGGTATTTCATTAAAATCACACCTTGTTTTGACTTTGTAGCAGAAGATATACACTGGTAGAGCAGTGTTCCAGCCCCTGGTGTTATTTAGGCAGTAAGTTGCTGTTTGTAAGTGTGGGCAAATAAAACAATTTCAAGCTTGGGAAACAAATACAAGGCCTACTGATAAGTAATAGTACACTGAAAGATTCTGTTGAAGCACAGAAAAATATAAAAGCTTTTCATATTATCAGGACTTCAACTGATGGTAGAATCATGCCCTGGGGTTACAAATCTTTTGTTTACCTCAGTGAAAATGTTAGAAGGTTTGTACACAGACATAAAAAATAAAGATATCTTACATTTTAATATGAGTGACAATGAGAACTGTATCCCACAGAAGTTTAGTAACGCTGACATGGTTACCTGTGGATTGAGTTTAAATGATGCATTTTTTTAATCTTTATAATATGCCAAATCTATTCACTGCCACACAAAAAGCATAATAGCACTGTACAACATTGAAGCTACATGCATTTACCTGAAGATAAGTTTATAAACATCAAAAACGATACACTGATCAGATTACTAATTTAAAGCTCCAACTGTAAGGAAAACAAGCACAACGCTGTGTAGAGTGTACAGAGGGTGAGTTTATCACCATGGCAACATGGACTAGCTCCTGGCTACCCAAAGCTAGAAGTCACTCCACAGGCTTCAAAAGCACCATGCACTGCCAACTGAGATGATCCTTTATTAATAGCTTTGTGACAAGTATGCTTATGCTGGATCATGGCTCCTTTTTAAAACTTACAACTCTTCTCCTCCAGCTGTGTTCACCAGTTGAAATGAAACATTTCCCTCCCAACTTACCCGTTAATTTATAAGGTTGCTACATAAAAAGTTTCAGCTGGCGCCTTGGGTATCTTAGTTCCATAGAAGTTGATGTAATTTGGTGGTTGTGCTTCTGTGCCTTATCATCGGTCCCTACCTATCATCTATTTGGTCGTGGCATCAGTGAACACATCCAGGCTGCTCCCTTCTGCTGAGCAAAACTGAACAAAAATTAATATTCCACAGATGATAAGTTTTCGTGATTTCTCCAAGTCCCATGGCCCCATCATTGTCTCTACATTACATTATGGAGCATGTAATCCATATTTTTCAATGTCCATTTGAAATATGTATGGGCATGTTTTTTTTTCACATACAATGGCCTCCCTGTTCCCAAGTGGGTCATGTCTATGTCCATCCACCCGTCTGCTCTTGATATACCTCTATCACATCATCATTTTCCATCTCCAACTGCAAGAATAATGATACAATTCAGACAACAACCAACACTTTTTTATGCTTCCTGAAAAGGAAATTTAAAATTAGAAGCGCTTCAATGCAAAGCATTGACTGATGGGTCCATCTTTGCACATTCATGGGTAATGTGACCTTGAAAATGAAGTCAAAATTACCAAAATATATCAAGTCAAGAAATGGTGTCAAGGTACAAATGAGCTAAATTTGACTTTCTGGTGGACAAACGGAATCCACCTGAAAACACTATGGGTCCCATCGGGAGCGCACTGATTAACTAGAAGCCCATCAATGACCGCAAAACCCCTCGTCCAGGACTAAGGGACAGACAGACAGACACACCTGTAGGTGACCAAAATACCCCTCCAGTAGGTCAGGTTACTTCTCTTTAAACCTAATGACAAAGCTTGGGTGCAAATGCAATGAGCAGAGATATCATGGCAAAGCCATTTTTCTTCAATGCAGCACTGTGACCTAAATATGTGACCCAGTTTACAATAGCCACCTGAGGCATCCTTAGGACCAACTGTCATCAAGAATTGATGAAGCAACATTCAGTATTTCAAGATACTGTGTTAACAGCGTTTTTTTTTTTTTTCATTGTAGTACTGTGACCTTAATATGTAACCTAGTGGCCTACTTTTCAATAGGCACCTGAAGCACCTCAATGACCTTCTGTGTTAATAATTTGGTCTCTGTAAAGTGAGTACTTCTGTAGATATGGCTTGGCAAGGCCATTTTCTTCAATGCAGCACGGTGACCTAAATATGAGAGCCAGTGATCTAGTTTTTACTAGGTGTCTGAGGTATCCTTAGGACCAACTGTCATAAATAATTGGTGCAGCGACAATGAGTAATTTAATATTTGAAGATATCATGGTATAGCCATTTTTCTAAAATGCAGCACTTTGACCTAAAGATGTGACCCAGTGACCTAGTTTTCAATCGGCATCTGGGGCATCCTTAAGTCCAACTGTCATAAATAATTGAAGCTATATAATTTTTTTTAGACATTGTGTTAATGCCGTTTTTTCTTGCAATGTTGTACTGTGACCTAAAATTGCGACAGAGACCTACTTTTCAATAGGTACCTGAAGCACCTTAATAACCCCTGTGATAAAAATTTGGTCTCTGTAAAAGTGAGTATTTTTGAAGATAGGGCGTTAACTAGACATGGACAGATGTCTCCTTTGAAACTTAAAAGCTTTAAACGCTATTCCACCATACAGACACTACAATAAACAGGTAAATAGTAATACAATTTTTAGCACCATGAAGTTGATTGGAGGTGTTATGAGGTAAAGTGTACTGAGGTATTAGCTGGAAGCCACCTCTTCCATTATACTGGATGAAGATTGAAAAGAAAGAAATCCTGCAAAAAGTGAGTATGATCATGGTTTTCCGACTTAAGACAGACTAGAGAAAATTCTCTAGGTGGGATAAGTATACTTTACCCCGGGTACTTTCCCTCTTACCACCCTAAACACTTTGAGGACTACACTTTGTTATTTCAAGCTCTATCTTGACACAGTTTGACTAATGTTCTTGAGTTAGTGTTGTATTTATTAGGTATTTGGTTATATCTCTGGAAACATTTCAACAAAGTTTTGTGTAGTTATTGTTTTTTATAATCTTTGTGTTGTAGTTTTTGCAACAAAGTTCAGATTCTTTCAATGAAATCGCTAAAAAGTGTGGTGTTTCTGGCAATATGTATCACTTGTCCGATACAAACTCCATATCTTTGTTTCTCTGGAATGTTTCCTGTCAGATCAGGGCAGGAGATAACATCAAATTTTAACTGGTCTCTGTTGTCAAATATTTTCATTACATACTGGTTGTTCTTTATTTCTATATCCAGATTAAGGACTGTAGCTTTTGTATCACTTTCATTTTCCAGATTTAATATTAGTTCTTTGGGATATATGTTTTTCAAATTTCCCTTTATTTCATCTCCATTGTTTAAAGCACACAGGTCATCTATAAATCTAAGTCTATATTTGACCTGTATTGCATTTGACTTCAATCACTCTTGAGCAATGCCAAGTGAAGTCCTACTTGGATACCTTTACTAAGTTTAGGGATAATTCAACATTTTCACACGAGTACATGCAGCACTCTTTTTCTTGACCCCCCTCCCCCCTCCGAAAGAGTACTTTGAAAAAATGATGGATCACTAGCAAGACCCCCAGCAGTAAACCAGAGATCTCTTTCTCAACTTGTGCACTTAATTTCAGGTAGGTCAGTGTTAAACACAAGGATGTTATTGCCTGCAAGTGCAGAGAGCCTGAAGATCACCTAACTGAGACCAGCATTTTCTTTTTTATATTTATTTGTTCTGATTGTCCCATATTCAACCCATGCAAACAAGGCTTTTAACCCTTCCTCAGCTGCAGGTGAGAACACCCAACCAAAGATACTTGCAGGTGAGTTTGTGCATCCACTGTAGCACATGTGAAGATCAACTTTCACTTTCAGTTTGCGTCATTACCAAGATATGGCAACATGGGACATTCTCCTTCAGATGTACAACATATTAAATGGCTTCTACCCTAACAATTGAGTAATAGCACCAAAATTATTTAAATTCTGCCGTATCTCTACAGAACAACAACAACACACACACACATTTTATTTAGTACAGACCACTGTGAGGATTGATTGATAATACATACCGGTGCACGAGTTTTAACATCAACTACATGCAGTTACCACCCCGTATTGCTTTCAGTGGTTTACCAGGGACATTCTGAATGTTTTGGAAAATCTACTGTTGATATGTCACGAAATTTTGGTACTTATGTTACATGAAAACATAAACGTACCATTGAGTTGAATGATCAGCTCCATAATGCTGGTGTGTTGAAAGTGGGCAATGCGCATGCTTGACCACATGTAAACTTACTTGCATGACCTTTAACCCATCAGCACCCGAGCAGGGCGAGAATCTCACTAAAACAGGGCTAGAATGTCTCCCTCTCCTACTCTTACATTTTTACCTCAGAGATTTTATGCAATTTATGCAAGATGACCACGTTTGATGGGCGATAATAAAAAATTAACCCTACTGCTGCTGATTTTTTTTTTTTAAACCTGCATTTTGGACCGTATAAACACGGGCCCCGCAGCACTAGGGTTAAGCCAATCTGAAACTAGCATGATGATGCTTTCAGCGATACCAAACAGTGTTTCCATTAACCCCCAAATGGGGCTATTTTACCCTTTCAATGCCTGAAATATCCTCTGAGAAAATTCTAAAGGGTCACAATTTTTGTTCATTTTACATGTAAAGTTTAGTTTGAAAATTTAGTCTCTTTCTGCAATTCTCTGAAAATATTCCCAATGGAAACACTACCAAACATGCCACGAACTGCCATGGGAATTGTGTGAAGTTTGAGGCCAAAAATTACACAATTTTATCACTGTTTTGCAGACTGCCGCAAATTTACCAAAAGTAAATGATAAGATGTTTATTTAAAAGTCCATATAATTATCCTCATATTTAAACAAAAAATTGTTTCTGCAGCAAAAACTATGCAGTTTGAATGACCGAAAATGAGTTTAGGATGTCTTTACGTATATAAACATCCACATGAATGCCCAGATACTGAAGATGATGTTTGCGGGACAATCCCAAGATTAAATTCAGCATGATAGACAACTTAGGGGTCCTGTACAAAAAGACATTTCCAACTATCTAATAAAACCATGAATGGAAATTTACCCCCTCCCCTATCCAATATCACTAATTTCCTGGAATAGGTTGTCCATCATTGTTGTAACCATCTTTTCTTCGTCCTGAATCACTTTCCGTTCTTCTTATACTTGCTTTCTTTACTGCCACACTGGGCTTTCAACCTGTCTTGGAAGTTTACACAAAGATTGACAAATTCCTCACATATTTGCAGGATTTTTGTGGATGGTGTTCAGGGCTTGACATTCAGGATTTTGCCACTTGTCTCAGGAAACATTGGAGAGAAAATTTATTTGTCCCCCAAAGAAAGTCATTCCTCCACACTGAATCTGAATTTACTTATCCCTTATTTTTTCAGCATAGACTTTGACTAAATGACAATTTATCAATTTGTGAATGCAGACCTGTCTATTCTCTTTGTTTCTACTGATTTATTTAATATTTTTCAGTTTTATTTATTTGTTGTTCTTGCATTGTATTTTTCTGAGTACACATCTGTAATGTGTGAAAGAAATTCACAATTTATCAGTCTGACAATTGACATGTTGCATGATTTTAGATCCACAAAAGATCTTTTGGTTATATTCCATACAAATTTTAACAGTGTTTACATTTAAAATGTTTGATTTTGAAATCAATTTATCTTGTGAAGCGTTGCCAGGTTTTTTTGATACTAATATGATAGGCCTGTTTTTATTCACAGAATTATCAAAGAAGTTTTTTTTGTCCTTGTTAATGTACTTTATTAATTAATGAAATTATTTAACATAGCATGAATGCATGTGGTGCTTGCCAAGACTTACTGATAAGTCTGCAATCTAGTGTCACTGGTGTGGGACAACTAAAGTTTACTTACCATTTTAGGTGTTTCATCATCATTGATTCTTCTACCATCAAACAAGAATCGTAATGAATTCACGGGAACTCCCTATCAAAAAAAAAAAAGAAAAAGAAAAACATACATATCTGTTTAAGAATCATGGTTTACAAGCACAACTATTGAAACCCCTGGTGCTGCCAGCAGCAGAGTGTGAAACTTCAATGCAGTGCACAGTCATCAATGACATCTGTCATTTGCATTGACAACAATTCTGAAAATGCTCATAAGTGTGATATAAAGTCAACTGATTTATGTGGGCAAATGCTTGAAGTTTGTTTGCCTCCCAATCTATATCACATCTACAATCTTGGCAGTTTGAGTTACACAAACTTATACTGCTGCATAATGCAAATGATGCAACTTTATTTTGACCACATATATAGCTATGTGTCTTTTGAAGTTAAACAGCATTCAAATGTATATACACACATTCCTCTACAGACATACATTGGACAATCATGAAATCTGAGATAACAGTGTGCCTGGGTTGGCACCCAGACATACTGTTTTCTCAAATTCTTTTTCTTCTTCTTTCCACCACATACTTTGCCTTTAGCTTTTCTCAGACACTGTGCAAGCTGCAATATTTAAATTTGGCATGGTAACACAGTTAGTAGGGAAGTTGCCTCTCTACTCGACACATTTAATTTTATGCAAATTAAGGCAATTCACATTTTAAAATCTTCAATATCTTGGTTATGACCAATTTTTTTCTGGATTTTTTCTCAGACACTACAATTCCAAAAACCAACAAACTTGCCATGGTGAATGACCCTGCCAGTGAAATTGTGCACCTGGTTTGGAATAGTCATGATGTTTACAAATAATGCAAATTAGGGGCAATTAGAATATTAAAATCTCCATATCTTCCAAACTATTGCAAATTTAGACAAAATTTTAATGGGCAAATATAGGTTTATGACACCTGCCAATACAAATTAGACAGTAAATAAAGTCGAAGAATTTCAAATGATGCTAACCAGGGCCATTGAAAAATTTGTAAGTTGAATATTGCCAAAACAAAAGATGGATGCCATTCCAACTTCAATTTAATGATTTGTGGCAAAGCTGCATTCAATAAACCCTGAACCAAAGTTATAGGCTTTTAATTTATGCAAATTAAGTGTATATAAATATATATATATGCAAAATTTAAATGTTGAATAGCTTCAAAGCAATAATAGACACAGGTGCTATTCCAACTTCAATTTATGGTTTGTGACATAGCCACATCCATGAACCATGATCCAAAATTGTACAATTTTAATTTATGCAAATATGATGAATACACAAAATTTAAATATCAAAGTTGCAGCATTCTAATTTATGCAAATTAACCTAATACACAAAATTTAGATTATGTTGAGCAATGGCAAAGTGTAACATTCCAAACTGTTCTCATTTTGAAGGCACCCAAAGATTTGCTGAGAAGCAAAGCTTTTTTTCTATTTCTTTTAGTGATTTGCTTTGCAACCAAAGAATCACACCTTAACTGATCCACTCTCATAGCATATATAGTGCTGTTATATTCATATTGCTGATACATCAATTTGATGTTAACATAAACATATACATAAACTTAGGTATGGAATTGTTGGCAGTGGACAGCCTCTTGCTTTGCTATTCAAGATATCCAGCTTTAATGGGCACATCTCAACGATTCAAAGTCTGCATTATCTGTTTCCTCAAGTCAAATGGCAGTGCAATGTTTTGTACCCAACAGTCTTTTGCGGACAATGGTCAGGAGGAAGAGTCTCCATTTATAAAAAATTGGACACTGTTCCTCCTGACCATTTTGCAATATGTGATACTGAATTTTCGTAATTGTTTATCTCATGTTTATGGCAAGACTGCAACTGTGCCAGCATATTTATTTATTTATTTATATAAATCATGAATTCCTATTGTACAGGTCAATATAAGACACGAATACTGATTTCATGCAAGAATCCCCAATCTGTTCATCTTTGCATGCTACACAAGCATATTACCAAACCTGAACAAAATAAATTGGAGCATTCTGGAGTTATAGCAGTAAGGAGCCCTCACAAGTATGTAATTAGACAGCCATAAGCTCAAATTAGGTCACGATGACGCCAAAATCAAGTCAGTTCACCTTGCCAGGTGAGGTAACATTAGCCAAAATCTGAGCAAAATACATGGAAGCCTTCTGTAGATATCGCAGAAACAAGAGTGTATACATCCGTTACATTTGCAATACACAGGGGGTGAAAATTCCTACAATTCTATTGTCAGGGACAAGTGGAATCATTTTAAGGACAAGTACCTTTCATTTGCAAAATTCATAATCTGTTAAATTTCAAATTTTTGTTGGTATAATAGACACAAAAACTATGTGACAATGATTTCCATTAAAACTTGCTTTTTAAGGACAGCTAAGACAAAAAAAAAACAAAAAACAAAAAAAAAAAAATCCCACCTAATCCAAATTTCAAAATCTATTTCAAAATTTGTGTTAGAATAACAAACCACGTATGTGTGTAATCGTCATACTCCAAAGAATTTATACACATGTATCCTGTGTTTTGGTGTCTGTGATGTTAATTGTTGAATAAACAATAAAAAGTTGACTGCAAACCATCCAACCCATAGAAATGATATATGTGCCAACTAGTGAACAAGTGGTGGGAGGTCAAGTCAGACTACATTTCCATAAAGTTTAAAGAGAATCCAGCTTCCTAAATTGTTGAGAGGACACATACAGACACATCATCCTATGACCCTATAAGCTCAACTGACTGGTAAATCAGCTAAACTAAAAGTGTAAAAAATTTTTAATCACATCTCCATAAAACACAATCTCAAAACACAAACCTGTCTGTCTGAATAGCATTTCTTCAACTTGCCCATTTGTGTTGTCATCTTGACTTTAAAGTGAACTTCACTGTTGTCCTGCAAATATGATTTATCATACAATAAATTGCTGCTGACATTACATGTATCTATACTCCCCACCCACAAGTTTTAACTTCCAAGAATATCTGTTTATGCTTCATGAATTCAGTTTTTGAATTTGAAATAGGCTAAGTAGTCAACTACAACAATGCTGATGCAGAGCTGTGTCTGTATAAAGGTCAACCTGCTGTAGATGCTATTAAAACACTTACGCATCATCCATGTCATTTTAAGTGGCCAACCAAAGGATATGTATAATCTGAAAGCATTTTATGAGCTTGACTTAAATTTAAACAAAAAAATAGCTATGCTGCATACAAAAAAAATTGAACCAATTATTCAATATGGGGCTCCAGTTTGGAGCTCTTGGCATAAAACACAAATAAAATTATTAGAAACAGTGCAGGCCAGGTGTCAACCTGTGCACCCCCCCCCCAAAAAAAAAAAAAATAAAAAATAAAAAACCAAAAAACAATTGATACATTTTCCTACTTTAGAAATCAGGAAATATCATGCAGATATAAGATACTGACAAATACACACACAGTCTCAAGAGAGGAGATCAACAATATTTGTCTTCTCAACTCAGAGGAGTCCTTAGATGACACAAGTACAAGCTTTTTAATCCACTCAGCACAGGAGCTGTTTGCAAATGTCTTTTCTTCAAGGGAGTTGTCAAAAACTGGAACAACTGTTACAAACTACCATCAGAAACGGAGTTAGACCCTCCATCCCAGCAAATTTTTGAAAAGAAAACGTGCACCTTCCCAAAGGATATAAGGGTCAAACATAAATAAGCAAATTAGACTGGGCTAGGCCGAAACTGGTGAGAGAAGCCCGACTACTTTCCAATGACAGTCTGACCAGTTTCGTCACTTCTGTGACTCATCAGAGACTGAGGTTAACGGCTCCCAGTATGTGCTTATATACCAGGGTATAACATACATTGCTAACGTTGCATGTTATTGTACGTACGTAAAACTGTACGTGTAGGTATGGCCATGCCTAGTCAAGCTGACGTTGGATGGTTCCCTGTAGTTAAGCATTGTACTACAAGGGTCGAATGACATGACACAAGTGTGTCAAGTCAGACACCCAATGACCACCGGTCATGAATTGTAGATAACTCTGTCCCGAAACAGCAGTGGTCTGCAATTAAGGGGTAACTTCGGGAGCCATTAACTTATGAAAACACTGTGTTTCATAAGTAAAGAGGGTGTTAGTAGGCAGATGAACTTGAACTCAAACATAAATAAGGGTTGTTGTTAAGAATACAAAATAATGTTCTTGTACACCTGTCCAATATATGATCTGCTAAGTTTCACACTGACGTAAATTGCACGAAACTGCCCTATAGCAACTTTGAATATACACAGGGTAATATATATACAAACACAGATGTATACACCATGATGGAATAACACTCTGAAACACACTTATGTAATTTCTTTTGCCTCAAGGAGACAAAATAAATGTTTTCCATGAACTGTCTTTCCAGAAGCTACCGTATAAATCATACAACCAACTGGAAGTCTCCATCACTTGCTCATTAGATTCACAGGGACAGTGACTCCGAGTTCAATTTTCAATTTTTTGACTTGTTACATTGTGCAGTTAACTAAGTGCTTAGTCAGCTGCACGAGGGTATATACGACATCATCATCATAAAATATCATACATATAAGATTTTCTGATATCATGAATGATCAAAGTTGTAATGCACTTCACAAATGATGCAATTCACCAGGTTGTATTCCATGACAATCAACCACTCCAAGTCCAAAATGCCCTGTGAAATGCACATGGAATATCATTTTCAATCAGCATCTGTGATACAGTGATACATGCCTGATTTGGTTCAGGCTCACTGCCACTGAGCCAATAGGCTAAAAACCAAATCCCAAGAGTGACACCATGGTGCTATTATGAGTGTTTTTTCCAATGAGTTTTCCACTCATTTGGTCTCCCTTGTTCGACCAATCATTATCATGATCATCATAAGCCCTCACCTGCTCTGCTCATGCCATGTTGAATACATAGGGATATTAACAGGCAGATTTACTGCACATGTGAGGCTGCGGCCATGGACCTATCTCGTTACTAGGTCCATGCTGCGGCATAGAGGATACAATCCTGCTGCGTCATGTGTTATTATGCAGCAGCTTTCAAAATGCGTATGTGGCGAATGACAAGCGCGAACTCTACAAAATTCTGGGCTCTTTGTCACGCGGCCCAACAAGTTGTCTTGAATATCGCTAGATTTCAATGCTATGTTACGATGACATTGTCCGTGAAAAATATTAAAAATGTGTATCGAAACATGTTCATTTAGAGTATTAATTCCATCAGTCAACCAACCTGGCCCACGACCTTCAACTTTATAAACTGATCCTCGCCACCACCGCCACCAGACTCGTTTGGCCCGTTGCCGCTATCGCCTTTCGCCAACCCATCCTGCGAATACAGAGAAGACTTTCATTGGACTTCAAACAAATTTGCATGAAATATCACAACAGTTAAATAAATCCACTCCGACTTCAAAATAAAATATACACCGCGTTTTTACAGCAAATTTCTTACAAATTTTACCTGTTCAGACATTTTTGTTGTGTTTCACACGCTGATATCCGGGGACTTATAAAATGGCGGTAAACCGGGTTATAGGGAATGACGGGAACCGGTGCGAGTTTCTTTTGTAATCTATAAATTTATCTCCAACAATAATTGCTACAAAAAATCGAGCAAGTATAAAAAAATAAGTATAAATTACAATCATTTTCTGTACGAATCTTACATCAATAGTTTCATGTATGCCTTGTGTGGCCAAAAGGTCAAGGCCATGCACCACATCATCCGAGCACAGTGGGAAAACGCCGTGACTCAGGTGGCCAGCGAATTGCAAACTGGTGGTGGCGTGATTTGAAAGCCGTACATTAAATTTAAGCATTCAGATAAACAGGGATTAGCACAAACTGTTTTGCAGCAGCTGTCAACTACATTGTCGAAGCGGTTCAGGTGAGATTTTAATGCACTTTCTTTCGTAAACACAAACCGGCTTCACGCGGACATAAGTGATTTGCATTGCAAGCGGATTTTGGCATCGCCAAGGGGAAGTTGCCGTGTCACCGGTAGCAGACGACGCTTTTGATTTACACTGTCACGGCAAAATAAAGCTGACAGGCAGCAGAGCAAGTCTCTCGATTTTGAGATCACATAAGCGCAAATGGTTCAGGGTGGGTGGCGTTACTTCGAATTTCAAAGATAAGTAAACTTGTGAGACTGGATGAAGCAAACACACTTTTTCGCAATTTCGCACAGGAAAGATGTGACAGTTCAACAGTTTGACTCTGTTACAGCTTAATCCAGGTTTAGCAGTACTTGTAGGGGTAGATATGTGTCAGTGTGAACCATCTCAAAAATCAAATTGTCCGACGCAAATTTCAAACAAAGTAAAAGAGGAGGACATACATGATGAATCAATGAAACTAGTCTACTGGCTACCTACCTCACCATACACATGTACTTTTTTTTTTTTTTAGCTCAGGTGATCATATCACCTGAGCTGGCACCATAGTCTCAAAATCCATTGTCCGTCATAAACAATTTACATTTTCGACTTCTTCTCCAAAACCGCAGGCTAGATCTGCTCCAAAGTTGGTGAAAATGTGCCTTGGGTGGGTCTCTACCAAGTTTGGTCGAAAGGTCACGGTCCAGTGATTTTTGGATTTTTAATGAATTTTTGGGGTTTTTGGCAAATCTGAAAAAATCTTCTCTGAAACCACGCAACCAATTGCTTTGATACTGTTCCGCCCCGATTAAGAACCTGCGCCGATTGAGAATAATCCTCAATCGGCGCAGCGCCATCTAGGAATTCCCAAGCGGTGCGCCCAAGTGAGAATCGGCGCACGAAGACGCGGTGAGGTTCACACGAGATAGTATACTATATCCTTGGCAGTGAATGACATGTCGACTTATTTTTATTCTCTGTAGCTCAGATATTCTCAATTGGCCCAGACTCCTGGACCAGGTGAGAATAAAACATGTAAAATACCAACTTTACCGTACCATACATGCACATGTGTACATGACTATTAGTACACGTCTAACTTGAAATGGCCATTCAGATTTATTTTTGTCAATATTTAAGGTTTCTTAGATATTCTCATGTGGGCCAGGACCAAATGAGGATTTTTATAATTTCTTTTTAGTATTTTCGTCGGAGATATTCCCAATTGGTCTTGACCCAAATGAGAATTTTTTCTTATTTAGAGAGGGGCCAAGCATGTATGATACGGTAAAGTCAGTATTTTACATGTTTTATTCTCACTCGGTCCAGGAGTCAGGACCAAATGAGAATATCCATGTATTACTAGATATTTTTTTTTTTTTTTAAATCTAGGCTATTATGGCAGTTCAAAAATTGTTAATGTCATGGCAGTCATATCTAAGCTACAGAGAATAAAAATAAGTTGGCATGTCATTCACTGCCAAGAATATACTTTCTCGTGTGAACCTCACCGCGTCTTCATGTGCTGATTCTCACTTGGGCGCGCTGCTTGGGAATTCCCAGATGGCGCTGCACTGATTGAGGATTATTCTCAAACGGCGCAGGTTCTCAATCGGCGCGGAACAATATCACACAGGAACACTCCCTGGGACTCCTAGTTCTTAATTTGTTCACCAGGTGGTGCTGCAATTTTCATTTTTTACCTCAGCTGACCTCTCAGTCAGCTGAGGTTTTAGGAGGGTAGGCCATCCGTCGTCCGTCCGTCCACAATTCAAATTTTTACGACTTCTTCTCAAAAACCGTCTGCCAGATCCACTTCTAACTTGGTGGGGGTGTGCCTTGGGTGGGTCTCTACCAAGTTTATACAAATGGTCACAGTCTAGTGATTTTTGGATTTTTTATGAATTTTTTTGTTCATTTTTGGGTGAAATCTTAAAAAATCTCCTTCTCCGAAACCGCTCACCCAATTGCTTTGATATAACACAGGAACACTCCCTGGGACTCCTAGTTCTTAATTTGTTCACCCAGTGGGGCTGCAATTTCCGACTTCTTCTCCAGAACCGTCACTCAGATTTAGCCAAAACATGGTGGATATGTTCCTTGTAGAAGGGTCAAACAAAGTTGTTCACTATGTGGGAATGCTGCAGATTCCTGATTTTAAACGATTTTTTTCAATTTGGGTACTTACCGGTCAATGCAGCTTTCCTATTGATTACTATGGAAGTCAATGGGCATTTATAATGCTAATTCACATTTTCGACTTCTTCTCCAAAACCGTCATCCAGATTAACTTCACACGTGGTGGCAATGTACCTTGGGTGCTTTTGGGTACTTGTTGGTAAATGCATATATTCTGATTGTTTACTATGTAAATCAATTGGCCCTCTGATACAGATTCACATTTTCAACTTCTCCGATGAAACAGTCAGCCAGATTTACTTCATACTTGGTGGCAATGTTACTCTAGTGGGTTTCCACCAAGTTTGTTCAAATGGTCAACTTATGATTCACCTGAGCACAGGATCAGTCCTGATCCTCTAGTTTATTGGCTCTGCTGACCATAGGTCACAGAGCTTATAGCATTATGCTATCCCTCATTTCTGTCTGTAGGTCCTTCCATCCATAAACAGAACTTTGACTTAAGTTTTTCTTGTGAACGCAATACAGTCAACAGTTTTTGTGTTAGCCCCATATAACTTTCAGGACTTACAAAGGGTGTAAATCTATGTTCAGTTCAATATTGGTGGCACCACCTGTACTAGTATTATACTAGAAAAGAAGATTTGCTTCAAAGCAAATCTCTGTGCCTTCAAAAGTTTTGAATATTAAATGCTACAACTTTTATCCTTTGGTACTTCACATTACATTGAGCTTATGGCTGGATGCAAATTTCAAAGTCCAAATGACCTTGACCTTTGACCTTTACAGGTCACACCATGTAAATTGTTGGTATTATTAGAACATGTACCAAATCGGATGAAAATTGACCAAGTTATGGCAAGATGAAACTTTCAAAGGGCCAAATGACATTGACCTTTGCCCTTTTGAGGTTACATGTCCTTATAAAAATGTGCAGTGTTGCAATACCTACAATTTGAGTCCAACATGATTAGAATTGGATGGAAATTGGCCAAGTTATGACTGGATGAAACTTTCAAAGGTCGAAATGACCTTGACCTTTGACCTTTAGAGGTCACATGTGAATTTATAAAATGTGCAGTGTTACAATAACTAGAGTTTGAGCCCAACATGATAAAAATTGACCAAGTCATGGCTAGAAGAAAGCCACCATCAAAAGTGGCCTTTGACCTTGAGATGACATTTTACCTTGAGATGATCTCTACCTGAAGTGAACCTTGACCTAAAAATGACATTTTGGCCTAAAATTGACCTTTGACCTTGACATTTGAGATGACCTTTGCCTTGCTATGATTGAACTCGTATACACTCTGAACCACATCTACTACAGTATGTAAGATATTGAAGATTTAAAACTTTAATTAGCCCTAATTTGCATAATTTTGAAAAAACATGACCTCTCATTATAAAAAGACGAGACTTCATCTATAGATGTATAATTGTGCCAAAGTTTGGAGTTTCTATGTGTGTGGAACTTTTCAAATGAAATGTTGGACAAATTTGCCTCTAAAGAAGAAAGAAAGTTGGCACACACAGACATAAATATAATTTTGAGAATGCTGTTTTTTTTAAGTTTTTCATGAATTGGCTCATAACTTGGTTGGGATATCAGGCAAAAAGAAGAAACAGCCCAAAATTTGATGGCACTCCTTCAGCATTTCAGAAGATAAGGACCAAAAAGTGTAGAAAACATCAAATTCATTACATTGAGAAAGAATAAGGCTAATGATACCAAATATTTATCATATGTAGCATAATATTGATGACCTTGACCTACTTTCTCAACGTCACAGAAGAAGTACATTTCAGTTTTGTTTTGTTTTGTATTTTGTCATGGTCACTATGTCAGAACTTGTATCAGTATAGGAGGATAGGAATATTATACAGACAAAAGTGTGTGATGTGTAGTGTCATGGTGGTGCCACTGGTGCTGGGTGGAACTAGCATCCTATATACTGAGAATTCATAAAATTCATTATTTTGCTTATGAATTCAAATGCTTCTAAGTTTACACCAGAACATATATACATTCGGCCAATGGTTAAATTGTCAAAGTTGAATGACATAAACCTAATTTTCAAGGTATAAAGGACATAGTAGAGGACACTTAATACTACATTTTCAGAAATAAGGTTAGCAATATCGAATGTACCACAAATGTGTATGATATATATTGAAGTCTAGTATTGCATAAAATGGGTGACCTTGACTTACTTTCTCTAGGTCACAGAGGGAATACATTTAAGATTTTTTTTTGTGTGGTCATTACATCTAAACTTATGCACATATATCAATGATATACCATTACAAAGGAAACAAACCTTCGTAACATTGACACAAAGCTGAAATAACACAGTGGGAAGCTGATTTGATAGACTTCTCTATTACATCTCCCAAAACTCAAAAACTGATTAAGGATCACTTTACCAAATGATCAATACATGTTTAACACTTCAAGTCCATTAAAACAACTTTTGACTGGAGCATGAAAGATGTGGTACCTTTCGTATTAGGTCAGATGTCATGCTCCTGGTGACCTTGATAGTGAAAATGGTATCTGATCAATAACTTTACAATGGTTACACCTGTATTCCATAACGTAACAGGATGTTTATTATGGCGAGTACATGACCCAATTGGTTTAGGGTCATCAGGTTAAAGGCCCAGTCATGATGACATAGAGACCTACCAATTAATTAGTGTATAACAATAATTTTACCTTTCTTGACCAGGAAGTTGATGGGATGGATGATCAGAGTCAGTAGTTCACACCTATTGATGTGATATGAGGTGAACAGATCAAAGGCCATGGTCCTAGTGACCTTTGAGAGAGTGAATTTATAGAACTGTTGGCCAATAAATACCATCAGGAGGGGCACATAAGCTTGCATGTGTTTCAGTTCATGTCACAGCAATGCACTTTCACAAGTACTATCTTAAGTTTGTACATGTACTTGCTATGATGTATACTTTTTGACAACAAACTATTAACTAAGAATACATGTACATGTTCTGTGAACTGTGTATATATATGGCTACCATATGACTTGACTACCTTATTGAAAACAGTATTTATGACAGCAGAAAACTTTGTCCGGGATGGAAATGTCAGCTGATCAGCAGATTTCCAGGGTTTTTTTTTTTTAAATGTGAATGTACTGGTACTTTTCTTTGTAGACACTTAAATTTTAGTGTTTTCTGGCATATTCCAGAGTATTCTGTATAACATTGTCATCCCTGCTTTGTTCAGTTTTTTTTTTACTAAATAAACATTTGGTATATATCAAAAAATATTGTCAGCATAACAGCACTTGACTTTTTGTACATTGACAGTGCACATTGTGCTGCTTTAGTTCATGTGTGCAAGTTGTGCATGTTGTGCTGACCAGCTGTTTATCAAGGGTGGAGACATCTGTACCATTTGCATTAACACAACTATGCACATGCACTTGGTATACATACATGTAGTCTAGCTTTGAATTGCACTTCAATGACCTTGACCTATTTCTTAACAATAGACTTTTCCCTTTGTTTTTACCATAAAATTACAGCAGGATGATTCTCTATATAAATTTTCAAGCCTTTGAGCAAGGAGGTTGAGATCACCAAGCTGTGAATTTGGTTCTGGGTGAAACCTTAAGGTTGTGATGTAGGAAGGTTGTTAAAAGGTGTCATTGTCAAATTTCTTAATTCTTCTTCACTTTGTCTTGGAAACATCTATAATGTATTTCCTTAAAGGAGGGAGCATAGACAATGTATGCTGAGGCCAAAAAAATAAATGTTTGTTTCCCCTAATCTGATCGACCCATTTCTACCCCCCCCCCCCCCATACCGACCCCCAGTTAACTTACTTCAGACCAAGCAATAAAAACACCTACCTACCCCAATTGTGGAATATCTTACCAAAGTAAACATACCGACCTGCCAAAATTGTCAGACTGAAATAAAGATATATGCTTACCTACCTACCCCCAAAACATTTTTGTTCTGTTTGGGGAAACACACTTATATATATATATATATATATATATATATATATATATATATATATATATATATATATATATATATATATATATATATATATATATATATATTTTTTTTTTTTTGGGGGGGGGGGCTAAGTAAATGTATTTTCACTTAAGCTTGTATTATTTTGGAATGTATGACTAATTAGATTAAGAATTTTTATTTTGTGAAAGATTAATTTTAATTGAAATTGGTTTTGACACATTGCTTTATTTAAAAAACCCCAACAACAATGCCAGATGAAAGACTTAAACATATATGCCGCAAAAAAAAAAATGTTTTTCATAATTACATTGTTAAAAATACTTGTATGTCCTATTTATACAAAGATTTGAAATTTAATAAAAATATATTTTTACAGATTTACTGTTAGAAAGTTGATCCTCTAAAATTGTTTTTGATAAGAAAATATCCCCAAACAGGTTTGTAGCTCAGCTGACTTTCTAGTCAGGCTGAGCTTTTAGGAGGCTTAGTGGTATGTCCATTCACAATTACATTTTCAACTTCTCAAAAACTGTCACCCTGATGCACTTCATACTTGGTGACAATGTACCTTGGATTGGTCTACTAAAACTGTTCAAATGGTCATGCACCAGTGAGTTATGAATGTTCTTTTTTGTCTTTTTTTGCCTTTTTTGTCATTTTTTTTTCAAATCTTAAAAAATATTCTCCAGAACAACTCACCCGATTGCTTTGATATTACATAGGAACACTAGTATATTAGTTCTTAATTTGTTCACCAGTTGGTGCTGCAATTTTGTTCTATTTTATTTATGAATTTGTTGTGCGTTTTCACAACTTTCTACTTCTTCTCCGGAACCATCAATCGGATTAAGCTGAAACTTGGTGGATGTGTTCCTTGTGAAAGGATGAAACAACACTGTTCACCAGGTGGCACTGCTGTGGATTTCTGTTTTTTAACAATTTTTTCCATTTGGGGACTTATCGGTAAATGCACCTTTCCTATTGATTTCTCTGTCAGTCAATGGGCATTCTTATCCTAATTCACATTTTGGACTTCTCTCAAACTGATATCCAGGTTGACTTCAAACTTGGTTGCAATGTACCTTGAGTGGGTCTTTACCAAGTTCATTCAAATGGTCATGCTCCAATCATTTTTTGGAGCAAATCTTGGGGACTCCTAGTTATGTCTCCCCCTGCAAAGGGGGAACATATTGTTTTTGCGTCTGTTTCTTCTGCTTCTTGTTCTTCAACACAACGTTGCGTTCCTTGCCGATGCGATAAATCAAGAAAATTTGACTTGGGAAGTTGAAATTTTTTTGAACATGTTCCTATAAGCTTGCTTGGGATCGCAGATGGGTGACTTTGACATATTTTTCAAGGTCACATGAGCATGTCATGTAAAATTGACGCGGATGCAATAACCCTGCAAGGATTTTACTTAGGAGGTTGAAATTTTGCATGATTATGTACCATAATATGAACTAGGTTGGGATTGTAGATGGGTGAACTTGACCTATTTTCAAGGTCACAAGGCCACTTTTGAAAATCATTGCAGATGCACTCGAGAAAAATTTGTCTTAAAGAGGTCTACATTTTGTGTGAGTATGTTCCTGTGTAAGACTTTTGTAAGACCTTGTTTGTGACTGCAGATGTATGACCTTGACCTATTTTTTAAGGTCACATGGACATTTCGTCTAAAATCAATGTGGATGTGATAACTCAAGGAAGATTTGACTTGGGAAGTTGAAATTTTATGTGAAGATGTTCCTATGTATAATCTTGCTTGAGATTACAGACGGGTGACATTGACATATTTTTCAAGTTCACATGGGCATGTCATGTAAAATTGACGCTGATGCAATAACCCTGCAAGGATTTTACTTAGGAGGTTGAAATTTTGCATGATTATGTACCATAATATGAACTAGGTTGGGATTGTAGATGGGTTACCCTGACCTATTTTCAAGGTCACATGGCCACTTTTAAAAAATCATTGCAGATGCACTCGAGAAAGATTTGATTTAAAGAGGTTGACATTTTGTGTGATTATGTTTCTATGTAAAACTTTTGTAAGACCTTGCTTGTAACTGCAGGTGTATGACCTTGACCTATTTTTTAAGGTCACATGGGCCTTTCCTCAAAAATCAACGTTTTGAAATCATGTCAATAAAGAGTGTACCTTCACCATATCTGTAGATCATTGGAATCGGTATGCCTATTTATAAAGATAAGGGTGACAATACTAAGGGCGCACGGGGAGACATTTTATTTTCTGTCAGAAAATCAACCTGTTCTAGTTTTTAATTTGTACCCAGGGAACCCTGCAATTGTTTTCTATTTTCTATGATGTATTTATTTGTTTTTGCTATTATTTAACTTCTCCAAAACTGTCATTCAGATTTTGCTGAAAGGCTGCAGGAATGTTCCTTGTGGAAGGGCCAAACATGTTTGGTCACTAGGTGGTGTTACTATGGAATCCTGATTTTTAAAGAATTTTCATTTTCAGGTTACTTATGGGTAACTTCATACATTCCTGCAGCTGCTGTTTACTGTGTAAATCAACAGGCATCTTATGCATATTCCAGTTTGGGACTTCTGCCAAACTGTCAGGCAGATTCACTTGACACTTAGTGGGGATGTTCCTCTAGTGGGTCTCTACCAATTTTGTTCAAGTGGTCACGCTCCATTGATTATTAGTATTTTTTTAATGAATTTTTTGGATTTTTCTTGGCCAAATCTTAAGAAATCTTTTTCTCAAAAAACCACCCAGCCAATAACTTCAAAGTGGCATAGGTACAGGTCTGGAAACCCTAGACCTTACTTTGGTCAGGAGGTGGTGCTGCTATTTTTCTGTACTTTTTAAAAACTTTTTTTGGTGTGTTTGTTCAGGTCATTTTTGACTTCTCCAAAACCTTGACTCAGATTGTTCTGAAACTTGGTAGAAATGTTGCTTGTAGAAGGCTAAACAAGTGTGTTCACTAGGTGAAGATACTTGTGATGCCTGATTTTTATCGAATAATTCAATTTGGATACTTGTCGATTGATGCATGCATTCCTATTGATTACTATCTGTACTTAATTGGGATTGCAGTGGAAATTTACACTTTTTACTTCTTCTGTAAAACTGTCGAGCAAATTCACTTGAAACTTGGTGGGGATGTACCTTGCATAGGTCTCTACCCGTTTTGCTGAAATGGTCACGGTCCAGTGAATTTTGAACATTGTTTATATGTTTTGCAAATTGTTAAACAATCCTCTTCTCAGAAACCACCCAGCCAATTGCTTCAAAAATACATCGGGACACTTCTGGGGACCCCTAGATCTAAACTTTTTTAACAGGTAGTGCTGTGATTTTTAAAAAAAATGCAAATTAGGGATATTGAAAAATTTCAAAGCTGTATATCTCCAAAACTCTTATATATAGAGGTGTCATTCCAACTTCAATTTATGGGTTTGTGGCAAATCCACATCAAATTAACTATGTACCAAAGGTGTAGGATATCAATTAATGCAAATTAGGTGAATATGCGAAATTTCAATCTTTGAATAGCTTCAAAACAATTATAGATAGAGGTGTCATTCCAACTTCAATTTATGAGTATGTGGCATAGCCACATCCAGTGAATCATGAACCAAAGTTGTAGAATTTGAATTTTGGCAAATTAGGTGAATACACAATATTTAATTTAAATCTTTAATAACTTCAACACCATTATAGATAGAGGTGCCATTCTAACTTCAGTTTGTAGGTTTGTGACTTAACCACATCCAATGAACCATGTACCAAAGTTGTAGGCTTTTAACACACAAAATTAAGATCTTAATTAGCTTCAAAATTTTTACATACAGCAATGTCATTGAAACCTCAGTTCATAAGTTTGTGACATGGCCACATCCAATCAACCAATCACCAAAGTTGTAGCATTGAAATTTACGCAAATTAGGCTAATACACAAAATTTAGAAATTTTCTTTAACAAAGGCAAAGTGTAGCATTATAAGCTGTGCTCATTTTGAAGGCACCCAGACAGATTTGCTGTGAAGTAAATCTTCATCTCTAATACTATTTAGTATATTTCTTACAAACATAACAAAAAGTGTTGAAAAAACAACAAAAGTCAAACCAGACATATGAGATTTGCTTGACAGCAAGTCTGTCTGTGTACCTTGACTTGAAATTTGACTAGCATTTGTAATAGTTTTAAAATTGTCAACATGGAAATCTTGTAAGTATGCTTACTTAGCATAATTAAATAATTAAAATTATGCAACTTTAATTTTCATTCCAGCGGGTGCACTTGGATCACAAACCAGTAAATTAAATTGGTATTGACACCTCATTCTAGAACACCTTTGAAGGTATTCAACATAAATCAGTAATTCAGAAGTATGCCTAATTTAGCATAAGTTTAAATTTCAACTTTGGTTTCATTGGATGTGCCTATAGCACAAACCTAACAAGATAAAAAAAAAAAAGAAAGAAACTGGTTTGAAGGAAAATCGAATAGGCCATAAGAATTGAAGTTATTTTGACCCCTCTGTGTGTAATACCTTTGAAAAACAAAACTTGCTTGCCTATATAAGCAAATCATATATGTGTGCCCAGAAGGTAAGATATTACTGTTATGCATACTTGCCTTCATTGAACACTGACACAGCTTTAACCTTTAAATCTTGTATTGTGATGGTAGTTGTGTATTGTGTGAAAGTTCAGTGAGTGAGTTTTGCTTACATTGAAATTTATCAACTTTTGTTTTCATGTGGTAGATTTGTGAATGGAATAAATCCAATTTTGAACTGAGAATGACACTTCTATCTAGAATAGTTTAGTAGATATGAAAGATTTTAAATTGCAGTTGCCTGTAATTTGCATAATTTTGGAAATACTAATTAAACCAAATTAGAGGATCAATTTCAACGACACGGCTATGACCATGCAATAGTTTGGATTTATAGCTGTGACAGTCTGCAAGAAAAGCTCCAGACAAAACTTAAGCAGAGAGACAGAGGAAGGAAGGAAAGAAAGAAAGACGAGTAAGCAGCTGACATGTATGCAAATTGGGGTTTCTTGAGTGGGAAAGGGCTACATATCAATGGGATCAGATACCCTCAAACCTGTTTAAAATTCAAGTGATAAGTCAAATATGTCACCATATTGCTCATACAGGGTTACTGGAATATGTTTAAAACAAGTGAATTTGCTTTTAACTTGAGATCTATTTGGACTCATACTTTTGATATACAGTAGTCCCTGTCACGAGAGACCCCTGTCGTGAGAGACCACCCTCTCATGAGAGACCGCTTTTCAGATTCCCAAGTCCTATACTTCCCATGTTAATTTACCTGTCATGAAAGACCACCTGTCTCATAAGACCACTTTTTTGTTGTGTAGGGGTGGTTTCTGGTGACAGGGACCACTGTATCATGGACTGTGACAGTCCTTTATATTAAAGGTGCTGTTGAGACTGCTCTTGGGTAACCATGACTTAATTCCCAAGGTCGGTCGACCATTGTAATCTGTGTCTGGTGAGCACATGACTGTCATGTAGTTCTCTTGTTAGATAACAAGTTTGTTGTGCAGATGCCCTGTAACAGTTGAAATGTTCAAGTTCATAATATTTTGTCTTTCCACCTTGGTCTCCTTATGTATGAAGAGTTTGTTTTGTTTTGTTTTGTTTTGTTTTGTTTGTTTGTTTGGTTGTTTTTTTTTTTTTTTTTTTTGAAGTACATGTATGTGAATTCTCTGAGTACTATGTCTCTGGTGTTTCTTTGTCATTAAATTGGATGAAATCCACTGAAGTATCACATGCACTTGTAAAGCTGTGTGGGTAGGCAGTGGAAAGATTTACTAACACCTTTTTTTTTTTTTTTGGTAGAAAATAATTTTTGATAATCACAGACCTATATATATCAATAAGAGCACACATTTGCATTGTAGGTATGCTAGTCTAAGTGTATACACATATAGTTTTCTCCAGAATGATTAATTCATGTTACAAGCAATAACTTCAAAAAAGGCTTCTGCTGTAAGAAAGCTGGTCCTTTGAACTTCCATAGGAACACTTCTTGGTATTCCAGAAATTTCATTTTTACAGCATTTTTAAAGCAATATTTTGTGTTTAGACTTCTGCAAGTGGATTTTCTTCACACTTGAGTGATAGAAATGTGCCTCAACTCTATCTCATTGAAAATTATCACTGAGCATTATTGTGTATTTAATTTTTAGACATTTTAGTTGTCGACAGCAGACATGTTAAATCAAAGCAATTATATACATGTACCATTGTAAATGCCTGTCTGTGATTTCTCAAAAAACAAAATAGCAGATCCTCTTGGAGCTTGGCAGAAATGCGGTGAGGTTGGATCAGTTGAGCAGCCTCACTGGCTTCTCATTATTAGTAGCACATCAACAAGTAAGCAGACCTAGTAACAACACATGAAGTGGTCCTAAATGCAATGCTGAATAGGTAATTAGCCTGATTAAGTCATAATCAGTATGCCATTTCTGAAGTTTTAACGGATATGAAGATTTTTGTGTTATCTGTTTGCATGCATATTGCACACTATATGTTCCTATAGTGACCCAAGAAAAGTTCATTCTCGACCTCTGGACTGCTTATTTGAAAACTAAGTTAATTCAACCCTTTTTTTTTTTTTTTTTAAATTTTTAAGTACTATTTTCCACTGATAACATAGTCCAATGAAGATTTAATTGTGCTTATAATTAATTTTCTGGAATCACCGAAAAAGTTGGAGTACCAAATTTTGAACGTAAATTTGTTCCTTTTGAACTATGCATCTTCGAGTGGTATGTGTGGAAGAAGTATGTAAATATTTATTGTGAGTGTATTCATGTACATGTATTTGAGGATACCATTATGACATGTAAGAGAAACTCTTCATATACATACATGTAGATCAAACACAGTCTTTATGAACAATGTTTGAGCTTGGCAAGAGTCAAGGTTGCAAACCCGTTTGCTTGTGAGTATTCCGACGCGTTTCGCTACATCTGTAGCTCATCAAGGAAAGGGTGTAACTGCCACTGGTGCCGGCTTATATACAGGGTGTAAACAGTCCCATGTGTATGACGTGGTAACCAGTATTTGGCACGTGTCATGTATATGCACGTACCGGCATGAGTATAACGGATCTAGGAATGTGTCATAGCTCAGGTCCCCATAAGTCAGCATTATAAAAGTACATTGCCCCTGCCCCTGCAGAGGTCTGGGTGTTCTATAGATATGTTTCATTTGATTGTTAAAAATCAAGGTTGGTACCCTTTGGTAGCCTTTTATATTTCGTAGCAGTTAACTTGTGAGATGTGGCTATTTCACAAGCAAATATGTAATGTTAGTAGGCAGATAAACCTGGACATTGAAAAATTTAGCATATGACATAAGGCAAGCAAGCTTATCTGCCCATAACGTTGAGACCATGTGGTTCTGTGGTACACAATTGATGGATCCAGTAATTTTCTTTCTCGAGTTTCAATCTTAGAGTCTTGGTTACTGTTGGTGGTGTGCGGATGTGTTCCAGTATTTGAATTTTCAAATCTGGACTACTGTGATCTGGGAGTGCAAAATGTCTGCCCAGTGGTTGTGTCGCGTCTTGTTTATTGATGTAATAGAACCTGTCTGGCCCACATATTGTTTGTTGCACATGCTACATGTAAGGAGGTAAACCAGATTGTTATGTTTACAAGATCCTCCTTTGGGGGTAGAATAATTCCTACCTGTCTGGGTGCTTGTGACTGTGCCCCGAGTATCCATTTTGGGGCAATACCTGCAAGCTGTAGTGTTGCAAGGGTTCAATTCATCCACACCTGACACGGCAGGTGGTGGCCTGGTTAGTCTAGTAGGATACCTTATTCAAGAGTGAGACTGTCTTTTAGATTCTCCGTCCATCTGAATCCTACAACGACTTGCTTATCTGCCAAGATCGATGCATTTCTGGAGGCTTGTATTGTGCCCCAGTTTTTTTTAATGATACCCCTCAGTGGTGGTGATCCTGGGTGGTCATCAGGTTATCAGGAACAGCTTGTCTTTGCCCTGATCATCTGTCCTATTTCTGGGAGACAGTAATGTATTTCTGTCCAGGAGTCTCACCTTGTCAACAGATTCTCTGAAGGGTGGGATTGGGTATCCCCTTCTTTGATAATAGAGTAAGATTTTTTCAGTGTTGGCTTCAAAGTTTTCTTGGTGGGTGCAAATTCTTTTCACCCTTAGGAATTGACTGTATGCCCCCCCCCCCCCCCTTGTTTGTTGTGTTTGGGTGGGCCAATCGATAATGCAAAAACGTGTGTGTATCTATTAGTTTGGTGTACAGAGAAGTGAAAACTTTCCTGTCATCTCCTATTTGAACTAGAGTGTCCAAAAACAGGATGTTCCATGGAGAATTTGATGGTAGGGTGGCTGGAGTTGAGGTGTGCCCGAAATTCTGACAGGTGTGATTCTCCAAACAATTTTTATGAACTCTTACAAGACATGAAAGATCCGTGAAGAATACATTATATGTGCAAGAATTGTCATCATTTAATCTTTCATTTTTTTTTTCTTCAGAATAGCGCTGTAGCCCAAGCATGTCTGCCAAGGCAATTCGTGAAGCTAGTGGCAAGACCCTGTTGAACAACAACCTGAAAGGGACAGATGCAGCGAAGAACAAGTTTGCTGTGGTCACAGAAGACACAGACTTGAACACACTAGCACAGGCTCACCCATGGCTCAACACAGAGGTATGTAGTATTTAACTATTACACTTTCAGTTTGACAGATGGAGAATCTTACCATCATTTGATTTGTTCCTAGAGCAGCATGACATGAATTGTTTTCATTCATTAAGGATGTATGGATTTTAATGATGTTTATGGTCTGTGATCTCTCGAGTCAGCAGTTTCTATTTAACATGTAAATAAATACATGTAACATGGATTAACCGTAGCGAAAAAATAATCTGCTTTAAATTTCTATCTTTTAAGCCAGGAGATCTTTGTTAGAGGAATAAGGAGTTCATACCATCCAGACAAGTTTATCTATGGACATTGATCATTAAAAAGATCTGTGTTTGAAGCTTTTATGTGCAAATATATTTGTGATGGAACTTGTGGAGAAAAAATATGGCAGGGAAGGCAATTTGCCTTGACTCTTTCGTGCTTTGCAGCTTGAATGTCTGTTCATGAGAGTGGTGGTTTTTCAAAAGTCACAGAATGACCTTTAATATATACATGTATATTAGAGCCTTACCGAACCCGAACAACAGAACCCGAGCTTACCTGGTTTCAAGATTAAAGCCTGGCTCGGGTTAGGCTTTCACAGTCACTGAATGTTCGGGTTCGGTTATCATTGTCAATATTGGCAATAAAGTTAAATCAGAGGGTCACTCAGGTTACTTTTTGTACTCGTATACACCTTAAACATGTTAAACAATGCAACAAACCCTACTTTGCAATTAAGTGTGTCACATGGGTTGCATTAATCGCCTGAATTACATTAACAATAGTATTAGTAATGCCCCAGTGCAAAAGGGTAACAGCTACAAACCCCTGTTTAAATTTAGCTTTAAATGAGCATTCTAAGATGTCTAAGTTTATTTATGGCATGTTTGAATTGCATATACAGAACTCGATCAGTGCCCAGTTCGGGAGCGGTAATGTGTACCGAGTACCCGGTTCGGTTTCAAAATACATGTTCGGTCAGGTTCTAATGTATATAATGCAATCCTGAAGCTCCTTTGCATGACGACTTATTGTTCCTTTCGTATAAGAAACAAATTAGATCCATATTCTGCACCCTTTCAGGCAATCCAATAATTATTCATGTACTTTTGAAGAGTTCAAACAGTTGAACAATATCATCGAAAAGTAACCCAAATGATAAAGTTGTGCTTGTTTGGTTCGGTATATCTATATACGTGGTCCCCCTCTTATAAGGCCACCCCAAATGCAGCCAAAAAGTGGCCTTATAAGAGGGGTGGCCTCTCCCTTGAGGGGATGACCTTATATATATATATATATATATATATATATATATATATATATATATATATATATGGTGGTACCTGCTGTATGCGGCCACCCCTTCTGCCAAGAAAAAGTGGCCACATACAGCAGGTGACCTTTCACCACAGGTAAATTTTACAAAGAAATTGACTCCTAAGTCTGAGCCTAGTGACCACAAAAAGCAATGTGGCTGCTCACAGCAGTGGTTGCATGCAGCAGGTTTCACTGTATATATATGTGTGTGTATTTACACATATATATACACATGTAAATATTCAAAAAAAAATTGATGTACCATGGTCAGATCCAGAAGTTGATGCTGATGATTCTGTTTGTAATACTACATGTGAGAAAGAATGGGAATTATGCGTACATGTAGATCCTGTGAAGTGCACTGACGGTGCATCTTTTTCAGTCATAAAAGTTGTATTCACAATTGGTTGTCAAGCAGGAAGGAAGTTTGTCATCCTGGTGGGGTTTTTTTTTAACCTCACCTGAGGTTATAGTATTGTCCATCATCCCACATCCGTCGTCCGTCTTTCCACAATTTACATTTTCAACTTCTTCTCCAAAAATGTCAACCAGATTCACTTAAAACTTGGTGGGAATGGACTTTGGGTGGATCTCTACCAAATTTATTCAAATGGTCATGCTTCAGTGACATTTTTTTTTTGGTTCATTTTTTGGCTAAATCTGTGGATCTCTACCAAATTTATTCAAATGTTCATGCTTCAGTAACTTTCTTTTTGTTCATTTTTGGCCAAAAATTTTTAAAGTGTCCTCCCAAACAACTCAACCAGTTGCTTTGAAGTTGCATGGAGACACAATTCTGGGGAGCTCTAGAGCTTAATTGTTCAACAGGTGGCACTGCAATTTTTTTCTATGTTTTTACAAATTTTTGTGTGTTAAAGCTATTTTCAACTTCTCCAAAAACCATCACTGAGATTTTTCTGAAATGTAGGGTGTGTGGATGAGTAAACAAAAATGTGCACTAAGTAGTGATACTGTGGATCCCTGATTTTACATTAATTTTTCAATTTGGGTACTTGTCAGTTAATTCATCTATTGGCTACTATGGAAGTTAATGGGGATTGCAATGGAAATTCACATTTTCAACTTCTCCAAACCCATAAACCAGATTCACTTCACACTTGGTGGGAATGTATATTGTTGGGTTCCTGCCCAGAGGATACAAGTTTACCCCTTCTCATATGTGTAAAAAGTAAGAGTCGGGGGGGGGGGGGGGGGGGGGGCAGAAGAAGGTAGTGTCCTGGCACTGTTGTATCGGTCAGTGGAGGCAGTCTGCCCCGTAAGGCACACAGCCATGGAGGCCTGCTAACCACTCTACCAACACAAGTTTCCCCATGGGGGGGGGTGGGGGGGTGGGGTGGGGGTGTTGACGCTTGCACAGCTGCATGTGGTCAGTACAGCAGTGGAGTAGCGGGGAGTTCCTGAAGTGCGCAGGCAGTGTTGACCTGTTGTCACCCGGGCTGATGGGCCTCACTGCATCGGCAGTACAGGCAGGCCATGCAGCCGGCACTCCCTTCCTTGCTAATGGATCCAACAGATGTGGTGATTCAGAGGTCCACATGCAGGCAACCTGATACCAGTAAGTTCAGCATGAATAAGGGCCAAGGGTCTATCCCGGCTGATTTACCGGTGGTTGGATGCCACACTGACCGTGCAAGTTGGAGGGGGCAACACACCAACTCTACCCTGCGCAAGTCCGCGCAACTTCTGTCTTGCCCAGTGGTCCGCGCGACCCCTGCGCAACGGCCTTGGATAGTATAAATAGGGGTGCCTCCCAACTCAGAGTGCAGTTGGAATGGGGATCTCAGCCAGTAGACAGGGGACCAGCACATAGCAGTAGGGCTACAATAATAAACTACATTTTTCATCATTTCTGTTCTACTACTCCGTCATATTTTGGCCTTCTACCTGACAAGAAATACCAAAGTGGTGGAACAGAACAATATTAGGTGGATCTCTACCAAGTTTGTTCAAATGAAATGGTCATTCTTCAGTGATTTCTAGATTTTTAGTGATTTTTTTTTTTTGTTAATCTGAAAAGATCTTTTTCTTAGAAACCACTCAGCCAATTTGAAACTTCATGAGGACACTTCTGGGGACCCTCAGACTTTAACTAGTTCAACAGGTGGCACTTCACTTTTTTTTATTTTTAAAAACACATTTTTGGTGGTAATACTCTGGATCTCTGATTTTTAATCAATTTTTCAATTTGGGTGCCTGTTGGTTAATGCATTTGGTGTTCTTGATTACCATGTAAGTCAATGGGGATTGCAATGAAAACTCACATTTTTTTTACTTCCTTTCCAACATCCCTAGACTAGAGTGGGACTCATTATGGGTTGAATGTCAATGTTGGCTGACAAAGGGGGGGGGGGGGGGAGGGGGGCGGGGACAGGTGTCTACACATTAAGATAAAATATGTGCTATAATGCTGGAAAAGATAAGTTCCAAGGCACTGAAAAAATAACTACTTGATCAAAGGTATTCAGACACTATGGGTGTTTATGTTTAAGTATCCTTGGAGAGCTAACTGGATTCTGAGACTACATTACAATATAATCTGTGTTTAAAATGATGGGCCTGGTGGTGTCTGTTAATACTTTTTAGACTGTTCAGAAACACCTGTATGTCAGATATGCTACTCACTCTATATGCTATGTGAGCATTTGTCTCATACATACATGGACTTTACCTTGAGGTTATCCGAGAAGTGCATGACCTGCACTTGTAGTGTCAACTTGCGATGACTCAGGAACAAACAGGAAGGACGTTACTGAAAATTCTGATTTTCAGTAATGAAATACATGTACCTATTATCTTAAATTGCATGTTCCGTCAGTGTAGCCCATTCCTGTGTGTTTTTGCATGTCAGACTAACTGCCTTGAAAGACCAACTTTTCAAGAGACTTTACACAGTAATTGGCCCTTTAATTATACATAAATATGAGAGACCCCATCTTGAGATACCACAGTTCGGTCATCTCTATTAGAGAAAGCAGTGTTACCTTCATTACCTTACCTTGTATATTTGATAGTTTAACAGGGATGCACAGGGCTTGAATTGGTAATTTTGATATCACATATCATGGTCTTATTATATATATCAGCAGAATTAAGTTTGACATATCAGGGGTATGGTTTTGGCTAATATCACATGCATCAAAGGGCCCCCACATATCACATATCAAGGTACCCCACCCCCTTCGTTATTACATTCTTTCAAGCCTTGCAGGTGTAATTCAGTATGAAGGAAAAATGATATTGGGAATGAGGATGTCTTTGTTATGACTTTGTTTGTCTTCATACTGAGAACACAGAATGTGGTACATGTATAAACAGTGTAGAAAATATGACCATTACTTGATTTAGATTTTCATACAAATATTTCATTAAATCATACCCATGATACACAGTTTTTGGAAAATACAAAAGGAGAGCAAATAATTGTAAAAACGTGACATCAGTACAATGCAAAAGAACATGTGAATACACGTACTAATCTAAATACATGTAAATAGTTTGTCATCACTGGAGAGTTTTCCATTGAACATACAATTGATATGTCCAAAGTACATGTACACCATCATGTCAACAGTCCATCATATAGCTGCAGCTTGGCAAAATGTGTTTTAAGTGGTCAAGGAATTCAACAGAATGAAGTTTTATTTTCATATCATTTATCCAAACTCATGCATACACTCATTTGGCACCATTGCTAGACTATATTTCATGTGACAGTTTTTGATATAATATGCCATACCAACACTCCAAAAGCTTCTTGCATTTGTGTCTTACTGTAATACATTGCTATCCACAACATGTGGTATATGAACTCTTTAGATCATATCTACTCCAAAATTTTATTCCATCAGAAATTATTTCTCCATGTATGTTCAACTGGACTGGAGTGCCAACAGGACTTAATTTGTTACTTTTTTTTTTTCAATTGGGGTACCTATTGGTTAATGCATGCAGACCACAGTTATAAATCCTTCTATTTTTCACATTAGCATTTTTCAGTCTAAAAATCGACATTTTGGTATTTTTAACTTTTGTGAACGGCAGTTAACAGATAAAAATGTCAGAAGAGCATGGATGGATTTTTGTCATATGATTCACAGCTCGTTAATTTGTGATAATTGATATACGAAACAACACGTGGATGTCAGCTTTATACAGATATATGAACTGTGCTCTTGCCAGTCACATCATTGTCCTTCCCCACCATAAAGTTCCCACTTGGCCTGGAAGATAGTGCAACTATATGACCACCAATGAAGCAACTCTGTATGCAGCAAACCTGACTTAGCTAACTTTATTTAAACAGAAGCTGCAGCATGCTGAAAACACAGTATTTTGACAATTACAGACTATCTGTGTTGGGATGTGCATCCAGCCAACCACACCTGTAGTCTGTAACCTGTATTCCTGTTGAATGACATGTAAGTCAAAGGGGATTGCAATGGAAATTCACATTTTTTACTTTCTCTCCAAAATCCTCATTCCTTGGACCAGAGTCAGGCTTATTATATGTTAAATATGAAGGTAAGCTGAGCATGAGCTGTTCACACAGCTAGCTTGTTGTAAAATACATGTGACCATGCAAGTTTTATGTTTGCTTGTTCATGAAAATACAATTGTTTTTCACAGAAACTTGTGGTGAAACCAGACCAGTTGATCAAAAGGCGAGGCAAGCTGGGACTAATCAAGGCTAAGGCAAACCTTGATGAGGTCAAGAAGTGGCTGAGTGAAAGAATGGGCACAGATTTTAAGGTAAAGTGGCAGTGATGAGGATCCAATACAATCCATACACTTTTTCACATGTGAAACGGTTCGCTATATGAACACTGCAATGGTATTGGGTTTTTTTTGTTTGTTTTTGTTTTTTTTCAAAATATCCAATTAAAGTAAAGAAGAAAAAACATAATTATTATCAGGCCACATTCCAAAATATCGCAGTTTAACATTAGTGCCAGCATCATTTTTTGTGCAGCACTAAAAGTTGTTTTTTTTTTAAATTTTTTATTTGTAAATATTTAGGAAAAAATTGCTGACAAAGCTTCAATGTCTTAAGCGGTTAGTGCTTCTAGCGCCAATTAAGAGAACTATATTACAGCATTCTTGTGACATTCTGAATAAAAAAATGACCTGTATGGGCAATGGGGACTTGCGGAAAGCTTTAATACAGTAAATCATTTGGAGGGAAGGGGAAAAAAACTCTGCTGCCCTCATCACCTTTTTTGAAAACCATTGATGATAAACCGGGATTTTTTATGTGGCCTTATCATTAATAATATTATTATTATTATTTATTTTTCTATTGTTTATTATAATTTTTTTTAATAACAGAATACTGGCACCAGTTTATGTTTTTATTGATGCATAACTGTCAGGCAGGGTAGAGAATTTGAAGAGAGGACATGCCTATCTTTTCTTAGTTTGGGTAAAGAGTGTATTTAGGTGCAGCCTACAAAAGAATCTGTTTTTATGCCCCAGGCTATCAAGATCTACTAAGTAGTTTATTTCGCCATATGCATTTGCTGAAGATTTAAACATACACCCCAAGGTGGGTAGATATTAAGATTACCAAGCCATTCATCAGTGTGATATCTCAAAAAAAAAAAAAAAAAGAAAACTGACAGATTTTGCACCATTTAAGCAATGGTACTCAAAATGTTAAAATTTTGGATGTCTGCCCGATCAGATACCCATATTCATGTACTTGTATCGAGGATTTAATGCCATGTACACCTTTAATTTAAGATCCCACTCATTTTGCAGGCATACATATATACACATTTTAAATTTAGATGTTAGTATGCAAAACTACATATGTGGTATACAAGTCATTTCAGTGGTCCCTGTCTTGAGAGACCACCTGTCTTCAGAGACAACATTTCGGGATACTTTGCTCAGAGTACCTTTCATCTAATGAAAGACCCCCAGTAAGAGACCAAAATTTGGCCATCTGCAGGTGCAGTCTTTCAAAGCCAGTTTCACTGTATATTTTTACCACATGGCAGAGTGTATCTTATTGGCTAAGATTTTCGCAATGTAAACTATCCACTGAAAGCACTGTGCATGATGCTGTTTCTGTGAGCCAGGAATTAATTACCAATTGTGTAATAGTCTTCATTGAAGCACCCATATTATTAAAACTGATAATGTTAATTATCTTGCTGCTTAACAACCCAAGCTCCACTTTTATTCCATACCTGATGAAACGCAGAAGTCATTTGAAATTTCCTCCGATTTATAACAGGTAAAGATGGGACATTTGATTGATTTTTGAGATGTCAGTACCATGTGATGATTGATATGTGGATGATTTAGTGTAATAGGCTAGATGTTACTTGTTGAGAGCTTAAAATTGTGGACTGTCCCAAAGTAATCAAACTAGCACAAGTAAACACATTTCCTGAATGTGACTGCTTTTTTTTTTCTTTTTTGTTCCTGGTTCATTTTCCTTCTACTTTTCAAAGGTCATACATTTATAAGGCTTGCTTACATGCTGAATGTAATTGTTTTGCCTCAGGGAAAATTAATTGATATAGAGCACATGTTAAATTGCCTGAATTATATAAGTTTAGCATATGAGTTCCTGGTATAAGGGTTAACTTTCAAAGTACAACATGTCTACTGGGCGAGTCTGTTATGTAAGATTACAAAGGCTGAAAGAAGCCTGCTTCATGCATGTTATAGATCTGAATTTTCCTTGTGTCATATGTTTACTACATATATGCAGGATGCCATACATGCATGTACTCTATCTCAGTTTGTCCATATTTTATTTAGAAAAGGGGATTTACGCCAAGACCAGTGAATTTATGGGGTTCATATGGCTGATATCCAATTTCCATTCAGATGTATTATATGTGAACAATGGTGATACCTCAATTTTCATAAACCGTTATCATTGTTCTTCAAGTGTGCTATGTAAAAGTATGCGTCAACAATAAAGTTTTAATAATTAGACTACAATAGCAGAAAAATTAAGTTCCAAGTCTTAGACAGTGTACATCTTATTAGCCATTAATGATCAGCCTATGCACAGTTTCTGTTTTTTGGTCAGATTGAAACTGAGTGGAATGGATTGTGTTGTGTAAAAAGATACAAGTCAAAGGGCAAGGAATAGTCCATGTACTTTAAATAAACATACAAGTACTGGTTATTCAATGTGTGCACAACAGAGCTGAACACAAGCCTGTCAGGTGTGTCACTGTGCATAGTAAGTCATTAACACAACCTCAGTGATACATGTATTGTATCCACACCATACCAAGAACCAAGGCATTTCCTATCAGTTCATGTAATGCTCAATGTATGCATAAATGCTCTTGGCATGCACAGTTTTTATATTACCAGGAAGGAAAATAGGAAGCTACTTGATCCATAAAATCATTTAATTTGCTTTAGAGATCCAACTGATTGATCCCATCTCCATTCATCTTTGCAGCTCAGCTAGCAATTAACAGGATTCATTTGTCAGCCAGGCCCAATAGCTCTATATGTTCATCCGGAAATCCCAGCAGTAGAAGCCCTGTGTACTAGCTTCTTTTGATGAAATGACACTTGCAAGGGCTATGGAACAAGTCTGTTCAGTGTATCAGAATGTCTCTGAAAAGGATGTGGCAATTATAAAATCAATAAAACCGTTCAAGCCTGCAGAATATAAAATCAATATTTGAGTGGTGGTTGTTAGCCTCATGAGATTCATGTGGCACAAGCTGAACATTCTTGCTAATCAATTGGACTGTTAGTCAGATTAAGCATGCCAAGCAAACTAAGGCATCCTTATTGGTCATGCTGCCAAACCAAGTGTCTTGATTAGGCCCCACTGTAACCACTGGCCGCTGTCATGGCATAAATGCCTGCAAATTTGGCAGAATCTGGTATACATGTGTTAGGTATTGATCGATTGAACAGATAAATGAATTGAAAATCCGCGAGACTGAGCATGGTTGAAGCTTTTATCCATGCAAGTAATTTTGCTTGCTCTAGGCATAAATTCTTAGCTTTGTCACCAGTTGGCAGAACAGAAATTTAGTCTTGACAATTTTAACGTGTGGCTATAGTGGACATGATTATTAAGCTGTTTTATGTTTCTGAAAATCATTGAAACTGTGAGAAGTGGGTCATCCTTGTTGTGAAGGAAAAATGTTCAGCCACAACATATCATCTGATAAAAGATTCACCCTCATATTATACATGTAGGCATCTAAAATATGTGTACAGAACAGTTCACATTTTGACACAAATTTAACAAATCTGAGAAAAACACTTGTAAACTGAACTTGTAGGCCTATCTTATAGAATGCTTCCCTCAAAAAAAAACAAAAGAAATTTTTTAATTACCCAGAATTACATGTTTATTCAAGTCTGAATTACATTTTATACTCTTTCAGTGTCAGAGGTGAAAGTTGGGCTATCTATCATGCCAACATGTACATCTACTTGATGATGAATATTTAAATTATTGGAAGGTTAAAATTACAAAAACAAAAAACAAAGCAAACAAAAAAAAAAAAAAAAACAAAACCAAAAAAAAACACTTGGTTTTGGAATTTAAAAGATCCTTGCTCAGGAATTTAGTAGGATCAAAGCCATGAACGTTTATTTCCACTTATCAGCTTGCTATTTGGATAATGCAGACCTATGTCATGTCATGATATGTTCATGATAAATTATAGCCGAGATACAGGTGGACAGTGTCAGTATAATCTGGCATAAAATGGTCGTGTACACGTAGTAACATGCAGTGGGTGTGTACACACAGGTTCAACATTACTTACTGAATATCTTTGTGAGGTTATTCTTAGCAAGCCATAGTGTAAATCATCTGTAACAGTGTACCACCAAGATGCCAGATCAATAGTCACAATACTGTGGGATGGTGTGGGACAGAATGTACGTGAATCTACAATATTTGTTTGATGTTAACTCTATGTACTGTTGGAATTGCCTGCAATTCAATTATCATGGTTTATTAAATGAGTATACTTCATTTGATCTGGTGTTGGGTCAACTCTCATTTTATGTGACCATGGTAACCGCTTGTGATTATGTGGAGCATTGTTGCAGGAGCTTGAAACACAAGACATACATGTGAAACAGAATTTTAAAGCATATTAAAGAGATAAAATAAGCCAATACATTGTACTGTGTCAGCATATGAAACAGTAGATGTCTGATCCTTATCCATGCACAGTGGAATTTGAGCAGACATATGTACATAAACAGGGTAATTATCAGGAGCTGGGTGTCACCTGAAGTTTGTCTTCACCAGAGTGACCTTTTTGCAGGGGGTAGATGGGAATCTTTGAAAGAAACCAACAGGTACATTAGTCATGTGCATAGCCTTGAGTATCTGTGTATGGGAACATCCAGCCATCCATACATACTTTCCTGAGACTTCACAAGGTAGCCTTTCTTAATGGGAATGAAACAACATATATTATGCAAAAGTGGCCATGCATTCAAAGGAATACCCCTTCTTCCTCCTGAACCAGGAGGCAGTACCTCAATCTGATGCATGGCATGCAGCTGTGATGTTACAGATGTATGGTGAAAAAAGAATACTTCACCTGGATTCTGTGTCACACATTGGTCCCACCCTTTACTTGAGAGGTTTTAAGGACAGCTTAATTTAATATTTTTATGTACCTTTTATTCTTACTTTCATCAAAATCAAATGTGTCCACACATACAAAGGACTAGGTAGCCTGTGCTGAGCTCACGGACAAGAGAGTGACTTATGACATTACTTAACTCATTTCACCCTGGTAGAAGACCGAGTCAACAGCTTTCCTTCGCGTGCTCTGGGCGCAATAAGTGCAATGTGCCCAAAGTGCGCCAAGGAAAGCTGTTGACTATGGGCATATAATTTGGAATGGTCTTCCATGCAAGAGTCATCCAAAATTTTGAAAAATATTCCCTAAATTAGTAAAATACAGTTAGCAGACGACATTTAGATATTAGTGGGAAAAACCGTCATTATGGTGGAATGAGTTAATTGCAGATGAAAGACATAATTACTTAATGACAGACTACATTGTCATTATTGTAGTCAATTGTTATGGGAATATGTCCTTGAATGGTACTGGCCATGTGCTTGGCTACCTCAATTAGGGCTCCTGCACTAACAGAACCTTGCATATAAACCAGACAATCAGAACAAAAAATCTTCTTTTTATCATGTTTGTGCGCACTCAACTGCCCAGTTGATCAGGTGGTACATGTATTTTGTAATCAGAACATATTATATTTTATTAGCATGATAAGCTGCTTTATCTTCATAGTGGACATGTAAGCAGTGAGACTGTGATCTGGAGATTAATGAGCATATTTTGAATACCCTATTCATCTCAATAAGCGCACACCCCTTTTTTTTTCAAAGAAAAAACCTCCAAAAATATCCTATAGTTTTCAAACGAGTGGTAGTATTCATTATTACCCTTAGGATCTACATTTTTCTCAGCTTTTGTGGATGAAATTTTTTTATAGCGCATTGTGCACTTGGTAAGGTGAATACTATATTGCAGTTTTAACAACTGCATTGGAATTTATGATATGTACTTGTAATCTATCAAAATTAATCTTTGTTATTCTTATAATGTAACAATTGCATTTTGTCTTTAATTTGTTTAATATTGGATAAAAGTTAAATAGTATTCACTTCATCTTCTTTTGCTCCCCTTATTTTCAGATGGGTTGGTTCGCAAAAAAATGATGGGCAGTGTTTTCATATCTATTACATCAGAAGAAATATATTCATATGTATACATGGATCATGGATACACAATTACCAATCATTTAAAGGTTCCTTGGTTTCCATTTTGAATGTGAATGTTTTAACATTTTTGCTAGCTTCTTAAGTGCAAAGAAAAATTGTATCACATATGACGAAATTTGTATGAGTTTCTATATTAAAGAAAACAGTTAATGGATTACTTGATGAAGCATTACATGGTATGTTGTTGGGTATTTTGCATTATGAATATAGTGGGTTTTTTTCTGTTTTATTTCAGATAGTCCCATAGTATGAGTTAATGCATGCACGTTGTAGCTTTTGGTTAATCGTAATAACTAATATTACTTGCACATCTGTACTATTAAAGCATTAATTTACTTTGGCCATTTCCAAGAGGGGACCTAATAAATGTGTTGTATTTGGAGTTTGATGAAATCGACAAATTATTCAACAATATATGTAAGAGTTAATTTAATCTCTGTGGAACCAAGTGAATGAAAATAGACTTGGTTCTAAGGGGATTACGATACTTACACTCCGATATATACCATTAAAACCTATTTAAATCTTTAAACAACCCAATTTGGGCCAAAAACAAAAAACAAAAAAAAAACAAAAAACAATTACAATCAATGTAGTGACCTGTCACACCCACTGCCCCCATTCAGTGTTGGTCTACAATAGACACACTGCAATAAAGAGAAGATTGAAACAGCACTGATTGTGTCAGACCTGGTGGTGTAATAGGTACATGTAGCATGTTGGACTCTGGTACCCACTATTCTGGGTTCAACCCCTGCCCATCTTCACTTTTTGTGTGTGTGTTTTTTTTAAGGTGTAGACAAAACATTGCATAAGCTCTACTCCAAAGTGCTCAGGTTACCAGCACTTCAAAGATATCAGGCAGATATATTTAAAATACACCCCCTCTGGGCAGATATATTCAAATATACATGTACAACACACCAGGCAAGCTCTATAAAAATTGACTCTGCCCAAAACAAAAGAGATCAAACTCCGAGGAATCGGAATGGATGATTTTTCTCATATTCTTAGAGTATATGTGTTCAGTGCATTTAGCTTTTTTGGGAAGAATAATTTTTGAAGTACTTTTTTTCATGGTAGGATGGCAAGTGAGTAGGTCATCATGCAGACATATATAGTGCATGGGACTATGACACGCTGAGGATATGCATGTTCAAAACTACTGCATTTTAACAACACCCAGGTACAGTGTGTTGCACAAAATCCAACATTTCCATCAATATATGTTACAGTCTGCAGACCCATAGTGTAACTGCACCCCAGAACAATACTTATTATCCATAGATTGATCAGATCAGATTCTATCGCAGCCTTTTCCATTCATATATGTTATAATTTGCAGACACACAGTGTCACTGCACCCCAGAATAACACTCATGATTCGTAGATTGATCAGATCAGATTCGATCTCAGCTGGCCAACCTAGGAGTAGCTACATACCAATCAGGAAGATTGTAGTATAATGTGATATATTTTAACTGCGAAGATGTGGTCTGCAATAAATCATGTATTGTGGCTGCATGAAGAAACAAGTTTTTATGTGCAAACAATAAATGTTATTTGTAACTAACTGGTGTACAGGTAAAATGGAATCTCCCTATTAAGACCACTTGAGGGACTGAAAAATGTCCTAATATGGGAATGGGCCAACCTGGAAAAGTGACTTCCTTTTTACACCAAATATCACAGAAACATGCATCCCTGACATAGTAAACCCATATACCCAATTGACAGCAAGTTTTGCAGAATCCACCTGCACTAAAGGTAGAACTAAAAAACAAAATCTCAAAATTACTAAAAAATTACTGAAAATTGATCGGACATTGCCATAATAGGAGATACATCATTTAATTAAGCATAAACAAAAACGGGACTGTAAATTGGTAGTCTTTGATATAAAAATTTTCTGTCCATGCTAGTGGCATTAATTTGAGATTCTACTGTACATGCATACCAAAATGTGATCACTCTAAGATAAATTGAATCACACATAATATATCATTGTATGCCTTGATGTTTATACTCCTTCCTCCTCACTATTTGTCTGGTCGCAGATAGGCTTCACATATTGATCTCGTATGCCGCACTGGAGTTGCCATCCCAGGAAGGGCAAATTGTCATGGTGGCCACACTGAGTCCAATTTCTAGGCACAAACCACCAAGCATGTTGGCTGCTGTGGAAGTTCATAGAACCCATGTGGTTTTGCACATTGATTTATTTTACAAAGATAGATTTCTGTGAACCAACAGTTGTTGTAATATGGGTGACTGGTTGAACCCTGCAGAATCCAAATATTTGAGTCACAGATGAAATTTAGTCCTTGTGTGCATGTGTCACATTTAAGATGTTTCTGTGTTTCCTGCTGGCAGATGCTGGATGGCTCATAAATTATCTGATCCAGGTTAAATTTGAAAACAAACACATGTATTTACTGTTTTGGTTCTTATCCTGGGGACTTGCAATGGATGTTGTGTTCTTGTTCTGATTGAAGGGGAACCAAAAGCAACCAGAAAGTCTGTTGACAGAATTGCAACTGGCCATTACATTGCTGTAATATGAAAATGTATGGACACAGTGCAGTCATGTCAAGTTGATAGGATCCTGACACTGTTAAATTAATGATTATGTGTGTTCTAGGGTGGTGCTATCGATTAGCCAGTGGCTGAAAAGGTGTGATTTTACTGACAAAACTTCAGCCAAATTGGCTTAGAATATTTCATAATTTATTCAACTTTTCAGGCATATGCATAAATTCATGATATTTTGTGTAATTATTCAGATTTATTGAGCATAATTTCATAGTATAAATTTTTCTCATAATTTTGGCTAATATAATCAGCATTTGGCTTATGAAGTTAATGTTACTTTAGCCAAAGTGGCTAGAGTAAAGAAAATTCCTGGCACCAGTCCAGTATTGAACTTTTGCAATGTTTTAAAAATGGAATGTGGTCAAGTGGTTAGGTGTGTCATTGTGCATGATGGTACGGTACTTGGATACATTTTGAAATATACTAGTATTTTTGATATCACCAGTGTAAATAAATTAGGAATCTGTGATAATTTAAATAATATTGACAAGCCTTGGCTTTATTTAAGTGGCAAGTTGCTTTGGTAAATAGTCAATTTATGCTTTTGCATGGGTTTAGATTTACTGACTTCAGGATTGATTAGGTGTAGAATAAATGCATATCTTTCGACTTTGCGTCAGTGAAGCTTTCATGTCATTTATTTGATTTTGTGGCTTAACCAAATCAAGTTTTTGAACTCATGTTTGTCCAGTGTAGGCACAGTTTTATTTCTTCATTCTTTTCTTTTTATTATGCCCCCCACCCACTGGAGGAGGGGCATATAGTAATCACTTTTTCCGTCCGTCCGTCCACTTTTCATATCCGGGGTATAATTTGCTTGTCCTTCAACTTAGATTAATGAAACTTTACACATAAGTGCATCTGGACATATGGGTGTGTTGTGTACCAAAGTAGGTCACTAGGTCAAATACTTGGGTCACAGTGGCATATTCTTGTAAAATCATGTCTGGGCTATGATTCCTTTACTACCAGGTATATAACTTAGATCTGTGAAAGTTTACACACAGATGCATCTACACATAAGGGTGTGTCATATACATAAAGTAGGTCAGCAGGTCAAGTATCTTGGTCACAGTGACATATCCTTATAAAAACTTGTCCGGGTTTAATTCCTTTAGTATTTAACTTACTTTTATGAAACTTCACACACACATATATCTTGACCTGAAGGTGTGTCATGAAACAAAAGTAGGTAACTAGGTCAAGTATCTGGGTCACGGTGATACAATCATATAATGTCCAGGCTGTAATTCTATTGTCCTTCAAGTTAGATTAATGGAACTTTAGACAAGGTGCATATATACATAAGGCTGTATCATGAACCAAAAGTAGGTCACTAGGTCAAGTACCTGGGTCACAGTGACATATTCTAGTAAAATTGTGTCTGGGCTCTGATTCCTGTACTACTTCACTTATTTTCATGAAACTTCACCACATACATCTTGACCTAAAGGTGTGTCATGAAAAAGTAGGTCACTAGGTTAAGTATATTGGTCTCCATAATTCATGCCCAGGCTACAATTCTTTGTCCTTCAACTTAGATTAATGGAACTTTACACACAGGTGCATCTGGAGATAAGGGTGTGTCATGTACCAAAAGTAGGTCACTAGCTCATGTATCTGGGTCACAGTGACAATATTCTTGTAAAATTGTGTCTTGGCCATATTTGTTTACCATTTAACTTGGTTTTATGAAACACATACATCTTGTCCTAAATTCATGTCACGAAACAAAGTAGCTCACTAGATCAAGTATCTGGGTCACAGTGATACATGCATGTGAAACTACATTATTCTTCATGCCTGGGCTGCAATGCTGTTGTCCTTTGACTTAGAATCAAGAAACTTTACAGACCTGTGTATGTGCACTCAAGAGTGTGTCATGCATAAAAGTAAGTCACTAGATCAAGTATCTGGGTCACGGTGACACATTCATGTAAAACTACATTACACTAGGCCAAGTGTCTGGGTCATGGTGCTAGCCTGTTTTTATTGACTACGGTCATTCCCAAATGAGACCTGTGAGTAGCAAGGTTATAAATGAGGTGGGGGTGGGGTGTGGGGTGTGGGGGGCATGGATCCAGCAATCTCTGATTGCTTTTTATTATTTTTGTTTTTTCAGTTTGATGTTTCATGCTTACTTGAAGTGTATGACTAACAAAACAACTTTGCTTCATTGCCCAAGTTCAAATCAACCCCAATGACAGGGAAAAGGCAACTGGTTTGTTGTAGAGGGTAGTTAGGTTTGTTGTGTTGCAGATTTACGGGTTGTGTTGTGTTCCACCTCAGTGATAAGACATGTTGCCTGCAAGCTGCTGGTTTGCTGAGCCATAGATTTTTACCCCATAAATGCTTTTTGTGGTTCATTACCATATCCAAATAAAGGTATGCCACATTGTAGTGGATACAGACACTTTCAAATTTTTCAGTGAAGTTTTACATGATAAAACTTCACATTACAAATCTGAGTTTTGGTGCATAAAACATCATATGCCTGACTTCCCAAAAATGATAAAACCATATTTGGCTAATTTTGTCAAAGTCTGTCTTAGCAGGCAAAAGTTGACTTGCCTGCTAAGACAGACTCTTGTCAAATGCAACAGTCTGAGTGTGCCCTTCTGAAGAATTTAAGAACTACAAATTCTTGGGAGAGGAATTGACATGACAGTCATTTGTATTGTGCATAATGATGGCAATGTGTAACAGTATTTGGGCTGTGTGTTCATTATATGGAACCTAGAATTCACATTAATAAGTGGTGACAAAGAGTATGGTGCTGCCAGGATTAGCTTGTTATAAGTCATTCCTTGGGGGTTTACATTCAATGGTGCATTCAGTTGCTAAACTTCACGTCACACTAGTCCTCAGGTTGAATGGCAACATAGAAATTATTTGGTGCTTCTGTGGTCATGCATAGAAATCTGCCTTGACAAACTACCCTTTCACCTCCCTTTGTACAGCAGAAGCATACTTGAAATTGCCTTGAACAGTGCTGTTCCACTTCTCATGGAAACAACAGACGAATTGCTACTAGACAGGCCCTCTTCAGGTTGGCCTGTGCAGGCACATGCTTCCCCAAAATGGAACCAGGCCAAAACATGCCTGTGGAAAACTATTGGAATTCTGTGTCTCTTTTATGGGTCAAAATGTCCCAAGTTTATCTAAAGTCAACTGGAACGAAACTCGAGTCTGCCTTGGAAATATTGTTAAGAGTTAGTTGCCCTGGGTTTAACACACACCTACCTACTTAAGACTTAAGCTGTTCTTCTTATTTCACTTGTTGTGAAGCAGGATACTGGCTTGTTGGTATATATATATGGAGTGAGCAGGATCAATGCATGCTCACTCTGTGTTTTTTTTTATTTTTACATTTCTTAACCCTTTCCCCCTTGAATTAAGACTGAGTCAACAGCTTTCCTTGGCATGGGTTGGGCACTAAGTGCCCAACCCATGCCAAGGAAAGCTATTGACCTGGGACATGTGATCTTGATGAGTCTCATGCACATTTCTCAGTCAAATTGTTTTTCATAACTGTTGAAATTAGTTGAAAACACTGAAGCAGACGACATTTGACCACCAGCCGGTTTTGGCCGGTTTGAGGGGGAAAGGGTTAAACATATGTATATTCATCTTGCCAAAGAGGAGTCCATGGCAAGAACACTTTACCAGTACCATCGCCTGAACAGGTATGATGGGTTTGTACCCTGAAAGATATACATTAGGTTTTGAGGTCAACAAATTTCCCTTTTAGTGATATTTGTGTATGATATGCTAAAAACATTTCACTTCCATATATGTGCACTATTAAAACTATCTGAAGGATGAATGCAAAGAGGGAATTTTGGGAAAGATTAGACTCTCTCCGTTGTTCTGTATGTTTTTTTTTTGTTGTCATCTCGTAGTTCTCTAAACTGCATTCAAGAAGATCTCAGTTAAACCTCAGCAAGTAAGCTACCAGTTTGATGAGCAGTCTCAGTCCTTACCTCCTGTAGGGCCCCATTGAGCAACAAGCTGGAAATCACATTTTTTTTCATCCAGTCAGGGTGACAGGAAATCTGCACCTGTATGATAGGCAACAAGAACAAGATCAAGGTATGCCATCCCCCCTCCAAAAAAAAACTCTTAAAAACAGAAAAATCTTTAAGTTTGAAATTAAAAAGCCAGTCAGAATACTTAGCTGGTAAGGGATGCTGTGGATAAGTTAAGTTTCACAGGAAACAAAGACTATGCCAACTGTGCTTATCCTACTGAAGGCAGCATTTGTCTGGAAGGCCCTTTCCACAACATCAACAGAGGGACCACACAAAAACTTTGAATCACAACTCGTTTCTCAATTGTGCTAATAAAGACTTGAAATTTTTTGCAATCTTGTTATAATGTCAGCTAGAATAATGGGTTTCAGATTTTATCATTATTTTTTAAGCGTCTGCCCCAAAAGGGACCTGTATGTTTTCAGGTTGTCCGTCCGTCTGGATGTGTACATTCTTGTTACCGCGATATCTACAGAATGCCACCATGTATTTTGTTCAAATTTGGCAATATGCCTATCTTACCTAGCAAGATGAAATGATTAGATTTTGGTGTCACCGTGACGTAATTTGAGCGAATGACAGCTTAATTACATGCTCATTAGGGCTTGTTACCACAATATCTCCAGATTGCTCCAATGCATTTTGCTCAAATATGGCAGTATGCTTTTCTAGCATGCCAAGATGAACTGATTAGATTTTGGTGTCACCATGACCTAGTTTGAGCAAATGGCAGCCTAATTATATGTTCGTTAGGGCTCGTTACTGCAATATCTCCAGATGGCAGACCCTTCAGTCAACACTTTGCATTGAAGGTACATGTATGTCTATTTTTTTTAGTAAATTTGTCAAGAGAGTCATTCAAATGCTAGGACCTTTGATGTTTGAATGGGGTGTTGTTTCCTCAGTTTCAGAGGCTTTTAACTCAAGATCAAGTAAAAAAAAGACAAACTGCCAAATAAACAAAAAAGCAGACCCTTTTTCATATAAGCATATTTACTCAATATTTCCAAATAATTTTTCAAGGCAAGTCATATAACAAAGTAGATGTGACTTTTGGTGTGAAATTGAGAAGAAAGTTTGGTGTTACTGTTGTATAAACACAGAGACCCTTCGCATGGTTCACAGTACAAACAAATTTGACATTCAGCTTGTTAGCTTTCAGACAGTATATACTTAGTGGCACATTTCATGAGGATTTTTTGCATTGTTGAGCAATATGTGAACCTGTGTTGTAATGTATCACTCCAAATTTAATCAATGCAATTCCTGGGAACATTATCTGGTCTTATTGCTCACATTGGCTTTATAATAGCCTCACTGGTGTGCAAAAGGACCAAGTTCACATTTACTTTTATTATCAAGTATTACATGTAAGTTTAATGCAACATGTCTGGACAACTCTAAAAAAAAAAGGGAATCATGATATTCTGGCAGTTGGATTTTGATGTATGTAAGTATCTTGATGTCTGTTGTCTTCCCAGCTCTGGCAGGACTGCTGGTGCCATTAGCCAATTAGCCAAGTGCTAATTTTTCATTCATTTGGCTAAAGAAATTCACAAATGGCTAATTTATTGTAACATGAATTATAGAAGAGTCAGATCAAATACTGCAGTAATAACTGTTTTGTTTTCCAATCTGGCTACAAATTTTGAAGGCCTAGATCTGTCCCTGCTCTGGGAAGTTTTAATGAAAATAAATTATTATTACAAATTTTTGATAATGATTTCTCACCATCTTTTGTAAGATGCATTAGTGATCTTTCATTATAAATGTATCTCCCAGTAGAACTGGGGAGACATGTTATTTTAATGCCTGTCTTTGCCACTTCTTTTGCTTTTTCCTGGTGATGTCGTTCTTCGACATGTTTTGGTTTCCGTTTGATAAGACTTGATAAACTCAGCAAAACTTCATGAAAATTTTGATGATTATCTATCTGGTTGAGACCTAAATTGGGATTGTATCACTCACACTTTGAACCCAAACTTAATCAAAAAAGTAGAACAACCAAAGTGCTAAACTGATGGACAATTTCTTTCATGTCAGGATGAAAGACAAGGGAAGAAAACATGCTCCAAATACTAACCTTAATTGAGTGCCATTGTTAAACAATCAATATTCATTTATTGTTTTCCTATGCATGAGTGTACATACTAAGAACATAAACAGTTTTGAGGCTTATCTTGATATGCTCAAGTGTATCAATATCACGATTATCTAAAACTCAACAAATTTTGTTCACTTTGTTTAAAAAATGTAGGTGTGTGCAAGTATTGTAAGCATGTACATGTACATATAGTCTTAACATGAAGGACTAATCCCAGTGGTAAAAAGCAACTGTTAGTCTTATTTCTGCCCAAGTATATCATCAAAAATCTTGATTTATTTACAATGAAGGGAACACCTATTCTACAGTTTGGGAACTTTTGTCAATATTGAACAGGCTCCCTTTCAGAGACACAACAAAAACTGTATTATTAATGCTGAGCAAAACAAGGCTGATGGGGTTAACAGTTACAAATTTTCATTCAATTACATATTAAAAAATAAATTAAAATGATATGAAGTGATTTTCCAGAATTTGTGGACAGCAAAAAATAATTTTTGGTTCTGCTCCTTGACTTGGTTGATTGATCTGAGTGACCCAGTCACAGATTTTTCTACCGTTGGGTCCAGCACAAACATGACACATGTCTACAATATAACATGTTGATAAATTGAGGAAACAAAGATACATGAGAAAATGCAGTAAGTAATGTATAATCAAGAATTATTTGTGAGCCATGTATGATAGGTTAATGGTACATACAAGGAATTACATGGGAGTACACATTCTGTATTTATCCTACACATGCAGTCAAATGTCTGAGAGTACTTCCATGTATCATCAACTCCAGAAATCTTTTAGCCAAATACAGTACTCTCCCTGCCCATTCCTTGCCTGCTGACCTGACTCTCATGCTGTTTTTCATTCTGGTAGGGTCCAAGTCCAAGGGCCCAGGGCCCGAGGACCCTAGGTCTGCTCAGCAGGCAAGGCCATCCTTGTCTCTGCCTATTTCTATTCTATCCTCCAAATGCAGAAATTAAGACAATTTTTTTTTATCACAACATGTTCAACAGGTAATTGTTTGAAGATAAGCTATATCAGCGTGGAAGATAATCAAGATCTTGAACTCTTCAGCAAGTAATCAGCACATGTACCATAACATGACCTGGACCAAGAAATACCCAGATGTGTACCACAGATAGCAGTGCATTGTCTGAGCTCAATATTTAGATAAGACAACCAAGTGGTTACAGAACATAATATGAAAATGGTAATGAGTTAATATGTAAAACTATGCACCTAGTTTCTTGCTATTAAATGTAAGACAAGAATGATTTATTTTTTGCTTTTCTGACAGACAGGATGTAATTGAGAGTTGATATATGTCACCTTAGATTTAGCTTATGGTTATGGCCTAAGTCCTATGCGAGGAGCAATATACTGCCAAACAAAAGTGCTAGCTCTGGAAAATGAAAATCCAGTCCAAGGTGAAAGTATGTATGTGTAATATTAAGTTTGTTCTTTCACACATTGTTTTTTTTCCCTAAGTCTTGAGAGTTAAGGGAATTATTTGGTGTGGAGCTTCAGTGTGGGCACCATGGGAACAGTGGGACAAAATTTGAAAATATGTTTTGTCAGTATTATAGGAACGAGACAGACATGTGATAAAGTGCTGTTCAGTTGCAGTTGAAAAACATTTAAAAATTTCCCACCTCCACCCTCAACTCCGCCTTAGTTGTAAAGTAAATTAACATAGTGGACAGTATGGGTAATTCTTTCATTTTTGGTTTCTTTTGTAAACATTTTTTTAATCCCTTACACATTTTCCACCTCAGTGCTAATTGGTGTGGGCTGTGTAGTGCAGAGGGAAGGTGACTGCCAAAGAATGTGACAACGTTTTTATGAAATATATCCTGCAATGTTCAAGAATTATTCGTAAGATTATGGGGCATCTTCACCCCCCGATACATGCCTGAACCTTTTGCATTGTAGTTAAGGATGGAGAATTAAGTATGAAGAAAATGGCACAGGTGTGTGCTTTATTGAAAAAGGTGTACCTCATAAAATAGAGTGGGGGGCTTGATGTTTTTTTATCAAGCCAATATCCTGTCTTGAATTGGAATGCTGCATGCATGCATAAAGTGAATTATGTCTCCCCGTGCAATGGGAGACATATTGTTTTTGCGTCTGCTTCTTCTTCTTCTTCTTCTTCTTCTTCTTCTTCTTCTTCTTCTTCTTCTTCTTCTTCTTCTTCTTCTTCTTCTTCTTCTTCTTCTTCTTCTTCTTCTTCTTCTTCTTCTTCTTCTTCTTCTTCTTCTTCTTCTTCTTCTTCTTCTTCTTCTTCTTCTTCTTCTTCTTCTTCTTCTTCTTCTTCTTCTTCTTCTTCTTCTTCTTCTTCTTCTTCTTCTTCTTCTTCTTCTTCTTCTTCTTCTTCTTCTTCTTCTTCTTCTTCTTCTTCTTCTTCTTCTTCTTCTTCTTCTTCTTCAACACATTGTTGCGTGCGTTTGTGGATGTGATAACTCAAGAAAGATTTGACTTGGGAAGTTGAAATTTTATGTGAAGATGTTCTTATATAAAACCTTGCTTGGGAGTGCAGATGGGTGACCTTGACATATTTTTCAAGGTCACATAGGCATGCCATGTAAAATTGACACGGACGCAACAACTCTGCAAGGATTTGACTTAGGAGGTTGAAATTTTGCATGATTATGTACCATAATATAACTAGGTTGGGATTGTAGATGGGTGACCTTCACCTATTTTCAAGGTCACATGGCCACTTTTTAAAAATCATTGCAGGTGCACTCGAGAAAGATTTGACTTAAAGAAGTTGCCATTTTGTGTGATTATGTTTCTATGTAAGACTTTGCTTGTGACCGTAGATGTATGACCTTTACCTTTTTTTCAAGGTCACATGGGCATTTTGTCAAAAATCAACATTTTGAAATGTCAATAAAGAGTACCTCCACCATATCTGTAGATCATTGGAATTGGTATTCCTATTTATAAAAATAATGGTGACAATAGTTAGGGTGCGCGGGGAGACATTTGATTTTCTGTCGGAAAATCAGCCTGTTCTAGTTGAAAATTGTCTTCAGAGTTTGCGCAAAGATGTATTTATATATGATTATGCCCCCCCCCCCTCCCACACACACACACACCTCCTACCGGAGGAAGGGCATATAGTGATCACTATTTCTGTGCGTGCGTCCATCAGCTTTTCATGTTCGCGGCTATAATTCACTTGTCCTTCAACTTGAATTAATGAAACTTTACACACAGGTGCCTCTGGACAAAGGATGTGTCATGTACCAAAACTAGATCACTAGCTCAACTATCTGGGTCACAGTGACAGATTCTTCTAAAATCTGGGCAACAGTGATACGTTCATGTAAAACCACATAACTACATAACACTGCATGCCAGGACTGTAATTCTGTTGTCCTTTGACTTACAATCATGAAACTTTACACACCTGTGTATCTGAACACAACTGTGTCATGCATGAAAGTAGGTCACTAGGTCAAATATCTGGGTTATAATGCTAGCCTATTTTTATTGACTACAGTCACTCCAAAATGAGACCTGTGACTAGCAAGGTAATAAATGAGGTGAAGGGGCAGGGGCATGGATCCAGCAATCTCAGATTGCCTTTAAATTGTAAATTGTTTTCTTTTCCAGATTGGTGCAGCTGTGGGAAAACTAAAAAATTTCATCATTGAACCATTTATTGCCCATGAACAGGTGAGAATGTCTACAATTTTGCATAGCAAAATCTATGTATGTTGCAGTCCAACAAATAGTAGTTATCTTTCTGCTGTGGATTTTCTCTATGTGGACATATAGATTGTTAAATTGTCTTGCACACATGATCAGATGCCCAGGTGTACTTTGTAAATATTCACAGATAAAAGAAATTCATTGAAAAAAAAAGACAATATCAGAGTGCTTACACCCTTGAGAGAAGAAACTTTTCTTTTATCATTTTAAGTTGATTAAAATTTACAGAAACAGTAAGTAGATTGTTTTGTGATCTTGGGCATCTAAGATATTTTGAGAGCAGGATCCAATTTAAATAATTTTTGTGGGTGAAAAAATCATCTCATAAAGTATGCACATATTGGTTTCAGAGTGAAGAGTTCTATGTATGTATATACTCAGACCGGGATGGAGACACAATTCTGTTTCACCATGAAGGAGGCATTGACATAGGAGACGTAGATGCCAAGGTAGCTATTGGCTGGGAAAACCAACCCTGCCACCTGACACAAATTAAAAGGGACTGGTTAAACTCTATTTCTACAAACAATGATTAGGATGTGATGTATCAGTTTTAAGTTTATACAGCTCAAGGTTTGAAATATAGAAATGAGCACATCAAAAACAGAGCTGTATTGAAGATATATGTTTACCAGAGCCAGTACCTCCTCTATACTTGTGTCCAGGACTGAACATGTATACCAGTATGTATGAATAAAGAATGCTATGAAAATAATGGCAACAGAGAAGAATAGTTTGTACAGATCTATCCCTTAAATTAGTATAGTAACCTTCTTTTTAACCAACTTTCAAACAGCTTTCTAAGTTCACTGTCAATAAACAATATACTGAATGTTAAAGTATTTATGCAAATTTGTTTCTGAGACATTATGTTTTGTAGCTCGGTTGATGGTCATACTTGTTTTCTATCTTTGCTAGGCATCCAAGTTGCACTTAGGCATTGGAGAAAAACCTTTACAAGATGCTATCAAGACAAAGCTACTGCAGAAAGTTCCTGCAGCAGTACAGATGTAAGCTGTTTGTAAATGCCAGTTTCTGGCCAAAGTTTCAGGACTAACTGTTGGGTATCAAGATATATAAAATACTAAACATTTGTAGAATTTAAAAAAATAACACAGATATTTTATTGCATTGATACTTGACAGTAGGCTGACAACAGTTTGCAAAGTAATTTGTCCATAAATACCATGCAAATTAGTAGGTCTATAAGAACGCAGGCTGGTGAAATGCACGGCTGCAAATCTGTGAAAGAGATGATGACTGAATCCAACCAAAGAGTTTGTAGCATGATCAAGAGAGTTTGCTAGCATGAAAGAAGGACAGTGACATTGTGACCTCTGTTGGTTGTATTGAAAACCTTTTGGTAAGAAGTACATGGGAGGGTCAGCACTTCAATTTTCACTCACAATAATGAATTATTATTGCCTGTTCCTGGGCAGTGTACATTGGTATACCTGAGGTCACATTGCATGCATACCACCACTCTAGCTGTCAATGTTTTTGACTTCGTATCTTATGCTGTAAAAACCCATATTAACTAGTTGTGACAATGGCAATTTATTGTTTTTAATTATGGTAGTGTCACCTACATTGTACCAATATTTTGGTATCTCCCAACCCTCTTTTACTGTCCAGGAGTGCAAACATGATGTGAATGAAGGCCTCTCAGTGTTCCTGTCCAGGATTCGGTGATAAATACTTTATCATATACCTGAAGTACTTTAAATAAGTGAGATGAACCTGGCAATATTAATAACAAACAAACAACCCCACCGACATTGTCAAAGCAAAAAAAAAAAAAAAAAAAGATTGCCGAGTTTTCCACGGAAATTAAGAGTTTCCACCACAAAAACAGCATTGATTTTATCATGAATGCAACGGTGGGCATTGTGACGTCATACGGTGGGCATTGTAACATGACGTCAAGCACTCCAAGTAAAAGCTGGGGCATCAGCCCATATAGGCACTGCCTGTTCAGACTTAGCATGACAGTCTTTTTCTTATTCATTACATGTGAAAGCCTTGTAGGTGAAAATGACTATACATGGTACCTATGGACAAATATCTTACAAATGGCAGTCATCAGTCTTACCTTACAGCAGTTGATAGCGGCTAGGTTTAACATTGTTATTTTCGTCAAAACGGTTTCATGCAGATAAAAACAATGAGGAAGAAGGAGAGCCAGATTAGTTGAATGTATGAACTCTTTCTCTGCTTATAGTAACAAAAGTTGACTTCATGTGATGTAGGGCCTGTATTTTTCCGTTTCAAAATGAGTGTTTTTCCGTTTTGGGAAACTACAAATTCCGTTTCATTTCCGTTTCACTAATTCTAGGGCACGATTTTAGCACTGGTCAATAAAAAAGGAAAAACAGTTGATCTTATCGCCTCTGGAAAATGTTGATCCATCGACGAACGGCAAAGTGACTCCATATTGTTTACTATGTACGTTGACAGCCTCCACCTACAGATGGCGCTATTATCATTGTACCTCTGTTGCGCGTTATATCTATATGCCATGCAAATGAATGGATATGGTAGCAATGGGGTCTTTAGCGCGTAGGTGCCCGGCCTGTCGTTAAATTTGCTCCACGTGGTATCGATAACGCCACCGACTCGTCAAATTTGGATCCAAGTCCGTGTGTTTTGCTTTATGCGATGACATATGTGGTGATTTTGAATTATTTGAGAGGCAAAATTCACAAATTCCGCTTTATTTCCGTGGCATTTGCCGATTTCCGTTCCAAATCATAAATTCCGTTTGAGATCATAGATTCCGTGAATTCCGTCCGTTTTCCGCGATCGCGGAAAAGTACTGGCCCTAGTGATGTAATGGAATGGTTCCAGATTAAAATTTCTTGCACAAAAAACGATCAATTAAATGAAAGTATGCCTATCTTTCCAGCAAGAACAAAATAACAAAGATGAAAGGGGAGGGAGAGAGCAAGGGAGGGAGGGAGGATGGGTGTGTGTGCATCCATGCGTGCATGTGTGCACTATGCCTTGCATATTTTTTGTGCCATGTTATATTTTTTCTAAGGTTTTTGGGACAGATTGTGATGAATTATCCTATATTTACAGGTCCCTGGTCACATTCATTGATCACTTATACACCCTTTATGTTGACCTCTACTTCACTTACCTTGAGATCAACCCATTGGGTAAGTTAAGATGGCAGGAATGGACACAGAGAACATAGCACTTGATTAGTGGATTCTGGTTGTTTTCTTTGGTGTAGATGTGTCTAGACCGTATTACTTCTGTCCAGTTCATACTATCTAGACCCAGCTTTTTGCTATGTACAATGACCTGCATGGGTGAAAGTTTTCAGTCTCTAGACGGAAATCAGTCAAACTGTTGTGTAGTTCTGATTATAAAGTACACTGGTCCCTATCACCAGAGACCACCCCTACAGTGACAAAAAAGTAGTCTTGTGAGATGTGGTGTTTCATGACAGGTAAATTAACATGGGAAGCATAGGAATTGAGAATCTGAAAAGCAGTATCTTATGTGAGGGTGGTCTCTCAGGACAGCTAGGGACTACTGTACAGGAGAATATAGGTAGTCGGTCAATTTCAATCAAACTGGACATAGACAACTTTCATTCATGGAACTGTATTATACTCATCTCTCTGAAAGCTGGAGAGATTGCTGCCAGCCTCTTTCCCAGTCAAAGTCTGAAAGGTTTCGACTTATGAGCCATATGGCATTCATCATCATCACTATTTACACTTGTCATTATCAAGACCTTCTATAATATGACCAGATGTTATTTTGCTTTGTCCCGTAATTGCTGGAACTTTCAAAGATAGTTCCATTATACATATTGGTTTGCCCTCACATTCATGGATGCTGAAATTTCTTTTTGACCAGTGAGTATTTAAACATCCTTTTTGTTATAAATCAGTTGTGACAGGAGGCAAAATCTACATTTTGGACCTGGCAGCCAAACTGGACCAGTGTGCAGAGTACTTGTGTAAGCAGCAATGGGGAGAAGTTGACTTCCCTCCACCCTTTGGCAGAGAAGCTTTTCCAGCGGTAAGATGTCATGAAAGACACAAAAAAATGTTTCAGTTGTAAAAATTACAAAAAAAAAGAAAAGAAAAGAAAAGAAAAGAAAAGAAAAGAAAAGAAAAGAAAAGAAAAAGAAATACCACTAATAAAGTGACAATAAAATATTATTGAACATCATGAATTGAAACCCATTTAAATTTGTAGTGTATTTGTACAATGGCATATACATATTACAACTTTGTTAGCTTGCAAATGTTCACTTGAACTGAGAAATACCAAGTCTGTGTCTGACAAATGTTTCTAAATGCAACAAATTATAAAGTTTGTGTTACAAACTTGCACTAAGGTAAGCTACATTCACTTGGCTGGCTATATCAACAGCTCTTCAAGATATATGTATTTACATTTAGAGGTGAGGAGGTAGAAGATAATATTTAATGCATTTGCATCGTTGCTTACTACTTTTGCAGGAAGCCTATATAGCAGATTTGGATGCCAAGAGTGGGGCATCACTCAAGTTGACCATTCTTAATCAAAAGGGACGCATCTGGACCATGGTGGCTGGTGGTGGAGCATCTGTCATATATGCGTGAGTACCACATTTGTATATGACAATGTGAAACAAACAGGCTTTGAAAACAGAAATAAATAGCATAGTGTGTCCAACCCAAAATTATTATATATGGGAAAATTGTCTGTCATTGTTAAATACAGGTTTACTGGAATTACTATGATCATTTTGTAACTTTCAGTGATACCATTTGTGATATGGGTGGAGCAGCTGAGTTGGCCAACTATGGAGAGTACTCTGGAGCCCCGAGTGAACAACAAACTTACGAATATGCCAAAACAATACTGGGACTTATGACAGCAGAAAAACACCCAGATGGCAAGTTTTTCTTGTATTTCTATTGAGATATACTGGAGTAACTGTTTGTTCACAGTGTTAATCTTGACACTATAAGGCTGATTGGTACCTGCACAGTTACTGTAACAGTAAACTTTACTATGTAGTTTGGTAGAAAAAACTGGACTTGTTACAATACCAACCTAACGAGATTTAGTTTTCCAATCTTTACCACCAGGATTGCACGATGAGATTAAACGGTATTTTGTGGGAAGTGGGAAAGCACTATCAGCGGGTCATCGACAGCCATATGAAAGTGTATAGATGTGAAGAAAGTGGGGAAGTTTGAAAGAGTGATTTTGATCAAGTTCAAGCTGTACTGTGCCTGAAATATGCCTGTGTACAATTGTAATGAACCAGGCTATAGTGCTGATACACGCAAATTTTCGAATCTTGACAAATATCCATGGATGTGTGGGGTTATGTTCCACAGTTTCACAGTTAAGCCTCCACTGTGGTCACGATAGCATGTCCATAGTGTATCCCACTTGGTAACAGCAGACCAGCGTAACCATGAATTCAATCATGCGCGCGATTGTCACGATAAGGTGACAAAAGGGAGAACTAAGATTTCATTAGACTCCTATTGTTCTATGCTCAAGAATTACAGATCACGTATTGTAATTCCATATTGTAAACTGTCCAACATCATAGACAAAAAGTATGAAAGCAGGCTAACAATAAACTGACCTGTTAGTGTATTTATGTTGTGAATACGGTATTTTAACTGGTTCCTCCCCAATCCCTTGTTTTTCCATACATACATGTGTAATATATCAACCTAGATTTAAGATGAGGACTAAGAAAGCTTTGATTCAAGTATCAACATGCCTGGTCTTCAATCAGTGGTTTTTGCACTGCCTGGCAAGTCATGCTGCAAGGGCACTTGCCATGCAGTGCAAAAAGTGCTGGCTCAGGCCTTTGCTACTAGTAGTAGTATGGAATGGGTTAAAGAGTGCACTAGAAAGATGTCTGCTTTTAAATGGTGAAAGTAAAGAATTGTTTTATTTTGTTCTAGGTAAGATTCTTATTATTGGAGGGGGAATAGCAAACTTCACAAATGTAGCTGCTACATTCAAGGTAAGTATATGAACCGATCAGATGAATTTGTTGTATGCTGCCATTTCAGTGTTGACCTGCTCAGATGTTAGGAAAATACACAAAATTGTGATATTCAAATTTTTGTTACCTGATTGGCGGACATAGTATTTAAAATCTTTTTGTGGGCCGAAACAAATCTACATTGACCATCAAGGATATGCAACTTTTTATGTAGTAATTATGCCTCCCTCCTACTGGAGGAGGGGCATATAGTAATCGCTTTTTCCATACATCCGTCCATCCGTTTGTCCTGTCCTGGCTATAATTTACTTGTCCTTCAACTTTAGTCTTAGATTAATGAAACTTAACTGACAGGTGGATCTGGACAGAAGGATGTGTCATGTACCCAAAGTTGGTCACTAGCTAAAGTATCTGGGTCACAGTGACATATTCTTGTAAAATCGTGTCCATGCTATATGTTGACCTAAAGGAGTTATGAAACAAAAGTGGGTCACTAGGCCAAGCATCTGGGTCTCCACTTTTCGTGTCCAGGCTATAATTCACTTGTCCTTCAACTTAGATTAATGAAACTTTGTACAGGGGTGCATTTGGATATAAGGATGTGTCAGGTACCAAAAGTAGGTCACTAGGTCAAGTATTTTGGACACAGTGACATATTCTTGTAAAATTGTGTCCACGCTGTAATTCCCTTACTATATAACTTAGATAAATGAAACTTTTCACACAGATGCATCTATACGTAAGGGTGTGTCATGTTCAAAAATAGGTCACTAGGTCAATTAACTGGGTCGTAGTGACATATCCTTGTAAAATCATTGTCCTTTGATTTAGAATCATGAAACTTTACACCCCTGTGTATCTGGACACAAGAGTGTGTCATGCATAAAAGCAGGTCAATAGGCCAAGTATCTGGGTCACACTGATAGCCTATTTTTATTGACCACCATCATTCCAAAATAAGACCTGTGATTAGCAAGGTTATAAATGACGCAAGGGGGGCATGGCTCCAGCAATCTCTGATTGTCTTTTAATTTGTTTTTTTGTTCATCCTACATTGACCAGACAAAGAACAAGAATAATTGACAATTCAGCTGTATATCTCGGCTATCCTTGTATGTCTATTTTAACATTTCTTTTTCAATCGGTTCAATTCAATCCATAATAATACCATTTTTCACTTAGGGATGGTTCAACATTATCATCATTTTTGAATTAGTACTTAGGGTACTAAAATTCCAGGATCCCCCCTCCCTCCCCCCAAAATTAGTACTTTAAAAATGATGATTTTCCCCCCAAATCATAGCAAAATTGCACAAAACAGGCCAAAAATTGACCATCATTTTCCATATCCTGTGAAAGTGTACAGACCCATTTAACCCCCTCCCCCCTTGCGTACTGTAAGTACTAATTCAAAAATGATGAAAATGTTGATCCTTACTTCTCTGAAAATAATTTGTAGATGTCCTGATAGCCGAAACAGTCATCTGTATTTGTTATGTAACATTTTAGCAATGGTGTGTACCACATGTCAGACAGCACATGTGCACCTGATGCTACCAGGATATACGTGTACATGTGTATGAAGACATCAACACTGCCTGGAGCCTTCCTGCAGATGTGCATTAGTCCACCTCAGGGCATGCCTCGAATTATTCAGTCACTGGCTTTGGTCTCCAATCAATTGAGCTTTTAGGAATAGGTGTACCAGCTGCAAAAACTTCTTTTAGTTGTATCAAGAATGAATAACGTAACTAATCCTGATAAAATTTTTTTTTTTTTTATTACATTTGAAGAATGAATGAGCAAAACTTTTCTTTTTTGTCAGTCTGAGGCCCATCCTCAAACAAACTGTGACTTGCATAAGGTGTTTGGTATAATACCAGGGTGGAGGGAAAGCTTTCGTTGTATTCTACTACTCATCAAGTAGAGATTAACACAAGTGCCTATAGTGTTTTGCTTGTGCACTGTAAAAGCAGACAAACAAACAAAACAAAAAGTTGTTGCCTCAGGCATTTCCAGCAAGTGAAGGCTTCAATATTTCTCTCTTCAAGAGAAAGTCTCTCTCTACACATGAATGTTGTTACATGCCTTCTATATACATGTAGCTTCCACTTGAGTATTTCTCCCATGCCCCACCCAACCTGGGACAGGAAAAAAATGTGAAAAAGTCAATGGATCACTTATGAGTGGGACTCATTGATACATCTTTTGAATGAGGGACTGTTTTGTTTAATTGTTATTTGTCTTACTTAAAGCCTCCTGTGACTATTATTATAACAAATTTCTGCTTTAACATTGTCAGCTCACTGCTAGAAGCTTTAAGTTGAAATTGTCACTTTAAGGGCAGTGTTATGGTAAAACATGGCAAACACATTTGAATTGATTTTGACTTATTTTACATGCTAATTTTAAAATGAAATTTAGTCAGTATTGAAAATTATGCTTTAGTTAAAAAAATATTGTTTGGCATTAAACGGTCCCAGCATTGAAACACATATGTTTATGTTCTATATATTTACATTCAATCTAACTCTCAACATTGCAAGTATAGGAGAGAGCCTGGTGTGTTATGAGACCATAACTCATGTGTCCCGCCCACATTCCAATAAGCCACGCCTACCTGGGTTTATAGAACTTAACACTTGAACATGCTCGGCAAATCAGTTTTTGGTCGTTTCTCTTAATTCTATGTACCAAATTTCTAAATTTCTTGTAATTGGGCAGAAAAATTAAGAGGGAAAAGTAAACATAAGCAATGAGGGTCGCTTTTGTGTGTGTTATGGCATAATGACTCGGGTGATTGAAGCTGGCATCGGGCGAGACGCATTGGCATGCGCCACGCCCACTATGTCAGCTTCAATCACGCGTGTCATTATGCCATAGCACACACAAAATCGACCTTCATTTCTTAAAAGAAAACAGACAGTGCAATCTGTGGCTTTATGTTCACCCTTGAATAGAATTCACATTTGGTGGAGTGGATATGTGCGTTTCCCATTTCAGCTAGGCGACTGGTGCCAAAGGTTGCAGGTTCGAGTCCCACTTGTTCCGAACATGAAACATTCGAAATTCCTGTTAACCAAAAAAAAAAAAAAAAAATTATTTATTTATTTATTTGTTTGTTTGTTTATTTATGTATTTACTTGTTTTTTTGTGTCCTTCCTTATTTATTTATTTACATGTACGTATGACAAAAAGAAAAACTCTTTTCTTGCATGCTTTTCTGTTATTAGGGTATTGTCCGGGCTTTACGTGCTTTCCAGCAGCAACTGATAGATGGAAAGGTATCCATCTTTGTCAGGAGAGGTGGACCTAATTTCCAGGAGGGTTTACGTGTCATGAGGGAGTTAGGTATACTCATTTATTACATTATACTTTCAGACAACAACAAGGTCTTCATAAATATATTTGCTATCATTGGGAAGCAAAATGTCCAGTCTTTTCCTTTCCATGTACATGTATTCAGAAGAGTCAATTTGTGCTGTATTTCAAGTCACATTCTGTACACTCATTTGTATGGCATCAGTCAGTAAATCCTTGAAATTCTAATGAACAGTGTGCTTAAGCTTATAGTGTAAAAGCAAATTGCTGTATGGTTGTGGACCTATGATGTGACAAAACCACCATTCAGCCATTGTAACACGATTTTCCAGATCATTAGCATTTCATGTATTGGTAAAGTAAAGTAAAAAATGTTGAGAGAAGCAGACAAAATGAAAGACATGAAAAGTTTAGTTAAATTTACATCAATGTGAGAAACCTGTTTTCAACCAACTGAAGATCTTTTGGACTGAGAGACAGTGATGATTCTACGGGTATAAATTGACACAAATAAAGTTGCAGTAAAACTGTATTTAGTCATCATAACAATTATTATCCAATACTACCCCCAAATTAATGTATCTTTGACAAACTGTTTTAGTTTCCATGAACTTCGCTTGCATGTAGATGGTATATTTCTTGGTTTTCAAATGCTGACCACTATTACAGGAGAGACCCTGGGTGTGCCTATCCATGTGTATGGCCCAGAGACCCACATGACAGCCATTGTAGGCATGGCCCTGGGTAAGCGAAAGCTTCGTTCTGAACAACTCAAAGCCAAGAATACCACAGCCAACTTCCTGCTGCCTGGTGGACAGGTTAGTTCAACTACCAAACACTAAGATGGGAAAGTCACAGGTTGAGGGTAAACCCAGGAGTTGTGGGTGGGAAGGTCAAGGTTCAGTGTTGAAATTATCAAGGTCAAGTAACAAAGGTCATACTTTGGGATTAAATCAGGAACTGTGATTTGTGGTCTTGGTGGGATTCATAGGAAAACATTTAAGGGATGAAGGTAAGGGTTTTGGGCGCAAACGAAAACAGGGTTGAAGGTTTACTCTTAAAATGGGATAGATGCGTATACTTCAAGTAGGGCAAGTTTTTTATTTTATTTTATTTTATTTTATTTTATTTTATTTTTTGCTTGTGTTTTTTTGTTTTCAAAATTAGTATACTGAAATTATTTGCAAAAGGAAAAAAATGAAAGAAGCTAATTCCATGATTTTGTGTCCGGCATTTAAATATTTGCATGATTGTAACTATGACTATATTTGTATACCTGGGACAAATGTGAAAAATACATGTACGTGTATTAGATACCATGAAATCAGTCTTACATTTTAGTAGAAATCGCAAATCACCAAGAAGTGAGTAAGCAAGTAATTTTGCAATGTTTACCAGAAATAAGAAGATACATGGTCAGTATTGACAAATCATTGAAAATGCTTGAGGGTCCCTATGTACATAGAACAAAAATCTCACTTGCTCCGTCTGTAGCATGTCTTTATGGTGCAGATGACAATATCAACAACCAAAATATTTAACACTTGGGTGTATGTGGTCAGGTATATGCAATAAGGTGCACATTGCATGGAGGTGAATGGAGACTCAACAGGTGTGTGTTTAATATGTTGGAGTGTACGAGGTTGGTGGTGCTGGTATGGCAATAACACTGCAAGTGATATAAGATTATGTCTAATGAATCAGTGACATTATGTTCAATATTTATGTTGTGGTCACCAGTCCATTCAGCAATTGATAAATTAAAATTACAAATTAACAGTTGCTGGTTCTTCCATTTGCACATCCAATACAAGTTTACCATAATATGTCATGTATAACTTTGAGCATTGTAATTACACATCTGTTTGGGAACTCAAGAAGTGTGCACAATCATTTATTGATGTTTAATTGTTGTAAACTGAAGCAGCTGGCAATAAATTGTTTGCTATGTTACTGGCCTTGGTCATAATTGGGGCTATACTCCTGAATATCTCCACTGATTGAGAATTGGCCAGTTAACTTTTATGAAAGTGTCATTTTGACGTTGACCTTGGTGTTACACTTGTTTTTGTAGCGACAGGGTGGACAGGTAGTTACCTATGGCCATATTCTGTACATGTTGACTGGGTGTCCTATTGTCCTTTGAATTAGACTGTGTCTGCTCGCTTTGGCATCAGGCATCTAGAATAGATGTATGCATGTGTGGAAAGAAACACTATACAGTGGAGTTTGCATAATGCAGCGCAAATGCATAATGCGCGGGGGGGGGGGGGGAGTGGTTTTTTTTTCAGTAGCCTTTACACTTTTACAGTCCCTTGTAAAAAATAAATTAGCATTAAATATTTGAGAGTCTAGCTAATTTTTGACTCAGCTAAAATAAAATGGTGCGACTTTGATATAACTATTGTCACATCCATCAGTATTACATGCAATTGTTGACTGTCAGCTATGGTACAGTGGTGTGACTATTTGATTTAACTATTGTCACAGCCATCAGTATTACATGCAGGTGATGTTATTTTTCATTGCAACATGGGCTGCATTATAAAACAACTACCTTCAGTTCCTCGCAATCAGTAAACCATGGTCAGAATGAGCATAACTCATGAATAAGGATATCACAGCTTTCCTGCTTTATTGCACCATCAAAATGTATATTAACACATTGCTAAACATAAACTAGTCTTGGCTGTTCATTTAGCCATTTACCAGGAAAGTTAATGTCAGGAATTCCTGTAACACATTATAATGACCCCATGCAATTGGCATCCACAGATGTACAGCTTCTGAGTATAAGTTTCCTTGGATATGAGGCAGTTAGCCTTAACAGTGTACAGGCCTCACCATCAATGCAGTAGAGATTAAGAACTGTAGTTGGTCTGTATTTGTTGTTTTGACTGCAAAAGATATGATGGATTATGATTTCTGTGGTTGCTTAGCACATTTTAAAATTGAACTAAAACATTCACTGTAGCTTGATGCAATGCTTTGATGGTAAAGACAATGATTTAATGAAGGTTGTGCACTTTCACAATTTTTTTGTCCAGATAATTTTGTTGAATATTTAAAGTGGAGTTTTCATTTATTAACCAATCAAGCTGTGTGGAATTAAAATGTTTTGAACAGAAAATTTGATAGAAAACAAACAAATAAGCTTTCAGTAATGCCACACATAATCTGCTTTTAACTTTGATGTCAAAGATTCAAAACACATCAGTCCAAAAAAATGCCTACTTGAGCTTGGTGAAAGATTATTTGGGAGGTGTTCTATGTTATTGCTTGAACATAAAGCTCACATGCTTGGTAACAAAAGTATAATATGAATTGAGTGCATGTGCATGACCTGCCTGCAGTAATGCTTGTATATATTGCAGATGAGCAGTATGTTTCTTGGCCGGGAATCAAATTCAGTATGCCATTTTGTCATTTTTCTGGAGTTGCATGATTAAATTCTACTGTACTTCATCCTGTTATGTCATTTTGTTAATAAGTTCCATCTGTACTAACACACTAAATTGCTCAATGCTTTGTAGCCTAGCATATGTTATTTTTATGCTACAAATACACCTGTTAATATATCAGTATATCATGGGACCACCGAGATGCAATTTTCCGGGTCTTAATAGCATATATTAAATTACCTGCAACAAAAATCTCCCATTCAAAATCACCTGGAGGTGGTCACTCCATACTAACCAAGGAGGCTCTGAATAGTGTGCAGGTCTGGTTATGGTTTTAAAAGGCATCAGTTACATGTCCCTGAATGTGCATTTGTGTTGCTCTCTCTGGGCCTGTCATATCATTGTGAATTTACTCTCTTGCATTTCCAAAATTTCATGTTGAGAAATGTTGATTAGCTAACTTTCATTTAAAACTCTTAAAATGCATATTGAGGCCCATATATACCATGTTTGTAATACTCAGGTCTTTCGAAACAGGACATGAATTGACACAATACCTTTGTGGTGAAAGCAGGGCCATGGTAACGATACATGTATGGGTCTTGAGTGGCCATCATCATACTCCAGGGAAAGCCCTGATGCAGCACTCTGGCTCACACAGATCTGACTGCAATCAACCTGACAATTTCAACCAATCCAAGAGAATTTCAATAGACCACTAATATGAGGCTCTCTAACAACACAGGAACAGATTAAATCTGATCGGGTTGCAAATATTTGGAAATATAGAAATACAGATGTATATAAATTTCACAATAAGAAGCCACTGGAGCTTAACGGATTGGGGATTGGCTTTGGGAGGGGTACTCCTGCTTATATGATTAGAAAATATTTTAAGAAGAGTCAATTTAGTGCATTATAGTGGATTTCTTAGTTTTTAAAAAAAATATCTTTGTGACATTGAAGGATATTATTAAAACAGTCGTAAAATAGGCACTTATCATTCAGTTACATAAAAAGGAGTCAGAAGTAAACATATGTAAATATTATGCAAAAGGTTCTAAAAATTTGTAAATATTGTACAGACATTTTAAAGTAGGCAACACTGGTCTGTCTGTCTGTCTGTCTGTCTGTCTGTCTGTCTGTCTGTGTCTGTCTGTCTGCACAATTTTATGAATCTTGGCTTTGCTATGGAATATAACAATATTATACATGTACATGTATCAGGGGTAGTACAAAATGTAGGCCTACTGAGGGGTTCTGGTTATTTATCACTGATGACCTGTATCTATTGTTGGAAACATTAATGTAAACCTAAGTTGTGTACAGTCTAGTATACATGTACAACGTTTTACTGCAGAAGATTCATGTGTTAAAACTTAATTACTAACTTGTGTTGTTGAAATCTGATTTGTTAACAATTAATTTGAAGGAAGTGACTTGTACATAAGAAACTATTTACATATTTTTCAAAGTGGCCAGCTAATCTTACAGTATCTACTGGGTCCATTTGATTTGATACAAAACTGAGGAGAATGATATGCTGATCATGAAGGAATTGAAGGCACTGTACAATATGTGACATTTCAAATGACTTCAACATAATATGATGTATATTTTTCTCACTTGTGAATTATGTTATCATTGTACAAATTTAACTCATTCCATACAAGTCTCTGATTTTTCCATATATTTACCTGGATTTAAGACTACAATTGCATATTTAAATTCATGAAAAGAGCTTTCGTTCAAGTACCAACATTTCTATAGTCTTAAATCTGTGGTTCTGGCACTGCCTGGCAAGTCATGCTGCAGCTGCCGGAAGGGCAGCTGCAACATGACTTGCCAGGCAGTGCCAGAACCACTGACCAAGGCCTGTCACCATAGTATGGAATGAGTTAATGACTCGGCACAGCATCAGTCTTGTTTGCCCTGGCAATTTTTATTTTATATATTTGTAAATTCGAATTTTGCTTTTCTGCAAAGAAAAAAAAAAAAAGGAAGACTGAATTTAATTTCGATGAGCCATGGGACTACAATAGATGTCTTTGGACAGTAAGCACCCAAAACAAAGAGCAAAGCTTTTCATTTGTAGATTGGAATTAAGTGGTTTTTCCTGACCAAATTCAGTTCCAGACATGTTGCTTTGTATTTACTCGGCAAACAAGAATGCTGTAGGATACATCTACATTTGATGATTCAGGGCATAAAACATGTTGTTTACTTGTGTTTAGTCAAGTGGCTCACCAGCACACAGCAGAACGCCATCTGATGTTACCGTGACAGATTCTAAATCCTCTGACAGTGCGAGTTCAGGGGCATCAGCAGCAAAGTCATTATTTACAAACCAGACAAAGGGTATCATCTGGGGCATGCAGTCTCGTGCTGTACAGGGAATGCTGGACTTTGACTATAGTTGCTCACGGAAAGAACCCTCGGTTGTTGCTATGACATATCCTTTCACGTAAGTTATTCTCCATTTTTATGAAAAAATTTTTGATAATACAAGCCCACCCTTCCTTGTATTTTTGAGACACACTCACAGATGGCTGGGACAGAGCCCGTGTATCGCAAGTAAGTAGGATAAATCATTTGCCTCAAAATCATGAAAGTAAGCAGTTATCATTTGTAAGAGGTACTCAGTCTCAGTATATTTGATTTGCTGTCATCAAAAGCTCGTACTGAAACATACCTTGAGGAACAAACCAGGTACCTATCTGTTTGCCTGGTATTTACAAGTTCTTTTCGATGGACTGTGATTGAAAGCCTCACTGAGTTGAGGATACAAAATTACATTTCCCTTTGCAGATGGAGATATCTACTTTGTACACTTTATAGAGTATTTTTCACATTTGAACATGTTAGAGTATTAAGTAAAGTGAGTGCTTTGTATTGTACATGTACACATCAAGCTTCATTGGAGATTTGGTCAGAAAATTGATATACTGGGAAATAAAAATAGTTATTGAATATACGATTATGCTGAGAAATTGGTGAAATGTGATTATTCAATTGTTTAATCAATACAATTTTGATAGCTTTGTTAGGAGTCTAATAAGATTACATATGATATATTGAAAAACATTTCTGTGACAGTTTGAAAATATTTTTAACAGTGTGCAACTCTGTTCATTGTAACTTGTTTCCCCTTGAATTTAGCTTGAGTTAACTGCTTTCTTTGGCTTCAGTCATGTAATCTTGATAGGTCTCAGCTACAATTTTCATTCAAATTGCTTTTCATCAGTGTAGAAATTAGGTTAAAAACACTAAAGGTGACATTTGACCTACAGTGGGTTCAGAGTTCACCTGTCCTAAAAGACAGAAATTCCTGTGCAGAAGATGTGACATTTCCCATTATTAGTCCCCTCTAGAGAGGCTACCCCTCTTATAAGGCCACTTTTGGGCTGCATTTTGGAGTGGCCTTATAAGGGGGGGGGGGGGGCACTGTACTTTCATCAGCAGTCCTGTCATCTTGCATTCATTTTTTTTATCTCCACAATATATGTATGGCACATATTACTTGAGTCATTCTTACAGTATATGCTGTTTTACTTTCAGTGGGGATCATAAACAGAAGTTCTACTGGGGACACAAGGAAATTCTTATTCCAGGCAAGTCAATAATATTTAGAGACCATTGCTTTTATTGAGTCCTTGCAGGAGTGGGTGATGGAGACATAGTTGTAACCTGTCGGCCACCTGTTCCCATTTTATTTCCTCCAATATCGCAAATATGCTGGAACACTTTTCAGTCACATTTGCTTTAAAGATACCTCATATTCTTAAAGACATACTCATAACTCAGAACAAATGTATTTGACAAAAAATCAGATGAGTACAACAGTATGTGACAATATATATCAATCAATTAGAGACAAAACATTCAACATATGGTTGAGAGATGGGTCAGGATGAACCCAGCTGAGAATTAAATCTGCTATTGCTAGGCCCCCTACAGAAAGTTGCTTGTTTACAACACCTTGATGGACAAAGAAGTGATGAAGTATGGGGCAGGGTCATTGTGACATTACGCAGACCTAAGACAGGTCTAGCAGGCTGCACACACCATGACTTACTGTAGTTGTGTAACCATGATGAAAGCATCCATGTTAGTGATGGAATGTTAGCCACAAATTTGTGTCTCACATGCTTTTTGTAGGGTGGTATATGGATACCTATGCATAGGGATTTCATATTGCACATGCTTAAAGTCCTGAATAAGGTCTTGAATGAGGTGTAAGATGGGTGACCTTGACCCAATTCCCTAGGCCACAGAACTATTTTAGTGAATTTTGTTTTCAGACGATAAGTTGAAAAGTTTTGTATATAGGGGTTTCATATTGCACATGCTTATAGTCCTGCAGAAGGTCTTAGATGTGTTCGAAGATGGGTGACCTTGACCCAAGTTCCAAGGCCACAGAGCCATTTTAGTGAATTTTGTTTTCACACAATAAGTTGAAGAGTTTTTAACATGGACCTTTCTTATTACACATGGTTTTAATCCTGCATAAGGTCTGAGACAAGTTCCAAGTTCGAAGATGGATCACCTTGACCCAAAACTACTGGAGAACCCATGCATTAGTGATCTCGATGTAGTATAAGGCCATCCAGACTAAATTAATATGTTTAAACTAAATCCTAAGTTCACAGAGCGGGGTGAGGGGGGCATAGATCCTGCAATCTGTGATTGCATTTTAATTGGTCATGTTTGTATGATCTTTCTATTTCATGAGAATAACCATCCATGTCAAAGTAAAAAAGTGTGAATTAAAGTATGATATTTGTTTTTATTGTGACATTGGCTACTGTGGTAATTATAAAATCTACTACATGTGTATTTACAGTGTACAAAAATATGGGTGATGCTTTCAAGAAACATCCTGATGCAGACACACTGGTGAACTTTGCTTCTCTGAGGTCAGCCTATGAAAGCACTATGGAGGCTCTACAGTACCCTCAGGTGAAATATTTATCAATATTGAAGGATCAGGAAAAACTAGTGAAAAAAAGTGCTTAGACTTATTTAGTAATTGCCTGCTAAGCAGAGTAAGACCCATATTTCTTTTACATTCATCACAAAATTTGGTCTGCTCAGCAGGCAAATCTGTTGAGATGTGTATGCCAATCTTTTTTGTCAACTAAAATATAACTAATTTGATGTCAGTTTATTCGATTGGTTACCAACTTTTTGACTGTTATTTTCAGATCCGTTCCATTGCCATCATTGCTGAAGGTATTCCAGAGAATCTCACAAGACAGCTGAACAAGACTGCCAGAGAGAAGAATGTCACCATCATTGGACCTGCCACAGTATGTACATCAAATGTTCATGCCATACCCAATAGCAGGTTGTGTGGCCACATACATACTTCATTTTGACATGGTAGAAACACATTTTGTGAGGAACTACTGTTGTGAAACTTGCCTACTTAGCATCATTGGTGTGGCCTCAGCAGATCTGCATATATGAGTTTGTTTTTTTTTTTGGGGGGGGGGGGAGGCTTTTTCTTGTACAAAGTGAGTGAGTTAAATTGAAAAAGAAAGATGAAGGAGTCCTATTTAAATCACATGTTAATGCCATTTTGAGAACGATCCAAAGCTCTTTGGTAAAACTTTACTAAATTAATGCAGGGATGTCCTGTAATAGTTGTTCCCTGATTACAGACACTTGAAAACATACACAACATATGCAGCAAAATAGACCTTGTTAGCTTGAATTTTGTATTGGTTGCTAATTGAATTGTAAGCTCTGTCATCTGAGCTTATATGATGGGCATCAGTTCATCAAAAAATGAGATTTTGGACTTCTCAAAAACTTTTGGCCACATCTTCAAATTTGGTAGTAATGACCCTTGGGTGGGTCTCTACAAAGTTTAGTAAAATAGTCATGCCCAAATGATAAAAAAGAATCATTTTCAAAATTTGTTATTTGTGGAAAGTCTTCTCTGAAACCGCATGGCCAATTGTTTTCAAATCACTGAGGAACTGCCATGGGAACTCATAGCTGTTAATTTAGTCAACAGATGGTGCTACATGTACATAACTAGGTTATGTATCTGGGAGACTGGGAGACTATTTTACATCCATGAAGTATTCATCTCTTGGCTATGAATTCCCAGTTCTTTTATTTTGTTTCACAAAATCTCACACCCACACACACATGAATCAGGACTAACATAGATATTATGTAATAAAACTAAGTCACTATAGGTCAAGAATCTGGTTCACAATGATATCCATTAAGTATTTGTATTTGACCTGTAACATTTTTGTTCTTTGGCTCTGTTTATGAAACCTTAGTCACATGCATGCATCACATAAAAAATGCATTTCTTGGTAAATGTAGGTCAGATATTTGGGTCAGCAACATCCATATATAATCAACTCAAAGATCAGTTCAGCTCAGCTCAGCTCTTCTGAGGTTGGGACTTATTTTGGGGTGAATTGTTCTATAATCTATGTCATCTGAGCACGGGTTGTTCAAACAGCCCTCGTGTTTAGCCTAGCTTTTGTTTGGCTGCTGATTTTGATAATCCTGTAGTGTCAAGTTGTGGTGATATCAGATGATGTACCATTCTGCCTTACCTGATATGATGAAATAAATGACAAAATAGAGCAAAATAAAGTTCCAAAGCAGAACCATGCATGGATATATTTTCTTATCTTAAAACTGTGCAAATATAGACATGATTCTGACATGTAAACAGATCTTGTGATTATTCCAAACAAATTGTTATAAGTACATGTAATTTAAATGAACTCATTGTATGATTTTTTTTTTCTAATTTCTTTTACATATTTTATTCCACTTATCATAAATTACATGCTATGACAAATAAAGGCAAATAATAGTGTAATTTTAGGTAATAGTATGAGAAAGCAATAATGGTGATCTCTGTTGCATGATCAAACTTTCTCCCTGTTGTCCCACAGGTTGGTGGTATCAAGCCTGGCTGTTACAAAATTGGTAATACAGGAGGTATGCTGGACAACATCCTGGCTTCCAAGCTGTACAGGCCTGGCAGGTCTGTATCTAGAACCAACTGATGATGTCTGATCATTGCAGTCTGTAAAATGTTTTTGTACATAGTTTTGCTGGTAGTTTTAATTTTGCTCATTAAATTCTTGGGGTTTTGTTATACCAAAGCATGATAAGCATGTAACTTACAGTAATGATACTAGAGTGGAATATGTGTGTGTGTGTGTGTGTGTGTGTGTGTGTGTGTCTGTGTGTGTGTGTGTGTGTGTATGCATATATATATATATATTTATATATATATAGGAAAATCTCACATACAATCTGACATTTTATGCCACATAGCATCACCATGCCGTTCAGTGCATATTTGTTTTATAAATTTGTGTTAAATTCTGTGCTTATTTGTCACCCCCTTAATCTAAACTGTATGTACACTTATTGTATTTTCAGTGTTGCATATGTGTCTCGGTCAGGAGGTATGTCTAATGAGCTGAACAACATCATCTCCTCCAACACAGATGGTGTGTATGAGGGAGTTGCCATAGGTGGAGACAGGTTGGACATTTTTTAATTTGCATTTCCCTTTCACAAATTTGTTAGATAATTAATTGTGAAGACACAATTGTGTTGTAAGGAGGCTTTTATTTATTTATTTTTATTGTTTTTCTGACAACATGTAACATCAATTGGATTTTTTGTTTGCATGAAAGCAGTAAAAGCACATAAAAACAGCATAAATGATAAAATGAAAATAAGTTTATAGACTAGTAATATATTTATGCATGCTTGCGGGGGGGGGGGGGGGGGGGGGGGAAGCAACAAATGAGAAATGTTTGGAGGCAGTTTGGTGTTAATGAGGCAACATACACCAAAACAACTTTTAGGTAGCCACCACCTTTCAAGGGCCTATAGATTGAAAACTTGTGCTGGAAGCATGTTGAAACTATACACATGTGTTTTACTGGAAAGGGCCCAATTCACAGATTTTAAATATGATTATAATTAAGAAATATTTTACTGACTGTTAAATAAACATCCAGATACATGGCAAGGGTGTCAAATTTTGGCCCTCTTCTTTAAATGGATATTTCTCCTTTCTGATTTATTCATTCTTTAATTTTTCCCCCAGAAATAATGCACACTAGTGTGTCCAGAAAAGGTATCCCGTGAGTGATAATGATCTTTAGGACACTTCAAGGGCCATATGCTGGCTCATTATACAAGTCAAATAAATAAGTTTAACAAAATTACAACTTGAATTGTATATATGTACAATAAAGATTTATCACTTATGAAAAAAAAAATCAGTTGATATTTTTGTAGACACACTAATGTGCATGATTTTGGTGAAACAATTTTGAGGATATAATAAAACTGAAAGCATCAGTATTAATTTTGAAAAAGGGTCTGAAATTTGACATGTTTTTCATAGAGTTGAATATTTTCGTTTAACAATTAGCTCGGGAAGTTGAAATTTTAATCATATTTGAAATCTGTGGTTTATGTTCCTTCCAGTAATAATGATGTGTTTTCATCAATACTTTTCAGTCCATGGGCCTTCAATGATGGTGGTTACCTAAAAAATGTTTTAGTATATATCTGCTGTCCTTAAATGTGAATCAGAATGACCCTGCAGCTTAGCATGGTACTTCAGTGAAATGTGTCTCTCTTGCATGTGACGGGGACTCAAAATAGTGTCTTTTGAAAGATTATTTGATAAAATTGACATTTTAAATCCACTATTAATAATCACTTGCCAAAAAGAAATACTAAAATTCTCTTTATGTTGCAATCCAGGTACCCAGGTTCAACATTTATGGACCACCTGGTTCGCTACCATGATGATCCAAACGTGAAGATGCTGGTGTTACTTGGAGAAGTGAGTTGATTTCCAAACTTGTAATTTTTTTTTGTGGAAAAGAAGATTACAGCTTATTACAATAACACAATCATGTGAAGATTGAAGAATCCAGATTTTTATACAAATTTTAATTTCTACTTGGACATCATGTCTGAATGAAATACTTGAACACAACTTCTTTCTTTGTCAAATTTGACTCAGAGAGCCCCAATGGGGCCGAGTAAAATTATTAGTTTTGTGGATGATTGTGACATTTTTCTCATTAGTTACAGCAGTGCAAAAGTTGGCAATTCCATTGAGAAATGACTGATGTCAGTATGTTTTATGCAGTAATGTATACCATACTGTACACAGGTTGGTGGAGTAGAGGAGTACAAGATTGTGGAGGCGATCAAGCAGGGCAGCATGCACAAACCCTTGGTAGCTTGGTGCATTGGCACCTGTGCAAGCATGTTCACCTCAGAGGTATGTCTGTCTACAGCCATCCTTTCTGCAGTAGCACCAACCACAAGCATGTTTTATCAGAAAAGTCCAGTTCCTTGGTATAAAACAGTCGTGGGTTTAAAACATGTAGTGTTTGATATTTGAATATATGTTTTCTGGTAAGCTGGCAGTTCTTTACACGTGTATGTGTTTGTAAGAAGTTAATCATTACTCATATGATGCACGCATACTAGTAAGTGTACAAAGAATGCATATTAACTCATTCCCCTTGTCAAAAGACTGAGGCAACAGCTTTTCTTGGAAGTACTGATCTTGTATGCAAAAGGAAAAGTCTGTGAATTCTGTAGAATCAGTTCTTGGATGAATGAAATTATTTTATGAAATTGTAAAGCTCTGATTCATAATGTCTGAAATTTCTTTTCAGGTCCAGTTTGGTCATGCTGGATCCAGTGCGCATTCAGACAGGGAGACAGCACTGGCTAAAAATGCAGCTTTGAAAGAAGCTGGGGCATATGTACCAAACACATTTGATGAGCTGGGAGAAGTTGTCAGGTAAGCGTATACGGAAGTTATCTTGTTCAATAAATCACAAAACCCAAATACCCTGAGTTTTGTAGGAAAACCCTGGGTTCCAGAGTTTTGTTAAAAAAATTATCAGTTTTGCATAATACAAATTAGATATGCCAATAACTGCAAATCCCAGGGCTTTGTGACCAAAATTCAGTTTTGCTACAAAAACCTGGGTTTTGTTCTCAAAAATTTGGGTTTCCTTGGAAACTCTAGGTTTTGCTTACAAAACCCTTGGATTTTACATACAAATTTACCAAATGAGAAGACTAGGCAAGGGCCAAGATGGCGACAAGTGCCTGTCTGTGCAGCTTTGCCTGAATGGAGACCTTGGGATGGTCTGACCAGTTTCATTCTGTCCAAACTCTTCCCAGACTGCCCAAAGACTGGAGCATTTATTTTTTACCTTAAATTTTGCGTGTGTACATTATCCATTATTTGTACATAAGATGACATGAAACCATTGTGTTTTACGTTGAAAAAGCCAACTGTCGAACTGGTCAGTTGGGATAATGCCGGTCCACGTGCTATGGTGTGCACGTGTTTATGTTTACTGACACTAACGCTCCGTTGTCAAGGAGACATGATGTCTCTTTGCTGGTGTTCCCAATGGGTGTAAATTTCCCTACGGGGAGAACATATGTTTAGTGTATTAAACATACAACTTGAGTGTTTAGGGGTCAAGGTAAAATTTGTTGGTGGTGCATGAATATTCATGGACCTGACTGGGAAAAAAACTATTCCATTTGAATAAAATGAATTAGCTATCTTTTGGCCACAGGAACTTGACCTGTGTTGTTTAAGGCTTGTCACAGACAATGTCAATGGGTGATAGGCAGGGGAACTATAAATTTAGCATTATACAAGGCAAGGGTGCCTATTTCCCCATGACATTCAGGCCGAAAGGCAAAAAAAAAAAAAAAAGAAAAAAAAATTACCAAACACTAAGATTTACTGCAAAACCCATGGTCTTGCAAAAAAAATTCTGAGTTTTGCTATAAATCCCAGGGTTTGTAAGCAAAACCTAGAGTTTCCTAGGAAACCCAAAGTTTTGTGAAAAAACCCAGGGTATTCTTATGAAACTCAGGGTTTTGAAGTACAAAACTGTTGGTTTCATGCACAAAACCTTGAGTTTTGTGATTTATTGAACAAAATAACTTCTATAGATGTACCACTACTGCTACAGCTGGTTCAAAGCATTATTCCCCAGTTCAGAGTTTTGTTGGAATACTTCTTCATCACATGAGATGATGTATTTATACATGCAGTAACTGAGCTATTTAAGTGTGGTCAAGCAAGGATGTAGGTAAATTGTTTTGGTTCAATATTTAGAGTGGCCATTATATGTTTTAACTTTTCTTTTTTTTTTTAGGGAAGTATATGACAATCTGGTCAGCAATGGAGTGATAGTACCCGTGGCAGAGGTGACCCCACCTACAGTTCCTATGGACTTTAACTGGGCCAGGGTAAGTATGCTGTGATCTAACAGCTTTACTATCTTTCCCAAAGTGTTTCCATGTGTCATTCTTGTAAAAATTGCTAAATGATAAGTGGTATCAACAGCATGTTTGGCTATTACATGTAGTTCTTCATTCTCTCACTGCATAACTGAAAATTGAGCCAGTATCATGATTTCGTGTCACAATTTATTGTCCTTGGCATAATGTATTCAATAACTTATGCTGCACAGGAACTGGGCTTGATCCGTAAGCCAGCCTCTTTCATGACCAGCATCTGTGATGAGCGTGGCCAGGAGCTGCTGTATGCTGGTATCCCTATTACAGAAGTGTTCCAGCAGGATATGGGTATTGGTGGAACTCTTGGACTGCTGTGGTTCCAGAAAAGGTGATTGTAATTGGAAACTGATAGTCAGATTTCATGCCTGCTAAATAAATCAATGTCATTTTTTATGCTGTCTCTCCCCCCCCCCCACACACACACACACATACACACATATCATGGGAGAAGCATATAGTAAATGATTTTTCCATTTTCCATGTGGGCTTTGCATCTGTTCATTAGCCTTTGTGTCCAAGCTAAACCTCTATTGTCATTTGATTTATAAACATGAAACTAATTAGCTCACACATGTATCTGGAAACAAGGGTGCGTCATGCCAAAAGTAGGTCACTAGGTCAAGTATCTAGGTCACAGTGACATATCCTTATCACATCATGTCCAGGCTATAATTTCTTTCATCTTTAACTTAGATTCATGAAAATTTACACACATGTGTATCTGGAGACAGAATAGGTCATGCACAAAAAGTAGGTCACTAGGTCATGTATCTGGATCACAGTGATATGACAAGGGGGCATATATCTAGGAATCTCAGATTCCATTTTAATTTTGCCTCAAGTGACTTGTCAGTCATCTGAAATTACAGGATGGTCCACTATTCATTCATATTTACATATTTGGCACCTTACTCAAAACTGTTGGCCATATTCTCTTCAAACTTGATGGGGACAAACCTTGGGTGGGTCTCTACTAAGCATATTCAACATGTCCTGCCACAGTGACTTTAGCCCTGATCCTATGAGGCTGAATGGTGTTTTCATCACCTCTGCCATCCATCCCTCTGTCCATTTGTCTGCACATCCATCACTTGTTACCACACTAACTCTTGAACATAAGTAGCAGGTCATCTTAATTTCACATAAGCCAATCATCATGTAGTGTTTTAAAAATCTATTGAAGATTAGTCATATCTATATTTGACCAAACTTCTAGAGGCCAATGTGCAAAACAGTGTTAGTAGTAATAGTACTCAAACACTTAAAAGAATGCAGCAAGCTATCTGAATTTCACATAAGCCAAGCATCTGGGAGTGTTTTAGAAGCCCATCAAGGTCAATGTCACATATCTCAATATTTGACAGGTTTTCACATGTCAAAGCTCATGATGACAGAGATTACTATGCCTCTATTATTCATACTTTCTTTAGGAGCTATCACATTTAACCTTGGGTGACCTTGAAAGGTCAAATCAAAATTTGTAGGCATGAATTTTTATTTATGACTTCTTTTGCAAGAAGTATGAAATAGTGTCATTCCAAATTTGCTGGGAGGGCACCTTTGGTGGACTCATGGGCATCAAGGGCTATTTAGTGCTTTGCATGGAATTTGTGTTTGAGGATAAATCCTGCATGGTAGCATGGCTCCATGAATTCATGGGGATGGCACTACTCACTGAACTTTGTCCCCATGACATGGAGATCAGCAAAACATGGGATTCGGCATCCTACATGTTTTCACAAACTCATGGAAAAGCTGTGGTCCAGTAAATAGTTTGGTTCACTGTTAGCACAACTGTTTAACCCTTTCCCTCTTGAATTAAGACTGAGTCAAGAGCTTTCCTTGGTATGGGCTGGGCGCTAAGCTAAGTTAGTAAGTTTTTATTTCAGAAAAATCTTGCATTTTATGTAAATGGTAGGATTGCTTGTGGAAGGCTTCTGTTCAAAGCAAGGAGGTAGAGGTAGGCCTATGATGTAGAATGATGTACAAAAGTAGTGAACATGTATCACATAAGTCCACAGGACCATCTGCTTTATTTGGGCCTGCCCAAACCCAAGGCCAAAGTTCATCTTTCTTAGGAGGACTAAACGTCATTTACAAAAACATAGGTTTATTTATATGGTATGCACATATGTATTTTCATTAACCACACCACTGTTGATCTGCCAAGAAGGACACAGACAATATACAAAAAACAGATAGGAGGGAGGGGGCATTCAATCTGCTTATTTTCTTTTAAAGAAAAAACAATATAAATTGCCACTATTAAGAATGAAGTTGTATGTGAACTGTTCAATGGATACTGAAAGATTATTTCATGTACAGCAGAAATTATTTATAAAGGTTAGAAGGGTCAGATCCATATCAAACAGTTTAAGTGTAAAGGGGACATGCTTGTTTAGTAATTAGTGTATGTAAACTGTATCATGCAGTTGAGCACAATCAGCACTAGATGGAAAAAAAACCCATCTTCCTTAGATGCACTACATCTGAAACTAGTTGTTGGTTTTATTCCAATCTTGGACAGCTGTGAATCAAGATGGTTGCTGCTGAGTCTCAAATGAGTAAGAGGTGATGCTGTTAATGTGTTTCTAAAGTTGTAAAGTTGAAGAGCCTTTGGTGTGTATAGTTTTGTGAACTTGTAATACATTTGAAAATATCTGCAACCTGGGACCAAACTGAACAAAATGTCAATAACAACAAAAGATTTTATGAAGAAAAATTTAAGTTTTATAACAATTATTGGAATTTGCAAAACTCTTCCTCTTGAAAATGAGTCCCAGTCCATACACACATTTTAAACATACAGTTTCCCCCCCTTTTTTTCCTGTAGGTTGCCAAAGTATGCTTGCAAGTTCATTGAGATGTGCCTGATGGTGACAGCAGATCATGGCCCCGCAGTGTCCGGAGCCCACAACACCATTGTATGTGCCAGGGCAGGCAAAGACCTCATCTCTAGTCTGGCGTCAGGTCTCCTCACCATTGTAAGTGCTTTGTTGTACTTTCTGCAGACAGGAAGGCAATGGATTTACATACAAGAATGATGACACTTCATTTACCTCGGCTCAAAATTATTTACCAGTTTTATATTCAGTTGAATTCTTTCAACTAATCACAGCATCATTTATTGTTTAGTTATATGCAGGTTGACATATTCGTGTGCTAAGGAAAGTCCTAAGGGATGTTTTTCTTATTTGTATTAATAAAAAACTATCTTGTGGGTTCCTTGGTTACATGTTCAAGGTAGCTGCAATTCATTTTCAAAAGTTTGTGTCAAATAGATCAAATTTTAAACCCAGATTAAATATGTTAATTTCACTCTGACTCCGAGTGAAAAGATCGATGCCTCTAAAAGTATAATCAGGCCCAAGCCTCTCCAGGAGCGGCATATGTAATGAGCATTATAAAGCATGTACGTTGTACTGATGCTTGTTGTGTACAGGGTGACCGGTTTGGTGGGGCCTTGGATGGAGCAGCCAGGCAATTTACAGAAGCATACGACAGTGGCATGATCCCTATGGAGTTTGTAAATGCTATGAGGAAAAAGGGACAACTCATCATGGGCATTGGTCACCGAGTCAAATCAGTGAGTACATTTTCTTATTTTTAGTCAGTGTCTATTTTTATTCAAGATGTAAACATGGTATAGTGAAATAAGTTGCTTTTAAATTATGGATAATTTTGATTGTGTTGGGGAAATCTGAAGATGTAATATAAGAATGCCTTCAGTTTCTGGCTATATGTAGCTTGCAATTCTTGCAAGTTAAAAAGTTGTCATGAAAGGTTTTAAAATGTGGAAAGATTAAAAAGCAGGATGAATGAATTATGCTTAAGTACGATTTGTTAAAATGATGATGTTTTTGTGCTTCCTATCAAGAGTTTCCACTTGACATTGTAGACCATGCACCTACTCAGACAAAATTGGAGTAACTTTGGGTCACAATAAATTTAAAGAAGTCATTTTGGGACTTACTTTGCCACAGTATGAAAACTCGCAGTTTTTTTTTTTTTATAGATCTCAGTGGCTCCATCTATGAACTTGACTAATGAGATGGAAGATTCCAAAATATAGCATTTCATGACATGGGGGTAGGGAGGTTCTCAATTCTCAAATCTTTGCCATTGCTCAGATTCACAAACATGCATGTGCAATTGATTAATGTTTGCAGATCAACAATCCAGACATGAGAGTACAGATCCTGAAGGGATATGCCCAGGAGAACTTCCCTTCCACACCTCTCCTTGACTATGCACTGGCTGTGGAGAAGATTACCACATCAAAGGTCAGAGCCACACTCATACAGTGGTACAGACATTATCTTTTTTTTTTCTTTTCATTCTGCTGTGTCATGTATCTAGGATACACACACCAAAGTTTATTAATCCTCTGCAAGCTGTTTACCAATTGTGTGAATCGCTTCTGATGAAAAAAAGGAGACAAAGTTTGTGATGCTGGACCATTTTTGGTAGTTTTTAAATGGGAAAGTTAAAAATTGCATGCTGATATATATTGGCATTAGGTCCCTTAGGACTAAAAATGTTTCTTGTACAGAAGTACCTCCTAAAATATTGTTTTCTGCTTGTAGTTGTAGAGAATGCATGGTGCTGGGTCAGTTTTTCAAACTAGAAATCAGACTGTGTTTTCTACTGTAGGTTACTCTGGCTGGTTTGCATTGGCATTTGGCAATGAATGGGTATAGTTTATGTCATGACAGAATTAAGATTATTTGTGATGAATGGAAGGACTATTGGAGCCTCTCGTTTATTCTGTTGTGTGCCTTTTGTTGTCAGAAACCCAACCTTATCCTGAATGTGGATGGCTTCATTGGCACAGCTATGGTGGACTTGCTGAGGTGCTGTGGTTGCTTCACCAGGTATGTACACAGACTTTTCATTCCCTATATAGATTTATAGTTTTTTTTTAATAATTCCAACAGGAACCTTCTAAAGATTAGTGTTCAGAGTAGACCATACAGTAGACTGTTACTGAATATGTGCTTGCTTTAATAGTATTTCCAGCCTTCATCCTGTTGTCCTGGATGGGAAGTGATAAAAAAAGAGAAAGACTACTTCTGTTATGATCTATATTTATCAAGGGACAGGTAATGCCTTTTGAAAGCAAAGGATTAAATAAGTTTTGTTGTCCATTTACATGCATGTAGAAAGTATACAAGCCTCTTCATTTGATCCAGTTGAAGAAGTAAATGTGGGGTTTGATATGTTTCATTACAAAGGTACTTGCAAAGTCATCATAGTTAAAAAGTACTGATGAACACACACGTTTAGCTAAACACATTTATAACTGCATTGTTTCAGGGAAGAGGCACAAGAGTACATTGAAATAGGTGCATTGAATGGCCTGTTTGTGTTAGGACGCAGCATTGGCTTCATAGGTAAGTGTTCTCAGTGTCCTTACAGGCAAATCATCAACATTCCAGTCAAGTGCAAAAATACGGTGTTTGAAATTTTGTATTGATTGCATGTGGTATTGGTCATTTACTGTAAGTTACAATTCAATCCCAGCCTTGAGAGGTTGCCATGTTATCGCTGCTGCATTCTGGGATATATTACTGCCTTCCAGGCCACATTTTTTATGACACATGGAAATACCATGCTGACTTATTTCCACTGATCTGATCTGCGTAATCTTTACAGCAAAGTATTTCCATTCTTAACTAGTTTCATATAAGAAAATGTTCAGAGTAGGGTTTATTTTGACTTTAATTTCTTTAGTTTACTTGTAGGTGCAGCCATGATGTCTATAACAACTATATGCTTCCCATATCACAATTGATTTTCATATATGCATATTAATCCTTTTCATGCAAGAAGTTTGAATGGCATAACCATAGGGTCAACAACAGTGAACAGGCAATACATGTAATGAGTAGATACAAAAGAGCTCTAGCAAGCTGTGTTGGGTTAAAGCTGCCGTAACTGTCAGTGTGTATAATTTTACCTGTGTCTACTCATTATAAGCTTTAAGTCTCGTTGATTAAAAGTCCTTTCTATTGTGATGACAGCAGTGTAATCTTATGTAGCCATTTCTGAGTGGCTGTGCAAAATCTGGTACATGTATATGACAACTAGTTTTCTGCCGGTGAGCATAAAGGGTATACATGTATACAGGTAGCAAATAAACTTCACCAAGTACACAGCCATGGGGATATTCCTCATTCATAGAGCAAGCTAACATTCCCAACAACATGTACACTGTAAACCGGAGTTCCCCACACCTTCCCTGTCACAATTTGGACCATCAGATTGATTTCCCTGAATGATCACCTTATTTCGTGTGTGGCATCCATATGTTTGTGTTGCAGGTCATTACCTGGATCAGAAGCGACTGAAGCAAGGTCTATACCGCCATCCTTGGGATGACATTTCATACATTATGCCAGAAATGGACCATTCCAACTGAAGGGGCTCAAAGCATGGGTGATGATCTGAAGGGGTTTCAGTTTACCCATATGGTGCTGCCACCTTGAATTGCTTTTTAAATCCAAAACTGACATTCGGATGTGATGAAAAAGATGAAACAGTTAAATTAGCTATTTTTAGACCAATTAATTTATGAACAAATGTAAGATTTACATATATATATATTTAAAGTGGGAAGTATCAGTATAATGGAAAATATGCTTGTGGAACATATTTTCAGTGGGAAATAATTGACTGCATGCTATCTACAAGGAACAACTCATGTTTTACAAGTGATGCTCAATTGGAAAGACCAAAAAGGTGACCAGTTAGAATAATTATGCACAGCACTTTTGTAGTATTAAATGCAAAAATTTTCATTCTGTCCACTGAAAAGTAGGATGGTGTTTTTATGTTTATATTAAAGATGTTTCAGTTTGTTGGTACATGTATATGTAAGTCACAAGGCCTGTCAAGTTCAGTATGAAACCTTTACCATTCCACAGGGTAACAACAGTATATAGAAATATCAAGAATTGGATGTATATCCAAGAAATGAATGACATCATTTATGTGTGAGGCTGCAAAAGTCTGTTTGTTAACTGTTTTGTTTTGACTCGACGTAAACATTTTGTCATTGTTTATTTTTTCTACATTTGTGCATCATTTATGAATATGGAGAGTAACAGAACATGAACAAATGTTAATTTATCATAGAGCTGATGAGAGAAATGCATGCTTAGGCTAAAAGGGAAGCAAGCTTGGTTTAGAAACAGAATTGCTATTAAATGGGTATCTCATAGTGTGTGCCATAGCTTAGTAAACTAACCATTAAGATGTTATATTGGGGGGGACATTGTGCTGTGCTGATAGAGGGGTATTGGGTAAGGTACTCAATGAGAGACAGCTGATGCACAGAAGAGTTACAGTCATAAGAAGTTGTCATGAAGTAAGAAGAATGGAAGCTTGCTGCAGTCATTTTGTTACTTTGTCTAGAAGACATGATTTGTTGAATAGGTGCAACTTACAGCAGTAGTGAACTGCGAAGCAAGCAGACTCTTGCCTGTATGTACATTAACCATTGCTATGTTCACAGTAATGCCGACCTTGTGTGCATCATTCCAGGTGTCAAATGTAATGGGGAAAAAAGACCAAGTGAAAGTGGCATATTTAATGCTAAATTACAGAAACAATAAGATTGAGCAGATAGAACTGTATGTAGACATGTCGATTTCATACTGCAAAAAGTAAATGAAATTAGTGATGTTACAATCTATACAATGGATTGTGTTCAGCTATGTATTTATAGAGTTGTAACTCGATGTTGAACATCTGAGAAAATTAGTGAAGTAGTGACAACAGATCACCTTTTATTCAAGTATTTTGAAGTTACAAACCATGTTGTAGAGGCCAAAGATTATGCAGAGCAGAAGGTGTCTTTTACAGTATATCATGAGAGCATGTAATTGACAATAATAGACATTAAAATAGTGGATTTAAAATACAAGTTTGTTTAAATACTTAAAGAAAGTTTGCTCTGACACACAAGACAAGTAATGGACACGAGTTGGCCGGTAGAGACAGAATTTGAGAGATGTGTATGCAGTGATATGTATCACGAACAAAGAACCCTGCATGTTTATTACAAAGAAGCTGAATTAATTTTGTTTCACGAAAGGTACATGTGGTGGTGCTTGGGATAAGTAACAGAATTGAGAGTTGGAATTCACTGGGACTGAAAAAAAAAAAAAAAATGGAAAAGCCAATAATTGACATCATTGCATGATGTGCAATGTGTGACGAATGATAATTACATAGCAATAAACATAGCAAAACTCTGCATTTGTGGTTGCTGATTTCTGTTGCACAAATTTATGCAGAACTAAGTTGACTATGTTTGAAATGAAATGCGAGAATTAAAAATGATGTCCAGGCAGTTTGGGCTGCAGTTTCACAAATCATGTATACTGTATACTGGAACTCAGTGGGCAAGATTCTGACCTAGTGTGAAAGTCAAAATGGCTTTACCTGTGAAGAGTTGTGGGCTTTTCCATCAAATTGTTCTGCATTAGAATTTCTGAACTTTCACTGAACAGAAAACTAGTGAATGTGACAGGAAATCTCAAATGCAGAAAATTTAACTTTAGGACATTGTTGTCACAAATAATGCCAAATATATACACTTGCTGGCTTTAAAGCATTCCCCCTTACTCAAGCTGTTTGGTAATCAAAATGTCATCTACTTGTTTTTTTTTTTTTTTACCCAATTTAAACAGTAATGCAGACAATTTGAATGAGAATTGTGGATGAGACGTACTGTAAATAGAGAATCTTGCATAGCTGAAAGTCCGTTACTATTTTGCTCTGACTCAGGATCGTTGTCGGTAGGGAACATCACGAGGGACCTGTCCAGCCATGTAAAATTTTGTTTATTCTATTTTATTAGGTATTCATCGCAAAAAAATATACCATTGGCATACTTTCAGTGCTGACCTGGTATGCTGTGTTAGTTTACATTCATTGTAGTTATTCCTCGCACACATCTGATTTTGCAAATTTCTATGGCAATCTCCATTGACTTACATGGTAATCAGGCGGAAAGCATGCATTAACCAACAGATACCAAAACTGAAAAATTTGTTAAAAATCAGAGATGCAGAGTATCAGCACACAGTGAACCAGTTTCAGAGCAATCTGAGTGACAGTTTTTGAAAAAATTGAAAATAGCTTTAATAAGCAAAAATATTTTTCAAAAAAAGTAGGAAAAAATCACAGCAGTACCTGTTGAACAAATGAAGGGCTACAGGTCCCCAGAAGTGTCCCTATGCAATTTTGAAGCACTGGCTTGGTGGTTTTGGGGATTTTTTTTTTCATGATTGTGCCAGAAGATGAACCAAAAAAATCATTAAAACTCCAAATTCAATAGAGTATGATCATTTGAAACCAAGCTCTGTCATTCAAATGGGAAAATCTGCTTACTCATACCCTCCATCTCTTCTCATCCCAACAGTGATCAATATGGTTCCACAAGTGACAGTACAGCCTCCAGTCTCCAAGACCTTCAGAACAGGTGTCACATAGAGTTGCCACAGGGAAATGTGCACCTTTTCTTTGATGCTTTACAATGCATATTGGTCCATCTTTTCCAAGTAATGCAAGGATAAGAACCTGGACCCCTGGACTAGTTCAAGTCAAACCATTGCAGATCTTGTGGACAGATTTCAGCACAAGAAGTTGTCAGTATGCACTTCTGAGTGTTCAAATTCTGCCAAAGCCTCTACAATTCATCGAGAGGAGTGGAGGTGGGGTGGGAAAGTGCACTGTCAGGGCTTATCCATGCTTTTTTTATGTCAATCTACCACCAGGATGTAATTTCATCTCAGAACAGCATCTTTCCATTGTATTCTTGGGTCTCATTTATTGGCCTTTTGAGGGTAAGGACATTGTTAGGTGGACTTGAATTTTTTTTACTTTCAAAACAGTTTTTCTGCTCTCACTGACCTCAGGGGGCCAGGAGAGGGGAGGTACATTTATTGGATTTTTCCAGATTGTAGGGAACAAAGACCATGAACCCTGTGGCCTTACTAGGACATATGTAGGCACAGATCTGCCATATCAGGGTACTGAAGTTTTACCTGAAGGGGTCCTCCAGTCAAATGGTATAGTCAAAGGTCTCTTTTTTTTTTTTTCTTTTTTTTTTAATGCATCAATGAAACTGCTATGTAGCTCAGCTTTGGGGTCTTTGAACCAAAACACAATTTTGTTTACCTTGACCCCTACACACTCTGGTCGTATGCTTAATACACTAAACATGTCCTTTTTATAGGGAAATTTTCACCCATCGGGAACACCAGCAAAGAGATGTCACGTCTCTTTGACAACAGAGTGTTAGTAAATATGAACACGAGCACACCATAGCACATGGACCCACGTTAACTCAACTGACCATTTCGACAGTTGGCGTTTCCAACGTAAAACACAATCATGGTTTCACGTCACCCCACATATAAAATAATAGATATGTGGACACGCAAAATTCAAGGTACTAAATAAACGCAGAAGTCTTTAGGCAGTCTGAAGAGTTCCCACAGAATGAAACCAGTCAGATAATCCTAAAGTCTCCACTCAGGCAAAAGCTGCACAGACAGGCACTTTTTGCAGTCTTGGCCCTTGCCTAGTCTTCTCAAAACACAATTCAAGCTGCATGAAGACAATGGCCATGCTTGAACAATTTCATGCCAACATGGCTCACTGGCTCACACCTGGTCTTGGGATGCATCAAGAAATCTATCCGTGTCAGACATCATGAAGTCCTAATACTCGCCAGATCCAGTTGAGGTCTGAGTGAGTCAGGCTTACTCCTGACATTTGAAAATGTGCGGTCATCAGCCTGCAGAAGTGGAAGGCTCTCCCAATGTCACCAATTGCTGTTTAGAGTTTGTTGGGTATGACCTGAGACAATCATACTTGGGGAGTATTCAGAGTTGCCTTGTCTACTGGTTCCAGTTATATTGTTCCCCATCCCACCCTGCCCCGCCCCCTACAATCTTTGGCTTCTGTTTGATGACTGAGGAATATTACCACATGCCACCAATTTGTTGGTATATCTCAAATGTGTTTCATACATAATATATTGCAACAACATAAATATAGTAAATTTACGGTAATTCCCCTACTAGTTAATAGTACATTGAATACCATGTGAGCCCATCCAACCATCCCTGCTATGGTCATATCCTCCTCAAGCACACCAGGTATGTAGAACTTGAAGTTGAAGGTGTATTAGACTTGTGTTTGCTCCTGCTGGCCTGGCAACCATAGGGCACAGCCCCAGACATTCAAGCTGGGTACAACAGCTTTGGTTTCTCTTCAGAATTAGGTCTCTGAAGGGATTACCTCATGGTCTCCCATTGTCAGGTAATTATAATAAACACAAGAATAATTCTAAGTTCCTCATATGTCAAATAGAACAATCCAAACAGGTTGGGTTGCATTGAATTTATTTGTTGCATGTATATAAATATATTTTTAAAATGGAATGGTAGATGGCATGTTGAAATTACATGGAATAACCCCACCCCAACCACCATCATTCAAGTACTCAATTCTGATACATTAAAAAGATGTTTTGATTGAAAAACACACTGTGACATCCTGCTACATTCTGTGTTGCACAAAGAAAGAAACTCAGTTTACATGAATACTATTTGCAAACAGTCTGGAAGGACAGCAGTACAGTCCAAGCTGCCATCCTCAATATTAAATCTGAATTGACCAATGATGATGGTGCAGCATCAATGTCCATGCCTCTGGTCTTCTACTGTCGACTGCCAATAAATATCCAGGCTACATGTATAGTCGTCGGTTGTCTGGAGTTTTTCTCAGCCACTAGTGTTCAGAAAACCCCCAAACTTGTTAAGGTGATTGACCTATCAATGAAACAGAGAATACTGTTTGTAATTGTCTAATGTTCAAAATTATGCAAATTAGGGGCAATTAAAATTTTAAAAGTCCCATATCTTCAAGACTATTGTTGACACACACAAAATTGTAATTGCACATGTTGGTTTGGCCAATCAAATGGAATATGAAAAGTAGTTGTAGCATTTTCAATTGTGCTAATTAAGGGCACTTGAGAAACTTAAATCTTGAAAGTCTTCAAAATTACTACATATGTTTGTGCCAAAGGCAAATCCAATGAACATTAAACCAAAGTTGGAGCATTTTAATTCATGCTAATTAGGGGTTCTTGAAAATTTTAAATCTTGAATATGTTGAAAACTATCATATACCGAGGTGCCATTCCAGTTTCACTTTATAGGTTTGTGCCAGTTACGAATCCAATGAACAGTAAAATGAAGTTGTAGCATTTCAATTCATGCTAATTAGGGGCACATGAAAATTTTAAATCTTGAATATGTTTAAATCTGTTATAGAGATGCCATTTCAATTTGTAGGTTTGTGCCAGTGATGAATATCTTCAAATCTATTATAGACAGAGCAATTTCAAATTATAGGCGTGTCCCAGAGATTAATCCAATGGATAGCAAAGCAAAGTTGTCACACTTTATTTTAATCTAATTAAGGACACTTAAAAAATTTAAATCTTTATCTTCAAATAATTAGAGATACAGGTGCCATTTCAATTTCAATTATTATGTTGGTGCTTAGTAATTTTCATTCTTCAAGAAATGCAAACTAAACCAAAAAAAAAATCATTTTGATTTCCAATGATCAATGAACCAAAGTGGTTGCATTTTAAACTGCAAATCAGGCAAACAGACAAAATGTTAATTTTGAATATCTTCAAAATTGTTACAGAGAGGTATCATTCTTACTTTGAATTACATGTTTGTGCTATTGGCAGATCCAATGAACTTTAAACTTGTAGCATTTTAAATAAGGCAAATATACAAAATTTAAATCTTGAATATATTAAAAAACTATTACAGATGAGTGCTGTTCTTATTTTAACTAACAGGTATATGCTATTGGTGCACCCAATCAACCATGAACCAAACTTTTTACATTTAATTTATGCAAATTAGGTGAACACACAAATCAAATCTCGAATATCTTCAAAACTATTATAAGCTGAGATAGAGATGCTGTTCCAACTTCAGTTTACAGATTTGTGATATTACAGCATCCAATGAACCATAAATCAAAATTGAAGCACTTGTCTTCATGCAAATCAGGTGAATACCCAATCCAATCATCAAAATTTTGAAAGCACACAAACAGATTTACTGGAAAGCAAATTTTCTCTAGTCTCTGTGCTTTGTTTTTTCTTTTTTTCTTTCTATTTTTGTTTATTTTATTTTCTAAATGTATACTGTCAGGTGAAGTAACTTCCTGAAAGTTGACCTCTAAGCCTGTGACACTTTTAATACATCAACACAGAAGCTTAACTTCCTAGTTTCAAAGCTGTGCCCAACTTTGCAATCAATAGACTTACAAGGTACATATCAAACCTTGGTGTTGTCATCCATCATCAGCTGATTCATGTGGCAGTATTTTCATCAAATATGGGGAATACACTTTTGTCTGATGACCTGACCTATGTGTCTAATTAAAGTATTTTAGCATACCATGAATGTGTGGCATTCATAAAAGCTGTGACACATGTTTGAGAAATCCATTATTTTTAACCAATATGTGGTAGACTGCAAAGAAAAGTTGGCAAGTCTGGAAGGCATTGTGTGATTTATGTCATGAGACACTTAGTAGTTGGTTGTACAGTGGACCAAGACTTTCCCAGCTGTACTGATGCACATCCATCTGAAAAATAAAATAAACACATGTGTATGTATCATCCAAATTGTTTCTATCAGTTTACAAACCAGATTGTCCTACTACCAGCATAGTAACCTTCCTAATGCAATAACAGATACTGTAAAATCTTTGGTTTAAAAGAAGATCCTCTCTGTGTGAATACACTTTACATGTGTGGGCATGATATTTAATCTGTTGACTTGTGAATGCTACTAATGTTGCCTGTGAAATGCGAATTCAGACTTCAATCTCTGTAAACATTGCTTGATGTAGACACACATAGTATGTCTACATAGGACAAATACAAATTAGGCATCTATATTATAAGAGCTGTATTATTGACACCAAAATATTTTGCAATTGAAATGCCAGATGAAGAAAAACAGTGTCAATACATAGAACATTTGAAAACCATTTGCTACACAAAAACTGTCACTAAAATCTGGTGTTTATTTATTTATATTCTTTAATTTCATTATATTTTGAACATTTCTCATTATTTTTCTTAAATCTAATATGTTCCGGTCAAATTCCTACAATTCTCAATCACAGCATCATAAGTTTTAAAAATGGAAATGATGACACCAAGGTACCTGCAGGGACTGCATCCGTACTAAATGAGGTCTCTGGCAGTAATTGCGTAGTCGTTTGTACAGCTGGACCTCTGTATTGTACAGGCATTCAACTAACAAAGTACAGATGGACCATGACACCACATTTATAGTTTGACAACTGTTACAAAATTATCAATAATCCAGGAACATTGTATGGATTTGCTTCTTCTACAGAAGACCTAGCAGAATTAATATGCAAAGCAGGATGAAAAGCAGTACACTAAACACAAGATAAAGACAAAGAGTGTGGATAAACATTTATAAATTAACACGTATTATGGAAGCTCAGAAAATGAAGAGCACTTTCTTCTTTTGTGATTGAAATTTGAAACAGCTGCTAAATAACATTAACATATTTTCAGAGTAATCACATATTAGAAAATAAATAAACAAATTGTCTTATGATCAAATTAACCTTTGTCTCTTGATTATTTGATCAAGGACTTGCCTGATATGATTGATCTCAGACCTACAAGTATGACATACAGTTAACCTGTATTATTATTTATTTATAGGGCATTACCTACACATTCACACAGTAACATAGGGCATAAATGGCAAGGTTGCAGGCTGCAAATGACATTTGCACCCACTTTGCGAGCATAAATGGTGAGGTTTGATATATATATATAATATATATATATATATATATATATATATATATATATATATATATATATATATATATATATATATATATGTGTGTGTGTATATTATATATATATATATATATATATACATATATATATATTATATATATATACATATATATATATTATATATATATATATACATATATATATTATATATATATATATATATATATATATATATATATATATATATATATATATATATATACGATATACATATATATGTCCTATATTTACATTGTAACATGCAGTAAATGACAATTGTCTTGGAAACTACTACAAATGAATAAAAATAGTAATAGTGTTTGTTTTTATGTCATTAGGATCATTCTACAGCCCTTAGTATTCAATTTGCTGCCCTTCATTGATCATTTGCACCCTCTGCATCACATCGGGCACAAATGACCACTGTCGGGCAAAAAATCAAATACCGTGGGACGCAAATGATCGGAATTCCCGCAAAACAAACATTATTGTTATATTAAAGATTGATCCAAATGGTCAAAGTGGTCCCTCATTCCAGATTGATTTTAATTTTTTTTCTTTGCATAGGTGAATATTGTCATTTAACAGCAGTGGCTACTTGGGCAGGTTTTACTGTACATGTACTTTTTACTGCCCAAAAGCACATGTATATGATTGAAGCACAAAAGTACTTGACAATGACATTGCAGTAAGTTTACCATCTTTGCCTGATCCAATGCTGTGGAGCACAGCATTGGATCAGGTGCTACATCAATACAGATATATTTTCCTTTCTGCTGATTTATTTTCATATTTTGGCTCAATTTAACTTTTTACACTTCGCTTATCATGTATGTGTATTTATCTGTCCACAATAAAAATGCACCTTCATGTCTAGAACGAAGAATTAATTGTATGATCAAGATACTCCACAGGCTTTATACTTGCAACTTGCACCAAGTACTGTGACAAGTGAAAAATCAAACTACATGAATATGTGGTAGAGTATGGAAAGCATATATCTCATAACTTGAATTCACAAATGTTAGAAATACAATTACATTAATTTTACCTTTTTTGTTTTTTGTTTGTTAATTTAGACAAGTGTCTATAAAGTTGTTAGAGTGAAAGGCAGTTCAGACCAGTTGCTTAAAATTTGTATCTAAAGGATCAGGTCTGTAACCTTACCTGGGAATATTTCTGGATATACTAGCTTGTTGGGGCACAGTGGATAACAGCCAAAGTGGACAGCTTCCAACCTACATGTGTACAAGTAAACAAATATGTAGTGACCTCATCATGATGTGAGCAGATAGACAAACAGACAGTTAACAGAGTTTTCCAATATTTGTCAGAATTCATTCAATTACACGAAGTTCATTTATACATACATACATATAAAAATTTATTTCAAGAGGGTAACTCAGTTAGTGAATCATCACTAATCTCCCCTGAGGCCCTCATACAGGTACACGTACATGTAAAGGTACAAAATATTACAGACAATATAGAAGACAGGTAAACACACACTGATCACAAACAATAGCTAAACCCTCAATGACACCAGACATGATACACACTTTCTCTTAAATGAAGATACACATGGAGACTCTTTGACAGAACTTGGGAGATTATTCCATGATATTGCACCTGAGTAACTAAAAGCATTTTTCATGTATTGAGTTCTTGGTTTGTCCACATATAAATTATTGCAGGCAGCAGATCACTGAATGTATATGCTTTACATATTCAGACATTTCCTGCATGTAGGTGGGTGCCATTTTGTTCACAGACTTGTACAAAAGTAACAATGTACAATGTTTTATTCTATCTTCCAGTGTCAACCAATTAAATTTTTTTAGAGCTTGCTTACAGCTCAACCACTGACCTTGCGTGTTAAGTACTGAAAGTGCTGCATTTTTATGTAATCTTTTGATCTTGGAAAATAATTGACCTCGGGCATTACCCCCCTTATATATATACATGTATGTATGTATGTATGTATGTATGTATGTATGTATAAAGATAGACAGACAGACAGACAGACAGACAGACAGACAGGTCCCTTGGGTCTTGCTGAAGCACTTTTTCAATGGTTTAGTTCAACCCAGCATTGACTACTGAGCACTGTACTGTTTGGGGCAATTGCTCTAAACAGAATCTCAGACACATACATCATATCATCAAGCTTTTTGGTCATTCTATGCTAAATGTCAAATGCCCCAGGGATATATCTACTGTTGATCTTTTCTGTCAGTTGAGTTGGCTGCCTGTTAACGAGCGGATCAAGTACATGCAATGCCATTTGGTTTTCAAATGCATCAATGGTTTGGTCCCTGGCTACCTGAGCTCGTACTTTAAGTCTCGGACATCAACCCATCAATATTATACCTGTCTGAGTGCTTTCGCAGGCCTGCAACAAATCACACCAAAAACTGGACAGGCAGCCAGAGGTTTTCATATTCAAGGGGCAGACCTGTGGCATGCACTCGACCCCCATATTAGAAATTCCCCCTCAGCCAATTCTTTCAAAAGCTGCTATATTAAACATATATCAAGTCACATTTATCAGAACTCCCATTTTTGGTTGGATACGTAATATGATAACCAACTAACATGTGAACCATGATGGATGTGTGCGATTGAGTTTTTACATAATTTTCTGTATAATCTATATTTCATGGTAAGTTACAGATGTGAATCTGTATGATGTTTTTAAGTATATCATTTCACTATTTATTTGTTCCTTTTTTTACATGGAGGGCCCTTTGAAAATCAACTTTGTCTGGTAAGGCCCACCCTTCTTTTTGAAAAATAAAGCTTTTACTTACTTACTTACTTGCTAGACAAGCAGACAGACAGACAGACAGACAGACAGACAGACAGATAGACAGATAGATAGATAGATAGATAGATAGATAGATAGATGCAAATGTAGAGGCATTGTTTTAAGAATATACATGTGTGTATATAATACATACATGTATAATGCTGCCTCTTTATAATTATAAAGCCCCTCATCACAAAGCACATTCTAATATAACATGATAGGTGCCTTGGATCTTGCTGAAGCACTTTTCCCGTTACTTCTCTGTTAAATTTCCCCTCCTTATAAGGCAAGTTTTACTATAACATGGCCTAATTCATAGATACCATCATCAGTACTGTAATCACACAGCACTGTACAGTTAAAGAAGGACTCTAAAATGTACATTTATATTGTACTCTGTAATGAAAGAAAAAAGAGAACACAGGTTCATACTTCTCTTCTTGATAAAGAAATACTAACAGCAGACACTGTCCACTGTGACTTACATAGCTACCCCAAAGAACTCGTGCATGGCAGTAGAGACTACGACATCTGCCTGCTGTAATATATTATAGTAGTCCACCTTGTTGTCCTGGTAACCCCAGTGTGCTATGTGGTCCCTTAGTCTGCTTTCAGCTCTGCTAAACACTTCTGTATGGAAAATACAGGTAGAAGGGTTCTTGATAAGTTTAGATGTGTCTGTTTACTGCATACAACCCAATACACAAACCTGTTGGCTACTGTTATGTATTTCTATCCCATAAAATATAAAGAAACAACTAACAATAATGCACCACTTGATTAATCCAAGGACCCTCTGTGTCAGCTACAGGGTCCTTGATTAAGCATTACATGTGTAATACCAAGAGAACAGGGGCGTGCCTTCCTCCCCACCCCCAAAAAGGAAAAAAGATAAAATTTTACCAAAATAAAGGGAGTTGCTTGATCTAAACAACCTTACCCATGAGCGGAATCCTGTTGCCGAGCACAGCACGAGACCAAAATATCAAATGATGTGATGGGTGTGCAGCATGGTTAATGAATGAGTGATGTGAACAAAAACTGCCGCCAACCGAAAACTGCCTCCACTGCCCTAATTATCACTATACAGGTTAACACTTTGCCTGAAATTGTGACTTTAATACAGTACCAAACATGACATATATTACAGAAAAACACAAATGTAGCATAAACCAATCGTCCCACCTGGTACATCAGAGTACATTTCTCCCAGTACAGAAACTCTGAACTCCACTGCATCATCTTGCAACTGGAAAAGAGCTCTGAAGAACATGTCTGGATCCTTGTCATGTTCCCTGTGGACAGAAAGCCAAACATTTACACTTGGCTGCTTACTTACATATAGCTTGTTATACATATTTCTTCAGGCATTCCAGTCTTCATAACAATAACACCTTTAACATTAAAGAGTTTTAGAGTTGCAGACATTATGGTCAAAGCCTATACATGTACATACACTGCAATAGGCCAGCAGGGAGGGCCAACAGAGTACTCTTATGCATTAAATTGAACTGTATTTGTGCATGATAGTGAAAGTGATACTTCAGCAATCTGAGAAATATGAGAGACCATACTCCATAATTTTTGGTTACCCAAAAAGTACATGTAGGTCACCAAGTAGGATTTTATGTACAATGTACTCAAGTGCAATTTTGATCTGGAGACTTAATTCTCTTTGCCATCGGTGTCCAAGCTACACCCTGCCATTACAAAATCAACTCTTTCACCTTTACTGAACTGGTGACCTAACAAAAACATGTCAAGGTCAGTGACATTACATAACATATTAGCATTGGACTTGGTTTATATATCCTATAAATTTCGCGAGTCAATTCTAATTCAACATTTTTCAAGATATGGAATTTTACATCTTTCACCACATTTTGGCTCATCATTTCCATGAAGTTATAGGTGGTACCACTGGTACCACAAGCAACTGAAATTTTTACGTCTTCCACAATCCCATTAAATTTCATGAATATCTATCTGACATTAAGGATTCTAGAGTGCTCACAAGATTTTCACATTTTGACCCATATCTTACATAATAATGTAAGTGGTGCCACCAACATATAACATGACTTTGATTTTCATACACTTAAAGTCCTGAAAGTTACATTGGGCTATTTTGAAAACTGTGGTTGTATCATGCTCACAAGCAAAAGTTTACAGGCGGAATGATGGACCGACAGGCAGACACACAGAAGATGGACGGATGGACAGATACGAGTGATCACATGAGCTCTACAACCTTTGGTCAACAGATCTAAAAAGGGATGGAATGGCAGATGGACAGATGCATGGAATGACAGATGAATGGAATGACAGATAGATGGATGGATGGACATGAGTGAACACGAGTTCTAGCTGTGACCTGCTGTCAGTAGAGCTAATAAACATTGAGCCCATACACACAATGTTCCTCCTTTATATGCCCCACCCAATAACACCTTCCTGCTTACATGTTCATGTTTCCCAATGACAGGGCAACAGAGAAAAAATGTTATACATTAATATGAAAATTAACTGTAAAATGGCAACATCAAGTACTTTAAGTCACAATGTTCTTGAATTTCTTGGATAAAGATATAAAGATTATCACCTATCTAAAAATAAAAGCATATACATTCAGAAATCAGTGATTCTCTTGATTTTGGAAAGATAAAAAAACCCTGCACAAATCAAAACTTACCATCTATGAGGCCATACAATATGCAAGGGACGTTGTTTTTCTTGAGCAGTGCCAGTTTTTCCAGGCTGTCCACTTGATGTTAAAGTGCTGAGGACATTCTGATGGGACATAGGAAAATCATTGTTGGACTCACAAGAGGTAGAATTGTTTGCTTTACATCCATCATAATATAGTTGGGGTTGTACAGAGCTCATATGCATTTCAGTTTTGATGCAGTCCGTCAACAACTTTGCACCTGTTACATTGTCACCAGATAAATTTTGGCCATCTACCATGGAACTGCTGCAGGACAGATCATTACTAGGATGAGACTGGTCATAATTAGGATGAAACTGGTCATCATTAGGATGAGATTGGTCATCATTAAGATGAGATTGGTCACTTTCATGCTGAACATTACTATGATGATCATGAGATCCAGAATAGTCCTGCGTATCACTCCCCTTTGTTCTCATGCCATCCTTGTCTACATGATACATCACAGTCATACGAACACTGTTGGTTGACTTGTCCATAAATTTATGTTTTCTTTCTCCTGTTGTAGAAACTGCCAAGTTTGGTAATCCAGAAGTAGTTATACCTGTTGATCCAATCTTAAAATCCTTTCCATGACTTACACTTTGTGACTGCCTGCTTTCCAATGCTACACTTCCTTCTTTTCCCATTTCACTTCTGGTACTTTTATTCTCATCTAAATTATTGTGCAAATTATGAGCAAGTACACATGCAGCCTCTGATGACTCGCTGTCTACATCCTGACCAAGCACATGACATCTTGGGGTCATTGATACATTTTTTGTTAAATCTGATTGTGAGATACATGTGTGTGTAATGACCTCTTCTGATGAAACACAATCTGTTGATGGTTTGTTTGTCATAATTTCACCATTTGTGGGTTTCAATGGATCCCTTTTTGGAGGAAATTTGATTGGAAAATAAAGCACCCGACACTTTGGTCTAATGATGTCTGCTAAGCCCCGAGGTCTGTGGTCAGGAATGAGCTTCATGTATGTATTTATAGATGATAGGAATGAATCTTTGTTGAACTTCGAATTGAATACCACCACATCTGCCACCAGACTGAAACAAACAATAGGGGAAGAAATTTTAAAAGAAAATTTGCTTTAATAACAGCATCTGGTTGTGTGCATATAAAGTTGAACTATCTATAAATGTTGAAATAACATCTCAAGCTACTTTACTTTTGAAGGTACACCAAGATCTGAAATTCAAAATGACCCTAATTGTGTACATGTAATTTAAAATATTGCATCTTTTATTCAACATTTATTAGATGCGTACCAGCCAATAATCTACATGTATGAGCACAAGTTGCAATGCCATCTATTATCTGCTAGCTTTAAGCTTTTGGATATTTAACATTATTTTAAATGTGACAACTTTTGTTCAATACTTGTTACATGCACAATGGTTAATAACCTACATGTAGAAGTTTGAATGGTACCACCATCTTTTATTATGTGAAACTTTTACATCCAACAATTAGCATTTGAAACGTCACCAAGAAATATAATTCAAATTGTTCAACCCTACTGCAATATTCACCAGATGTGCAATGGTCAATAAAACATGTGCATAGAAATTGGAATCACATCTCTATCTTTTACATGTTTTGAAGTAATTCAAAATTTTAACATTTGAAATGCCCCTAATCAGAACTCTTTGCTACAGCTTTTGGAAAGGGAAGAAAGGGGAATTTTTTTTTGAAAAATATGTGTCTTGACATAGATACATGATTATAATTGGAAAAACACCCAGAGACACATGAATCTAGTTGATTGTGCATTGTAGATGGTTTCATGACACACAGTAAATTTATTTTGAGCAATTTGTGAACTAATTTTATACTGTTAATTTTAACCAGATCCAGACACATGCAAAAAATTCATACATAACCAGATCCCCTGCAGGTTTGCAATACCAATAACCAATACATTTTCTTCAAAAACAGTTCAGCAAGTATATGCAGCTAAAATTAAGTTACTGAATTGTGGCACGTGTGTTGAATGGTAGCCCTCATGCAGATGCAAATTACAAGTACATGTACACAGACTTAATATTTGATTCATTACTCTTCAATTAAATGAACTTTCCTCAAATGGCTAAACTATCAATATCTGAGTCATAATCATGATTCAAATGTAATAGTTTGGGGGGGGGGAGGGCATAAAGGGATACATTCAAGGACTCTGTATATACTGTTCAACAGAGCGAAACCTATCTTAAAGGACCACTCTGTATATACTGTTCAATACAGTGAAAGCTGTCTTAAAGGACCACTCTGTATATACTGTTGAATACAGTGAAAGCTGTCTTAAAGGATCACTGATACACTGATCAATACCGTGAAACCTATATCAAAGGAAGACTCTGTATACACTGTTCAATAGGAGTGAAAGCTGTCTTAAAGGACCACTCTGTATATACTGTTTAATACAGTGAAAGTTGTCTTAAAGGATCACTTTGTATATACTGTTCAATACAGTGAAAGCTGTCTTAAAGGATCACTCTGTATATTCTGTTCAATACAGTGAAAGCTGTCTTAAAGGATTCACTCTGTACATACTGTTCAATACAGTGAAAGCTGTCTTAAAGGATTCACTCTGTATATACTGTTCAATACCGTGAAAGCTGTCTTAAAGGATCACTCTGTATATTCTGTTCAATACAGTGAAAGCTGTCTTAAAGGATCACTCTGTATATACTGTTCAATACCGTGAAAGCTGTCTTAAAGGACCACTCTGTATATACTGTTCAATACCGTGAAAGCTGTCTTAAAGGATCACTTTTGTATATTCTGTTTAATACAGTGAAACCTGTCTTAGATGATTCACTCTGTATATACTGTTTAATACAATGAAACCTGTCTTAAATGACCAGCCCCAGGGATGACAAAGTTTTACTTTCTCAAGACAGGTGGTCTTTCATAGCAGGTATAAAAAAGAAAAGTACTGAGCAAAATATCCTGAACTGTGGTCTTTCAAGCCAGGTGATCTATCATTGGCATGGTCACTAAAACAGGTTTTACTGTGCTGCAAAAAAAGAAAAAAAAAAAAAAGGCCTTAAAATGCTGTTGTCACCTTGAAATAACTTGGTTGTACCCATACTGAAAGTCTCTATCCTGCTGTTTGCGCACTGGGTAGACCAGCTGATTTTCATGAAAATACAGAACTTTCTTCAGCCTGCCTAGGTCGGGACGCAGAGCAATTAACTCTGCCAAATTCAAAACAGAGCTGGTGAAAAGAACCCTACAAAGAAAGAGTAGAATATTGGATACATGTATCTATGGACCACATAAGGTGGGTTCACATCCTTACAGATATACATTGAGATAGAAAGAATTCAACACCGCAGCAAATTCAGCAGCAGAGTTTTAACCAAGATATAACCCAACTTACATTTATCAGCACTACCACTCAAAATACAGTTTACATTTTACCTATGTTCATAATCATGTTTTAAAATAAACAGGCTTTCAGAAACACTGTTTCCATACAAAAGACAAACTGAACTGTTTGCTCTTAATGTGTTGCATCTAGGTGGCACCACTAAATTGAATTTCCCATAGAGGGCCATTATAACAGATCCTGGCATATCTGAGAGTAAGAACTTTAACTTTAATGAAGACTATGAACACCAATCAAGTTCAAGTCTGACTTACAAAATAAGAGGCACTAACATATATGATGAACACCAAAGTTTTGATTTTGCCCCACCTGAATGACAGTCATGTTGGATTTTCACCTGTCCGCACCCAATATCACTTTTAAATTTCTGACCACCCCAAAATTAATTATTCAAATCACTCTATTTTATGAAGGCAAAATCTGAATTAAAATTATATGAAACGGATTTCAGCCTACTACTTATTCCACCAATCTGGTCAAGCCAAATCCTACAGACCTGGTCACCTTTGTGCTGCCCTCTGTGGCCAATGTAGGGGTGCAACCTCTAATGAAACTTATTTTTACATGTGTGTATTACATGTAGCATTGTATGGATCATTTAGAGAATCGGGATGTGAGCTTGGTCAATTCTTTGAAAGAGATGCTTTCCTGTATTAGCTAAAAACTTTGGATTTCATTTGATTTCTTTCATTCTATTTTGGAGAATTGTTGGGTCTGCCATACAAAATCATACAATTCTGTCCACTAAATGTTGATATCCACGACTACATGTATACCTGATTGAAATATGTAGTGTTCATTTATGTTGCTGTCCATATTTATTTCAACCAACAAATAATTTAAACTACATTTTACCTGTAACTAGCACCAGCTGGAATATTCTGTGACAAATATAATGCTGCAGTTCTTGCCTTCCAATGCCACTTCTTTGCAGGTAGGGTCACTAGATGACAGTTAGGTATCTCAGCACACAATTGATCTACCAGTTGCTTGTGAGAACCACCGTAAAATGACTCTATCAACAATACTGATGCTATGCTCACCATATTTGTAGTCTAATTCCACGTAGTTTGAGACCTAGAAAGTAGATGGAATTAACAAAGTGACATGCTTCTTAAAAGACAAATACATAGAACTTTCCAGGTAGTAAGATATCTTTGCTTCTTTATTGATAAGAAACAAATAATTGTAAGAAACTAAGTCCTGAAAGTGGACAGTGAGAGGGATTTCAACATGCTGAAGATGACTGGCATCTAGCAGTCATTAAAATCATATAAAACCACATTACACTCCAAGTTCAAAAAGTTCACTTTGGCGAATTTCAGTGCAAGTTTTCAAATATCCATGTGACCATCACATAACTTTTGTGAGAACTGTGTGGAGTAAATTTTAGGAGAGAAACATGACTTCATTTTCCTGGTGATATTTCCTCTAAATTAACCTCTTGAAATATTTAAAGACCATAAGCCATATTGCATGATGTTTGTGATCATCTGCAGAGTCAATTTTCCTGGTGATATTTCCTCTAAATTAACCTCTTGAAATATTTAAAGACCATAAGCCATATTGCATGATGTTTGTGATCATCTGCAGAGTCAAAATCAGTCAACTGTGCATGCTGTTTATAGCCAGAGTTACTGTTCCTCCCTGCACAAATGAGTCTGTCACTATACAGTAAGAGTGCATTTTATAATGTAATGCCAATGGACAGTGTCAGTATTCCAAACTGAACTTTTTAAATGAATTTTCTTTGAGACTCAAATGAGTTTTGCATGTGGAATGTACCACAAATTTCAAAATTGACAGGGATAGGATATATGTACATACTAGTTGTCAAATTTTGCTTTATAAATAAAGACTCTTTTGACTATTAATTTCTGGAGTCTAAAAATCATCTAAAACTATTTATCAATATTTCTTTAACTCCTATGGAATGCCCAGAGCTGCAGAAGTGAAGAAATTGCATTTGTGTAGAACGGCATCAAAACATGGGGCAAACTGCAACTTTATCCCTTTATGACAGGAAAATAGATATTACAACAAATTAAAATTAACCCTTGCATCTTTATACAATATACATATATATATATATATATACACACAACATCTGCAGGCACCTAAGAAGTATATTGTACGAACTTCAGATTTATCTTTTCATACTATAAAGCAAATACATGCACACAAAATTTCCAAGTATTTTAGCTCAGTCTCTATCTCTCTTTCCTGCAAGTCAGTATGTGAAACCAAAAAGGATGGAAGGAAGGAACATGAAATTGTATTGTTTTAAACAATTTGTTTCAAGTGTCATTAATCATATGCCATCCATTATTTAAGATGCACATGTTTCTCTGATTTGTTCATACAGCATTAGCTTAGTTTCATGATAATAAACTCTAATGCACTCAAAATGTTTATCTGTAACTTTCTCAGAGACAGATCTTTTATATACTTGCATCTGTATTTTCATTTGTGAGCTGCATCAATCTGAGCAGGGACATGCTATTTTTACTCTGTAATGCATCCCAATATCAAAGAGTATTTGCCCCCTCTACACCCCCCCCCAAAAAAAAATGGACCCCCCCTTTTGTTTGCTGAATATTTGAGCCCACCCTACAAGCATCTGCGTTTCCCATTTCAGCTAGGCGACTGGTGCCAAAGGTTGCAGGTTCGAGTCCCACTCGTTCCGAACATAAAATATATTTTTTCGGCATTTCCTTAATGCTTGTGGGTTTAAGTCCCCCATTCTGGAAATAAATGCCAACTCAGTAAATATACTGCATAACCGTGTTGATATGGCACTTGCACAAAACTACCTCCTGGAACCATTCTTTTTAAGAATGGGGATTTGGTCGAGTGGTGCATTTCCCATTTCAGCTAGGCCACTGGTGCCAAAGGTTGCCGGTTTGAGTCCCACCCCGTTCTGAACATAAAAAAAAAAAACCAATTCGGCCCCCCTACGTAATTGATAGAAAAGTTAATGCACATTATATCTACTTATTGTATTACATTGTTGGAATAATTTTTATATTTTGTGACCCTAAATTGCTCTTGTTCATCTTTTACATTACTAATTCAGATGCCACAAAACTGAATTCATTTTCACTTGTTCAATTTCTACTTTCAGTGGGATGCATGTAAATGTATGACCCAAAGGGGCCCAAATGCTAGCACAAAATCATTTAATTAGAATGATAACAACCCTGGGTTAATTCTGTAGATATAGTGTTTGTGAATGTTCTTATATTTTGTCAAAAAGTAAGTGCTCAATAGTGTTCTGGCATACTGAACACACCTCTGACGTGTGTGGTTTCTATGGTCAGACTGATGTAGTCCAGCCAGTTTCTGAATTAAGGATAGTAATCACTCTCAAGCACACACAGCCAAGGGAAGGGGGAGGGGATACCAGGGGTAGAAATGAACTATTTTTTCAAGTTTCCCCTGAGCACCCACAGCATTTTTACAAGTTGCCCAGTATCCCACCACATGCGAATTGTAGTTACGAGTTAGCTTGTTAAAAGACAGTGATATTCAAAATGTTGCAAATATAGATGAACGAGAGCTATATTTGTCACCAGTATGAAAACAGTGTTTCTGCACAAAAAGGATTTTAGGAACTGCATTTAATGTTTTCACTATTGTTGGAAATGATGTTTTACTGAAGATAGAAAGTGGTCCATGGGAAACCAGCTAAGGAAATAAAGTTGCCCAACATGAATGAAAGTTGCCTGGGGCACCTAGACACCCGCTAATTTTGAATCCTGAATATTTTAGAAAAAAGGCCCCCTTCCATTTATAACTTTAAACCACTCGCATGCAACTAGTGGGCCAAATATTCTAGAACCAAAGGGCCCGCTCCCCATTTATAGTCACTTCAAGGCACTGGCATACAAATAGGTGGCCCAAATGTTCTAGAACCAAAAAGCCCCCTGCCCATTTATAGCCATTTCAAGGCACTTGTATGCAAATTGGGGTTCCAAAAGTTCTGGAACCAAAATGCCTCCTCCCCATTTATAGTCACTTCAAGGCACTTGGATATAAATAGGGGGCCCACATATTTTAGAACCAAAACACCCCCTCCTCATTTATAATCACTTCTAGGCACTCAGATCCAAATTGTACAGATTCAAAATCACAAAACACAACATTTGCAGACAATACATATTGTACTAGTACAAGTGATGTGACAAATGATTACAATCTATACAAACTTTGATATGATTGAGCCACATCAGAAGGAACACCTGACCTCATTCCTTATTTAATGATATTCACATGATTCTGGATGATCCTTTCACATTTTTAACTTATTCTCACTATGAGATGACAAAACCCTGTGACCATGCAATACAGTTTACATTGTCTGTTTGAGATTAGATTAACAATGGCACAGTCTAGAACTGCAGCAGGCTAAATATTGCTATATTGCACTATCAACATCATAAATGTAACAACTGTGGCTAAATGTCATGAATTGTTACAAAAATAAAATATGATAGAGGGCCCAATTATTCATAAGGAGCCCAAATATTCCAGATGTTTTGGGTCCCTGGGAGCTCATCTGCTTGGTAAATATCTGGGTCCAAGGGCCCATCCATTTGGGGTTCCAAATATTCAGTGACACCAGCTCTGAAACTGAATCCATGACCAGTTGCAGTCCATCTGTCAAAATTCATGTCGAATGCTTTTTGCGATCCTACAATGGCAAGCTCAGTGTCTCATTATTCCAAACACACAATCAGTATAATCCAAATAGTTATCAAAAATTGATGTTTGTCGATTGAAATTGCATTGTTTATATTCAAAAACTTGCATCAATATCATTATGTCCTGTGATTGAACAAGTAAAATCCTGAGTCGCCCTGCATGCAGACTGAGTATATGCTTGGCTAATCCTTCTCCACAGCATGTACAATGGAGGTTTTAATAAGTATTATAAAATACCCAAATACATACATGTTTGGAACACCCCCTCATATGTTGATAATATGATGCCTGACTGCATCCATAACAAATCAATTTATGTCATATGTTGTAGAAGCAGCACCACACAAAAGTAATTTCACTTTCTCCAACAGATGCAGTTCATCAAACAAAACATGTACTTGTTTCCATTCTCAAGAATGTCCTTGACCCTTGTAAAGATAAAATGTCTATGCTTGTAAAGTGGGGACTGCAACATGTAGTGAATTTAAGTCTTGGATCTGATGCCACAAACTATACATTCTGAAGAATTGCATAATAATGAGAAGAAAAAAAACGATGACCATTCAATGTGCTACTGCTAAGTGAACACACACACAACTTAACATTATAACACTTTGCAGGGTAAAAAAATAGCTTTGCTGACTTTTTGAACTTATTTTAATCCAAGAAGCATTATGCACACTTAACAGAAGTGTATCTCACAGATGGGCCATTGGTGGAGTAAATGAATTTTCGAAAATCAGTCTCCTATACTTCAAAGCTGTGCATTTGTTCACTCTCAAATTAATAAGTGTTATTGACAAATAAATATACTATACTGGAAAAAGTCCTCTAAAAGGTCATCAATACATAAAGAAACAACAAATGTCATAGCATGCTCCCTTGAGGCACACCAGACTCAACTGATGCTCAGTCATAACAGCGTATGCCACAAAAGCAAGAATTCCTCTTTTAGCTATAGCCTATCAGGCTTGGGTTTATTTGCATTTTCGTTATCTGTCATGGATTCTCTGACTGTGCAGGACACCTTCTTGGTGGAGGTATGCACTTAATATATCATTTTTAAGTCCAAAATCAAGTACAGTGCATCAATAACAGCTGCCTTTGTCACACTGATGCAATAATATTCGACATTTTACAAACTGACTGAAAGGCCAATCCTTGCACTGTATCACGGGCTCCAAACTGTCTTTTGGTATATGACAATGTATATATCTCAAAGTGACATTAGTGGACTCTGTATCTATCTACTTTATACCTAGCTAATCTAGTCTTATAGAAACTTTGTACTATCTTTGGGACATAGATCTGAGTTTTTTTTTTTTTTTATCTTGCTCATTTTCATCATGCAAATGTCAATTGAACCAGTATATTCAGTTGTGCACTATGTACACTGTTTGGTGTAATGGTAGTGACTGTGTTAAGTGAGAGTGCAAACCTCTGTGTTACTTGAATTATAGTACACAGATTGTTTGCAAATATTGTGTCAAAGCCAAAATAACTACTTCATCCATTCCAGGTCTAAATTGTAGATCGGTTCTAGGTCCGATGTAACATGTGACATTATAGTATTTGCGGACGATACCAGTGTGTTTGAGATTGTCCATAACCCTATTACATCTGCTTACAGAATAAATACCAACCTTGATAGAATAAATGTTTGGGGTAAGTTATGGCATGTTACATTTAATGCCATCAAATCAGTTGCAGTCCTTTTTTTCCACTAAGAATATTAAACAAGACCATCCTACACTTTACCTTGGAGTCACTGCTATACCCGAAGCACAACAACATACACATTTAGGAATTACTTTGACCACAAACGTTACTTGGCATTCCCACATTACCCGCATCATCAACAAGGCCAATCAACGACTTGCTTTACTTTGCTGACTCAAATACAAGCTTTCTCGCAAAACTCTGCTAAGGCTATATTCAATCATGGTGCGGCCAATACTCGAATACAGAAGTACAATGTATTCTATTTGATAACTGTACTATCAGCCTTTCAAATTCTCTTGAAGCTGTACAATACGAAGCTGCAAGAATTTGTACTGGTGCCTTACGTCATACACCCCATTTTCTTCTTCTCAGTGAGCTGGGTTGGCAAACTCTCTCTGTCCGGCGGAAATACCAAAAACTAGTTTTGTTTAATAAACTGTTACACAAAATTACACCTCGGTACCTGTGTGACCTCATACCTGATTATCTCATGCGCATAGCTAATCTCAACTTGAGAAATCATTCTGATATAAGACAGATTCAATTCAAAACTAAACATTTTGGTGATTCTTTTCTCCCGTCAAGCATCAAACTTTGGAATAATCTACCCTCAGACATAAGACAGTCAGCATCCCTGGAAATATTTAAAACTAAATTAAAAAGTACCCTTTTGTGTGTTGACATTCAACCTGACTATTTTTCATATGGAAAAAGCTTTCCGAAATTATGTCATACCCAACTGCGACTTGGATTTTCCAGTCTCAACTCACATCTGCACAAATTCAATATTGTCCTGTCTCCCTCTTGCACCTGTACTGCCACGAACGAGGAAACTTATCATTATTTTCTAGTCTGTCCCCACTATTCAGTTTCAAGACTCAAATTATTGAACACTGTGTGTCATCTCTTGGCCCCTGGAGTAAATCCTACCCTTATTACCTGTTTGGCAAGCGACATCTTGATTATATGTTTCACCAAAGGTAGCAAAGATTTACGCAAGGACACAAATGAAGGTATATTTAATGCAGTACAGCTCTTCGTTACAGAGACCTGAAGGTTCGAATTTTAAATCTCAATGCCTGCTCATGGTGAAATTGTTATATTTAATAGCATTCCTTATCTAGAACACTTCCTATGGTGATTTATACGCGTATTGTCATTACATACACTTAACATCTTATTCCTCGATGTGTTTTCCCTCCCAATGGTAGCATTTTTGTTAATATTCTCATTGTACTGTACTGTGTGTCTTGTAAATACTCTGTGTGTCTCTCTGTATACTGGAGAACCACTTGATTAGTCTCTCTTGTACTATTTTGGTGATCCAGATGAAATAAATATGTTTAAATCAAAATAAAAGTCCAAAGCTGTGGCAGATGCCAATATGACCTAGATATAGATCAAGACACATTTTTGTTTAGTCATATTTGTTAAATATAAGCAGTGTTGATCATATATTACATGTATTATACTTGTATTTGTAGTACAAGTATATCACTTCTGTAGGTATTTGTACGTTCCATAGTATCTAACTGCATTGGTGCGAAGCATATTGTCTCACATGATGTGACTGATCGAGTCATCAGGTGCCACATCAAGTGAAAGGCTAATCCTTGCCTTGTAGGTATTGTAAGGCCAAAATAGCTACTCCGTCCATTGCAGATTGTATGTATATAAACATATATATATCATGATTGTTGTATTTTGTATGTGACATATAGGTCAATATTGACCTGTTTTTGTCAATAAAATTATAACTTACTTATATATTGCCAATAATATACTGTACTTGCAATTATGATTCCTATATTACTTGCTCTCAGTGTAGTGAGGGCCAGGCAGTGTTGAGCCCTCGCGCTCAATGTCCGGACTTTTAGCATAATGGCAAAACGCTGGCTCGGGGTGTGAGAGGTCCCGGGTTTGATACCCGGCTGGATCACAACATTGGTGTCAGGAGTGAACATGAACGCACGCCAACAGGCCGCGGTGGCTGAGGATGGTTCGTCGTTGGGCTCGGCCGGCTGGGAGTCGGAGGGACAACAGCTGGTGGGGTTGTGCTCGTCGTGGCTGGGAGCCAGGGAGGCAGCCTGTGGGTTCAGTTTGGTGCTATCACTGGGCATTCCTTGGTCCTTGGGAGAAAAGGTGAAGGAGTGTAGTGAGGGCCAGGCAGTGTTGAGCCCTCGCGCTCAACGTCCGGACTTTTAGCGTAATGGCAAAATGCTGGCTCGGGGTGCGAGAGGTCCCGGGTTCGATACCCGGCTGGACCACAACACTCAGGGCTGACTAAATCCTAGTACATGTATTGAATCCTTAGTCATAATTGACTTTTACTTGCAATTCTATAAAATGATTATCATTATTTCTTGTCATCGATTACATATCTCTTGCCTTCATTTGCATCTGACCCTATCTTATTTATTCTGGTCTTGTACTGTTTATTGTTTGTTGTATATACCTTGTGTATCTTTATATGTACTGGAGATCCTCTGGGTTAGTAAACTTATGAGGTGATCCAGTCAAAATAAATATCTTTGAATTAAAGTAACTTGTAAAATGTAGATTATGCAGTGGCAAGGACTCACAGGAGACAAAATGCATGACATATATTCATTGTTTTGCACATTTCAAATATTTGGAAAATATACTTTGCAGATCAAAAAAAATAAAAAATAGCATCAATCAACAGAAATCTGCTGATAATGACCTTCAAAAGATGACGAAACGTACCGTGCACCAGGCTGTTGGAGACAGTCACATGCCACTCTGAGCGATAATACACTGGTTTGACCAGTAGAGACCTGTTATTTTTTGTTTTTGACGTTACATTTTCATCTGTGCAGTTTCATATAATTTACAAATACAAATATCGTCCAAAAATCAAGGGAAATCTGCACGTGAGTTTCCTTTGACTGTGACAAATTAGACAATGGTCTCTATTTACAATCGGTCCACTGTAGCACACGACAAAATAACTTTACACTGTCACTGCCTAACAGACTTCGTTAAGTCCCATTTCATTGGACCTCAACTTCAGAGTAGCTCCCATCAGCCAATCAGATAGTATAAGACTGGTGAGCTTTGAGGATCGTTATGCAAGGTGTCAATCCTGCCAGGCAGTATGGCAAGTGCACGCTGAGGATAAGAAATTCTAGACTTTGGTCAATTTGTTGTGAGAGAGATAACAAAGTTTGCACTCATGCCGGACTACAGCATAATGGGGAACGTACTTGTAAAGAGTTTGGTGGCCGATTTTTCCATACAGTGGCTTCTTTTCATTGTTGCTGCAGCTCTCAAAACGGAAAAGTTTTATGACTTAGCAGGTGAGATCCAAGCGCTCGAACGTACCGTGATTGAACGAAGTCTAAGGTCAGTTTTTTACTGGGTGGGTTCTTTTTGTTATTCGTCCAAGAATGGAGTTACAGTCAACATAGTTGAACTTGACTGTTTACTCTTCAAACAGACGTGATCCTCAGCCTCAACCAGGGACGTGTCACATTTTGCAAAAAGCACAGTCCACTCCATGGGCATGGGCCCCAACATAACATAAGTTTGAGTGTTTGAATGTTTGTACTTTATGATGAGGCTAAGATTGGGTGCAAGCTGGCTATTTCTATTCATTCAGTGAATTATCACCACTTGACAACAAACAAAGGGGTAATTAACACAGAGGTGTTAATACTCCCAAAGGTCATGGCAGGGTACCTGGAGCGTGACCTAAATACACAGAACTCACTGTGTGAGGAGCAGGACTTGTGCAGTAAAGCCAGTCAAGAGAAGTCATGCAGAAAAAGTGGATCATTTTTCCTTCGTGGGCGGGGTCTTTGAGTGTGATAGGATTCAACAGTGGTCATGTGATACTCAGCTGTCTTTTATGTCTCTGCGTGAGCCAGGCCTGGGAAGGTACTCTGAGCTGATGTGCAGAGATGAAACCACCATTATATTTTAATACTGTATATTCTCATTTTAGCATAAAGGCGTTTAACTTTTGTTGCATCACTTTTTAAAATAAAGTATGCAGTTGGTGTTGTACAGACACCTTTCGTCGAAAACATTCAAGATAAAAAAGGCAGTCCATAGATAGAATCAAAAGTTATGGCAGTGTTTACCTGTCACAGCCAGAAAACATGTGCTCCGAGCACGGCTTGCCAGCATTACGTCACTGTGTATGTATATGTGATTCGCCCTCTGTTTATAAAAAATATCTGTCAAACCATACAACACAAACGGGCTGATAAGTTCATGTAACAGTCTAGCTGAAACAGTGGGCCAAGTACAGGTAAATGGCCCCCAAAGGTGTCAGCACAAGACAACCAAGACCTATTTAGTGCGGTAACCTGCACCTGATTGGCCGCAATGGTGTATTCATACCTTCAGCCCGCTTCCTGGACTGATAAAAAAATAAAATTATTGTGTGTTCAGACTTGCCCTATGTATCCATGAATAGCTAATTAGTCACAGTCAAATAAATAAATAAAAATAGCTTGATTGCAACATTTTGACCCCAATTACAGTCCCTCCCCTTCATAATGCTGGTGTTGGGAGTCCATGGAGTGGACTGTACATTTTGCAAAACTGCCTTGTAAAAGGATTTCTGAAATAGAACTGATGGGAGAAAGTATGCATGATGTACCAGTTCTTGATAGGCCATGGACCTATTATCTGATAGTAGGTCCATGGATAGGTTAGCCCTGCGGTTTGTAAAATAATAATACTGTGGCTCTCCGCTTGTCTGCCATGGTCCTACATCACTGTGTGATACAGGTGGCCTGGAGAGAGAGGAGGGAAAAAAAAGGAAAAGTAGATGAGGTGAGGGAAACCATGGTAATCCTTACCAGCTTGTGCTGCCATGTTTTCCAGGACCAGAGACGAGGCAAAGGGTCCACCACCCACTCTCTCACAGCTGTGGTGGGCCCCCGATCCTGGGTATATCCCCCTGCATTCATCCCATGTACTTTTTAGAAAAAAAAAGACCCTTCCCTCACACACCCTATCCCTGCCTCTGAGTCTGCAGAGCAAACATTTTGTTGTATAAGTAAACATTAAATCAGTTTATGAAAAATCTAAAAAGCTCGGGTCTCTGCCATTATTAAAATGTGAAATGTGTGTGTTCTAGCTCTTAAAAGAGTGCTTTTTTCTTAGCATAAGGAACCCAAATATGCATTTACCGGCAATTACCCTCATAACTGAGACTCTGGGGAATGGAGCTAGACATCGTTGCTCAAAATTTCAGAGTCCAGAGACCGGCAACTCATCACATATAAAGATAGATGAGCAAGTGATAATAACAGTGTTTTTGTCCACTTGATCAACAATAGGAACATATCGAGAATAGGTACAGTGACTATACTTCATTGGGAGCCAAGGGACTACATGTATACAATATAGTGCTCTATCAGATTGAGAATCTGCTGTGTAGTGAGGGGTGTTATGAAGATGTTCTGTTGATCATATGTTTGTCATGTTTTATTAACAGGGTCTGGGACATTCTTGTATCTGGCATACCAGAGTTTGGCATGGGGAGAGACCTATTTTCAACGACAGAGAATACAGAGTGGCATGGTGATGACATGGGCTCTGCGGTAGGCATTTGAATTTTAGTTTATTCAAACTGAGGGTATGCAGAGATCGTGTAATTTTGCATCGCAAAAGCTGCACTCATGCAGTCAAGATTTGTGAGTTGGACCTAATAGAACACACAGATAATGGCATGTAATTAGCAGTTTAAAAAACATGGTATTTCATGTCCACAACTCCATGTAGACAAATTTAATATGTATGAGCATATCATTATTTGAAGGTAACTGGAGTACCATACTTTGTGTTGACAAAGAGTGACACCTGGGAGCAGCATATTGATGTAGAACTACAGTCACTTGTTATAGCCATTCATTCTTGGGACTCGGGGGGGGGGGGGGGGGGAACAACAGATTTCAAAAGTGTTTATAGGTTAGAAGGCCTTCAGTGTCACATTTATGATTTTGACAGGAAAGTGTATTCAGATATATAAAGAGCTGTTCATGTTAGGCATGACTTACTCTCATGTACCATTATGTCTGCCACTTTAATACCTCGTAACTTGTTTTTACTACTGTTACAGACTGGGGTTGTACTTGTTTACAAGAGTTATGAAGGAGGGGCATGACAGCAGATTTAATCGAGTACGAGATCATCCTGCCAGGTTCTTCATTTATTGGACTGTACAAGGTTGTTATATTTATTATTTTAACCCTTTCCCCCCTTAAAACAGCCAAAACCGGTTGGTGGTCAAATGTCGTCTGCTTCAGTGTTTTCAACTAATTTCAACAGTAATGAAAAACAGTTTTGACTGAGAATTGTAGATGAGCCCTATCAAGAACACATGCCCCAGGTCAACAACTTTCCTTGGCGTGAGTTTGGCACTTAATGCCCAAATCATGCCAAGGAAAGTTGTTGCCTCAAGTGTCAATTCAAGGGGGAAATGGTTAATCTTGCGTAGACATTCAACTGAAACAAGGATGCATTATTTATGTTGAACAAGTAGCTGTGCACTTTGAACTTGCAGGTAGTTATTAGTGACCTATAAAATTTATTATAAGTGACTTTTTAATCAAACTTGATCAGTGAAATGCTGATATGTTTGAGTAAGTTAAGTTAATGCAAACACACTGCAGCAAGAGGTTTGGAGCTTTGTGCTTCACTGGTATCTCTTTTATCATTCAAATGAAAACACTGACTGATCTTTCAGTGTTTTAGTGAGGTAAGAAGATTGAAACAAACAGTTTACAAGATTCCATCTTTAGAAATCTTAATTTGTCATATCAAGTCTGCAAGTGATAAATCTTTGGAGAGAGATGTGTTTAACAAGGACATACATGTACAGCAGAACAGCAAGCAAGAAACAAGGTGGGGGTGGGAGGAGGGATTTTCTGGTACACTTACATGTACAGGTAACAATTTTATCCCAGTAGGAGAGTATGGAAAACAGAAAAAAATTAGAAATAATGGCCAGTATGAAGTAGAGAAAATAAAGGAGCTTCCAGTATGCAAGTGCACTAAATAAAAAGGCCCAGCACAGTAGTATGGAAAACCCCTTTACTCCTCAAGTAACAGGCAGGTTCTGTTACTAAGTGCCAAAACATGTTTGTGAATAAAGGGCTATGTCAGCTGTAAAGACATACAAATACCAACTCACTTTTGCTGGTCCTGACAACTCTCTGATCACTTATGGTTGTCATAGCCAGTCAAGACCTACAATTACATGTTTTGCCAATCACCGTTGTTGTAGTCTTGGACAGTCAGGTCTTACAAATCCCAACCATATTTTTGCTAGTCCTGTCATGTGAGGCTGTATGCTTCTAGATACATGTATACCCTCATTAAACATGTAAGGCAGGGTAATGTCAACACCACTCTGTTGTGACATTTAACAACCTTTATTGGCTATTAACCTTTCATCCATCTATTTTCTGGAAGACCTGACAAGGGAACCCAGAAAAGACTTCAGAAAAGAAATAACCCTGAAATAAAAATAAAACTGTATCACCTGAAGATCTTCATGTATAGTAACACAATGTAACAGTTTCAAATGTTTCATCAATTTACATCTTGTAAACATACTACAAATGTAAACTGGTGACACACAAGGTCAACATCAAGTACACAGATGTACTTCTTAATACAAGTACTATGGAGAGCAGAACTCTTCAAATTGTACATGTTTGGCAGCAGTAGGGGATGTGTACATGTATTAGAAAAATTTGCAAGGTAGTCAGTGAAAATAGCATCAATTGCATGCCCTAGAGTTGCTCATGACACAACTCATAGAGAACTGGGAGTGACACTTCTATCTAGAAGAGTTTTGAAGATATGGAACATTTTCATTCAGATTCCAGTTGCCTCAATTTGCATAATTTTGAAAATATTATGTTATTCTATAATAGTTCTACATCCATGCAACAGCTCATATTTGTAGCAATAGCCATCTCTGAGAAAAGCTGTGGACAAGATGTAGGTGGCAGAAAGAGAGAATTTTGAAGAAAGAGGTCTGTGTTGGCACCCAGACTTTACAATATGTACTTATAAATGGAAGATGCAATCCTGCTACAAATAAGAGTGTAACATATGAGTGAGGATGTTTTATTTTGCAGGTGCTTGGGTGTTTATCACTTTGCTACCTACCCTCATACTAAATAGCAAGAGGCAAGACCAACCACTCACCAAACGAGACTATACAGGATGGGCGCTCTTTGGAGTAGGCTTCTTGATAGAAGTCCTTGCAGATTATCAGAAATCACAGTTCAGAAACAATCCGGATAATGCTGTAAGTTTCAGTTAAAATGACTTACTCTGTTGTGTCGCTTTGATGTTGGAGTACATGTGATGAGAATTTTTTTTTTTTTAGCTCAGCTGACTTGTCAGTCAGCTGAGCTTATATGATGGTTAGGCATCTGTCGTCCGTCCATTGGCGTTCACAATTCACATTTTCGACTTCTTCCAAAACTGGTGGCCAGATCCTCTTCAAACTTGGTGGGGATCTACCTTGGGTGTGTCTCTACCAAATTTGTTTAAATGGTCATGCTCCAGTGAGTTTTTGAATGATTTTTGGGGGGTGGGGGTGGGGGGGGCAAATCTTAAAAAATCTTCTCCAAAACCACTTACCCAATTGGTTTGGTATCACATAGGAACACTCCTAGTTCTTAAATTGTACACCAGGTAGTGCTGCAATTTTTCCTAATTTGTTATGATTTTTTGTGGGTTTTCACTATTTTTGATGTCTCCAGAACCATGACTCAGATAAACTGAAACTTGGTGGATATGTTCCTTGTGAAAGGGTCAAAGTTTTTCAATATGTGGCACTGCTGTGAATTCCTGATTTTTAACAAATTTTTCAGTTTAGGCACTCATCGGTAGATGCACCTTTCCTATTGATAACAATGTAAGTCAATGGGCATTCTAATGCTAATTCACATTTTCAACTTTCATTTCTGAAATTGTCAGCCAGATTGACTTCAAACTTGGTAGTTATGTGCCTTGCGTGAGTCTCTACCAAATTTGTTCAAATGGTCGTGTTTCAGTGATTTTTGGATTGTTTATGTTTTTTTTTGGGGGGGGGGGGTGCAAATCTTAAAAAATTGTCTTCTGCAAAACTGCTCACCCAATTGCTTTGCTATGACACAGGAACACTCCTAGTTCATAATTTGTATACCTGGTGGTGCAGCATTTTTTCCCCTATTTTTTATGATTTTTTTGTGTGTTTTTGCTATTTTTGACTCTTTTTCTAGAACCCTGACTCACATTAAGCTGAAACATGGTTGATATGTTCCTTGTGAAAGGATCAAACAAAAATGTTCACTAGACAGCACTGCTGTGGATTCCTGATTTATAATGGATTTTTCAATTAGTGTACTTCTGGTAAATGCACCTTACCTTTTGATTACTATGTAAGTCAATGGGTATTCTAATGTGCAATATTATTTATTTTCTCCACCAAGTAGCAATGCTCTTTTTATAGTTCTCTTTAAATATTCTTTAATTTCTCATGCTGCAGTAAAATTTATATTTTCAATGAATTTTTCCTTTGGCAAATCTTAGAAATACTTCTAAATGTATGCACTCAGCTTCAGTTGAACACAGGTCTATTCAGTTGCAACTTTGATTTTGTGAACAAGCTTAGGTCAGCTAAGCAAGGGCTGTTCACACAGCCCTCTAGTTAATAACAAGTGTTGCTTGCAAAGACCACTTAATGCGCTATGGGTAATGGGTTAACAGGTATTTTAATATGTCTATCATTAGATACAGCGTGATGAAAATTCTACATCCATCTTCTGAATATCACATATATGTGGTTTTGCACACCATAAACCCTGTTGTATGCCACAGGGTTGACTGTATCCATTGAGCCATTCAGATATTACTGGTGTGTCATCTTGTCTTGACAATAAGCAGTCATTATAATGTTCACATGCTATTAGAGATTACAGGTTGGTAACCTCTTATCTGGACATTTAGACCAGTAAAGGGTTTAATGACATAAATAATAGTCAAATTCACAATGTATCCATGATAATATCAGTCACATTATGTAAAAATGTCACCTTGCACTAAATCAATGCATGGTAAGCAACCAATATGTTTGGTCCCTGGAGAATCCTGCTGGGCACAAAACCAGTCAGACTAAATAAACTTTAATTCAAACTTTGGATTTGCTTTGTATTTCATTTACATCTAATTGTTGCCATTGGTTACTTTTTTTTTTTTTTTTATTTTTTTTTATTTCCATCCATGGGGTACATGTATATGGGATTTACAAATTGACAATAAATTAATTAACAATTGTTTTCATGGAATACACACATATTGACCATAAATATATCAATATACATTATAACCAATACATTGAGTCTGGTTCGGGGAACAACTGATCAAATTAAATTACTCCAGATTGAACTCCTGCCATTTTTGATCATGTTTGATTACTTTACCTCTATTGTTTGTTATGCAGTACTCTATAAACTTAATCTTCTTTACTAGGGTTACAAAACCAGTAATATTGGGTAAAACTTTTCTATATTTACAGGCATATATGAACTTTTTTCCAAGTATAAAAATCAAATTGTAAATTGCTTTTAAACTAATATCACCCAGTAGGACCTGTTCACCAGAAAATTGTAAAATTTGTACATTGTTCACTGAAAGACCTGCAAACACCTGTCTCCAAAATTGAACAGTGTGATTACATTCCCAGAATAAATGTTTAATAGTTTCAATTTCACTTTTACAGAGGCAACATAGATTAGTTTCTGAAATTTTCCATTCGTATAATTTTTCATTTGTGTATATAGTTCTGTGGAGAAATCTAAATTGAAAACTACGTATTTCTAGTGAGATTGTTGCTAAATAAATACTTTTGAAACATAAAAACCATTCGGCCTCTTGAGTATCACAGTTAAGTTCCACATTCCATTTACTAATTAATGGCAACTGACTCTCTTAGCATTTTGTAAAAAATGTGGGTAAACAAAATGTGGCACTTTACTAATTTGTACAATTTTATCTATTTTCTTTTCATTTTCGGTGAAATGTTCCTGAAGATTTACTTCATCACTTAGAATATCTTTCCACCTCTGTGGGATAGCAGATATCAAACCGATAAACAGTAGAAAGTTTGTTGATATTTGAAATTTGTGTGAAAACGTTACAAATGATATAAATGTTCCGTCTGTGTCTAACAGGTCAGATACATACTTTATCCCTTTGTCATACCATTTCTTGTAAAAAACAGTTTCACCTCCTACTCTTATGTATGAATTAAACCATAATGTTTCATGTTCAATTTCCACCTTTGTTTCTGAACTTGAGTAGTTATACTCACTCCAACTATATATGACCTCTAACCAGAATTTATTCTTTACTTTATTAAATATATTTTTAATATCTTTTTTATGAAAATTGCATTCCCATAAATATTTATCTTTACATGGCAACTGTCGTAAGACGAGGTGTTTCCATCCTGCATTTGACTCTGAAATAAGCCTTTTAATCCATGCACATTTCATTGCACGAAATTGAGAGGCAATATGAGTAATTCCTAATCCACCCTGGTTGACAGGTGCAATAAGATAGTTTCTCTTGATTTTGTCGGGTTTTTTATTCCAAAGATATTTAAAGATTAGGACTTCAATGCTTTTTGTCAGAGATTCGCATGGGTTTGGGATGACAGATACTAAGTACAATAATTGAGATAATGCTAAAGATTTTATGATTAAAGTTTTACCAATAACAGATAAAGTCCTCTTGTCCCAGGAATTAAAAATTTGTTCAATTTTCTTCAGTTTGGGGAGGTAATTTAAATTTGCCAATTTGTCTCTTTCTGGTGTTATTTCAACTCCCAAAAGAACAACTGGTGCATTAGTCCAATGTAATTGTAATTCTTCAGCAAATGTGACATTTGAATCCTTTATACTTCCAATTCGCAATACTATTGTTTTATCTAAATTTACTTTTAGACCTGACATAACTTTTGCCATTGGTTACTTGCAGGGGAAATTTATCCAGAGTGGATTATGGAGCATAAGCCGCCATCCAAATTACTTAGGAGAAATACTTCTGTGGACAGGTCTCTACCTGTCTGCATCATCTGTGATGAAAAAATGGGAGTTCCTCAGTGTCATATCACCAGTCTTTGTGGCCCTCTTACTGACCAAGGTCAGCGGCATTCCAATTTTGGAGAAACAAGGCTTGAAACGGTGGGGAAGCAGTCCTGCTTACCAGCAGTACCTGAGAAATACAGCATTACTGATTCCATTTATCTGGTGACCTGTAGCAGTAAACTGGCATTTGATGGCAGGGCTGAGTACAAGGCATTAGAAGCAAACAAGTGTTAGTATCAGTAGGACTACCTGATGCTTTAGGCATAATAGTAGGAAATTTCAACCAGGAAAATGCAGAGCATCAGTGGCTTGGTGTCAAAGCATATGTATAGTATGCGAATTTATGAGAAGACTTTATCCCATGTAACTAAATATTTGTCTTGAGGTGATATTGACAGTGTGTTATATATTGGGGCAAATTTAAAATACTCCCACCTTGACAGAATTAACCACAAAGTCTTGTCCACACATTGCCCATTTCAACATGAATGGAGGTAGAATTATTCTGAACTTGAAGGTAGATCCAGAACTTATGGTAAAAATCATACATAAAGTTGACGAGTAGCTATCGTGATTTAATTAAATGTTAACTATGGTTGACACAGAATTTTTTTGTACTCAAGCATTCACTCTTTTAGATTTATTGGGTATATGTACTTACAACACTGATGTACTTGTATCTTTATTCATACTGGTAAAAACTATGTTACAAAGAAATAACAAAACCATTCATTCAACCAAGGAGTCCATAGTGGACTCCCACTATAGATTCCTTGATTTAATATACATCAGAAATTTGTCATTGGGGTAAGTTCAAGTATAAAGAATATTTTCAAAAATTATATTTACTTGACTTCATGTTCTGCAGATTATAAAAGTTCCAAGCAATGTAAAGTACAGATTGCATCAAACATAATATCATGTCTTCTTGTCAGTCGAGCCCATTTGGTGCAAGGTACCTTTATCATGTCTTGCATTGGCCCTCTAAGAGCATTTTGTGCAAATAAAAATATTCTCTGTCTCTGTCTTTGAGATGGTAGACACTTTGAGGGTCATTTGGGTTCAGGTCTTCAGTGGTACAGGGTTGACTTTAATAATTTTGGCAGATCAAAATGAAGTAGCTGTGCTGCTATTACAGGTGTATGCATGGTACACTCTAAGGTGGAACTGAACTTTTCTTGATGTTTGCCCCTCAGAATAGTGCCTGCCAAGTTGCGCTGTCCTTCATTTGAATTGTTAGCCAAGTATAATTGATGTGTTACAGAATTGATCAGTTTGAGTGATTGAGAGCAGAAACAGTGAGACCACGAGACCATAGTCATTACAACATAGCAATGTCTGTGTAACATTGTACAACCTGCTGCTCAAAGCAATAACATTGCCAAAAAGGATAATGTCATAACATGTGACCAAATTAAACTGCATGAGAAAAAGAGTCCTTTATGAAAAGTATAATGACTTACTCCAGGATAGATGTTATTTCAGATGAGGGATCAAAACTCCCAAAAGGGTATATTCCAGGGAACAGAAAAGAAAAGCTACTGAAAAAAATGGTACTGGTTAGACACATCATACTTCTGGAAAGGAAAAAAATAAACAACTGGACCTGAAAATAAACATCCAAACAAAGCTAAGCTTTGTAATGAATCAGATAGGCTAACAGTTGTATTTTGTTACCCAAGCTGCACTCTCAATGAAACTATACTTGCCTGTTACAGTAGTACTTGTCAGCTCATACTAGCCCAAGGCCTTTTTTACTAGCCCTAAGGTGGTGGGCTAGGATTAATTTTGACCCCTGCAGTTCCCAGGATATGTCCATTACCAACACACTTGTGAGACTTCCCATTCGAAACAAAGTTAAATGTAGATTACTCTCTATACAACACTACTGAAATGGAAACATCCATCTTTTCCCTGTTAAAGTGCCAGTGTGGTTTCATAAGGCTGCTGACTTGACATGTATTAAAAAGTGCCATTCATGCTCATCATTGCACTAAAAGAGTGCAGACCTTGCATTACAAATTACTTAACTTTGGGCAGGCTAATAGCAATGAACAGTTCTGCACAGCCAGGTGCACTCCTGTTACATTTGAGCAGTTCTACACAGTAAGGTGTACTTCTGTTACATGTGAAGAGTTCTACACAACCAGGGGCACCCCTGTTACATGTTAACAGTTCTACACATTCAGGTACATACTCTTGTTACAAGTGAGCAATTCTAAACAGCCAGGTGTACTCCTGTTACATGTGAGCAGTTCTACACAGCCAGGTGTACTCCTGTCACATGTGAGCAGTTCTACACAGCCAGGTGTACTCCTCTTACATATGAGCAGTTCTACACAGCCAGGTATAGTTAAGTCACATGTGAGCAGTTTTACACAGCCAGGTGTACTCCTGTTACATTTGAGCAGTTCTACACAGCCAGGTGTACTCCTGTTACATGTGAGCAGTTCTACACAGCCAGATGTACTTCTGTTACATGTGAGCAATTGTACGCAGCCAGGTGTACTCCTGTTACATTTGAGCAGTTTTACACAGCCAGGTGTACACCTGTTACATGTGAGCAGTTTTACACAGCCAGGTGTACTTAAGTTTCATGTGAGCAGTTTTACACAGCCTGGTGTACTTCTGTTACATGTGAGCAGTTCTACACAGCCAGGTGTACTCCTATTACATGTGAGCAGTTCTACACAGCCAGGTGTACTTAAGTTACATGTGAGCAGTTTTGCACAGCCAGGTGTACTTCTGTTACATGTGAGCAGTTCTACACAGCCAGGTGTACTCCTGTTACATGTAAACAGTTCTACACAGCCTGGGGTACGTCTGTTACATGTGAGCAGATCTACACAGCCAGGTGTACTTCGGTTACACCACTTGTTCACGGCAACAAATGTGGCCCACTGGCCTTCAGGGTTTCCACCAGAAGTTTTTTTTTTTTCAGAGTAGGACATTTTTGCAAAGCACCAGGTCTGGGAGTCCTCACCCAGCAAATTTGGAAATTAATTGTGACCTGATGTACATTCTAGCACAATTTGAGCTAAATATAGGTTTGATTGACACAACTTTTGACTTTTTAAGAGTAGGAAATCCTACCCTCAATTTTTTTAGGGTAGGATTTTTTTACAGTCATTACCCTCTGACAGAAACCCTGGCCTTACCTCATTTTGACTTGAAAGTGGCAACACCATGCAAAGGATGAATGATCATATAAGAGAATGTTTTGACCATGTATTTTACTTTTATCCCAGCATGGTACCTTCAGGTCCACATGTGCTAGTGGTTCTCACCAAGAAATATAAAATGGTTCTTGGACTTTTGTTTACATAGAGTACATTGTACATGTACAGTAATCCCTCCCTTCAGAGACCAACTCTAGGACAGTTGCAAAAGTGGTAACATAAAGCAGATTGTCTCTGAACAGAGGTCAAATGATATGGAAAAGATTGCTGCAGGGACATGTTAGATGTGGTCTAAAAAGGCAGATGGTCTGTTGAGGGAGAGACTGGTTGACCAACCACTATGGTATTTTACATGCTGATTATTCAGGAGTCTGACAAAATCTGGAAGAAAAAATGTGACCATGAATGGGTCAAACTTGTAATCCAGCCTTGTGTTTTTTAACTTGCCAAATTGATGGCCTGCATAGTAAACCCTGTAGGTTGCCTCTTGTTTTTAACTGGCACATGGAGTCTTTATTAGAATTCCTTTGCCACATGAAGCTTGGAGTCCTGGGAGCCCATTGTTCAGAAATCTCGACTACTGTGCTTTGATTTGCTGACTCCATTTACTGCTGGGCCACAGTAATCACTGTCAAGAAGCTGTATGCACTCAAATGTCTGCCTCAGAAGGGAACCATATCACAAGGATTGGTATTTTGCTTTACTTTACGGCAAAGATTCTGCTACAACATTTCAAAGCGCCCACATGTATTGCTATTTAGAGTCACACATTAGTGTTATTTTGTGGCATAGAATGCAAATCTTTTTACAGGGACATATCTTGCACACAATACATGATAATCATGACCACATTATTGAATGGTAGGTACAGTAATATGTTTGAAGAATCAGCTTAAAGGTGTATCGTTTGATACTATTCTATGAATTAGCTAAAAGGTGTATGAATTTGATACTGTATGTATGGTGTAACTCTACCAAAATTTGCAATAAAATCTACCTCACTATGATATTTTGTTTGTTATATTTGCAGGGTGAATATTCACACACTACACAATAAGATTCTAATGTTGCTTGTACTTTTGTGAAAAAACAGTTCAAATATACGAGGCTAAAGGCAATTACATGTAACAGCACTGCCTCTACTTGTCTTCATATCAGCCCTCTGCAATGTTGAAATTTTATTGATTGCACCTAACAATAAAAGAATCCCAGGCACAGCAGCTCTGGAAGCTGACATTCTGGGCACCTGTGTATAACCAGGGATATGACATTCAATGACATGGTATGACATAGATAAAAATTATAATGAGGAAAAATATTACATAATTTTATTGTTTATTTGACCACATTGTTTCGTTTTTTCATTTTTTGTTTCTGTATTCATTGAATTTTATTCATACTATCAGTTTGGTTTGTTTGTTCTTGTCATAAAGCTGACTTTGTGCTATTTTGTATGCTGCAAAATAATAAATTGAATATTTCATGCAGGTTCTGGTATTTGGAGGGTAAAATACTGCTGCCATAGTATCCACTAATGCAGCTGGGATTTGCAGAATAATGGGCTCATGATGGGTGTTACAATGCCCACCTTCAGAATACTCTGGATCCAAGCAGAACTCCACAAAGAATGACAATGATGAGATAGCTTTAACAATAACAATATATTAACAATCAGAAATCAGTACAAAGTAGGTACATGTAAATGAAATTATACATTTAGCTATAGTGATACTCCCATAATTCACAGACTGCAGGTAAAACCCTGGTGAGATATTCTCCACAGGTACTCTCCCGCAGTTCCAAGTCCTATGGTAGGTGCCAAACAGTCTGGTCCAAATCCTACAGAGGCACAGTTTTCTTCCAATGTAGTACAGAGAATATGGTGCTGGTCCAAATCACACAGAGGGACAGTTGGGTTCCAATTAAACACCAAATATACCAGTCCACTCAATGGCACTGTCCACAATGCACAAATACAATGTATAAATGGGTATCTCCTTGACAATGGCAATGGCTCAAAGTCCCACTGGCTTGAAGACATGCAGCTGCGGTCAGATTTCAGAATTTTCCTCTCCCAGTCAAGCTGCCTTGTATACCCATGCTCAGAACTGTCACCAGTATTCTACAATTTTCTAATTAATCCTGCATCATACTTCTCTGTCATCTTTCTAGACCACATCAGAACTTTCCCCTCGCTCACTACTGTGCTTGGTTGTCTCTGCCAGCCTTAGACAGTCCTCATCCTTGTCACTGACTTCTTGTTTAGAATTACTGCTGCGCCTGTATGTAGGACACCACTCCAGACACTCGATTATTCACAAGCCACATGAGAGTCACCCAACAAAGCAGGCCAACTCAGTGACCGGAAAAACACTATATGAATTCAGTGAAATCAAATCAAAACAAACAGCCATACCCACAATTCATTCATAACAATGGGTTATGCAACATATTTATTCGTTTTCTCATAATATGCCCAATACTCTTGTTCTTCAAAAACTGCTAATTCAATAAATTTAACGAGGGCATTTCCTTTGTCATTTCATCTTTTTGATTTGAACCGTGTACAGTACGCATTTCATTTGTCATTTCATCTTTTTGATTTGAACCGTGTACAGTGCAGGCTGGTAATATAACACCATAGCTGAAATAGCATTACGGTACTACTGTAAGTAAGTTATTCTTTTATTGAGAGAAGAAGGTCACAGTTTATGAACAGAATCACTATTACCACTGGTAGTGCCTGATCCTATGTAGGAGAAATCTACTGCGCAATTATGCAACAAAGGAAGAGAAAGAATTGAAAACAAAAAAGAGAGAAATGTGTGAACGAGTAATCAAGATAGAAAAGGAAATGTAAAATAAAATAAGGGGGATGGAGATATGACAGAAGGAAGGGGAGAAGTAATTAAGAAGGAGAAAGAATCTCAGAAGGATGGAATGAAGGAATGAGGAAAGAAGGGAAAAGAATGGAAGGGAAAGTAAAGGAAGAACAAGATATGTTTGTAAAACATAGATGCCCCCCGCCCTCATTACCCTTGCCCTCGCTACCCTATTGATAGTGGTAGATGGGGCACTCGTGACCTGACAAAATTAGTGAAGGTTGATCATACATCAATGTCACATATCTTTAAACTTTAATCTTCGACTAGCCTCGAATATGGACTATAATCTTGTACAATAGAAAAGTCCTAGCTTTAAAACCTCTTCAGTTATCATGCAGAAACCAAAGTTAAATCAGGTGAATATGTGACCTTGGAATTTAGATCAAAGTCACCAAACTTTACATTTCTTTTAGCACTTAACAAGGACTATATAGCTGTGCAGTATCCAAGTCCTTGCTCAAAAACTTCTTCAGTTATTGTGCAAAAACCACAGAAAGGCCACTGTCTGTGTGTGATCCTCAAAACTGGGTCAAGGTCACCCATCTACAAACTCAAATTAGCCCTCATAGGCAACCATAAAGCTGTGCAATATAAAAGTGCTACCTCAAAAAATGAAAGTAATCATGCAGAAACAGTATTCAACCAAGTGGCTCTGTGACCTTTGAAATTAGGTCAAGGTCACCCATCTTCAAATCTGACCTAGCCCCAAATACAGAAAATTATTCAGTACAATATAAAAGTCCTAGCTTAAAAACGTCCTCAGTTATTGTGCGGAAACCAAAGTTAACTCAGGTACCACTGTGACCTTGGAAATTAGGTCAAGGTCACCCATCTTCAAACTTTGTCTAGCTTTTGACTAGGATGATACACCTATCAAAGTTCTAGCTCAAAAACTTCTTGAGTTACTGTGCGGAAACCACAGGAATTCTACAATCTCTCTGTGACCCTGAAAACTGGGTCAAGGTCACCCATCTTCAAACTCAACCTAGCCCTTACAGAGAACCATAAAGCTGTGCAATATAAAAGTTCTAGCTCCAAGGTATAAGTTATCATGCAGAAAGCATGAAACCATATTCAGTAAAGTGGCTCTGCGACCTTTAAAATGAGGTCAAGGTTATCCATCTTGAAACTTCGCCTAGCCTAGCCCCAAATATGGACTATAATCCTGTGCAATATAAAAGTCCTAGCTTTAAAACTTCTTCAGTTATTGTGCGGAAACCAAATTTTACTCAGGTACCACTGTGACCTTGGAAATTAGGTCAAGGTCATCCATCTTCAAACTTCGCCTAGCCTAGCCTCAAATATGGACTATAATCCTGTGCAGTATAAAAGTCCTAGCTTAAAAACTTCTTCAGTTATTGTGCGGAAACCAAAGTTTACTCAGGTACCACTGTGACCTTGGAAATTAGGTCAAGGTCATCCCTCTTCAAACTTTGCCTAGCTTTTGACTAGAATGATACACCTATACGGTATCAAAGTCCTAGCTCAAAAACTTCTTGAGTTATTGTGCGGAAACCACAGGAATTCTACAATCTCTCTGTGACCCTGAAAACTGGGTCAAGGTCACCCATCTGCAAACTCAACCTAGCCCTTACAGAGAACCATAAAGCTGTGCAATATTAAAGTCTTAGCTCCAAGGTATAAGTTATCATGCAGAAATCATGAAACCGTTTTCAGTAAAGTGGCTCTGTGACCTTTAAAATGAGGTCAAGGTCATCCATCTTCAAACTTTGCCAAGCCCCAAATATGGACTATAACCCTGTGCAATATAAAAGTCCTAGCTTTTAAACTTCTTCAGTTATTGTGCGGAAACCAAAGTTTACTCAGGTACCACTGTGACCTTGGAATCTAGGCCAAGGTCACCCATTTTCAAATTTTGTTTAGCTTTTGACTAGAATAATACACCTGTACAGTTTAAAGTCCTAGCTCAAAAACTTCTTGAGTTATTGTGCAGAAACCACAGTCTACCGACCGACCGACCGACCGACCGACCGACCGACCGACTGACATGTGCAAAGCTATATGTCCCACCTTCTTCGAAGGGGGGGGGGGGGCATAAAAATGAGGAAAAAAGTAGGAAAGAAAATACAGACACAGGAACCAAGATATCTTTAGATCATAAGTTGTAGAAATAGTATGAACATGATTAAACATTAATAAAATGTATCATGTTAAACTATTCCAGATCTGCGTGCATGTCAGTCAAGGTGATTTGCACTGAGTTTATGGCGGGATTGACATGTAAGTCACCCAGATGAAAGAATAACAATGTTTAAAATATAGGAAAATTTCGACATGAACTTTATTACAATATATCAGAAACAATTGGTAGGTAGCGAATTTTGCAGGCACTTGTACTCAAATTTTAGGTCCAATGGTACAAACACGAAGCACTCGGCAGTTGCTTGTTCACTCAGAGAGTACAGATTGGCTGTAGATTATTGATAAAAGATTGATTGTCAAAAAAAGTTTCTCGTATTTTTGTTCAGGTTCGATGAAACAAGACAAAAGTTGAAAAAAATAACCAAATAGTTGCAGTTAAGCTCTTTTTTTTCTGGATGAAAAACTGTGGATATGTACAAATGTATGTTTGGGTGATTCTGGTAAAATACAAGAGTTAACAATTCTCTGTTTGGTATGTCATCTCATACGCATTGGTAAAATACTTTTATATGTAGGCTGTAGGTGCATACTTTATCTTAACTAATGTAAGGGGTTTCATCAGAAAATCTGAATAATTCATGTCGAATGCACAGTTTTGTAAAAATTTAAACCGAATTTAATAAAAATGAATACAATCAATTTTGCTATCCAGTATTATTATGATGTATATTCTAGGTATCATGATTGCAAAGTTGGTAAAATATGTATGAAATCGGAATTTAGTGGCCTTAAATAGAACCTCAGAAATTGATATTCATGAAGGTGATACAGCTTTAGTATTAAAAAAAAATGAAAAAGGTCTCAGTGTGCGCAATGTATCAATTTTGGCAAACAAAACGTTCCATCTTTTTTCTGAAAAGGTCAACAAACTTATTGGACATGTGTCCTGAGGACAACAAGCAGTAATAGAAGCGTGGCATAACATGAGAACAATTTACTAGGTGGAAAGTGTTTTAGTGTACCCTTTATACCTGTAGTTTACGATGCTTGACATGAAATTGTTTAAATATTTTTTTCCCATCTCATATGTTTGTTTGTGAAAAAGGCCAAGGAAAGAAAATTCATCCGCGCGGCCTAATACACTGTCTATTGCTTAAAAGCAAGGGTAGTCATTTGCCTTTGTCATTAAAAATGAAATTAAAAAGTCATGACTTTGTGTGTTTTTCCTCTTTTCATTTTTCGCTTTGCTTTGATTTTTGTTGTTGCTTGTATATTTAAAGGTAATTCATTCAGCATATATATATATATTGACTTTTCTAGCTCCAAATTTACAATTAAAAGAAAGATTCTAAACATTTTGCACATGACGAAACTGAAGGACACTTGTTATATTTAGCGTGTCTGGACTCGGTTCAACTTCACAATATACTCGACAAGACTTCTCAAATAACTAATTCACGACTCCATGTTTTTTTGTTTGTTTTGTTTTTGTTTTTGTTTTTTGTTTTTGTTTTGTTTTGTTTTCTTGTTTTTTTTGTTTTTGTTTTTGTGTTTTTTCTTGTTTTTGTTTTTTGTTTTTGTTATGTCTGGGTGCCAACCCAGACATACCGTTTTCTTACTTTCTTTCTTTCTTTCTTTCTTTCTTTCTTTCTTTCTTTCTTTCTTTCTTTCTTTCTTTCTTTCTTTCTTTCTTTCTTTCTTTCTTTCTTTCTTTCTTTCTTTCTTTCTTTCTTTCTTTCTTCCTTCCTTCCTTCCTTCCTTCCTTCCTTCCTTTCTTTCTTTCTTTCTTTCTTTCTTTCTTTCTTTCTTTCTTTCTTTCTTTCTTTCTTTCTTTCTTTCTTTCCGCCACATAATTTACTCGGAGCTTTTCTCAGAGACCGTGCCAGCGACAATGTTTAAACTTGGCATAGTAGCAGAGCCAGCAGGTAAGTTGTCTCTCTGATTTGGAACAATGACATGTTTAATTTCATGCCAATAAGGGGCAATTAAAATTTTAAAAGATCCATATTTTCCAAACAATTGTAGATAGACACAAAATTTTAATGGGCACATATGTGTTTATGACACCTGCCAATATAATGGGCAGTGGATGAAAGTTGTAGAATTTCAAATTATGCTCTTTAAGGGCATTGAAAAAATTTAAAGTTGAACATCGCCAGAACTATTACAGATAGAGATGCCATTCCAACTTCAATTCTTAAGTTTGTAGCAAAGCTGCATCCAATGAACCATGAATCAAAGTTGTAGGATTTTAATTTCTGCAAATTAGATCAATATGCAAAATTTAAATCTTGAATAGCTGCACAATTATTTTAGATAGAGGTGCCATTCCAACTTCAATACATGGGCTTGTGACATAGCCACATCCAATGAACCATGATCCAAAATTGTACAATCTTAATTTATGCAAATAAGATGTATACCCAAAATTTAAATCTCGAATAACTTCTGTACTATTATACATGAAGTAGATATTCCAACTTCAATTGGTAGGTTTGTGACATCGCCACATCCAATGAGCCATAAGCCAAAGTTGTAGGCTTCTAATTTATGCAAATTAGGCATTGACACAAAATTAAAGTATTGAATAGCTAAGCGTCAATCAAACTTCAGTTAATAAGTTTGTGACATTACCCACATCCACTGAACCAGGAACCAAATTTATAGCATTTTAATTCATACAAATTAGGCTAATATACAAAATTTAGATTAAATTGAACAATGGCAAAGTGTAGCATTTCAAACTGTTCTCATTTTGAAGGCATCCAGACAGATTTGCTGTGAAGCAAATCTTCTTTTCTAGTATGACGTTGCATGCGTCACAACGGCATCGGCCAACTTCGACTTTCCAGTTGACAGCACCATCTAGTGTACATAGTTTGAAGCTGAAAGGAGGATTGTCTCGGATCAAGGCTATAAACATGTAGCCTGAAGATTTTAGATATAAGGCCATAAAACAGAAGAGATATGGAGAACAAACCTATTGTAACATGTAAGTATGTAAATTGAAATGAACAGGTATCGAGTTTTGTCCATGTATGATTTTGTCTTCTTCACAAATATTGCCAGCAAAGCGGAGTTGGACTGAGCCTAAGGAGCGATAATACAGAGATTGTCAATTTACATTTGTGTTTTGCAAGCGCAACATGTCAATAGTCTGTCTGTGTCTGTAACTGCTCTTGTCCACAGTGGGCATCACGCTATAAAGACAAAGACTGTTCGGTGGTTGTTTCTGTAAAATAGCTTACACTATGTAAAATTTTAGGTCGTTCACTATTCTTACACACCAAATACTGTTTTGAATCATGGACCTAAATACTAGAGAATAAAGTTTATAGTATACTCATCATGGATTCATGCTTAAATTTAATATTGCATTTGCAAAACCGGATTCGCCTCTTCTACCAAACAATATTGCACAAATTAAGCCATTCATAAAATATGGGGGTCTCCAGACCATCCATAAATTTATCAACTTCACATATAATGCAGCTTATCTCAAGGAGTTTGCAAGCCAGGGCCCATGCAGGGGCCATGTGGATGCTATAGTCTATCAACCTTGCTCTACGGAAACGGATTTTGTGAATATTACAACAATGGATTATTACTTGCCGACATATCTAATGCATAACCTTTTTTCATCAATATACCCTACTTTTGAGGCATATGTGGTAGCTATATGCACTTTGTATTTCTTTTCAGCCGCATTTTGGGGCATTTCTGCGGTCGCAAGCAAAAGTTAGCGCAATCCATATCGTCCGAGAAATGATAAGTGCGCGTGCGCACATGTGATTAACAGATCCTTTTAAACTGCCGGCACCGTCCGTGAGAAGACCGCAAAAACGCTAAAATTGCTGGTTACAGAAATAAATACAAACCACACTGCAAACAAATTTCTTTCAAGAGTTAGGTAAACTGCTCAGATTTGGTTATGTATGAAATACATGGTCATTTTGCCTGCTGTTTACGAAATATTCGAAAAATTCCCTTCCATAACTCAGGGTTGACAGACTATAATAATACTTGCACACAGTCACATATATATGTATGCAAATGCATAAAGACTAAACTGCAGAAAAAAATATGAAATGCAAACCTTACAGCATGTACTAAAAGGTGTTTCGTCATTTATGTCCCTATATTCCTTTAGGTGAAATCTGTCAATGTTCAGGCTAAATTTCAGGCCTCGTAGACGCATATTACAGGAGAAATCAGAAGATCTGCAAATTAGGGCATGTATTTGTGCACAGAGCTATTTGCGCTGATCTAGCCTGCCATGATTTAGCTCTGTACCAACTCCCTGCGTGAAGCGATCCCTTCCGAGATGTATATATAGCATACATGGAGGAAACTTGGTCGGCACTACATAATTCTGAGCATAAATCTGTTTATTTGAAAGAAGACTGCTTAGAGCAATGGTATGATAGGGGCTCCCTTGTAATATACTTAGATCCAGGGCTTCTCATTAAGTCAAAGCCTGTTGTCCGGGACAAGTACATATTTGTCAGGACAAATAAACATGCTGAGCTCTATGGAGATTTAAATTATTACTTGCCCTCAATTCAGGTTGCATTAAAACTTAAAATGCTTTATGTCTTGCCCTGAGGTCCATAAAGTCATTATATTATGATACAATTATGAAGCAGCTCAATTGTTGAGCATTTCTATAGTTAACTTATCGAAGTGAGGAGTAGGTGTGTCATCATGGGGTTTGTTTTATATTGCTGGTGCAGGATGTCCATTGTTGCAATATTTGTTAGGATTTCCCTCAGTTTGTACAGGTGGTCTATCAGCAACTGTTTATTTTACAATCACTGGGACTGAATATAATGCCCCAGTTTGTTTCTGCTTCAGTTATACAGGTGGTCTAACTAAGAGAAACTGTCCAGCTAGAAAGGGTACATACTGGTTCAGGGCTAGTCAAATTGTTCTTATCTGAACTTGTACTATACAAATTTAGTAATTGTTTTGGTTTGACAGGTATTCTTCATTCATGATTAAGTTCTGCATTTATAAGCATAACTTCACATATTTAGCTAATTCATCTTTTGCCACATTCATATTTATTCATTATTATGTGTGTTGTCTTAGCCGAGTATTTAGCTTAGACAAGGAGCCACTACTCAGAGACATGTACGGTTATAGGCTCCAAAACATGTTCTGAGTAGTTACCCGCTGAAGACCGTTTAATCTATTTGGGCTAATACATGTACAGGCTATGTCAAAATTCTACAGAAAAATGTGTGCAATATGGACAATAATACTTCCGTATGTAAATATGTTAGACAGTGACAAGTTAGCTTATGGAGAGTAAAGAGTTGGGACTGCGGATTAGGGTAATGTCTACTAGGAAGTGGTTCTGGACAAAAAGACACAAATGCAGTATCCATGTACACGTTGTGAATATAAATGTCAAGTAATGGTTAGGGCACATATAGGATGTATGTGTTATGGTGTATTTGTATGAGAAGGCCAGGGTTGTACTGCATGCCCAGTATGCATCCTTTATGCATAAAATTTATTAGGAATACATGTGAATTTCAGTTCCAGTTGTGCATCCCTGGGGATACACCACAGAGTGATCAAATTGTACAGTACATTGCACAGCAAAGGATAATTTCTTATCTGGTAAAATGTTTCTCTCTAATCCATCAAATCTGCAAAAGTACAAGTATTGACTCATCCTTAGTCCTGCCTGATTGTGTGAGTTCAGATGCACCAATCATGTACCCACATTTGAGTTCCATGTCACACAACCAAATGAAGATGTGTCCACTGATGTGTGTACAACTAACAGTGCTAAAACACGGTGGTATAAACTACAGTTATGTAACATTAAAGGACGCTTGCAGATTGACTTTGATCCCTTGAGAAAAAAGACCATTTTTTCTATGGAATTAAGCCTAAAAGACACTTGTATGTGGACCAAGTTCAAAGAAGACACAAACTGATTTCTCTGGATTTCTTTGCTGTGTTTGCAGGAAAAGTTGGCTGTTGGTCAGAAGCTAATGTGCATGCTAAAGATTAGACTTGCTCAAGTCTCACTGGACTGTCCTCCGTATTCTATTTAAAATCAAATTCATTGCCAAATTAAATTTTAAGTAAACGCACGTCGTAGCTTTACCTAGCTGATTGGCGTGGAACGTGTATATAACCAGATAACATTGACTCCAGATGATTAGCGCCGGGCGGTCTGCACTGTGTTTCTTATCACACAGACAAGCGAGCGGTCATAATGCACTCCTCTTCAGAAGCTGTTAATTGAGCTACTGTGTAATGAAGGATTAAGGATTGTCTAATTGCAGTGTACCGCGTCAGGCAGAAGGCGTCCAGTGAGACTTGTCAAACTTGCCGGCTTGTCGCTGCTATGAATTATTCATGAGCAGTCAAGCACGTGACAGATTCAAGGCCGTCTCAAATTCCTTGCGTTGACTGTTGTTTATTTACATGCAAGCGTGCACATTCTATTGTAGAGAAACGTCAGTTCTTGCCGATGGCTATTTCGAGCGGCGTTAAAATGAATATTTTCCTTCTACGATGATTTAAATCAATGACCAGGTCGTTGCTTGTGACAATTTGAATGATGTAAGTTTGCAAAACTGCGCAAAAATAGGGTGATTTCATCGTCTCAATCTCGATTTTTTTTGTCTCCGCGCCATGTTGTTTATATCGTTAGAATGCTTAGAACCTTGTCTATTTTAACAACAAGCTCTCCCATTATCTGAAACAAAAGTATTTTAGCGGGAACCCCTTCAAAACTGCTTCTATTTCAAACAATTTATTAAAGCAAGAAACAAAATTTAACGCTGTAAATTGGTCGGAATGATAACATATACTACCACTGTACCAGTCCTTGCGTACAATAGAGCAAAGGGTCCAATTTTTTCACGGAAAGAGAGTAAAATACGCTAGCCGAAGGGAAACATGGCTCGGGTGAAATTACCACTGCGGCGTGTTTATCATGCTGACAGTTTGTCAGTAACTGCTATAAAGTGTGTTTATGGACTATTTACTGCAGCAACAAGCTCTACCATTATAATTGAATATAATACGCAACCGATCTTTAGAAAAAAATAACAGAAGAACAATCTTTCGTGACGCTAACGCAGAAAAATGCGCGGACCGGTACCCATGCAATAGTATTCACACAGGTTTGACCGCTTTGATCAAATCGTGATTGATATCGATATATTTCCTTTGTTAGGGTGTAGGGCAAGAGTTTTTGTTTAAATTGACAAAAGAACCACATAGAAATGTAGAGGTCTTACTCAACAAAACTTAAATCATGACGTGGATCAGTTTGCATTAATGCAAAAATAAAAAAGTTGTGGCACTGATTTGACTTCCAAGATCCTGCGAAACCCCGGATGTTGTGACGTCACTCCCATCGAATTGATGGTAGTCCAGAGTGGGCTTGTGCAAGTTTGACAAGTCCCTGGTGTCGGCAGCCGGAGGGAGACGGTCCGCTTTGTCTCGCTTGAGTGGCCAGTGACTAGCCATGCATTCATCGCAGGCCAATTTCCACTCGCAATGATAATGGGATTAGAACTGACCAGGACTCAATAGCTGCTACTGTTGAAACCGACACGGCGGCAGTGTCGACCAGTTAAAAAAAATAATAATAATAGGACCTACTTAATAACACCGTGTAGTTGGCATAATATTATTCAGTTAACTTTGTGGAGGGGAAAATGTATCGCACTTCTGGGTGGGACCGCGGGATGGGAAAATAGGGACATGCACCAGGGACTTGGGCAAGTCTAGCTAAAGATGTAAACTCACAATCCATTAACAAGAATAAAAAAGAAAAAAACATTACAAATTGTTCAAAGGATGTTTTTTAAATTTAGGTCATGGGGACCAGAGTCTGTTCGCCAAACTACATCCTACTGTGATCCAAGGTCTACCCAGAGAAGCTGTTGAATGGAGGAGGTAATCAATTAGTCATGTACATAATAATTAATCTCAGAAGAGTAGCACATTCAGAGGGATGGAGGTTTTCTGGCTGCCTAGAACCCACCCGCCCTCCTAAGACATTGTAATTTTGTTCACATCTATCATTGGGTGGTGATGTGGGTGGGGGATTTGCTGCTTCACTGCTTTCCCCTTTGTACCATGGGTCATATACACTCATGTTTGAATGATTAAAAAAAAAAATCATCAGATTGAAAAGTAATGTGGCAAACTGTTTAAAAGTATACATGCATTTTGACACTATCCAAGGATGTCAAATGTGGACAGAAACTTTATGAGCTAATTTTTGATAAAAAATGCAGATTCTTGACAACGATATTGCATTTTGTATGTCTACACAAATGTCAAAATAACTTTTAGAGGTTTAATCAGATTCTGTCTTCTTATTCATAGAATTAATGTGGACCTATGCAATTTAACAAAGCATCCCAGCCAGCAGAGCTTATACCATCAATCTTCATCCGTCTGTTCACAATTCACATTTTTTACTTTTTCCTCCAAAACCGCCAGCCAGATTCACTTCAAACTTTGTGGCAATGTACTTTGGGTGGGTCCATACCAAATTTGTTGAAATGGCCATGCTCCAGTCATTTTTTAATTATTTTTAATGAATTTTTTGTTCTTTTTTGGGGCAAATTTTAGAAAATCTTATTTGTGCAAAGTGCGCACCCAATTGCTTTGATATGGCACAGGAACACTCCTAGATACATGTACTCCTAATTTTTTTAATTTGTTCACAAGGTGGGGCTGCAGTTTTTGTCTATTTTTTATGATTTTTCTGTGTGTTGTCACTATTTTCAACATCTTCTCCAGAATTGTCACTTAGATTAAGCTGAAACATGGATATATTCCTTGTGAAAGAGCCAAACAAATTTGTTCACTACTTGGCACTGCTGTAGATTCCTGATTTTTAATGATTTTTCTAATTTGGGTACTTATCGGTAAATGAACCATTCCTATTGATTACTATGCAAGTCAATGGGCATTCTAATGCTAATTCACATTTTTTACTTCTTCTCTGAAACCATTAGCCAGATTCACTTCAAGCTTGGTGGCAATGCACATTGGGTTTGTCTCTCCAAAGTTGGTACAAATGGTCATGCTCCAGTGCTTTGTTTTTTTGTGAATTTTGTTCTTTTAGTGAGCAAAATCTTAAAAAATATCTTCTCTGAAATCGCGACCCAATTACTTTGGTATCACACAGGAACACTCGGAGGGACTCCTAGTTCCTAATTTGTTCACCAGGTGGTGCTGCAATTAAAAAATGATCTTTTTGTGTGTTTTTCACTATTTTTTATTTCTTCTTCAGAACCATCGCTCAGATTAACCTGAAACTTTGTGGAAAGTTGTTTAGTAGGTGGCATTGCTGTAGATTCCTGATTTTTAACATTTTTTTTTTTTCCAATTTGGGTGCTTTACGGGAAATGCTGCTTCCTTATTTGTTAATATGGAAATCAATGGGCATTCCAATGCTAATTTACATTTTCAACTTCTCCAGATTGACTTTAAACTTGGTGGCAATGTACCTTGGGGTTGGGGGGCCTCTACCAATTTGATTCAAATGGTCACGGTCCAGTAATTTTTTGATTTTTTTTTATGGATTTTTTTTTGCTCTTTTATTGGGCAAATCTTAACAAATTTTCTTCTCCAAAACCACTCATCCAATTTCTTTGATATCACACAGGAACACTGCAAGGGACTCGTAATTCATTCACCAGGTGGCGCTGCAATTTTTGTCTTATTTTCTTATGATGTTTTGTTTGCTTTCACTATTTTTTCAGCTTCTTTTTTCAAATGTTTTGAATTTGGGTACTTACCATGCACCTTTCCTGTTGATTACTATCCAAGTCACTGGGCATCCTAATGCTCAATATGATGTATTTTCTCCACCAATTAGCAATGTTGTTTTTAAAGTTTTCTTTAAACATTCTTCAATTTCTCATGCTCCAATAAAATTTATATTTTTAATGATATTTTCTTTAGGCAAATCTTAGAAATACTTCTAACTGCAATATGCACTAAGCTAAACCTCAACACAGATCTATTCAGTTGCAACTTTGATTTTGTGAATAGGCATAGGTCAGCTGAGCACAGGCTGGTCACACATCCCTCTAGTTATTAATCAACTTGGTGGGAATGCGCCTTTGGAGGTTCTCTATGAAATTTGTTCAAATGGTCATGGTCCAGTGATTTTTGGATTTTTAAAATTAAATTAAATATTTGTTCATTTTTGGGGCAAATCTTAAAAAATTTTCTTTTCAAAAACAGTTCGGCCAATTGCTTTGAAATTGCATAGGAACACTTCTGAGGACCCCTAGACCTTAATGATTTGTTCAACAGGTGGCACTGTGATTTTTCAAATATTTTTATGTAAAAAAAAAGTGTTTTCCCTATTTTCGACTTCTCCAAAACCATCACTCAGATTATGCTGAAACTTAATGAAAATGTACCTTGTAGAGGGGCCAAACAAATTTATTCACAAGGTGGTGTTGCTGTGAACCTATGATTTTTCATGAATTTTTCAATTTGGGCACTTCCATGTTAATACATACGGGCCTATTGATTACTATGTAAGTTAGTGGGGATTGCAATGGTAATTCACGTTTTCAACTTCTTCTCCAAAACCACTTACCAAATTCACTTCAAACTTGGTGGGGATGTACCTTGGGTGGGTCTCTACTAAGTTTGTACAAATAGTCATGCTCCAATGATTTTTGTATTTTTCTGAGTTTTTTGTTTGTCTGTTTTTGGCCAAATCTTGAAAAAAAATTCTTCTTCAAAACCACTGGGCCAATTGATTCAAAATTGCATAGAAACACTTGAGGGTATGATAGGTGGAATTACATAGTACATGGATGACCTTGACATCATTGTCAAGGTGACAGGGTCAGGTACGTGTATTTAACTTTTAAGATGATAACTTGAGATCTATTTCAGCCCAGACTTTGATGTGTCACATGTTTTAAATGGTTAAGATTCTCTTTTGGGGCCACACTTAGACAGTACATGAGTGGTCTTGACCTCATTCCCAAGGTCACAGGACAGCTGACATGAATTAAATGTTGACTTAATAACTTGAGATCTGTTTTGAGTTCGGGCCTTGATGTTGTACATGTTAATGTTTCTCTATGAAGGTCATGTTTAGATAGCATATGAGTGACCTTGACCTCATTTCTGAGATCAAAGTGCAACATACATGAATTTTACTCATTACTATAACTTGAGAACTACTCGAACTGGGACCTTGATGTTGCGCATGGTAGTGTTCTTCCATAAAGGTTAGACTTACTCAGCACATGGGTAACTTGAGCCTATCCCAAGTTCACAGAGCCACAAGTGTGATGAATCTCTAGGTCAGCTAAGCATGAGATATCCACACAGCCCTCTTGTTTTGTTTTTGTTTTTAAAGTCCTAGAGGTATTGTATCTGTAAATAAAATTCACAATTTGACAAAGCATATGAGAACTTATTTCCACATTTGTATATGCATGCAAAATTTTGCATCTGTGTCAGAAATATGTTAACTGTATTCAACAATTGCCGCCTAAATTTTTATATCTTTCGAAATATATGAAATATTAAGATGAATCTTAAAAAAATACTTTAAACATGTTTGTGATAAGGCTTTCCAATCTATGATCCTTCAAATGTAGTAGTTACCAAAAATATGTGTGACGTTTACTTCTTGTAAACTTTAAATCAATGTATGTTGTTTAAGAGAAACAACTGAAAACTTTTATTGCACCATTTTCTGAAGTTTAATCAAGACTGAAAGACCGGGAAAAAAGCACAATTTGGCAATACATACTGTGAGCAATGATATCTCAATTCTTTGACATGCTTGATGCTTGTTCATGACTGAGCAGGTGGAAAAATATCTTACTTATCTTCAATATGTATGACACATTTATGACAGAAAAAAAAAGACTAACATACATTGCACTGATTATTGTAATCAGGTCCTATGGCCGAGCTCCCAGGACTGTGTATGTGGAAGTCAGTTTTGTACCATTCAGTTTGGAGCTGTTGCCAAAAGATGATGACTGGACACTGCTGGGCCGAACCTTCTTTCACATCTATTGGACAGAATGTGTAAGTTGAAATGAATGGTGATATGTCAGATTTGATTGATAAGACTGCAGTATTTTTTTTGTTAAGTATCTCTGTATGTGAAAAATATCACCACTTTATAGTCAATGTGGCTTAAGTATCACTACAATCTTGGGCCAACTGCATATTTTCAAAGCCAAAATATTCAAAGATCGTTCTGTGTCATCTATCTGCCATAGCTTTCAATTAAATCAGATGAAAATATAATTTATCATACATACATTCACAGAAAGTCAAACAAACTGTAATCTGTGAGTACCCGCTGCCAATTTAAGGACATATAGTGGGTGCAAAATATTCAATTGACTTCTTTTGAACAGACTCTATTCAGCAAGTGCCAGCCAACCCTCTATGTAGAGCCCTCACTAAGCCCTGCCAAACTTCAAAAAATGCTTGTCAAATCAAATGGTCCGTAAATTCAGATGGCGTTTACAATATAACATGTACATCTGAACATCTCAGATTATCAATCAAACAGTGTAAAACCAAACACTTTTTTTATCACAAAGACAGCTAGGTGTTTCCCTTTACCCTCTAACTGGTATAGTAGCCCTTCAAAACACAACATAGTCCCTTAGGTAAATGTAAAGGGTCTGAAATGTAGTTTTACATGTGACTTTGCTCAAATTCTGTTCTTCCAGTTTTTCTTTCTTCTTGTGACCTCCTTAACCACTGGATATCTGGGAGAAACGCTGACCTTTAACATCTTAACACTTGTGAAGGATGGCTAGAATGTTAATTATAACAGATTTCACTGTCAGGTGGAAGATATAACACCATGGACCTCATAAATATAATCTTTCATGCCAGGGTGTCTGTTCCTTAAATAATCCAGGAGCTACTGTAATGCTAAAAAATAGAGATATGTCAATGAAAACTTCCTCTGAATATTGTCTAAGCACTCTCTGTACCAATGTACTAATTACTAATGGGCATAATACATCATGCAATACTGTGGAATGTAGATAGATGCATGTGTATATATATACATGTATATATATATATATATATATATATATATATATATATATATATATATATATATATATATATATAGTATAGTCTAAGAAGCCCCCCCCCCCCCCAAGAGAGGCTACCTCTCTGATGTGGCCACTATTTGGTTGCATTTGGGGTGGCCTGCCTGAGTAGAAGGGGACTGTGTGTGCATGTCTATGTATGTGTATATATGTCTTGTGACCACGGAATAATACATCATGTAATACTGTGGAATGTAGATATATGCATACATATATATATATATATGCATGTAGCCTCTCTCTTGGGGAGGGGGGGGGCTTCTTAGAGGAGGACTACTATATATAGTAGTCATCATCTAGGAAGCGCCCCCCCCCCCCCCCCCCAAGACAGTCTACCTCTCTGATGTGATGTGGCCACTTTTTTGTTGCATTTGGGGTGGCCTGATTAGAAGGGGACTATGTGTATATATATATATGTTTTGTGACCGCGGAATAATACATCATGTGATACTATGGAATGCAGATATATGCATGTATTTATATATTAGTCCGCCTCTAAAAACACAGTATTTAACAGAGGTTTAATAGGAACTACGGTGAAGGACAGGTCAAGTGGTCACTGTGGGGAATGTGAAAAAGGCTAAGGAATTTTAATAGAAATATGTCCAAAATATTGAAATTAAAGCTTCAGTCAAATGCCTGGAATGCAGAAACTGAAAGTTTGTACATTTGAAAATAATACATTAACACTAGGACAAAAGTGAAAGAGTAATGTATATATTTTTAGGATGTAGACACATACAAGTCATATGTAAAGGATGACATCACTTCCTGGCTGTCGCTGCTGCGTAATCACAACATCAGTGATTGGTTAATAGTTGTGGTTGTAAATGATGAGAGCAAGGTCAAGACAAAGTTACTAAGGACATCTGTCATTGATAAGGTGCGAAGTGACTTCTGCAGCAAGCAAACAGACAGGCAAGTAACTTGTTTGATTTTTGTTCCATGTTTGTGAATAATTATGTCAATATATGATGACCTAAGATGTTAAAATGTGTTTCCCTACATAATTTGCAGTATTGAACAGCACAATTACTTTTGAACATTAAAGCATTTCACTCGAGGCAAATATCAAGTGCCACTGAATTGGCTACAGGGGAGTGTTTTTTGTGTTCTCATTTGGCTTTGAGGCTGTTTCAAAGGAAAAGCAGAAATGGCATAATCAGGATTTGATTAAAAAAGAACAAGATGTTGTTTGAATGCTATTTCCTCTTTTGTTTCTGTTTTGAAGAGGGAGGGTACTTATTGGAATGGTGCTGAGTAAACAAATAAATTGTGGCATGATTAGTAATTTTCATGTGAGTGCATTTATTGCACTGATTACCATGAAATTTCATCATGGCCTTGTGCCTGTCAGATACATGTACTTTGTATAGATACTGAAAAAGAAAAAAAAAACATGCATCAAGAATAAATTGGTGTGGCTAACTTCTGTTGGAGGTGTTATGGTTGTGAAACCCATATGTTGCATTGCAGGTGTATTGTGCTGACTGAACCATACAAGACAGAAGTGAAAGCAGCAGAGTCATGGGGCAACTTGTTGTCTCGTATGCGATCTCTCCTGCTGCAGTCCTACAACAGGAGCCTCAGTAGATTTGAGGAACACATGAGAGCACAAAGAGAGCGGCGAACAGAACAGGGCTGGAACTTCTGTCACTACTTCATGCTTCAGGTGTGTGATCCAGGTGAAATATCTGTGGCTGACTGATGTATATAATATAGACAACACTTCTATCAGAATGATTGTTTTATACATGGCAATACATGTGATGAGTTTCCTGGTGGCTTATCACAGAACTAGGTATAGCAAGGGCAAAAAGATTTATAAAAGACAAACAGGTTTTCCTCTGAGCATGTTCCCATGAATGGAAAGCAGCACATGTGTTTACCTGATGCTAATGAAAGACACATTGTTTGAAATGCGGTGCTCGTGAAGACAAAGCCACATATGGCCAACCCCAAGACCAGTGGAGGTCTGTTTGTTTAGCAGTCAGCTGGTTGTCTTCTTGCCCCACCAGCAATCATTAGGAATAACGTGTTCTAATTGGTCAATTGAAAGAAAGTGTCCATGGGATTTATCAAGTATGCATCCCATTGGCCAAAGACATGCCAGCTAATATAGTAGTATTGTAGTGAAACGACACTCAGTGATATGATACTGAACATTTCATAATGGTGGTGAATGGCTACATAATAAAATTGAGTCAATAATTTCATTCATGTCACAAACATATTCATAAAACACACCCACCGAATGCAAAACAATTTGCGTCCACATCGCATATCTCCAATCCATATTTAAGTCTGTCTGTTTCACTGAAATTTAAAGATGATCTGTGGAAATGGATTTAAACACACAATGGTGTTGTGACTTCTTAAATTTATCATGTTAAGACTCCAGAAGATTATCAGATTTCCATACCTTTATCTTTTGTCTGTCTTTTAAAGGCATTTTATATCCAAGAAAGAAGTATAATTACAGGCTTGTGCTACAACTCAAGTTGCATTTTGATGGCCATGTTCCATAGGCAAATTGTGTGAACAATGTCTAGTCTGCTGCTACCAAAGACTTATCATATAAATACATAGCAGTGTATTTATCTTGGACCTTTTTCTGAGGGGGCTATTGTTTCTAAGGTGGAAATGGTACCATGGGTGAACAAATACGGTTCAAAAAGTATTTTGCAACAACAAGAAAAAGTGATGCAAAACCTTGCAATGATAGAAGGATGACAAAGTGTTGCATGTTTACTATGGAGCACAATTTGTGTGTCTTTGTAGTATTATATGTAGGGTACAGTTATTTTGTACCAACAAGCAACTGATCTTTTACAGATATTCTCAACTTTATGTATATATACCAGTAACCAATAATTGTTTTCATAGAAATATGAAATAGGGTATTTTAGATACCCAAATACTCCATGAAAATTGGGGATGATTGAATAAAATGAGGTCTCCAAAGCTTATATTCATATTTAAGTTGGTTGATTTAATTGTTTTGTTCATTTTTGCAGGAAGAATTAGCATTCATGTTTGAGATGCTGGGACTGTTTGAAGAGGCCTTGGTACAGTATGATGAATTGGATGCACTCTTTACCCAGTTCATACTCAATCATGCGGCAGGAGGTAAGTGTGCTTGAGACTTTGGATTATAATGTGCAACTGTAAATGTATGTCTTAGTTCTGATAATTAAATTTTCAAAATTTTGTTTTCATTATTTAATGCAAGGTTGAATGCATGAAAATGGTATTGTAGCTCTGAATATACAATATGTAGTCGTGTTCTATGGATGCCATGGTTAAATTGCTGTAGAGTGCATTGTTTTCATGGCATCCGCACGCCATCTGCATACATTGTACATGTGCATTCATATAGGCTGGTAGAGGAACATGTTATGCACACTATACTAGAACATCAGTTCATGTAGTAGAGCACCAAAGTATCATGATCTTTTAAAGTACCAATTTGTGGAAGAGAACATTATATATATATATACAGTGAAACCTGTTTTGAGAGACCACTGTAATGAAAAACCACCTGCCTTTTAAGACCATATTTCCAAGGTCCCTTTTGCTATCTTTCCCATGTTACTGCACCTTCGTTGAGAGACCACCTGCCTTATGCGACCACTTTTTAGCTTGCCCTAGGGGTGGTCTCTCAAAACAGGTTTCACTGTATATATATATATATATATGTGTGTGTGTGTGTGTGTGTGTGTGTGTGTGTGTGTGTGTGTGTGTTATATATATATATATATGTATATGTACGTGTACATGTGCATGTGTACAAACATACATGCAATATTGATATATATCATGAGAAAATGCCCAGGGTATAGCAGGGCACCCACAGTTTGTATCGGGTACAACCATGATTTATAGGAAACATTCAACACAGTGCTCCCTCATAATGTTGATGATGAGGTCCATGGGGTAGACTGTGTTATAGTAAAATTGCCTTATAGCAGTAGAACTTTTACCATATTGTGGAAGCCAACCAATCCACCATATTATATCAGAATTCATCTTGTAATGGGAGTGGGGGGCTTACAAACAGGGAGCACTGTTTTTAATCAATTCTGTTCTCCAAATGATCTCATTATAGAATAGAGGGATAGCCCTTGAATTCTTTAAAAGTTATGTGACTACTAGAGAACCATGTGTCTGTTTTCAAAACATGAAATCAGTTCCTAGGAAAATTGCTTGTGGAGTGCCACAAGGGTCAATTCTGGGCTGTCTATTGTTTTTGCTTTATATTAATGACATAAGTACACTGTCTGAAGATATATTTTCATCATTGTATGTATGCAGATAATACAAGTTAGTTATTTTGTGGGTCCAGCTTGAACTTGCTGGAAATAATATTAACATGTGCATGATTCAAGCCATGGAGTGGTTTCAGTCAAATAGATTGTCTGATAACGTAGATAAAACAAATTTCATGTTATTTACTACCAGGAAATTACCAATTCGTCACCTTTCTGGCAAAGTTAATGAAATATTTTTGGAGCACAGTGCATATTGTAAATTTTGGATCTATGGATTGATGAGAAATTGAATTGGAAGTACCGTATTTCTCAATTTCTAGTGAATTAAATAAAATATTAGGTACTTTTAAGAAAATAAGGTGGAAATTAGGTAAGGCTTCTACTGTTTTTTTTCTTTTTTGTCTGAGGGTAGTGTAGAACTTACTTTTTGATTGTGTGTTGGCAACAGATATAGCAGAGTGGATCACTGCCTTCACTGAGCGCAAGTGCACCAGCTGGGATGGACTGTGTCTATCGAGGCCTATAAACATTGGCAAACGCAAGTTAATCCAAGCCAATAGAGCCTCATTATTGGATTTTCGGAACTATCTTTACTCAAGACAGTGCACTCTGTTGTTTTTGCTGATCAGACCTTGGGAAGTAGCACAGCGTTCGATTCCATTCATGCACAACTGTATACAGGAACTCCATATCTTGGATGTGAGGCCACTATACCCTACTATTTATCTGAATATAAGAAGATACAATGACTAAGCAATCAATGTAAATTGGATGTACAGACTGCATAGTATATGTATCATCATAGATAATATTTTCCAGCCTGTAAATGGCCACTTTTTCATTTATTTTGCTAAATTTTACAAAGAAATGAATGAGAAAGAGCAATAAAAATGGTCTGCCTGTAAAGTTAAATATTATAATATAACATGTATCAATATTTTTGTCATTGTCTGTCTCTTGCTATGTGGATATTGATGAAGTGTGTTGCTGCTTCAGATCAAGATGCCCCCTGGCTCTGTTGCATGCTGGGTATTTTTAAGCTGTCTTGAGGTGCTGAACACATGTGATCGTTTCAAAGAAACAGGTCATGTGGAGACATATTCACTCTACACTGCAAATCTATGGGATTATGCAAGAAAAAAGGTTAGTTAAATGTCATGTTTACTGCATTGAAAAATGTATACAATTTTCATTCTTTATAACATCTTCCACATTTGCACTTAAATTGCCACACTGCAAGAACAATTTACATGTATGGTTTCTCATAACATATCAATTTAAATACTTTTGATTAATGCTTACAAGTACATTTGACAGTTTTTTGGTTTTGTCAGCAAAATGCAAAGGCTTTTTAACTTTAATGATGACTCATAAGAACGAAACTATCTCATTATAGTGGTCCATCCTCCAAGAGACCTCTCTAAGAAGGGACCACCTGCCTTTTAAGACCACATTTATCAGGTCCCTTGTGATATCTTTTCCATGTTATTTGACTCCTGTTGAGTGACCAATTGTTTTATGTGAAACTTTTGGACCTACCCAAGGGATGGGTCACTGTAACAGATATACATGTACATGTACACACACGTACAAATATGAAGATAAAATCAGTTGCTTCATTCCATGTTTCATTTATATTACATTGTATTAGAAATGTACAGCATTTGTAAGTTCCAAAATATTGTAAATCAGGGTATTTTAGCTCAAATACTTTCCCACTTCATTGTTACCTGTTACAGCCAGATACATGTAAAAATGGTCACATATGGCAGGTGGTCTTTATTTACAGGTACATGTAAATGAAAAAAAGTGAGAGACCACTGTGTTGAGATGGTGGTCTTAAAAAGTAATGTGGTCCCTCATGAGATCTGGTCTTAAGAGAAGACACTTGTTGTATGATATTGGGAGTCTAAACTAGTCATGACCAGTTGACTCATTGTTAGTAACCTACGTGTAGTCCAGTGCTAACTCACAACTGTAATTAGCCAGAATTTTCAAGGTCTATAATATTGAGTTGAATATACAGCCTTGGTACATATACTTGTTAGGTAATCTGTCACCATGACTGCACCTGCTTAACAAATTCTCAACTGAGTTACTTGGAATGGATATAGTTATACATGTGATTCGCATTTGTTATTTTTTTCAGAGATATATTTAATATGGGAATGAAGTGTCTCCACATACTGACAAACAATATACATTTATCTACAATTTTGACATTCATGTCAAAATTGTACGTGGATGTGCGTTGAGTATGCCAAGTATACATGACTATCTTAATGTTTTTGTTTAATTAGTTATATGAAGTAGGCTTAATTAGTGGTCTGCGGCCAGATATGGAAAGAAAGCAAGAACAGGATGAAATCAAACAGCGGCTGTTGACAGGAGCTAGGCCCCGTGGGCCACCCATCACTGTCAGCCCAGAAGGCAAGTCCTGCCCACCAGCAAGATAGCCGTAGTCTTGATTGGCTAACCAATTGTATTTGATCACATGAAATTTACATCAGATCTAACCTAACCATGTGACCTCTTATTATATGACCTCAAGGAGCTGACATAGCCCATTCTGCATGTATATCAGCTTTATCCAAGTGGATGGCTTTGAAATTATAATAATGTAATAGCTTAGGCTTTTATGAAGAGGATACTCATAATTGGTGTAGCATTACAATGTATAGGCCCCAGTATATCATTGGCATGTTGTAGGCAGAGAATTATATGGTACAGCATGCTGGCTCTACCTTAAATAACCCGGCAACTGGAAAGACACAACTCAGAGGAAAATATTGATTAAAAGTAGACAGCATTTGATGGCTGGCTGGTTTGGGACATTTAGGAAGGAAATGGTTCAATTTCACACAATTTTGGGCAGCTAGCTCAGTATTTGTTGGTAAATGTTGTTATGAATGTCCTTTGGGGCAGTTTTTGTTACAAGGGTAGGACAGATCTGGTGTATTACTGATGTGAAGCCTTCAGAATTGTTAATATTCAACTTATATTTCAGAGGATTCATGTTTGTGAACCTTACTCATTTCTTTTTTCTTTATTTGATGTCTCCAGTCAGACACATGAAATACCAATATAAAGAAATTCAATTATATAGAGCTGGATATTCCACTCAGTTTCAAATGATCGGACTTTGCAGAAAGCGGAATTGCTCATAAAAAAAGCAAAATGTAACTTGTGATATTTTGTTACATTGTTGTAAGTTTCAACCCTCAGAAAATTCAACTGCTTGGTGGAATTAGAAACCTTGATGCAAGTGCATAGCTTTTGATTTCTATATGTACATATCAATGAGAAGTGGATGCCACTGCTGCTTTTCCTGTCCTTTTTCCTCCTTGCAAACACAACTGAATGCAGAAAAATGTGCAAGATGTGGCTCTTGAGAAAACTTCTTCCAAGTTTTGGTGGTACATCAGCATAGCTTTATCTCAGCTGATCATATTTGATGCAGAGAGAATTAACATATCAGCTTAGCTTTTGTGTTGGTCAATCCAGAATACGGAAAATGCATGCAGGCTTGCACCAATGTGGACAATGCATCTCTCCACTGGGGGCATATATACAGCTGTGTGAATGGAGACAAAAATGTAGAAGAATGTATTCATGTTTGTGATATTAAGACTAACCACGCCTGCCTCTGAAGCAGCTGGCTGGTGACTGTGGGCTGTTGCCTTCGTTCACCTTGGTGACTGCTGACATCTGCATGAGAGCAGTCACGGGGATCTGCTGTGGAGGCACCAAACACACAACAACTAACCTGTTAAATGTTGGCTTGAACTAATAGTGGGTGACTGTCTGTGCCTTGTGGGTCATTGTAGATACATGAGCTGGGTGTGTTATGTGGTCTGATGCCCAGCCTTCATCCCTCTTCAACACAGTTGAATCTGGTGGTGGATTTAATATCAGGCATGGGGGCCAGCCAAGGCAAGTTCAACGACAGTAGAAACAAGAAATAAATTTTGCATTCCTGTATGAAAGTAATGTTTAACAATTGCATGGGTATGTTGTGTTGGGGATAAATATCTTTTGTAGCTAGTTGGTGTATCTTTGAAGGGTTACTCGGATCTTTGTAAGCTGGACTTTGTGACTTGAATAATTCAACTAGATGAACAATAATTAAATAGGATAGTCCCTTGCTTGGGGAATGGTATCAGTCATTTATCTAAATGATAGCATTATTAATGGAGAGTACATGTACTTACAGGAACTTCTAATGGGTGGTGCCATCTGGTAGTTTTAGTGTTGACTGCTTTTGCCACTGGTGTAAAGAGGAACCTCCCGCTACATACTAGTGCCATTAGGAGGCTCTAATGCCTGTAGGCTTGTCTTGTTGAGTGACAAACAGCAAATACGTCATTTCAAAACAAAATTTGTTGTGAACCTGTACTTGGACAAAACTTATATTTTATTGCAGAGAGTGAATGTAGATTTTTATCAAATGAATAACTTACATCCATGTAAGTTATCTGTAAAACAGGGCTGTACTTGTTTTCTAATAAGATGTTGATTTCATTACCATATCTTGGCCAAATTTTATGTCCGTATCAAGAACATGTGGTTGTGCACCAGAAAAGCGGTGTACATGTGTATTCTGTTGATATAGCAGCTTTACATTGGAGGTGACATTATGATTGTCTTCAGTTTGAGTGGCAGTGTAGTCATAAATACAATTCAAATTTGGAACTCTATAATAATGATTTACATTATATATACCACACTTTGCATAATGTATTAACCATGTTAACTGCAGTCCTATTTTAGATGAAAACATGTTCTGGGACATTGACAGTAAATCCTTAACATGTTGACCTGCCAGGGACACTTCTTCAAAAAGACTTTGTAATTCACTGTGAACTTTGATAGAATATTACTTAATAATCAACAATTGAACTTTGAAATTTGAATGTGTCAGCTTTTTATATGTTCAGAAGCATTTGTGGACTTCCTCAACAACTCATACTTCATTCAGATTGACATCCTGCCTCTTGATTTGAAAAGTGGTGTTTGTCTTGTCATTCAAGTCCTGGTCAAAGGTCTGAGTACTTAGTAAATGGTGATGACATTGGTTGGTGAGGTGTTGGGACAGCAGGAGGTGTTGCCTGTCAGAGTGGTGCACTGTTAATCATATTTTGATGGGCCAGTCCAATGGCACACCAAATTTATTAGGTCTGAAGAGTTGTATCTTTCGTGTTATTGAACATTAACTTCGAGATTTAAATGGTTTGAAAGACCAATTTTTGGCCCTTTTGGGTGGTCTGTTAAAAGAAGCATGGTAGTGTGCTGAAACCAGCAATAATGCATAGCAGTGGGGACTAAAACTAGGAAAGCTTGGGATTTAACTGCCTAACTATAACAACTTAGTGTGATAAAAATGTCACTGCACATATAAATATCATTGTTCATGATAATGTTAAAAATGCAATAATGAAATAAAATGTGTGATGCTTGCTTATGTAAATTGCATTAGAATATGCAGACACTTTAATTGATACCCCTAGTAATTCCGGGGTATCAAATTCTGTTCATGCATACTTGACTGATTTTATATATTGAGGCCTGAATCCCATTACTTGTTAACAGGCATGTATGGGCTGAGCAGTGACCTTTGTAGTAATCCACCAAAGTTCAAATTCCGTTTTAAAATGTTATAATGAAATAACTGTTTTTTGAAAGATAAAGTAGGCATTCAATATTTTTTCAAGGAGATAAAATGTTATTTAAGGGACCAAAAAGTAAGGAGTACATTTTTGAACATGTTGATGAAATCTTAATTTATACATGGAATACAGTGACAGCTTTCAGCAGCTTTATCTACCGTGAAGGTGAGTTGTGTCAGCAACACCACAATTATGCAAGTCCATAGGATAAGATTGTGTTGTTAATATATTTGAGTTTACATTTATATACTGTATGCTAACCCTTAGGACAAAGAAGGGTTAAAACTCTGATGTGGTTGATTTCCAAAAGGGAAGTGTTGTCTGTTTCATTTTCTACCTGAAAAGTGTATAGAATGCGCTAGATCCCCCCCCCCCCCAAAAAAAAAACCCACAAAGGAAATAATAGAAATAATAATAATCATATAATACTAAACTAAATAAGATAAACAAAATAATAATAAAAAAGAAGCCAAAAATGTGAAACAAATTAGAACAGAAATGAAGCCAGCATTCATTATCCAAGGTGTAACTTGACCAGATGTAATACTTATCTGAAGTTTAAAGTCACCTCAATTGAAATTGTGTCGCTACAAGAATATTTTTCTGAGGGACCTACAGGAATTTGAATATAGCGTTCAGCATAAGTGCTCTTGGCAGAGGAGCCCATGCTCCATCCTACTGTGATGGAGGTCAGGCTTCTTTAAGTGCACAGCACATCTGGTCCAAATGTTACGCAACCTAGAAGAAACTTTGAGAACAGATGTCATAACATTTACACGAGCAGAAGAAACACTAGGAATGCTGGTACAGGTTCCAAATTCTGTGATTTTATGGTTGTACCAAGAGTACGTACATGTACGTTGTTTGTTACAATGTTTCTGAGCGGTGACTAGGGTTGCCAAATTTTGCCTATATTTCAGCATAGCCTCAGCAGTCTTTGGAAAATTTATGCCCTTCACTGCTGTATGGTTGCTGACTTGACATAATTATGTAAATCTCCTTAGCTAGTGTAGGTTCGTTCAACAGGTTTTGTAACAGGAGTTTTGTAGTACCTGTTTTTGGAAAATGTTGTGAAAGTTTTCTGTTTGAAAGACTTCACCTTTTAGATACTTTTTTAAGGCTGCGGCTCATGTTATGTACACCTCTCCTGAATACCATCTGTTTTGAGAGACCACAATTGATGATCTCTAATGTGTTTTTCGAAACTTATTTCACTGGGTAATTTATGTATTTGATCACCCTGATGTTTGTATAAATCTTGAAAGTACTTCATGATACTCCATTACAGATGCAGATGGTAAACAGGAGCCAATGGACAAGTTGCGTGAAGCTTTATCGTCTAAAGATGCTTTCCGTCAGTGCTACATGGTAAGGAATTGAGTGCTGTAGCTTCTTATGGCAGAAAGAAAAGTTCTATGCAGCACCAGGACTTCAATGAAAAAGTACAGTGACAGCCCATGAACTGTTAGTAGAGATCTCTACTTGAGGGTTGTTTCACATAGCAAATATAAAGTTTGATAAATCTAGGAAACTGGAAATGCCGTATTGAACATGCCAAATTCATAATTATTTGTATTGCCATAAACCTACATAAAGTGATTAATTATGTATATTTATAATTATCTTGGCTTTACCATTTGCTAATGATGTGTGTTTACACCTGTTGTAAGAGCTGTTTGGGATGAGGAAACATTTTCTGGTGAACACAGAACCTCTTTCCAATTCTATTTTGTGTTGTCCTGGTGCTATAGTATTGCAGTTGTGAAATGAAATACAGGTTGTGCACATACATGTATTGGTGTATTGCAGGAACTGTCAGAGTTGGCAATGGGCACATACAAGCATATTGGAAGAATCCGTTCAGCAAGACTGATTGGCAAAGACCTTGCAAATTTTTACATGTAAGTCAAATTTCATCTTAGTAAGTGGTATGAAAGAGATATAGTGGCAAAGATTTAATTTATTATTTCAAATTCTGGTCCAGGCACAAATGGCTGTGGTGTAAACAAGCTGTAGGAGTCTCAGTCTTTAAGGTGTGAGAACCAGAGTTCATTTGTGATGTTCTTGGTCTCATGCAGGTACCAGGAAACAAGATAAGTTGGTTACTGATTATTTAAGTGCATAGCATTCATTTGGCCTAAATGTTATACAACCTCAAAGAAACTTTGAGAACAGATGTTTTAACATTTATAAAAGCAGAAGAAATGCTAGGAATGCTTGTACCGACACCAAATTCTGTGTTCTTATGGCTGTACTTGAATAGTGTGGGGAATACATGGAACACGGTCAGTTTACCAGGCAGAGGTATATGGAGACAATACGGAAATATTCTTGAAACTTGCATAGGTTTAGTGCACTTAACTCATTCCATACTATGGTCACAGGCCTTGGTCAGTGGTTCTGGCACTGCCAGAACCACTGACTTAAGACTATAGACATGTTGGTACTTGAATGAAAGCTCTTTTCATGAAGAATTTTAACATGCAATTGTCATCTTAAATCTGGGTAAATATATGGAAAAATCGGGGACTGGTATGGAATGAGTTAAACTTGAGCTACAAGAATGCATGTGATCTTGTAGGAAACTTGGAGAGCCTCATCATGCAGAGGGCTTTCTGATGGATGCACTGAAGACTTACAGAAAAGAGGGCTGGACGTCCCTCCTGGACAACACACAGATTGACATTGCTGAGTGTCAGAAGACACTGGGCAACCAGTACAAGTATCCTTATGAACACAGTCATTGGATTTTGAAATTGGAAGAAGTTATGCATTTATACGCAGCTTTTAAAACTTTCAAGTGTAGAACCCATTCAGGCATTATTGTTTATAAAGCTGTACCTGAAGTTGAAATGCTACCAAGGTTTACAAAGTAAAGATGAGGGCTAAGGCCAATAAAAGTAACACTGAGGGCCCTAACACCAGTACATTAGGGTGCAGACTTTCCACATTAAAAGTAACAGCAAGTATCCAGTTTCATAAATCTGTGGCTCTACTGTGCCAAGTGTGGGCTGAAGAGAGCTGCATTTTCTCAGAGCTTAACTCTCACACAAAAAGTATTTATCCATATGACGAAACTTAGAAATATAATGGGAGGATTATTTTGTAATTGTATGTCAGTAAATAAAATTCTTACAGCTATGCAGGACAATGATCGTAGTATTATGTGTGTGCTTATGTCTCATGTCCCAGGCAGAACTCGCTGATTGAATCTTTGACAACATACAGATATGTAAAAGCCTGCATGCATATAGCATCAAGCATTGAACTAAGCCAGCAAACAAGAGAACACTACATGAAGGAAATGATGACCATTGCACAAAACAACATGGGTACATTTGCCTTGTCTTTATAACCTGAGAGTAGACTGATAAATATTAGTGTGTGTAACCACAAGTTTCAACGATTTATAGAAATCAAAATATGAGAGAGAGAGAGAGAGAGAGAGAGAGAGAGAGAGAGAGAGAGAGAGAGAGAGAGAGAGAGAGAGAGAGAGAGAGAGAGAGAGAGAGAGAGAGAGAGAGAGAGAGAGAGAGAGAGAGAGAGAGAGAGAGAGAGAGAGAGAGAGAGAGAGAGAGAGAGAGAGAGAGAGAGAGAGAGAGAGAGAGAGAGAGAGAGAGAGATTGTATATCAAACCACATAAAAAAAATTGAGTTCTATATCAATCCACTTAAAAAGTGTAATATCACATCATGTACTACAGGATTCAGTTCTATAATTCTCATTATGATAAATTACTTAAGCTTTTTTTTTTCTTTCAGAGACCCCATTTTGCCAGCATTGCTTGCCTGTGTTCTGTATAAAGAGTGCTACGTTACAGACAGAAAAAGTGATACAGGCAGACCAATGTTTGCTAGATATTTGTATAGAGAATAATATGCCTCAATCAGTCAACTGTGACGAAATTAGCATCTCTCTTGTCAGTCAAGTGATTGAATCACACACATGGACTGAGAGTTGTCAGGACAAAAAATGCAACAAGTCACATTCCAGGACATCCAGCATATCTAGTAGCAGTAGTGGTGACTATTATTGGATGTCCAGTGGGACCAACGGTGTGCCAGGAAGTCTTGATATCCAGCCTCATGTAGAAACACGAGATAAAGCTGTGATGTCAAGTGGCCTGGTGTGTAAGACAGCCTTAAGGAGACTGGACAGTGGCTCCACCATTGCCTACAGGGACACTGAGGCTGTGAAAGAAGACTACACATTAAGCATGAGTGCCCAGGGAGTGGAGTTACTGCCAGGGAATAATACTGTCACGGTTAAAGGGATGGTAAGTTGTGGTCAGCATCACTGCTATGCATTAAATTTCAGTGGTGAACAAGGAAATTGTCTTATGGTCTGGTTCAGTTTGTGATATAAAGAAAAGAACTACACTTCATAACAGGGTAAACTAATTGACAAGAGAGGAAGGTACTCAAGTGTACATACTTTGTCAGTTTTACAGTCTTTTGCCTACAACAAAGGATTTTACATGGAAGAGAATTGAAATAATGCTTTTCTTTTTCAAATGCCCATGCCAAGATAGGCATCTTTTAAAGTTACATAGTGAATGAGCTTTTGACACCAGTAAATGGTTCATGCAAAAGGGATGTGTATGTGGAATTCACCAATTTTTCTGAGGATTATTGTTTGCTCCATGACCACTAGGTTAGGCTAGAGTGCTTGATGTTAAGACAAGCCCTGTTGTCCATGGCAACTAGAATTTTGGTCAGGGCAACCAAAAATTCAGAGCTCAATAGGAATTTGACCCACGAGTTACCCTACAGTGTCCAAAAAAAGAAAAAGAAAAAGAAAAGAAGATAATTGTGAGCAACTAGCCACAAACTTGGAATGTCCATGCCTTGGCTAACTACATGACATGAAGGTATCTGTTTTGGTGTCAATTTCATGTATTTTGCAAATGTTGAATATGCATTTAAACATGTTTGAATAAAGTTAACCCTGGCTTTAATTTAGTATTTTGTTCATATTTTACAGTTAGAGGATGCCGGATATTATCACTTGGGTCAGTTGTGTGTGTGCATACAGGGCGTGGAGTTTGTGGAGACCCTGACTAGTGTGCCTGTCACATTCAAGGTTCATTCTGATGAGCCATCTGTAATACTCAAGCCTGTGTCTGGTAAGGGACTTTTGACTTTGTGACAATTCTTTTGAGTTGCTTTAGTTGTTGCATATATTGTCATCCATTCATATGTGATAAATGTACAGACACACACAATATCCTTGGTAAATGTGGTTGCCATATGTATGCTCAACATTACATTTGCATGTATTTGTCCCTTATGTTCTTTGAAAGTTTGAGTCACAGATGCAGTATCTGTGCATATATTCAAAATTAACAATGTAACAATATATAGATGATAAGGTACAGTAACTATTTTTTTAAAGAATTTAATAGTTAATGCAAGTTAATCAGTCAATTGCTGATAAACAAATACATAATTTTGATTAACAAATTTGTGATGAAAATCCTGTTGAAGTGTTCCTTGAATCATGAGCTAAATATATAAGGTGAAGTAAAGATGTACCACTTATGCTCACTTTGAGTGAGACAGGACAAGTCTGAAGACTGAATAATAAGTGACACATGTCATTTTAACATATAATGAAAGTTTGGTGGATAATTAACATTCACAGTTTGTGATAAAAAGAGAAGTCGGAGATAAGTGTGACATTCATCTTATGCAGATAATCGGGGACGAGACAAATTAATTGATTCATATGTAAAAATCAAACAAAGTACTCTATGGGTGTTAATGATGGAGAGAAAGTGATTTTGATCATATCCTCCAAGCTCGCAAACAGTGGAAGAATTCTGCCATAAATCCTTAGAAATATGAAAATAATTTATAATGTAATATGTCTCCCAATGAAACCGGGAAAACATATTGTTTTAGTGCCCATTTCTTCTGCTCTGTTGCTTTCTCTTTCTTCAACACTTTTTATCTGTGGCAAAGCCACAGATATTTTATTCAGGTCTGGCAGCCATTTTGTTTACATGTTCCCATAGCAGCGCCCAAAAATTTTTCAGATTCATATGTATGCTAGATGAGACTTGATGTTCAATTTGAAATTCTTCATGTTCGGGATCTGAAGAGTGGGAACAGACATTATTACAACAGACAGGCAATTTAAATCATCAGAAAACTTGTAACAAAACTATACGTGGGAGGTGGGACTCATGGTTCCGAATCAATCTGTCAGAAGTGAAAAACTCGAGATTCAGATTCTATCGCAAGTGAAGCTTGTAGCATACAGCATGGGGAAGCAGTTGTCGTCATGAGTGAAACTCCAATGTAAACACAGTGTTCATGAGTGATGCGGGGCCCGCCGGGGGTCTCACCATGCAGTGTTGTTGCTTGGCTAAAATAGAAGGGCACTGTGCCCTGCCCTTTTATTTGGCGCCCTACCCTTTTGTTCCACGCCCTGCCCATTTTTCCTGGGCCCGTTCATTTTCCCGGTAAATTTTATGGCTAATTTTGCCTCCCAGTTCCATTTTCCAAGCAAAGATTGAACCAGATCCCAAACAGGTAATTAGATGCTTGGGCAGTAGAGGCTGCGGCTGTCCATGTTATATAATACTTTATTGCAGTGTTATATCACTTCCTCCCCCTGAAAAACATTTTGCTGCTTTTACGATGCAACGGGTTACATGGCGTCCGGCCAAAAATATCCAGCCTCAAACATCACATTTGGTCCAGAGGATAGATAGGGTTGTGTACCGCAAATGAACAAAAATAAAAAAAGTTGTGTATTTTGTGATTTAAGTAGTGAATTGTTTACTTGAGCGTTAAAATGCAAAGAGCTGCCTCAACAAAATTTGTGTGAGGGTGCTTTTTATGAAATGCAGCTTGGATACCATCACATATTAGCAACCTTTACCTTCTTTCAAGGTCACAAGGGTCAACTTTGTCAGTTTAAGGGGATATTCATTCTCATTGTGGTAACTTAAGCCTAAGTACAGGATCTTGTATACATGCAATTGTATTACCAGACCAATTATCTCCTTCAGAGGCAAAAGTATTCCATTTAATTTTGTGTTGGAAAATCAAAAGCTTATAATTTTTATTGTATGAAAATGTACAACATTTCTACATAGGTTTTCATGCAATCATTTTCATGTTATTTATGATTCATTTTTCATTTATTTCATGTAGTAATTGTGGTAGCACCTGTCTGGATTTAGCTGCTTGTTTCTATGGGGTGTGCATGGCTGAAAGAACACTTTGATTTTGACTTTTGCCATTAAAACAGTTGTCTTGATTACCCATGAATTCTTGTTAATTACAGATCCACTTTTAGCTGGAGTACCACAGAGAGTAGACTTAATACTTAACCCTGGCAGTCACCAATTTGATGAGACAGACCTGAAGCTTCATTGTTCTGATGGCCTACAGTTACATCATGAAGGTGGCCCTGTGGATGTCATCAAGATGCCAGCAGTGATGCCATACCAGCAAGTAGAGTACACTCTGACTGCTGTGGCTGATCTGGGAACACAGTCCCTCGAATTTTACCAGCATCAGGTAAATATGACACACAAATGGCTTTTTTTTTGAACTTTTGGCAATGAACAGACATTCAGACATGTTGTTTTAATATATTTTCATAATGTACAGTTTTACGTTTTTTTAAATTAATTTTATTATTATTATGTAAAGGTGCAGATAGACTGTGATTGGTCCAGCCAGAAGTCAGGTTATCAGCTGACCTTCCAACATCCCCTGCAAATCACACACCACCTTCATACTGCTGGAAAAAGGTATGTTAACAGATGTTGTAAAAGCCTGCTTGCAAAATTACGTCATGATGTAAAACACTGTGTATGTTCATGAAAAGAAATGATATTGCTAACATTTGTATTTAGATGCTTTTCCAGAACTACATTCACTTATAACAGGAAAATAGAAGCAGTGCTTGATAAGGATGGATAATATTTATTCCAGTTTCTATTGAACACCCAGAAGTCAGCTGTAACAGAAAGTGTATAACACAGTTTAGACACACATGGGTGAATCAGACTTCAATCAGCTTTGACACAAATGGATTGAGCCAGTAACATGGGGTGTACCACAAGGCAGTGCCAATATGTCAGTCTCTTTGGTCTGTGTCAGTATGTCTTCTCTCTAGTATTGCCAAGAAATGAAGGAATAAACCTGTGGAAAACTGATGGCTGCATGGAGTGAAATAAAATAGGATGAATGAACTGGACCAGGCAAAGGCCACAGTGTTCAGTGATGTGGTTCGACCGGTTTTGTCTTTTTTCAAGACTTGTCAGGAACTGTTTGGGAGATGATGCGCAACCTTATTATAATACCAGAGAGTGATATCTCTGTTGTTATGTAAACCATGTTATTGTGATTTCATAACACAGAGGTTTCGGCTTTCTGTGATAGTGATTGTCACGTTGAGCAATGATTCAAATGAACACCGAATCACAGTCAACACAAGAATTCTGTGTTTACTGTCAGTGCACTGACAGGGTCAATTAGTGTACTTTAGGTGCATGGAGTGGGGAAACTGTGGTTTCCCAATAACCCTGAATAAGGAGTTAAAGACTGTGTGACTACACAGAAATAACGTGTGCATTCCTCAAGGGGTGACAAAATGTTGACCCAAAGCAGTTATCAAGGAAAATTGAATGTAAAATTTTGGGCCTCTGTAGCCAACTGTTCAGGATCAAACTTGTATGCAGCAGACCAGAGGATTATGAGGAAAATGTCTCTAAAACACTTGAATACTACAAGCTGAGAGATTACCCAGCTTAAGTGTTCATTGATGCCAAAACCAAAGTGAACAATGTCAGCAGATCTTCTCTACTGACACCAAAATCATCCACAAGTAAAGATCAAGGGAACTTTTTCCTGATCACGACATTCAGTCCTGCACTTCCTCCAGCAAAACAGATCATTTGGGATCACGGGAAAACTCTTGAGGTCTCACCTAGTGCTGAGGCTTTCAACAATAGTGCTGAGGCTTTCAACAATAGTGCTGAGGCTTTCAACAATAGGGAAGTGATTATAGGCTACAAACGTAGTATGTAGTATGAAGTATGTTTATGGAGATGGTGGTTTGGGTGGCAGTAGAGGAGTTGTGCTTGGATTAGTAGACACTCTTCTGTAGCTTTTAAGCCTAGTTACTGTTTGTAACCCTTGTTACCCTTTGTAACCCTTGTTGTCATTTGTTGCCAGGGTGAGGGGGGTAATGTCAATTAATGACACAAGGAGTTTTTGGACCTTGTTACCCTTGTACCTTATTGCACTGGGTTACAAAATATAGAGGAGTTTATTTTTGCTACCGTTGTGCCTCAGTGTAACCAGTTACAAAATATGGACGGGTTTGTTTTCACTGGCAAAATGAGCCATATATGAACCGCTGCCCGCATTGCTTGGATATCTCACAGGAACACTCCTAGAGACTCGAAATTCTTAATTGTTCACCAGGTGGCGCTGCAATTTTTTAAAGATTTTGTGTGTTTTCGCTATTTTTAACATGTCCTCCAGAACTGTCACTCAGATAAAGCTGACACTGTGGATATGTTCCTTGTGGAAGGGTCAAACGAATTTGCTCACCAGGCAGCACTGCTGTGGATTCCTGATTTGTAAATTTTTTTTTTTCAGTTCGGGTACTTATTGGTAAATGCAACTTTCCTGTTGATTAGTATGTAAGTCAATGGGCATTCTAATGCTATATACCTTGGGTTGGTCTCTACCAAGTTTGTTCAAATGGGCACACTTCAGTGATTTTTGGATTTTTATGATTTTTTTGTTTTGTTTTTTTTGTTTTGTTCTTTTTTGGGACAAATCTTCAAAAATTGCTTTGATTTCACACAGGGACACTCCTAGTTCTTAATTTGTTCACCAGGTGGTGCTGCAATTTTTAGCTCAGCTGACTTGCTAGTTAGGCTGAGCTTTTTGGAGGCTCAATCATCTGTTGTAAAAATACTTGAAAATGTCATAAGCACTAAGCTCAAGCTCAACACAGGTCTATTCAGTTGCAACCTTGATTTTGTGGGACAAGCTTAGGTCAGCTGAGGAGGGGCCGTTCACACAGCCCTCTAACTTTTATCATATTTGTCAATTTTAGTTTGATGAATGTGTTCAGCTTTTGCTACAAAGGTAATACGCAGGGATTTTATGCAGAATAATTTGACTAGACTGTGTTCATAGCTATGGAAAACTTATCTTACCTGGTAAGAACATTCTAATTCTAGACCTTTTGGGTAACTTGTATCATCCCAGTGTCTAGTAGGATTATCTACCTTGTTTAGGATACTTTAGATTAGCTTTTGTTAAGCAGAACATTGACCATCCATGAATAATGATTACATATAACATGAAAATAATGTTACTTGCAGGAAATACATCCAAATTGTAGTACAGAGTTCTACAAATGCAGAATTCTTGTTGAGTCAACATAGATTAGAGACAAACAGCAAAGACTTTGAACTGGTACCACTCAATAGGGCAGACCAGACAATGGTGAGCCAGTTTTATGTTCACGTCATGTATCATCAAAACCTTATGGGGGATTTTGTTTGTTTTTTGGGGGGGGTTTGCTTTTTTTTTCTTAGAGGGGCAGGCAAGGGGAGGGGTGTTGTTTTTAAATCATGACAGATGGTTATAAGAGAGCATCTTTATGTGCTAAGTTCTGCCCTGACCAGACATTGGAGCGTGCAGCATGTTATCATAAATGAAAGAATTAAAGTTACAGAAATTGAAGTGTACCTAGTTTGGTATGCTTCATTCAACAGTTAATGGACAGATGCATATACATGTATATTACATATTTCATGTGTGAAAATCACAGCTTTACAAGTTACAAATTGTTAGAGCTGTAAGGGTAAATTGGAGATCATCTGCATGCTCATGTAAAACCATACTGCTAGATGTATGTGTGTGGGTACAGTTCATTAAGGATACATGTATCTGTGACTTGTGTGTCAGGTGGTCAACGCTGAGCAGACTGCATCATACCTGTGGCAGCTGCAGTGTAATTTACCAGAAGGCCCAGCAGTGGAGTGTACCTATAGTATTGGGTATCAGACAACTAACATGGACCAGGAAATCAGGCAGTGTGCACACACCTTCACACTGCAGGAATACCAGGTGAGTACAATTATGATCAAAAGACAAAGGGCTATAAAGATTATCACTGATGGTTTTTGTCTATGATCATTTCATTTATCAGGTATTTTTGTATCTCTGGCCCTCTGCCATAGTCCTGTAAAATTACTGTTTTCATCCTATGTAGGGTCATTGCCATAAACAGTGATCCTACCACTGTCTGGCCATCTGGTACATGACCGAAATATGAAACCAGGTAAAGCTGTTCATCGCACGATTCCAATCTATATCATTCCGATGAAATTTAAAATGGTTGTACTTATGCAATACATGTAGCAAGAAATATTAATATTGTAAATGTGCTAGTGATGGCATGATATGTACCAAACAATTTGAATTTGACAATCACAGCAGGGTATCTTTTTTTTTTTTTTTAAAGAAGTTGTGACACAACCAGAGCTCATCTGGTTTGCCACTGATAACGGATGTGCCAACACTTACCATTTTCCGCTTAAACCAGTCAAAACTGGCTGATGGTCAAATCTTGTCTGCTGCAACGTTTTTGACTAATTTTCCACTGCAGTGAAAAACAATTTGAATGTGAAATGTAGATGAAACTTATCAAGAAGACATGGCTCTATGCTACAGCTTTAATTGAAAAGGGAAAAGGCTGAATATTTTTACTACAGGTATTTGTGTAATGGTTTTTATCTGAACTACCCAAATGTTCAGCAGAAACAGATTATGAAATGGCCACACTTCATAGCATGTAAAAATTTAGCTGGATTTTTCTCTGGTTACTTTGTACAATGACCAGATGCTTATATGTAGCTGAGCTACGATGTACATGTATGTACTTAATATTTTTGCAGACTTTGCTGTGTGTGAAGTCTGAAGTGATGCCCCCTGAAGGTGCCAGTCAGTGTAAGGCAGGCTCGCTGTGTCAGCTAAGGTTACACATAAGTAGTGTCCAGGAAGAACTGTTGCAGCCAAAGCAGTTCATGTATGAAGTTGTCTGTGATAACACATACTGGGCTGTGTGTGGCAAGACATCAGGTAAATAACACATACTTGGCTGTGTGTGACAAGACATCAGGGAAATAACACATACTGGGCTGTGTGTGACAAGATGTCAGGTAAATAACTGTGTGTGGCAAGACATCAGGTAAATAACACATACCGGGCTGTGTGTGACAAGACATCAAGCAAATAACACATAATGGGCTGTGTGTGGCAAGACATCAGGTAAGTAACACATACTGGGCTGTGTGTGACAAGACATCAGGTAAATAACACATGTTGGGCTGTGTGTGGCAAGACATCAGGTAAATAACACATACTGGGCTGTGTGTGGCAAGACATCAGGTAAATAACACATACTGGGCTGTGTGTGGCAGGACATTAGGTACATAATTCATACTGGGCTGTGTATGGTAAGGTAAAGAACACACTGGGCTGTGTGTGGCAAGACATCAGATAAATAACACACTGGGCTGTGTGTGGCAAGACATCAGGTAAATAGCACAAACTGGGATGTGTGTGGCCAGACATCAGGTAAATAACACACACTGGGATGTATGTGGCTAGACAGCAGGTTTACTAAGTGGGATGAAATATACAATATGATATACTTAGCAGTCAATTTTCATGTGTTACATAAAATTTCGCTGTAAGGATTGTAAATGCAACATACATGTGTCATTTTCTAGACTTATTTCATTTCGGTTAAGGAACATGTCATTGAAATGATGCAAATTAAAAACTGTCCATGCAACAGGATTTGAGATAGTGAAAATATAAAAAGTCTAAATGACAGACAGACAACGGGTGCAATCGGATTTCGTAAGCTCTGCTGACAAGTCAACCTCTAGACTATTTTCCATCATATCCGCAGTTCATTTACATGACTTCGATCAGAACTGTTTTTCTCACATGTAAAATTGGATGCTCATTCCATCATTGCTAATAGTAACTTTCAATAAAAACTGAAGTTTCTTGAATGTTTTCAAATATATCTGACTTGTGCACTGTTCTAAAGTGACACGGATATATCATAGTCATAAATATATAAAATGACATGCCCCATTGTGTGTTATTACATGTAGCTCTGTTGACCAAAAGTTGCAGAGCTTATGTGACTGCTCATGTCTGTCAGTCCGTAAACTTTTGCTCGCTAGTGCAATACCAACCACAGTTTTTAAGTTAGCCCAATAGAACTTTCAGGACTTACAGGGTGTATGAAAATCTAGGCCGCTTTTGATATTGGTGACGCCACCTACATTATTATGTAATGTGGGGGTCAAAATGTGAAAATCTTTCTAACACTCTGGCATCTGTAATTTTTTGGTGGATCTTCACCAAATTTGGTGGGATTGTGGGGGAGGTCAAAGTCTAAGATGCTAGTGATAATAGTGGCACCACCTGTAATTTGACAGAAATTATGAGCCAAACTGTGTTTTAAGATGTAAAATTCCATATTTAGAAAAGTAATTGGATTAGACTTGCCAAATTTATATGATATATAGACCATGGCCAAAGGTAGAAGGTTATGTAATATCAGTGACCTTGATGTATTTTTGTAAGGTCATTATGCTTGTAAAGTTGAAAAGGTGATCTTGTAATGGCGGGGTGTAGCTTGGACATCAATGGCAAAGAGAATTGAGCCTCCAGATCAAAATTGCACTTGATTACTTAATACATAAAACTGTACTTAGTGACCTACTTTTTGGGTCACTGTGACCCAGTAATTATGGAGTTTGGTGCGTGACCAAGTTTATTGTTTTTCCTCGATAACTCGAAAAGTTATTACCCAATTTGAACAAACAGACTATATATGGAAAGCTGGATGTTGGGTGCATATTTTAAACTTAACAATTTTTTAATCTGAGTTGAAGGTCAAGGTCAAATGGCCAGTTTGAATGTAGGGGTCATCTCGTGAATGCTCTGCACCCCACAATTCTTGAGATAGGCCCATATAACGTTTAGGAGTTATAAAGTGCATAAAAATCTGTCGACATGAATGTTGGTGGCACCACCTCTAGTATTATGTAATATATAGGTCAAAATGTGAAAATCTTGTGACTGCAGTAGTGTCTACAAGTTTTCAATTTAGCCCAATATAACTTTCAGGACTTTTAGGGGGTATAAAAACCTAGGTTCTCTTCGATATTGGTGGCGCCACCTACAATATGCAATAAAGGGGTCAAAAAATGAAAATCTTGTGAACACTCTTGCATTTTATATTTGTGGCAGATCTTCACCAAATTCATGGGATTGTGGGGGGAGGTCAAAGTCTAACTTGGTAACGATACTAGTGGTGCCACCTATCATTTGATGGAAATTATGAGCCAAAATGTGTTATAAGATATAAAATTCCATTTCTCGAAAGGATAAAAAGACAATGTGCAAAGCTAAAGTTGTATATAATATCAGTGACCTTGACCTATTTTTGTGAGGTCACCATGCATGTAAGGTGCAAGAGGTGATTCTGTAATGGCAGGGTGTGGCTTGAACTTCAATAGCAATGTCTGCACGGCACTAGGCAGGTCTATGGGCCTTTTGTATAACATAATCTGGGTGTCCTTGATCTTCTGTCCCAAGGCCACTGAGGACATAAAGTTAAGGACTCATTCATTGTTGTCTTTGCACATGCAACAATATTCATCACAGGAGTTGCGCAAATAAGCTATGATTACATGTGGAGTAAAGTGCCATCTGATGGACAATTTTTACATTAAATGTACATAAGCTTGATATGTTCAGAAGCCACTTGAGGACTCGCAACTTTGAAATGAAGAGGTGCAATATAGCCACGATGCCAGCAGAGCATTAGGCCCATGGGTCGTTTTTTTTATATATTTATGACTCAATGTGTAATTCATTTGCACCATACTAGTATAGTGAGAGTTTGACTGTATTTTGTTTTGCAATATTTACAGGGATGTTTGGCTTGGAGGAAGGACAGTATCAAGTAAGTCTAGATGTAATGCCACTTCTGGGAGGATTCCTTCGACTACCAGCTGTGAAAATCAAATACATTCCACAAGAAATGAGCATGCAGAAACTGGGAGTAAAAGAAGCTCAGAGAGAGGAAGAAGCCAAAGAACTTGACATGGTTCCAGTCGGAGACTCGGACCAGGAAGAGGAAAAGGAAGTTGCCAGATATGGAGATGATGGTGAATTGAGCGGGAAGGTGGCTGAAGTGACAAGGAATGAAGAAGGGGAGACTTCATTAAAGGAACAAACAATGAGTACAGATAATAGTGAAACTGAAAAGATGGAGCAAAGACAAGGTGCTACAAATGCTGAGGAGGAGCAGGTGGCTACAGACATGACAGATCAGTCTGCTGCAGGCACTGGTGATCAGGAAAAGATGACAGAAGATCAGAAGGAAGTGGGTAAGCATGTTGTGTGAGGTATGAGTCAGCCCACCGCTTTACCTCTTGACCTCTTCGCAGCATTGCCGGTCTATATCGGAATCTGCGCTGGCTTCATCCAAAACAAAACAAAAAACAAAACAAAACAAACAAAAACACACACAAGAGAGAGAGAGAGAGAGACTCAGACAGACTTATTTCAGATGACGATACAAGAAATAATTCATCTCTTTCTCTAGTTTCCGAGTATCATAGACCACTCCACTATAGCCTGATCAAAGTTTATTCATACCCTTCTACCATACATTCACTGTTCTGCAATGCATATTGCATAGCACATGAACTGAGGGAGTCTTTTTGGCTTCTCAAAGCTTGCCTCGTAAGTCGTAAATGAGCATCATTCCTGCTGATTCCAATTTTTCCAATGTGTCATAACTACCTCCAAAGATGAACAACATATTAAATGGTTTGCACTATAATCTGGTAACTATTGAGCAATAGCACCAAAATTATATAAATATTATGGTAAGTCTGAGGGGAAAAAACAAAACAAAACAGCACACACAGACTTTATTCAGTACAGTACGGACTGTCACAGAGATTAATTGACAATGCATACTGATGCACAACATTTTAACATCAATTGAATGCAGTTTCCACTCTTGTTTTTCATCTAGCAGTTAACCAGGAACATTCTGAATGTTTTCAAAATATCTAACATCGATATGTAACTAAATTTCGGTACTTATGTGTCATGAAAACGTAAAAGTACCATTCACTTGAATGATCGACTCCATCATGCTTGACCACATGCAACTTATTTGCATGCTCTGTGAGCCAATGAGCACCCAAGCAGGGTGGGAATTTCGCTGTTTGCTTTTTTCTTGTCTAAAACCCTGAAAAAGGTCTTGAAAAACAGCCAGAATGCATATTTTTGCAGGTATAATGGTGTGAGTTTCCGAGGGCCTATGCGTTCCTTGAACCTCCAGAGCTCCGCCTAATTTTTTTTCACCTCGCTTCGCTCAGCATATTTACCCACCTCCTATTTACTGCTGTCTGCCTCCAACTCTGTTACAAAATGAAAAAGTCCTGAATACGGATCGTAACGTGAAAATCTTGTGACCAGCTCAGCATCCTTTATTTTTTATGGCTCTATGTGAAATTTAATGGGATAATAGGAGAGGTGAAAATCTCAGTTGCTTATGATACTAGTGGAGGCACCTGTATTTTGACATAAATTATGATTTAAAATGGTTTGAAAGATACAAAATTCCATATGTCGGAAAATAAGAGAATTTGACATGCCATATTTATAGGATATATAGATCATGCCCAATGCTAATATCTTATGTGTAAGATCTTTAACTTCACCTAGTTTTGTTAGGTTACTAGACCTGTTAAGTTGGAAGAGGTGATTTTGTAATGGCAGGGTGTAGTTTGGACATCAATGGCAAAGAGAATTGAGTGTGCAAATCAAAATTGCACTTGAGAACATTGTATATAAACTACTTGGTGACCTACTTTTTGGGTCAACTTGACTCAATAATTGAGGGATTTTGACCTATTTTTCAAGGTCATTATGCAGTTAAGAAAAGGACATTTAATTCAAAATATTGATAAAGAATAAGGGGAATGATGCCAAACATACCACAAATGTGTATCATGTGGAAGTTTTATATTGCATAATATGGATGACCTTGATTACTTTTCAAGCTCATGAAGGTAATATATTTCAGGAAATGATTTTTTGGTGATGGTTGTCAGCAGAGCACTAGACCTATTGGCCTCTTGTTTAACTGTTTGAGGATGCATTAGCATGATAACATTTCCCACTTTCTTCAACTGCCTGTCATCATGAATTTGCATACAGAATTTACCAGTACTCTGAATGAGGCGAGGACACATGAAAATAATATTTTACCTGGATATTAACTGTTGAGAACGCATCTGCTACATGTGTAAAATTCAGTTATATCTACAGAGAAGATAGATTTTACAGTGGGATCATCGGTTAACTAGTGGAAATTCCTTCTATACAACTACCATGAAAGGTTTCATTTTCTGGTAGCCTTTACATCCCAAAAGTTTCTCCAGGTGGGTTGGCAGAAAGCTGTCTTCCTGTGTGGCGACAGGAGCAGGTAGAGCATGACCTGCCAGGCAATTAAGAAACCACTGACTGTGGTCTTTACCACCTGGGTGTGGAGTGAGTTAACTCTTTCCCCCTTAATGCAACAAAAGGTCAAGCTCTACACATAAAAAGTTGCTCTATCTAAGTCAGCGAATCTCTCCATGAAAATAAGGTGTTAACACTGTTCATGTTAAAAATGCTAGTTCTGATTTTCTAAAGGGGTCCAACTTTGACATTTATCATGGATATCTACCAAAATGTTGTGTTCACAAAGTTGATATTTTGTCCTAAAAAACTTAATATAGACACTTGGGGACCATGAGATCAGTTTTTCTGCATATAGAATTTATCATGAGATATTGAATTTCAGAGTAGCCCCTTTTTATTCTCATTTGGTCTCTGTATTTCAAGATTTCAAATCTGACAAGAGACAATTGGTGCATTTTGCACTTAATATATAATGTGTATGGCATTGTGAACTTCAGTTGTTGAATTACTGACTTGAACATGTGCAAAGGGCAGTGACATCAAAGTAGAACAGCAAAATTATCAGCCTTGAGACAAACAGACGTCCCAACAGTGGTGACATGTGGCCAAGTGACAGAAACATAAAAATTGATTTAAATTGTTGTTGAAGGTGGTAAAATGAGCAAGGAGCCTGTCAAAGAAGGGGAGACTGAATCAACCACACAAACTGAAACTATGGAGAAGAAAGAGGACACAATGTCTGAGGTGAAGCAGACAGTTACAGAAGAGACAGCTGTTGCTGATTCAGGCACTGCTGATGAGGAGCAAACTGGAGCAGTTAAAAAGAAAAATCTAAAGAGAGACCAAGGAGTTGAAGTGGATGACATGGGAATGGGTAAGTATGTTGTAAAAGGCATAAACCACTTGAACATTTCTTCCCTTCTGTTTCTTCCTATTTTCAAACACCCTTACTTTTATCAACAAAGGGGTCAAGGTGTGGAAGTCGATGCTGAAGGAACAAGATAGCATACCCTAATAGGTGTCAGTCACAATAAACCTTGCCTCCAAAGCAGAATTCCTGTGAGCGTTATTCTGACTATGCCCCAGGGTAGTATACCAGCCAGAATGTCTGTTTTGCAGGTGACAATTCACCATGCTCTTACATATTCTTTTTTGTTACATCCATATTGTCGAGAGTATATACTTATGGTAATACTTATGTAATTTTAGCTTTGTGTGGACATATTCTTTTGAAGGCTTATGATTGTGTTAACACTGCTTTATGGGACCACCCCAGGAACTATGAAAAGGTAGCCATATACACACACACACACACACACACACATATATATATACAAAAACACACACGGGGGGGGGGGGGGAGAGAGAGAGAGAGAGAGAGAGAGAGAGAGAGAGAGAGAGAGAGAGAGAGAGAGAGAGAGAGAGAGAGAGAGAGAGAGAGAGAGAGAGAGAGAGAGAGAGAGAGAGAGAGAGAGAGAGAGAGAGAGAGAGAGAGAGAGAGAGAGAGAGAGAGAGAGAGAGAGAGAGAGAGAGAGAGAGAGAGAGAGAGTTCTTTATGGCTTGTAGTCGTTACCTGCTAGATATACCTTTTGATGGTACTGTGTTGCTAATTTTTCCCCTTCATTAGTTAATTCGTTATGTTCATTAAAGGTTGGAATGGTGTGCGGGCCATTTCTCCAACCTGTTACATGTCCCTTTTTATGGTTTTGTGTGGCAAATTATTCTTCTTTAATTAGAGATGCTGGTTAAAAGTCCCAGAATGGTTTGGGAGCCCTTTCTCCAAAACTATTGCATCTAGCAATCTGAATTTTTATGGCCTGTTGTCCTTACGTGATAAAGATGCCTTTTCATGGTTTTGTGTGGCTAATTGTTCTCCTTCGTTAATTAATTAGTGATGTCCGTTAAAGATCTGAGAAGTGTTTCCGGGCCATATTTCCAAAACTATTACACTTAGCAATCTGAAATTTTATGGATTGTTTTCAACTTGAATTGTATGTGTATCAATGAAGGTAAATGAACTTTCTAGTATGAGTTTAGCCAAGACCATGAAGAGAACAGCATATATATATATATATATATATATGTATATATATATATATATATATATATATATATATATATATATATATATATATATATATATATATATATATATACTTTAAGGCTTTCCATTTCAATCTTTTGTTTCAAAGGTACCATAAGATTTTTATATATTTTTTTATTTGGTGTGAAAGATGCATGTGAAAGCTTTCATGACACTGAAAAGTCCCCCTTCACAGAGGATGGGGCATATTGCTTTGCTCATATTGGTCGGTCTGTTGTCTGTTTTTTTTGGTAGACTGCTATTTCTGCGTAATAAGTCAAGAACTTTGAGAGCTACAACTTTCATACTGCACAGGTGTATATTCCTCCATAAGGGTAAAGTTGAGTTCAAGATGGGTGACCTTGACCTAATTACCAAGATCAGAGGGCAGTTAGCTGAATTTGGTTTCCACATGATAACTTCAGTAGTTTTTGCATTACAACTTTCATGTTACACAGGCTTATGATTCTCTATAGGGGCTAAGTTAGGTTTGAAGATGATGACCTTGACCCAAGCCCCCAGGTCACAAAGCCACTTTGCTGAATTTAGTTTTTGCATGATGCATATTTTTTAACCTACAACTTTCAGGTTGCACAGAGTACATGTCCATCTTTGTCCTCTTGTTAGTCGTTTGTAAGGATAGGTTAACTCTGAAGATGGACAACCTTGTAATTATGCCTCTTTTGAAGAATGCATGCTGGGGACATCTATGTTTTACAAATGTGTCTTGTTTTCTTTATTTCTTTTCTCTACCTCTCATAATGATCATTGAAGGACAGAAAAATCAAATTTCTATATGATGAGATATAAAACTTACCATGAAATGCACTCTTGTTTGTGGGTAAAATGCATTATTTTCTTGCATGATATTTCATGTTGTGAGAACACCATCAAAATTTGAATTTAAAAATGAAAATGAAAGTTGGAAGATTGACTTTGCTTTTTCAATGAGATAATGTGTTTTTGTAGCTAAACTGTCCCTATAATATACTGTCATCTTTATGATAAGTTATATTTTGAAATTTTAATTACAGTGAGAACTCCACAGCTGACTAGAGATGATGCTATTCAATTGGACCAGTGTTGTCCCATACAACAAGGAGCACTACCTCACCTTGTAGCTTTTAGCCCCTACCAAGTGTATAACAGCAGCCTTGGAAAGCAAGTGCATGTGTTACCCACAACAAACACCAGTCAACTGGACATAACTGTGCCATATTAAATTTTAGTTCCCTCACATGGGTTGACACTCTGTAACACAAAAGTGTGATTCATGTGTGACAGAGAGAACTGGAGAACAGGTCACATGACAGTCATACGTGGGAGTGCTTCAGGTGCTACAGTCACATTTGAAGTGTGTGTTCTTTGTATAATGTGCTCAGCTGGAAAAGTATGAGTTGCTTTTGACTTTTATCAGATGAAAATTTATGATTGTTTGAACCTTGAAGCCAGCAAGGGAAAAGATGTGAACCTTGACTGGTCATGCCAATAAGGAAACCACATCTAGTGTTATAGTGGTTCAGCACTTAGGAGGCCTCTATTGCCAAAGACTACCTCTCTAATAAGACCACCACCTTTATCCAGAAAGTACCCATTTCTGTTGTTTTGTCTCCTTCAAGCAAGGCCACCCCTCCAATGTGGCCAGTTTTCTATTGCAGTACTGGTGGCCTTAAGAAAGAAAGATCTTTTTTTTAATGCTGTCCAGCTTTTAGATCATAATAACATACCAATGACCATGATAAAGTAACTATGTCTATGACCGAGTATTGTGCTATTTCATAAATGATCAACATGTACTGGATCTACCATTTATGATAAAAAGAGAGAGACAGACATAATTATTTGTTGAAATGGAAAAAAAGAGCACTTGAAATATGCCCGTGATAAATAATCTCATCAAAGCAGTAATATTTAGTGCTGTCAAAGCCAAGGGCAACAAACTGCCCACTATTGTACATAATGTTAACAAAATTACATAGATTGTATGGGTTCTGTGCTACCTGCTGTACTCACTGCCAGGAAAAATTGGTCTTATGCTCTGGGTGGTTGTAAAATACAAGAAAGTTAATGATATATAATCAATTTTCATTAAACACTGGTTCTTAAAAAGACGTTGGTCTCTGACAGGAGTTGATCTTTATAGCAGGTAATACCATATTATATGTGTATCAAGTTGTTATGTATTGTAAATGCAAAATGTCAAAGTACAGCCATTGTGTCAATGGAACCTTAATTTTGCATGTAAAATATGACAATAAATGGATTGATCACTTGTAATTGTAGCTGATGTCAGGTGGTCAGTGTTCATGCAGAAAGTTTCAACAAGTAAGCAGCAAAGTAGAGATTTTATTGCCTGAAAGCATATCTGATGAATGTTTTAAACTATTGTGTTTGTGCACATTTGCCACCTGAAACAGTGCACCAGGAAGATGGGATACTTTGGAAGCAGGGTTCATAAAATTAGAGTGGTAATTGTGATACATGTAACATAAATGTATGCAGCTATCAGCTGAACATTCCATTTTGTGTGCAGTTTTGACAATTCATGGATGTATCTTACTGGATAATATCACTAACTTCAGCTAGTTATCTTAACTCCCTGTGTTACTTCATATATTTAAATTTGAACATATTAAACATACACATTTAATTAAAGGTACAAGTAGATTGTGCTGAAAATGTTGCATTGTAGCAGGTAGTCAACAACAGTATATAGCTTTGATGGAAGAGTTTTGAGAATTTGAGACATGCCTGAAAGACTTCTTTTGGCAAGAGCAAGTTGAAAGAAATAACTGTCAAGGTAATTAACAGATGGCTTCTTATTGCTGTGATTTTGTCCGGTATTAAATTATCATTTGCAAACGTTTACATGTGGAATATATGGAAGTGAACCAGTTCGATATTTGTATGCCTCTGTTTCAGTAGGTTTGGTTAGGGTGGTTGGGTGGGTCTGAATGAAAGCAAATCCTGTGATGTAGAGTATTATAATTTAATCTTAACGTTATAGTTGTATCCTTTCCTTACAATCTTGCTGACAGTTTAAATGTGATCAGCTCCAACTTCACAGTCACTCAAAAAAAAAAAAAATGAAAAAGACAACACACACACACACACACACACACACACACACACACACACACACACACACACACACACACCCCACATACATGTATTTTGAATGAGAAGTTTAGGTGACATCAATCCCACTGACATACCCTAAATCACCATATAGTGGCACATATTCACTAATTTTTGCCTAAGCTACATCAAGGAAAGCCATTGAGTTGGTCTCAAGCCAAGACCAACAGGGACATATTAAGTGATGGTGCCATAACAGTTGTCTTGTCTTTTTAGTTTGTAGCATTATATTCCAGGCTGACCCTTGGGCGAGTTATCTTACATCTTTCATAATGTAATTAAAAATCATGAAGAAACTACAATACTATGCTTATGGTCAGATTAAATAGGTGCAATCTTGTAAAAAAAATACCTGCGGTTCTGTTGGTGGTTATAAAGTTTTTACTAAAATTTACCATGTGTATGAAATCAAGTGCTGCTTCCTGGTTCCCTACATGGGCATAATGGACATGGTAATTCTCCGTGATTGTATAGTCTTAGCTTCATTATTTTTGGGAATGATGAAAAGTGTTCAGTAGAATTGAAAAAAACAATTTTGTTTCATCTAGATAGCAGAAACCCACTAGCATTAGAAAATATCCTTTATGGATTTAACGTTGTATTTGGCAGGAACAAATGCGACAAAGTGACTCACTGAAAATATTCTTCTAGTCTTCTATGGGGAAACCTATATGTATGTACACACACATACATACATATATATATATTCATACATACATACATACATACATACATACATACATACATACATACATACATACATACATACATACATACATACATACATACATACATACATACATATACCACTTGATAGGTTTACCAGTTCAGTGTTTTTGCTTAAAAAGTGTTGTTTGCTATGGGTTTGGCACTCAACATCCATTTCATGCAAATAAAATGGTGACTGCACTTTTTCATTCAAGGAAGAGCTGTTTCTCAACAGGCTTAAAGGTAATGTTTCTGTTCTTTTTGGTTGCAGAAGAAATGAACCATTTCTGTTTTAGGTTTTAAGAATTATCATGACACATAATAGTGTGCTCATGAAGGTCCGCAGTGAGCAAAATATTTGCTTGCAATTCAACTTTCAATGTTAACTGTGACAGTTCTAATCTTAAATGATGTGGAATGTGATAAAGTACAAAAACATTTGAGTAACATTTCTAAGCAAGATGACCAAATGATGTTCATATCTGTTTGAAATAAATCACTGTTGACACACACATATTTCTGTGTTACTCATGCTATCAGTAAGCAATACATGTGTATTCTCTTGAATAAATCTGATAGTGAGATACAGCATAGTACTTGTTGGACATGAACTTGAATGTGTGAAGGACTTTCAACATTTTTGTCATTGTCACAAGCATTTGATCAAAATCTGAGTCAGAGTCAACAATTTGATAGTTATGAAGTTGAGGGGAGGAACAGGATACCTTTTTTTTTTTTTTTAAAAAAAAAAAAAGACTTTTTAACTGTGTAGGCTTGGAACTTGGGATGGATGGGTATGTTCCTTTAATGGTTCCAGAGTTGTTCGACAGGTAATGCTTTGCTCCAAAACCACTTGCTCCATTTTTTTCAAATTTGGCATGAATGTTCCGTGACCTCCTGTGTACCAGCGTTGCTGTATATGTTTAATTAATTTAATCTAAATTATATAAGAATATATGTATACACAATCAGGGTTTGCATGGAGATACTAGTTTGAAGACCATACTTGTGTAACTTTCTGCCAAAGAGTTGATCAGATCCTCTTAAAATTTTGTGAGGGTACACTTCATCAGACCTAGTTTGGAGTATTTAGGTTCCATCTGGGATGACTGTTGAGTTAGAATGCCCACAAGTTTGAATGAGTTCTGAGCAGACTTCTGGTGAAATGATCACTGGTATAATGTCTGGCATGGCAGTGCCAAATCTATATGAAGAACCTTAATGACAGACTTTGACATCTTCAGTAGTACAGAAGATGTCAAGTTAACACTGGTATAAATAGAAGAAAGTTAATCAATTAGTTCCAAATTATTCACAGTTGGTAATTCAAAATATTTTCAATATGGAAATGAAAATCTAGAACACTTTACATGCATTTGATTTTTTACATTTTAAAGTTTGCACTGATTAGTTTTAACAATTCCGACATCCCATCAACTGTGTGCTTTTGGAGTGAACTTTCTAGGATACTAAAGTTACTTGTATATTTTCTGTGCACATCCATATTTGGAGATTTAGCATTGACAGGTACTGTGTCCAATTGACACACCTACTTGCACTTGGGTAGCAGTCCGATTTTTATACCCTCCACAAAGAAGTGGAGAGGGGGAGGGGTATACTGGCTTGACCATGTCTGTCCACCCGTCTGTAGGCATAATCGTGTCCGGACTCTACCTCCTTCAATAGTGCTCCAATCTTCTTCACACTTTGTGTGGTTATTCTCTGTCAATAAAGGGTGCGTCGTAAAACAACGATGACCTTGACTCATTCCGTACCAGTCCGTGATTTTTCCATATATTTACGTAGATTTAAGACGACAATTGCATATTTAAATTCTTCATGAAAAAAACTTTCATTCAAGTACCAACATGCCTATAGTCTTGAGTCAGTGGTTTTGGCACTGCTTGTTACCATAGTTTGGAATGAGCTAAGTTATATAGGTCAAGGTCACAGCAGGCACCTGTTGACATAATCTTGTTCGGACTGTAACTCCTTCATTAATGCAGGGATCTGCTCGAAAATTTGTATGGTTATTTTCATTTACTAAAGAGTGTGTCATGAAGCAACCGCGACTTTGAGCTATGTAGGTCAAGGTCACCGCAGGCATCTGTCGGTTGAACTGTAGACATGATCTCTAAAGTTCAAGGTCACAGCAGGCACCTGTAGACCTACTGTTGTCCGGACTCGAACTCCTTCATTAATGCATGGATCTTCTTCAAACTTTGTATGGTAGTTCTTTTTTACTAAAGGGTGTGTCATGGAGCAACAGTGACCTTGAGCTATCTAGGTCAAAGTCACAGCAGGCATCTGTTGGTAGACCTGTAGACATAATGAGAATTCCATTCGGACAATTGCTTCCACAGCTTGAGCTCATTCTGCACAGAATTCCTTTTGGTCTACCTGTAATAGTTAAAGTGATTTCAATATGGACCTCCCGAGGCAACAGACTTCATCTCAACAACTCCTACAACTCCTGAGCTACCATGGACTGGTACAACATGTCCGGACTCCCACCCACAGGAGAGGTGGACTGCTGGATCACATCTATCTGAACACAGACCCCGATCTGCTTGATGTCAGTCCCACCCACTATAGCGCCCACTTCCTTCTATCCCTTACAGTACCCTTCCAAGTTTTAAAGCACTGAGGTAAGGTTGAAACACACAAGCTAATAAATACAGATACTTTGTTGCTCTTAACTCATTTATTAATATCCACTTTGTTCAAACATTGGAAGGGTACATATATTTCCCATGAATTTTCCTTCCTTTTTGAAAGTAAAATACAAATGACATGTCTGTTTGAAAGCAACAGCTTTTTTCTCAGCTGAAGGTTATGGAAAACATTGAAGCACAAGGTACTTGCATGTTGCAGGGGGTATTTTTTTTGTTTGTTTGTCTCTTTTCATTTATTTATTAATTTATTTATTATTATTAACATGAAAATAAAAAAAAGAACTAACGTTATATTCATGTTTAATGTACAAAGACAGAAAACAGAACAAAAAGGCCCCGGAGGGATTCGAACCCTCGATCTCCTGTTTACTAGACAGGCGCTTTAACCAACTAAGCCACGGAGCCATTTCTGTATGCTGGCGCAGTTACAATTGATTATAAACTACGAAGGCACAGTACCTTTGTGCCTCGCATGGACGCAGGCTTGTCTTTTTATAGCATATCCATTTCAGAATACATTGTTGGCAGGACAATTTAATCACGCGACTGTGATAAATTAATATATGTACACATTTTGATAAGCAGAGAAGGAAGGCTGTTGAAAAAAATATCTTTGCGATTTACGATGACGTCATACAAACCATTGCGCCATCTTGTGCGCATTAGCCATAAACATAGTGGGACCAAGCCAGGGAGCCCGGTGGATGAAATGAAAAACATGTGGTTTGAACCCAGGGGCTTGAAGAGATTCCAGTTGTTTTTTTTTCTTAATATTCTGCCAATGTTATTTGTGTAACATGCGGACTCGGTTTACTTGCAACAAAGCTTATTTCATGACTGCACGAAGATTTGTTTCTTTGACCTTGTCCTTGCAAGAGTCCCTCACTATTGCAGTAATAGTATTGAATTCACAGGGGCAACCTGCTAGTGGTCATCATATTCTGGTCGATATGAACCCATTTATACTGACTGCCCAAGTCACTGTCCACCGCAAATACTGATTAGGGTTTTCATATCGACCCGAATATGATGATAACCATTCTGCTGGTTGCCGCTGTGATTGAATTTGAGACTTTAATGTCTTTATTGGCAGCCTCAGTATAAACTAGAGCATGGAGCTACTATAATACTATAGACGTATAGTATTAGTCTACTATACTAGCTCCATGACTGGAGTAATATACTGGGGTGCCCAATTGTCGTACACGCCAACACGGTACAGCTAAGCGCAAGGTTGCGTTCATTGCCATATTGAAAGTAAATTACATTTACTGATGTTATTTTGCAGTGCCACTGAAACAACAAACTGTGGATTACAGGATTTTACCCTATTCTGGAGTCGAGAGCAGAAAGGTGGTGGACTAGCCCCAATTTAAGGGACCTCCCCACGCTCTGTTGCAGTGTTGCCTTGTGGTTTACGGCAAGCCAACAGAGCGTGGGGTGCTCCCTTTGGGCATGGAGCAATAAAACTAGATTCTTTCCTCCATGCTTTGGGCTAGTGGTGAACTTGATGGCAACCTAAAAAAAAGTGTGTCTTTCTTTCTTTCTTTCTTTCTTTCTTTCTTTCTTTCTTTCTTTCTTTCTTTCTTTCTTTCTTTCTTTCTTTCTTTCTTTCTTTCTTTCTTTTCTCGGACACTATCATACATAGAAACTCCAAACTTGGCATGATTCATTGATTGTATGTGCCTCTTTACAAAGTGTCAAGGAGTTTGATCGTTTTAAGCAGAGGGATGAAGATGTTTAAAATAATGAAAATTAGGGGCATTTGAAATTTCAAATCTCGAATATGTTCAAAAATATAATAGATAGAGATGTCATTCCAACTTCTACTAGGGGGTTATTGACCAATTCACATCTAATAAATTTAAAACAAAAGTTGTAGCAATTTAAATTATGCTAATAGCAGCATTGGAAAATTTAAAACTTGAATATCTTCAAAACTATTATAGATAGAGACGTCATTTTAACTTCTACTAGGGGGATATTGACCATTGCGCATCAATAATTTTCCTATCCTATATTCAGTGACGTATTGTGCTGCATTTTGACAAACCGCACGGCTAAGCCTATCGATAACTGGTACATCGTGCATTTATACTGACCAAATGTTGCATAAATTATAATGAAATAACCTACTTTTTAATGAAAAAGGAGGAAGGTGGTGTCTGGTGAAGATAAGATGTAAGGTGGGCCACCTTTGAGCTTATAATGTGGAGGAAAACACTGGGATTTTAAGACTGCCCCACCCCCATAGAATTAGAAAGCTTAGAAAGTAGGCGGGATAAAATCGACTTAGTCGAAACCTACAAGTAGATGCACAACATGTATGAATCCAATAAAGAAAACTTTGTTACCCCTACAAATAGACAATTGTGAGGGCACTCCCTCAGACTGCAAAAGTGCTACCTAGAAAGAGCCACGCAAAAACTTCTTTTCCTTTCGCGTGGTCAATTCATGGAATTCATTATCTGCAGACACAGTCTCTGCACCCTCTTTATCTGCCTTTAAAAGAAAGTTGAGAGCCCCATCTGAAGACTAAGGGGTTTTATACAACCAAGTAACCAAGATTGTTGGCGTATGTTCCTTGTCAAATCACACTCTTTTGATTGCAAACGCGCGCACATTTTGTAAGAGCGCTAGATTATCGAGGAAATCGTGTCATGTCTAAGGGCACCAAGTTAGGAGAAACTTTATTGTATTCAGAGCCATCTATAATAATAATAATAATAATAATAATAATACTTTGGCTCTCCGCTCATGCGCCGCGGTCCTGTGTGACACAGGTGGCCTAGGAAAAAGGAAAGGAAAGAAAAGAAAAATAGATGAGATGGAGGAAACCAAGGTTATCGTAACCAGCTTGTGCTGCCATGTTTTCCAGTACCAGAGCCGAGGCAAAGGGTCCACCACACACTCTCTCACAGCTGTGGTGGGCCCCTGGCCCTGGATATATCCTCCAACACTCATCGCATGTAGTTCCCCCCCCCCCCCCCCCCCCGTTAAAAAAACAAACAAACAAACAAACTTCCCTCATACACCCTATCCCCGCCTCTAAGGCTCAGGTATTTCCCATGTGGGACCCCATGGGAATCCTTGTAAGGGCTACTACCATTCCCTCTCCTCCCTGCACTCTGAAATTCTAATTTACCCTGTTGCTATCAAGCCCTCTCAATTCATTTCTTTTCTTCCGGCACCCTACCAGGTAGTCCTGTACACTTTTAGTGCCTTTCCTGCCTCACAGAAAGCCATACTTCAAACCTAAAACCCATGCTACACGGTCCTCTTCCTCTAAACACTGAACCTCTTCTAGACCCTTGTTATTATAGTCTTCCCTGTGCCACTTTCTGAAAAATTCTTCTCTTATCTCTCTGTATGCACCACACCACAACAGCCAATGATCCACTGTCTTATCTGTCTCTTGCCTACATACCTTACATTTACCATTACTACCTGTTGTCCACTTCTGTTTTCTCTTGTCTAGATTGATTATTCCTGCCCTACCTTGAAAAAGAAGCCTGGATCCCTTCCCTCCATCCCAACACACACTTTTCTTTGGCTTTTCTAGTACCTGGTACGCTTTTAATGTACTCTTTTCCCTGACTTCTCTTTTCCAGTCTTCCTTCCAGCCCTCTGTAACAGTTCTACCTATATACACTTTCCAGTCATCAACCTCGTCATATCCTTTCAATTCGTATCTCTCTGCCAACTTATTTATATCTTGGACCCATCTTGTTTGTTCCTTGACTACTTCATTGTAAACCTTCCTGCACTACCTGTCTTCTTTTACTGCTTGTAAATACCCCCCGGTACTTAAGCTTTGCTTTAGCAATTCTGTCTGTTATTTTATTCCATCCTAACTCTCCTAGGACTGCTTCTGTTGCTGCACATGGTGGTGCTCCCAGTATCCATTTCCCCATCTCATTCTGTGCTTTCTCCATTCCCCTCTGTGGGGCCATATACAAACATACAAAAGACATACACGTAGTGCCTGCCCTCTATTTGGTCTAATGACAATAAATATCAAGTTAGAAAAAGGTACACTAGCATTAATAGTAATACAAACAATGTTCGTTCTGGCCATACCATATAGTGCACATCAATCAAAGTTCATGTCTATGAATAAGAAACTATGAGTCTAAATTGTCTAATATCTTGATATTCATAATTAACTGGAGAAGGTCAGTACCAACTGGGAAGTCCTTGCACTAATTATACAGTCCCTGTGTACATGTAATCATGTAAAAAAGAAAAAAGAAGAAAAGAGGAAACATCCTGTTTCGGTGTTAGGGTAGCCCAATTGTCGGACACGGGAAGGTAGACTATTTGGCTCCACGTTATTTTTGCTCACATTCTAGCTGGAAATTATACCCCAGCCCTTGAGGTGAGAATCTCTGTATTTTAATACCCAGATTAGATTTACAACTTGATTTTGCAATGTTGTTGCATGGGTGTTGAATAACACTTGTCCACTATATGACCTAATGCCTGTGGATATTTAAAGTGTGTGTGTCAACAGACACCATTCTTTCTTTCTTTCTTTCTTTCTTTCTTTCTTTCTTTCTTTCTTTCTTTCTTTCTTTCTCTCTCTCTCTCTCTCTCTCTTTCTTTCTTTCTTTCTTTCTTTCTTCCTTTCTTTCGCACCCAAATTTGTTTTTCTCGGACACTATTATTCCGAAAACCACCAAACTTGCCATGGTGACTGACGTACCAATGGAATTGTGCATCATTTAGAATATCATGATGTTTAAAATTATGCAAATGAGGGTCAATTAAAATTTTAAAAGCTTCATCTCTTCCAAACTATTGCAGATGGATACAAAATTTCAATGTGCATGTATAGGTTTGAGACACCTCCCAATACAATGGACAGTAAATGAAAGTTGTAGAATTTCAAATTATGCTAATTAGGGGCATTGAAAAATGTAAAAGTTCAATATCTCCAAAACTATCATAGACAGAGATGATGTTCCCACCTCAATTTATAGGTTTGTGTCAAAGCCGCATACAATGAACCATCAGGCAAAGTTGTAGGATTTCAATTTATGCAAATTAGGTGAATATGCAAAATTTAATCTTTAAATAGCTTCAAAACTATTATAGATAGAGGTGTCATTCCAACCTCAATTTTAAGGATTGTAACATAGCTGCAACCAATGAAGCTTTAACCAAAGCTGTATAATTTTAAGAATACACAAAATTTTAATCTTTTTGAAATTTTTCAGACCTTTAACAGAAAGAGGTGACATCCCAACTGCAATTTAAAGGTTAGTAACATAGACGCATCGAATGAAAATGAAGCAAAACTGTAAAATTTTAATTTGTGCAAATTATGTGAATACACAAAATTTAAATCTTTGAACAATTTCAAAACTTTAACACATAGAGGTGCCATTCCAACTTCAATTTGTAGTTTTATGACACAGCCGCATCTAATGAACCATAAACCAAAGTTGTAGAATTGTAATTTATGCAAATTAGGTGAATACACAATATTTTAATCTTTTATAGCTTCAAAGTTATCATGGATAGAGGGACCATTTCAACTTCACTCTATATGTTTGTGACACGTGCATCCAATGAACCATGAGCCAAAGTCGTAGGATTTTAATTTATGCGAATAAGACGAAAACACAAAATCTAAACCTTAGATAACTTCAAAACTATTATACACAGGGGTACCATTGTGCAACTTCAATTTGTAGGTTTATGACATAACCACATCCAATGAACCATGACCACATCCAATGAACCATGAACCAAAGTTGTAGGCGTTTAATTTATGCGAATTAGGGAAATACACAAAAATGAAATCTTGAATAACTTTAAAACTGCTGTAGACAGTGCTGTCATTCAAACTTCAGTTTATAAGTTTGTGACATAGCCAAAACATCCGATAAACCAAAAAAACCCCAAAGTTATCACATGTGAATTTAGGCTAATACACAAAATTTAGATAATGTTTAATAATGGCAAAATGTAACATGTCACACTGTTCTCATTTTGAAGGCACCCAGACAGATTTGCTGTAAATTACTTCTTTTCTAGTTCTTTTTTCTTTCTTCTTTGCCCGTGAATTTGTCCGACACTTTTCTCTGATTCTTTCTTTCTTCTTTGCCAATGAATTTGTCCCACACTTTTATATGACACTGATATACATAGAAACTCCAAACTTGGTATGATTATACCTCCAAATAAGGAGTCCGTATTTTTTATGAAGAGGAATGAAGAAGGTTAAAATTATGCAAATTAGGGGCATTTGGAATTTACAACCTTAAATATCTTCAAAAGTATAATAGATAGATATGTCTTTCCAGTTTCTACTAGAGGGCCATTGAGCATTGCGCATCTAACGAATTTAAAACAAAAGTTGTAGCAATTGAAATTATGCTGATTAGCAGTACTCGAAATTTTCAATCTTGAATATCTTCAAAACTATAACAGATAAAGTTGTCATTCCAACTTCTACTAGGGGCTTGTTGACCATGGTGCACCTAATGATAAAAAAAAAAGTTGTAGCAATTTAAATCATGCTTAGTAGCACCATTAGAAATTTTAAATCTTGAAAACTATAATAGATAGAGATGCCATTCCAACTTGTACTTCTATGTTATGGACTAGATTGCCATACCAATAAGCTTTGAATACACACACACTGATTTGCTATGCAGCAAATATTTTTTTTTTAGTTTCTATCTAAAAGCTGACAATGTGACATTGTGTTTTAAAATATGCAGACTTAAAAAAATGGTGAACTTCGACCCCACATCAGTCTCAATGTGCTTATTATTTTTTTTGCACATCTTGTCAATGAATGGTAAAAAAATTGTCGTCGATTTCCGAGAAATTCGGAGATTTGGGCGCGTCTGACAATTGGGCACGGCTGTGATCATTCCACTCCAGTGGCAGTGCCTTCACAACTTGACTTAAGTCCGATAGGAAAAATAGAAACCTTCTAACTTGTATAACGGTAAGTTGTACCGAGGGGAAAAATGAGGGATACATGCCATGATTTAAGAACAGGGAATTCTTTCATATGTTCATTATTGTAATGAACACTATAGTTTATCATTGTGTTCACAAAAGTAATAGGCCTAACTGAGTATTGTTTCCTCCTTTGTTTCAATGTAAAAACCCTAAACTGTGCAAACATTTCAGTTTTTATCTGGAGTTTTGAGAAATAATTTTTCAAAATAATTTAAACCTTTGATTTTTCCCAAATCTCCAAATCCTCTGTTCACTATAGATACGCCTTATGATCTCTCACTTTTTATCAGTTTTTGTCTCTGAATTTTTGCCAAAATTCACTAGGCCTATTCACTACCGTACATTTTCTGTACTTCTGTAGGCTATCTAAACTTGCAAAATCCTCTGTTCAGAACTCTTTCCATTTTGTCTTTGGGATTTTTACCCAAACGACTTATTCATTACATTTTCTGCATTTTTCCCTTCTTCTTCTTCTTCTTCTTCTTCTTCTTCTTCTTCTTCTTCTTCTTCTTCTTCTTCTTCTTCTTCTTCTTCTTCTTCTTCTTCTTCTTCTTCTTCTTCTTCTTCTTCTTCTTCTTCTTCTTCTTCTTCTTCTTCTTCTTCTTCTTCTTCTTCTTCTTCTTCTTCTTCTTCTTCTTCTTCTTCTTCTTCTTCTTCTTCTTCTTCTTCTTCTTCTTCTTCTTCTTCTTCTTCTTCTTCTTCTTCTTCTTCTTCTTCTTCTTCTTCTTCTTCTTCGACATGTCTTTGTGCCAACACAGACATTCTGTTTTTCCTCAAAATTTTTTATTTCTTTCATTCTTTCTTCTTTCATACCAAATATTGTTAGCCAGTTTTCTCCAACACTGTTAGGCTCAAAAACTTCAAACTTGGCATGATTATAGGTCTATACATGAAATATGTGTCTTTTAATAAAGGGGAGAAATGTGTTGAAGATTATATGCAAATAAGGGGCATTTGAATATTTAAATCTTGAATATCTTATCTTCAAAACTACAGGTACAGCTAACCAATCAATAATATTCTTATGTTTGTAACCCTGCACATTTTTGTAATTTACATGTGATCCCCAAAGTCCCAATTTTCATCCAATTTTAACCATGTTAGACCCAAATTGTAGGTATTGCAACACTGCACATTTTTGTATTGTACATGTAACATCGAAAGGTAAAAGGTTAAGGTCATTTGGACCTATGAAATTTTCATATATCCATTATAACTCGGTCAATTTGCACTAATTTTGACCACCTTGGACACAAATTGTAGTAAATGCAACCTTGCATATTTTTTTAATTAACATGTAACCTCCAATAATCAAAGATCAAGGTCATTTGGACCTTTGAAAATTTATCTAGCCATAACTTGGTCAATTTTCATCTGATTTGGTTCACGTAGGGCTTAAATTGTAGATATTGTGCACTGTACATTTCCGTAATTTACATGGGACCTCTAAAGGTCAAGGTCATTTGCACCATCGAAAATTTCATCCAGCCATAACTTGGTCAATTTTCATTCAATTTAATCATTTTGGACACAAGTTGTAGGTATTGCAACACTGCATATTTTTGTAATTCATATAACCTCTAAAGGTCAAAGGTCAATGTCATTTGGACCTTTGCAAGATTCATTTGGCCATAACTTGGTCAATTTTCATCCAATTTTAATCATGTGGGACTCCACATGTAGGTATTGCTACCCTGCACATTTTTGTAATGTACATGTAGCCTCTAAAGGTCAAAGGTCAATGTCATTTTGGACCTTTGATTTTTTTTCTAGCTATAAGTCCATAACTTTTCATCCAATTTTGATCATGTTGGGTTCAAATTTTAGATATTGTAACATCACCCATCTTTATAATTTATATGTGTGCTTTAAAGGTCAAAGGTTAAGGTTATTTGGGTGTTTGAATTTTCATCTACCCCTAACTTGGTCAATTTTCATCCAATTTCAGTCATGGCGGGCTCACCTTGTAGGTATTGAATCACTGACTTTCGAATTTACATCCAGCCATAAGCTTATTGGAATGTGAAGTATCAAAGGACCAAAAATGTAGCATTTAACATTTTATAACTTTTGAAGGCACACAGACAGATTTGCTTTGAAGCAAATCTTCATTTCTAGTCTTCTTCTTCTTCTTCTTCTTCTTCTTCTTCTTCTTCTTCTTCTTCTTCTTCTTCTTCTTCTTCTTCAACCCATGTTGCTAACCTGACAACTCAAGAAAGATTTGACTTAGGAAGTTTTGATTTTTTGATGAATATGTTCCTACCTTCGTTGGGACTGCAAATTGGTGACCTTGACCTAATTTCAAGGTCACATGGGGTATCTAAAACCTATGCAAATGCAACAACTCGGCGAGGATTTGACTGAGGAGATTGAAACTTTGCATGATTATGTACCAGAATACAAACTGGTTTGCGATTGTAGATGGGTGTCCACGACCTATTTTCAAAGCCACATGACCACTTACTTAAAAGCATTGCAGACACACCTGAAAAAGGTTGACTTAAGAGGTTTAAATTTTGTTTGATTCTGTTTTTATATAAGACTTTTATAAGGCTTTACTTGTAATTGCAGATGTTTGACCATGACCTATTTTCAAGGTCACAAGCACTTTCTTGCTGCGCTGTGTGAGATAGGTGGCTTAGGACAAAATACAATAAAAGCTAGAAAAATTGATATGTTTGTCAGCAAATCAGTCTGTGTGCCTAGAAAGCTTTCAACGATAACCTATTCAATATTTAGTGAACTCCTGCAACAATAGTTTTTTATGTGGCTATGTCAAAAACCTATAAATTGAAGTTCGAAAGACACCTCAATCTACATGTATTATAGTTTTGAAGCTATATATTTCAACATATCAATTTTCTGTGTTTGCCTAATTTGCATAAATCAAAGGACTACAACTTTAATTCATGGTTCATTGGATGCAGTTATCCCACAAGTCTATCAATTGAAGTTAGAATGACACCTCAGTGTATAGCAGTTTTGAAGTTATTCAAGATTTAAATTTTGCGTTTTCACCTAATTTGCATAAATTAAAATGCTATAACTTTGGTTGATGTTTATTGGATAGGGCTATGTTAAAAGCCTATCAATTAAAGTTGGAATGGCATTTCTATCTGCAATACTTTTGAAGTTTTTTCAGATTTAACTTATGCGTATTTGCCTAATTTGTATACATGAAAGTGCTACAAGTTTGGTTTATGTTTCATTTGATGCGGCTATGTCACAAACCTACCAATTGAAGTGGAAATTGCACCTCTATCTGAATAGTCCTGAAGTTATTCCAGATTTAAATTTTGCATATTTGCATAAATTAAAGTGCTACAACTTTGGTGCATGTTTTATTGGATGCGGCAATGTAACAAACCAATTAAAGTGGAAATTGTTCCTCTCCCTGTAAAAGTTTTGAAGTTATTTAAGGGTTCAATTTTGTGTATTGGTTTAAACGTATCTTATTTTTCAATATGGATACAATAGATGGAGCAAGATTTTCATTTAGCGATTGGAAAAGAGGGCGAAGCCCTATATTAATCCCTGTCGCTCTGAAGAGACGACATGCACACAGGACAAAACAAAACGCACAGGGGACACCTTGTCAGTCAGGTCCTCGAATTTGGTGTACCTGACTGGCTATGCGTCGTACATGACCAAGCAGGACAAACACATTAGACGAAGGACATATAGAGGGGCATCTGATTAACATGATAATCGCACCTTTTTGTTTTACACTTTTACACCTTACAATATTTATAGATAATTGCGATGATTCAAATTTATCCTATACCTGCTGGAGAAAATCGTGCGGTAGTTTTAATACAGTCATGGACTGCTGAGAATATTTGAATATTTTCATCTATAGTACAACCATCAGATCAATATAATACAATTTTAAGAGTGAAGGGGGCATATCTTAAGATTATGAAATGTTAGGTGGATCGTGCAGTTACATACAGTCTGCCCTCAAAGAAAAAGTGCCAAGCGTCTTCAATGGGAGCACCACACCTACAACTGGGAGTTGGCTTAATTCCTGATTTAAATAAGTGTGAATTCAGCTGGCTGCCGCCAAGTCGTAAGCGAGCATGAAGAATTGAAATAAATCTGTTTCCTTGATTTGCAAGAAATGGAGATATAGACCTTTGAGGATGTAACTTCCGTAGATTAGATTTGAAAATTGACACCGACTCTGAATTTCTTATCTCACACCAAAGCTCATTCCATAGTCTAACAGTAGATGGAAAGAAGGAATTATTATATAGATCTGTTCGGGCTCTGAAATGAGGTAAATTAGGTCCTTGGCGAGTGTTATAAATAGGTGTTGCAGGATTGTCAACAGCAGGAATTACAGAACGTAAAGTATTGGGAACTAAGTTATTCACTATTTTGTACATTATTATCAGTCTTGAATTTTCCCTGCACTTAGCTAGAGTCTCCCAGCCAAGTTCTTTGTACAGTCTAGCATTTGGTGTACCAGCAAAAGCTCCAGTTACTACACGAGCGGCAGCAAGCTGGACTCCCTCAAGTCTATCAGCGTCCCCAGTAGTGCATCCATCCCTTCCAGGACTTCCATATTCCAGTATGGGTCTAATAAATGATAAATATATAGTCTCGAGAGTTAAACGGTCTAGCCGATAGGTTAGACATTTCATTATGTTTAAGAGCTTTTCAAACTTGTGGATGATGTCTTTAATATGGTCGGACCATTTTAGATCAGACCACAAGATGATTCCGAGGTGTTTATGACTATTAACATTTTGTAATGTATGTCCCTGAAATATGGGGGTGGTGGTCGGGTGAACTTATTTTGCGTATTTGTGAGGTTCAACAACCTACTAAAGGTGTAGACAAACTTAAGTTGTAAGTTTGCACAGGCTGAACATGGATGAAATAAGATGAATCTTTGTTGGAAGTGAGCAATGTTTGCAAAGATTATGAAACAATGTTATGGACATTTAACTGATGAGCAAATGTCACTGCTGGGTCCAGAAATACAACAGGGAGTTTGGATGTGTGTTTGAGTGATTTATGGTAGCTGATCTGAATCTCCCTTTACAAAGACATGCTAAACTTTGGTTCAAATTTCATTGGATGCTGCTATGTCACTAACCCATCAATAGTAGCTGAAATGACACCTCTCAGTCAGCACTAGCTTACTGTGATGGGGAGTCGCACCAAAGATACTTCAGACCATATATAGCCTCCTTGGTTACACAATGCAGACAATCTTATTCTACCAACACAGCCAGTCTCCCTAGGGATTGAACGGTAAGCCACAGCACTGGGCAGCACTGCCTCTGTACTGATAAGTATAGAGGCCAAGCTTTCACAGTTCATTTATCTCTGGTTGCATAACAGCCTTGCTGTGGAAGCAATCACTAGCTTGTGGGGGAGGGAATATGTGTATTCTGAGGAAATTCAGTGAATTTAATACAAATTAAACTTCTCAACTTTGTTTGCATGCAAAAGGATTTTGCTTTAGTAATAGACCCACATACTAAGCTTTCAATGGCAACTCTATCTAGAAAACTTTTATAGATACCTAAGATTTAAAATTTCCACAAATATGCCTCTAATTTGCATAATTTTCAATATCATGACTGTTCCAAACAATATAGAAAACTTCACTAATTGGTCTATCACTATGCCAAGTTTGGTACTTTTCAGAAAAATATAGAGCGAGAAAACCTGACCACAAAACTGATAGATAGATGGATGGATAAATAATGAATAAATAAATAAATAAATGAATAAATAAATAAATAAATAAATAAATAAATAAATAAATAAATAAATAAATAAAGTATTTGAAGAAAAAAAAGAAGTCTAGGTTCACACACAGACTTACCTATCTTCAATTTCTCTCTTTGTGAATTTGGTTAATATATCATCTGGTCCTGGAGATTTTATAATCGTATCTGCTCGACTGCTATGTGAACTTCAAAACTTCTCCAGATCCCAATCGAGCCTATGGGTACTCTCCCTAACACCCTGGTACTGTTCCCTGAACCACTGTGAAGTATTAACTTCTTCCCAATGCCCCCTTTCTGTATTTCTTCCTTGTTATCTGTCCGTTTCGAGATTCCCTCTGTGAGTGATTTCCTGTGCTTTATCTGTATTCGCCGATTACATTGGATTGTTGAATATCATGTATATGTCAGCTTATGAGAGTAAAGCCTGCTTGAAAGCTTTATTCAAAATGACATTGTGGAATTTGTTTACAGGCAGTACTGGTAAATAAATACTGGTACATGAGATACGTGTATAGGTAGCCATAAGTATACCCTGTATGCATTACATGACTCTGGGACGTTGTGTACACAGTGCTGAGGCCATACAAAGAAGATCTACATGGAGATGCACTACCTTCTTAATCTATATTACTACATGATGCTGTGGAATATTGTGCACAGTATGGCACTGTGGAATATTGCACTCAGATTCTACTGGTACAATGTTCATGGGAATTTTAGTACAGACCTGTGTCCTTATGCATTCTTATATGGCAATTCAGTATGTTCTTGTATACGAAGGATACTAGTATAGCCTTACAATAGACAGTCCTGGCATAAAGGTATTGTTTAACATCTTCATAAATGACTTGTTGTGGGAACTGCAGACCTCTGCTCATGATTAAAAAGCCATGTCCGGGAATTTAAGGCTGTGAAATAGGCTTGATGTTTCCCCATGATGACCTCTTTATAAATTCATTTGGCTGTTGAAGCATATGACTGTCTCAATTTCGACTGCTGTTGATATAAATATATTAAGCTCAATTGATAGTGGTGTTCACAAGAAATTATTCACATGTGTGATCGATATGCCAGAGCATGGCCATTTAATTTTGGACTATAATGATGATGATGATGATGATGATGATGATGATGATGATGATGATGATGACGACGATAAGCTTTATTTCAAGTCGGTATATATGATACAACAATATAACTTGAGCAACTGAGGGTCTTGGCCGACCAAAGTATACAGGGTAAAATAAAACATGCATCAGTGCAAAGGAAGCAACAGGGGATGCAAAAGGTGTAAAAGTTTGAATAATAGTAGTGTAATGAGAGAGAGAGAGAGAGAGAGAGAGAGAGAGAGAGAGAGAGAGAGAGAGAGAGAGAGAGAGAGAGAGAGAGAGAGAGAGAGAGAGAGAGAGAGAGAGAGAGAGAGAGAGAGAGAGAGAGAGAGAGAGAGAGAGAGAGAGAGAGAGAGAGAGAGAGAGAGAGAGAGAGAGAGAGAGCCAGTCCCTTTCACCTGATGAGAGGCCAGTGCTGTATGACAGCTGTATGTCTTTCTATATGCCGATATCATATTATGATATACAGTGTCACAAAGTAAACTGAGTTGTTCAGTGTGTGTCTTTTCAAAAATCTCTGATATGCTTGGTAAAATTCTCAGGGATCTGTAATTTTTCCTGTCAAGCCTGTCTTTGTTTTTGAAACTGGGGAGGACTTCTGCCGTTTTCACATCTGATGGAAACTGCGAAAACCTAAGTGTATAATACTGGGTAAATGTACTTTAAACCGTAAGCCAACAATTGTAAGTTTTCTTTGTATGGTAAGGTGTTAGAAATGGTGGATAACATTGTGATCCTGGGAGTATTCTTTTCTAGTGGTGGAAGGGCTACTGGTCACGCAGATAAAAGAATAGCTTCTACTCATAGGGACATGTATGGCCTAAATTGTATTGGTATGTCATACCCTGGTCTCTCCACTGAGGTTAAGGCACATCTTTGGAAAAGTATATGTGCTCCGTGTCTACTGTACGGCCTTAACACCTTACATTTATCGAAATCTGAGATACATAGACTTAAGTCATGTCAAGGTAATATATCTAAAAAGTGTCTTGGTATTGGTGTCAGGTCACACCACTCTAAATTGTTCAATGCACTAGATATGCCATCAGTTGAGGGGTCCATGAAAATGAGACTGTTTCTTTCCTATCTCGTGTATTCTGTGTTAATACACCATATACAAAACTAAGTTCTTTTCTGTTGGCGAAAAATATTATGGAGGGCGTAATTGTCCCTAATACTCTGTTAGATAGAATAATTCAATATAATCTGTCACCTCTCAATGTCATATTTGGGCACCCTGCACCTCACTTTTTGGTCACTGAGACAGGCTCTGACGGGGTTACAGACTCTCTACGGTATCTCCTGCTCGATGACAAAACCTTGGTCAATGCAGCATACACTGGTACGTCTGTTAACTCGAGCCTATTAATTTTGAATATTTTACCTATCCACATTTTCGTCGACCATTTTAGTTATTGTATAGTTTCTTATTCAATCTGCATGTATTTGTTTATGTCATATGCTTTAATCTTTCTGTGTGTTCACTGGTGGGGGCCTCCTAGGTTTTAATCAGGTCTTGACCAGCAGTAACGCTGTAGTCCCTGAGTTCTGTTCCACTCTGACAGTTTTTTCCTTATATGTATTGTTTATGTTTGATTTTGTTGTTGTATATTGTAATGAATTTCGATGTATATTTTATCTTAGTCGTTTTATGGGTTTTTTGATAAATTATTATTATTATTATTATTATTATTATTATTATTATTATTATTATTATTATTAGGAGGAGGAGGAGGAGGAAGTCTTAAAACTTGAAATGTTGAATAGATGTGCCATTATCGATTTTGTCCAGAGATAAGCTCTCAGATGCCACTGAAGCTAAAATCTCTGAACTGTGTATGGCCCCATCAATAAAGTCGAAATAATGCAAATTAGGAGCAACAGCAGACTTGCATGTACGTATTTGTGATTGACCTGACATACATCAGGCCATGATCTACCATCAGTAGCCAATTGCATGTACATGTATATGGATATCACAAGGCTTTGTTGTTTACCCTCATGTCAGACCATAAAGTGGTAGTTCTGTGGTGTGTGTGACTCATGCATAACTGCTAGTAGATAATTAGTTGAGGTATTCCTGATAAGTAAGTTGCCATGAAAATCATTTAACCAGGCAGCTAATGGTGAAACTGGTGCCCAGCTGCAAGATATCTTTGAACTTGGAACCAACTTGCAGCTCTCTGGTCTGCATAGCTCTTTGCCATTTGAGAAGCACAAGAGTGCACTGGCTGTTTGCTGTGTAGATGTTAAAGACACTGCAGTCATTTGATAACCCATCTTATTCTTGTGGTAGCACTATGTTCCAAGTTACTATGGAGTATGAAGTACTATGTAGCTGTGGCATGTATTTTGAACTTCTTCCATTGTTGTCAAAATGTGAAAACTAAATTTGGCTTTATCAGTGTTCAAGAGTAAGGAGCCAGTCTATGACTTGGGGACATTACTAAGTGTGACTTTTCATCCAGATAGCCTACATCTATTACTAGGCCCTCTCTATTGCCAGTCACCATACAGGCTGTGGGGTATGGAGACATAACATATATTTGTTTCTTCAGTTGCATGCTTTGTTTTTCATACATACTTCCAAACACTTTAAAAGTACCAGTAAGTTCTCCAAATGTTAGCTTGCTCTCCACTTACAGAAAACTTGTTGCCTAGCAACCTTCCCATACTCTGAGCTGCACCTTTCAGCCACCAGATGTCACCAGCTATGAAACAAGACCAGGGTGTTGCCTAGCAAGCTTGCCAAACCCTGAACTGAACTTTTTTTGCCACCAGATGTCCCCAGTTACCAGATCCATTTTTGTGGGTTTTGAATATTCAATTGGTATGAATTTGCTTTTTTAAATGTTATTTCCTCTTGATAAAAAGGCAAGACTATGTATGGAGGTATAATGATGCTGAGTTAGCTTCTGTGATAAAGGGAACAACTCGAGAAAGCAAAAGTTGAAGAAAAGTCATTCAGTAAGTTTTGAAACATACAAGAAGCTAAACATATTTAGAGAATTTCATTTGTTTGACAGAAAAAGTTTTATTTATGGATGGTCAGGTAATACAACTGGTACATACGCAAAGAAGCCACACTTTAAGAAACCAGTCAGGTTGATTCAAAGCACAATGTGTCGGGCAACGCGTGCAAATGGATGCTGATTGTTTGGGGCTGTTGCAGTTGATGTTTATTTTCCAGTACAAAAATAAAAAATGCAAGAAATATATTCGAGGGTTGAAACCCTGATGGGCTTACATACCCTCAACTACACAAATACTGTCTAATAGATATTAAAGTAATGGCACATATGGTCACTCCTGATATTTGTAAGCTGTACGTATAATAAATTAAATCTTATACATCTCCTTCAATCTCTTTAATACAGAATACTTCGAATCAATATTTATTTAATGAAGAAAACAAAAATTAACTCAAAGTGAATAATAAGGAAAAAATAAACTTGATCTTATACGATGGGCATGTAAAACAAATAATATTACAGACAATTCTTCATTGCTTTTGTACCCAATTTGGGTTCACAGCATACAACATTATGTCCAATAAAATATACAAATAAAAAGCCATTAAAAATGAAAATAGTAAAAATGATACTCACATAACTAAAATCCTGTTGTCTGTCTAATATTTTTCTCTTTCTTTCCTGAAACATATTATGTACACACTTGCCTACTGGCACTAGCACCGCCACCTCGTAGTCAAGGGGAAAATAAGCTAAGGAGAATTCCTGTGTTGAGAGGGATAGAGGTGATATCAGGTCATTTCTCTCATCTCTGTACAACGACCAGTGAAATACAAAATATTCATCGGATTCAATTTGGCCACAGTCCCAAATATTAGGATATTCTTTCTTCGACTATAAAATTAGTGTCTATATGTGCCGACTTCAATATTGAATGCATGGCTGCTTAGCCACAGCTACGAAAGAACTTTCCTATTATTTAAAAGATTTGATGCAACTCAAATATATTTCTTTTACATAATATACCATGAAACTTCTATATGTTTTAATATTTATCTAGTGAGTAAAATAAATTCAATTCATTAATTACCATTTAAGTTATGTTTGAAAAGATGAATGGCGGTTTATTTTTTACATTACTCCCAATCATAGACTAAAATGCAATGATTCCTTGATGACGTCATGGGTTAAAATCGAATCTGTTTGCTTAACAATTCCGTTGTTTTTCTATTGTTTTTTCCTTTTTCCTGTTGACGAAAGTTCATCAGCCATACTTGACACATTAACAGCCACATTAATATATATACATGAAAAGGGACAGCACACACCCCACCCCCTAAAAAGAAAAGAAAAATGAAGAACCTAACTGCACTTAAACAAAGAAAAGAGAAACACAGTCAAATGGAAGTATGCGCAGGTGTTTCCCTCGGGTGTGAATGAGACCAGGCACGCATGCACGTCTCTGATGAGACAAACTAGTGAATGTACACTAATAACAATAATGACACTTGAACCAGCCAAATTAAATAGGGCAGAGCCAGTTCCTACATTAAGTATAACATAATATTAACAAACTTCAGGACATAAATAGTTTTCCGAATCATGATTGTTAAATACGGTTTGAAATTTGTATTTATATTTCGGGTTCGGCAAGTGAAAAGTAGTTTAATTGAAGTTGTGATATCCGAAGCATTTCTCTCCTGGAAAAAGAGGGCCAAATCAAATAGTAATGTTTGACGTCTATGAAGTGTACCATGTATTCTGTATCTGATGGGTCAAGTTTGCCTATATTTGGTCAATAAAAGTATTACTCACTTGCTTACATCCGCAACAGCTTGCAGTGGACGTAACTAAATGTCCGGTAAGATAGAGCCACCAGAACTTGATATGTGTCTACCAATTCAATATGTTAACTAGAAAAGAAGAGTTGCTTCGCAGCAAATCTATCTGGGTGCAAATGTTACACTTTGCCATTGTTAAACATAATCTAAATTTGGCGTGTTAGCCTAATTTTCATAAAGTAAAATGCTACAACTTTGGTTCTTGGTTAATTGGATGTGGCCATGTCTCAAACTTATAAAAGGTAGTTTGAATGAAACTAGTATCTATAATAGTTTTAAAGCTATTCAGCTTTTTAATTTTGTGTATTTGCCTAATTTGTATAAATTGAAAGCCTACAACTTTGGTTTATGGTTCACTGGATGGGGCTTTAACCCATAAATTGAAGTAGGAATGGCACTTTTATCTATAATAGTTTTGAAGCTATTCAAGATTTATATTTTGCATATTTACCTTATTTGCATAAATTAAAATATTACAACTTTGGTTCATGGTTCATTGGATGTAGCTTTGCCACAAACCTATAAATTGAAGTTGAAATGGCATGTCTATGTATAATATTTTTGGAGATATTCAACTTAGCATAATTTGAAATTCTACGTAACTAATACTGTCCATTATATTTGCAGGTGTCACAAACCTATATATTCACATTGAAATTTGGAGTATCTGCAATATTTTGGAAGATATGGAGCTTTTAAAATTTTAATTGCCCCTAAATTTGCATATCTTTAAACATCATAACAATTCCAAATGAGATGCACAATTTCACAGTTCAGGTCAGTCACCATAGCAAGTTTGGTGGTTTTCGGAAAAATAATGCTTCAGAAAATCTCCAGACCAACTTGGTCGTGAAGAAAGAAAGAAAATTCCAGTGTTTACTAATACAGTGAAACCGATCTACAGTGGGCACCCTTGGACCAGAGAAAAGTGCCCGATTCTGAGGGGGTCAGACCTTCTGGGGAGTATGGATGAGTATGTGTGCATGTATATGTACCTTATGCATACATGTACAGTGTATACAGATTATAATTCAAGGGGATGTGTATACATGCAATGCAAAACTGTCTTTCTTCCTTTATTACACAAACAAATTTTAACAGACGCTGTCAAGAAACTACATATACATGTACCTGTGAACCAAGACAAGCACTGTACTGTCTCAGTATTGGCTATGAAGAACAGGCTTCATCTCACTGGTTACAAGATAACAAAGACATGGAAGTGTTCACTGAGATGACACAAATTCGACCCTCCTTGGTCTAGGCGACTCAGCTCTGTATATAGTCTATTTTTAACAGAGGGTACACTCAGACTTGCTATGCCTAGAAGTCTGAAACCTTGTGTTCGCTTGGGACTAATAAGCTCAGCATACCGACATTGCCTCAAGCAAAAACAGGCCAGCTAGGACACCAGTTTTAGGCATGGTGTACTGACAGGTCTGTGCAGCTCTAATGGAAACTATAGTCTGCCTGGTACATATGGCAGCATGGAGTCGATCTGTTCTTGCATTAACAGAAAGAGATCCCCTGTATTGTATTGAGAGCCTCATTACACAGTTGTTGGGAGTCTCCCTCCCCCCGTTTTTTTTGTTTGTTTTGTTTTGTTTTTGTTTTTGTTTTTTTTGTTTTTTTGCTGCAAGACCCAAACCTTCCAAAGCAAACACCTAGCATGCATGGATAAAAAGTTGCCTGTGAGATAGATTCAAGCTAATTGATTATAAATGCAAAATGGCTGCCTGCTACCATAGAGGTCAAGCAATAAGTCATACAGCATGCAGTTCAAAGCCTGCATGTGGATTGGAGAGAAATTTGGTGAATTTAGCATACATTAAAATTCCCCAAGTTTTGTTCATATGCTAATGGATTTACCAGTTGTCTCAAACCTATATGTGTAAGTTTGAACTTTGTGTCTATCTGCAATAGTTTGGAAGATATGGAGCTTTTAAAATTTTAATTGTCCCTAATTTGCATAATTTTAAACATCATGACTATTCCAACCCAGGTGCTTATTTCACCGGTAGGTTAGTCACCATGGCAAGTTTGGTGATTGTCGGAATAATAGGGTCCGAGAAAAACTCCGGAACAATCTGGTCATAAAGAAGAAAGAAAGATAGAAGGAACTCTTGGCAAAAACAAAATGTCTGGGTTTGCACCCAGACATAATTATGAGTCCCAGTTCACAATTGACAAAATCCTGTCAAAGGCAAAACTCTTTGCACAGAATACACAATTTTCCACTTTAAAAGAATGTTTTAATTTTGTTGAAGCTGGTAGTTCGTGCAAGTATAACAGGGAAGATATTAGTAATGAAATCATAAAAACATGTGTGAATAACTGCCGTAATATGATTCATGATTATCATATTAAAGTTTATGGGCTTTAATTTTTCTTTCGGTGATTTTGTTTTTCATATGTTGCACACATAACATATGCTTTTGGGGGTGGGGGTGGGGTGGGGGTGGGGGCAGGTTTGATATGTTCTTGAATATGAAGCGAAGCTTTGTCTGATTGGGGGTGGGATGGGTGGTTTTGGGGATATTGATGTGTTGCAATTTCTGTCATACCTACCACAACTAATCTTCGAATTTACTGTATATTTTTAAAATTACACTGGTGTGTGACATGTCAGTAAAGCAACACAGGTAAAACAGTGAATTAAAACCAACTTCAGACAGACAAAGGATGATCACATGGGTGGGAAAATCATCATCAACAAAAGCAACAGCAACAACAACACAAACAAAAGAATGCTCATAATGAAATATGTATATTCGCAATGATAATATTATTGAGGTTCACTTCACAACGTTTACGTTTTGGAATCTTTGTCATGTTCTTTTCCACATTTTAATACCACAGACATGTTTATTTTCTTCGAATAATGACCCCAACGCAGGCAGCAATGACTGCAACATTAAGAGCGACGCCACCAAGCGTCCACGTAAATAAAATTGCCACAAGTCTTATTTGACCTGGATCGTTGCCGTCCCATTTGGTTGAGCCAGGGAAGGGGTTTTGAAAAATGAAACCTGCTATGATGAGCCAAACTCCCTGGACTTGAAATAGGTAAGCTCTGCCCAGTGCAGGCATCACGTTTTCCTTCAGCTTCATCTCCAACATGAGGGCCGTCACAATTGCAACAATTACATACAAGAGCAGAGTATGCACAGCAACGTTCACTTCACTTTTACCGTGCAGGTGAAAGTTAAAAAGAGTGCCTGTAATGACAGCTGCCATTGCCATAGTGGCGTACTCCAGTCCTTTTGGCACGGGTAACTGTTTCTGATGCAAAATTTCAACCGCGCCTGCAATACCATAGAAAAAATACATGGTGCAATGTTGAAAGTTCCCCGTGTACACGGGAAAAGTGCGATTATTAAATCCTGCCCATCCTACAAAAACTTCTTCAAAGAAGCCGCCGACTGCTATGAAGACAAAAATCCATCCTTCTATTTCTTGTGGTTTGAACCACCTGTGAAAGCATTTAGACACGAAACAGGGGAATGTCAGTGTAGAGTAGTACGGTGTACCATCCTTCTCAAGAGACCTAAAATAACGCTTAAAGATGTTCACTGTCCACCAAAGCGAAAATGTTGAAAGTATTAATCCAGGATAAAGGTGTCCTGTGAGTTGACCCATTGGAATAGATTCACTTCACTCTCATACCGTTAGAACCAATGAGTCTAGACCGTGCTGGACAAAAGTTTGATTGTCTTTAACTTTCGTACTTATGTGCAGATACAAATGTAGTTCCGGTCACAAATCGCTTTGTTCCGAACCACCTGCCATGATTGGTAGATCTTCATGATAAACTAAATGTCTTACGAAAATTACACATTATCGGTTAAAGCTTAGCTATAAAGGTACTTCAGACTCATTTACTGACATGATTTATGCAGACAAAGGTCCTATATTCCCCAAAGGCAAAGATGCAAAGACCCGTCACTCAGCCAATTTTCCTCGTGTCCTTATGCCAAGAATATGTTTGCAGTAAATGTAATTCGCTTCCTGATACCTCTGAAGTGTGTTACGTGGTCACTTGATACTTTGAACACTTTGCCCATTGGGTATGTGAATGAATGAATTAAGGAAGTAAAAGTAATTTATTTGTCTGGAAAGTAGGTATGCACAGAGTACAAAGTAGCTTTTTCGTGTCTGCCATTTGATTTTGCCTGCTTGAAGAGAGCTTTAGGGGCCTGCGGTTGCTTTGGAGGCAGAAAAGACATGTAAAATCAAAAATGGTATATAGAAATCGCTGGGTTTGCGTTAACGGCACACTCAAGTCAGCAAATAAAGAAAAGCTATGACTAACATTGCACATACTACAAAATAATCTGGGACTACCATTACATTTTAGCCCGGATAACTATTTGACTACGCCCAGCAGTGCACATTTGCTACACGAAACGAAAAAAAAAAAGGTTCATGCGGCAATATAGCATAACAGTGCTGTCTGACCCGACAAAGTATGCTCCTTATCATCCTGCCAGAAGTTTCGGTGAATAAGTCCATCTGTAAACTAGAAAAAAAGTTTTGCTTCACAGCAAATCTGTCTGGGTGCCTTCAAAATGAGAACAATTTGAAATGATACACTTTGCCATTGTTCAACATGATTTAAATTTCGTGTATTAGCCTAATTTTTATAAATTAAAATGCTCAGCTTTGGTTCTTGGTTCAAGGGATGTGGCCATGTCCCAAACTGATAAAGTGATGTTTGAATGAAACTACTATCTATAATAATTTTGAAGCTATTCAACATTTTAATTCTGTGTATTTTCCTGATTTGCATGAATTCTAAGCCTAGAAGATCTTTGGTTTATTGTTCATTGGATGGGGCAATGCCACTAGCCCATAATTGAAGTAGGAATGGCACCTCTATTATAGTTTTGAAGCTATTAAAGATTTACATTTTGTATATTCACCTAATTTGCATAAATTAAAATCCTATAACTTTGGTTCATGGTTCATTGGATGCAGCTTTACCACAAACCTACAAATTGAAGTTGGAATGGCATCTCTATGTACAACAGTTTTAGAGATATTCAACTTTTAAATTTTTCAATGCCCCTTATTAGCATAATTTGAAATTCTACAACTATACTGTCCATTAAAGTGGCAAGTATCACAGAGGTATACATGCACATTGAAATTTTGAGTCCAATAGTTTGGAATTTATGTCACTTTTAAAACTTTTGCTGCCTCTAAAAAATTGCATAATTTGAAACATCATGACTGTACAAAATGAGATGCACAATTTCACTGGTTATGTCAGTCACCATGGCAAGTTTGGTGGTTTTCGGTAAAATAGTGTCTGAAAAAAAAACTCTGGACCAACTTGGTCGTAAAGAAAGAAAGAAAAAAAGAAAGAAAGAAAGAAAGAAAGACTTTTTGCTGATGACACCAGTCTACTTTTGAAGTTATTAATAACCCCCATCGAAGCTTCTAATCACCTGAACATTAATCTCTCCATTATACATAACTGGGGAAAGTTGTGGCGTGTTATATTTAACGCTTTAAAGTCTCTTTCTGTGATATTTTCAATTAAACTTGTTAAACCACACCATCCACCCGTTCGTCTCGGAGACTCTGAAATACCTGAGGCACACTCACACGCGCATCTTGGTATTACTGTCAGTAGCAATTTATCCTAGCATGCTCACATTACTCGTTTTACCACCAAAGCTAGCCAGCGAATTGCCCTTCTGCGTAGATTTAGATATAAACTTTCCCGCAAAGCTCTGATCAAAGTCCATTTAAATATGATTCGACCAATTCTTGAATATAGTTGTGTGCTCTTTGACAACTGTGGTCACGGACTTTCTGATCTTATTGAATCCATACAGTTTGAAGCTGCCAAAATATGCACAGGTGCATTAAGACACACATCACATGCCAATCTCCTACGTGAACTTGGTTTGACAACACTCGCCAGCAGAAGGAAGTACCATAAGTTACTTCTTCTTTACAAAATGTATCACAACTTAAAACCCTCCTATCTCTCTCAACTAATTCCTCCAACTATTAAATTAATGCTCGAAACCTTCGCCACTCTAGCTCCATACGTCCCATTAATTGCAAAACGAATCGCTTTGGAACAATCTTCCTTCTGACATAAAAGACTCAATCCCCTCCCCCCAAATATTCAAATCAAAACTGAAAGCAACTCTACTAGCAGTGAATTATGTCCCTGTTTACTATACCCAAGGACACTGATTTGCCAACGTTTGTCATACCAAGCTTCGTCTTGGATTCTCCAGACTTAACTTTGATCTCTTTAAAGTCAACATAATCCCACAATCTACATATTCCTGTTCCTACCCCACTGAAGATCTGCAAGATTTTCTGTGTTTTTGTCCAAAGTATTCAACCTACAGAATTAAACTTCTGAACTCCGTCATGCCTATTATTGCTCCCGGCTTCCACCCGAATCTGATTAAACAAACAGCGAGTGACAGACTAGCTCATATCCTTCTCTTTGGTAGCCACAAATTGTCCATTCCCCTCAATATACAAATTTGTGATGCTTTCCACAGATAGCAGAGTAGACACAAGACGCTTCATATTTTAGCTCTGTTATGCATAAGCAGTCATTTCAGTTGAGTTAGTCGCTGATTAACACAAATTTATTTCTCAAGTGTCCTATATGAAATTTCCTTCCGCCGGTCTGTATTATTGTGAACAGGGGCGTATATGTGTGCATTCTACCTGTAGTGAACTATCTTTCTTTGTTTTGCATCTTGCTGACTTTTTTATTTTGATTCCTGTATGAGGGGTACAAATCCGAAACATGTATACAGCTTTTTTGTTCATTGGGAAACTTTGTTCATGTTTTGTCCTGTGTGTTTTGTAATGTACACTTTGTGTGTCAGTCCATGTTCTGGTGAACCCCAGATCAGTGACATCGCGATGAACTGTAGGGCGATCCAGTTGAAATAAATATATTTAAACTAAACTGTCTCCACTGTGCGGGTGCATAAAATTTAACTAATAGATACAATGTCTATATTGCGGCACCTGCTTTCATGAGATCATTTACCGTTGCATGTTGTAATTGTACGGGAGAATATAATCCTACAAAGTGGAGCGAAAAGTGCTGGAAGAAAGGCGTAAACAAAGGTGTCCGGCCAGTGAACTGTCAACTCAAGCTTATAGGGACAAAACTAGAGTTCAGAAGATGTGCCAGTGTGTGTGGCTGGCTTAAGATGCAACAATTGGAAGTGTAATGGAACGTCTGATATTAGTGCAATTAAAAGTGTGTATTCTTATATTGTATCATCTTTGCAATGTGCAGCAGCTCGAAGTGTAGGGGAAAAGTTGAAGGGGAAAACTAACAAAGGTCAACAATTTGTGGTACCCGGATGGAATGACCATGTTAAGTATCTGCACTCAGTGGCAAGAGGTGCGTACTCTTTGTGCTATGTCAAGGTAAACCTAGACAAGGTCCAGTCAATGGATATGTGACGATCGAGCTTGAATTGTAAATACGCGCTAAGACAATACAAGAGAAATAAGGAATCAATAAGAGCTGATGCCTTAGCTAATGATTTGCCTCACAAGGACTACGAGTCCTTCTGGAAAAAGATATCTGAGATGAACAATAAAAAGGTACCCTTTCTGATTCTATCAATGGTGTGTCGGGGGACCAAAACATTGCAGATATGTGGCATGATGACTTTAAAGATTTATTGAAGTCAGTGCATAACGTGGAATGCAAGGATAAAGTAGAAAGGCGTATCTCTTATAGGATGTGTTCATCTCAAGAAGAGATCAAAATGAGTCACATTAGATGTATTGTAGATAAGTTGGGTGTGTGTGTGGGGGGGGGGGGGGGGCTTAAGGCTTTGGTATAATATCCACTCAGAACCTGAAGTACGCTGATGAAAGGTTATATGTCTTTATTGCAATGTGTTTGAATTTAATGCTTTCTCGTGGTCACTTCCCCAATAGCTTTTTGAAGACAATAATTGTACCGATTGTGAAAGATAATTCCGGGGATATAGCAGACAAAGGCAACTTTAGTCCCATTGCTGTCACAACAGTCCTTTCAAAAGTATTTGAATAAATTCTACTGGGCAGATGTCAAGTGTCTCTAGGTACACATAACAATCAATTTGATTTTAAATGTAATCATTCGACCGATGCTTGCATATTCGCTTTGAAGGAAGCAATTCAGCGCAATATAAATCACGGTAACCTTGTTTTTGTTTGTTGTTTGGATGCTTTAAAAACATACGACAGAGTAAATCACTGGTCCTTATTCAAGACCTTACCTGATAGACATACCACCGTATGTTGTGAGAATACTTGGCACAGTGATTTGCAGCATTCCTTTCAAACACATAATTAATGATTCACTGAACTTTCAGTCCCTTTTCATATTGACATTTGTTCGTAACATGATTTCCAAGGAATGTAAAATAAAAGATCCCCCATTTTTTGCAATAAATATGGCAATAATATATTGGACTAAGATGCAAAAAAAAAAAAATTCTGTTGGATAATACTTTTTTTCAATGTGGACCATTGGTTTTTCAACAAACGAAAGGCATTCCAATAGGTAGCAACTGCTCTCCGTTACATCTCTGATTTATATTTTACATCGCTTGAATTTAAGTATATGAATAAATTGATGAAAAAATTTCATTTGGCTGCAAAATTATTAAACAATGCAAGGAATATTGACGACATTGTTTGTGTAAATGTGCAAAATTTTACTGAAATTGCTAAAGAAATTTACACAAAAGATATCCTTCTGGAAGATAACAAACAATTTTATTACAGAGATGTGTTCCTGGACTTGGATATTCGGGTCTCAAATGACAGGTTTGGCATTAAATTCTATCACAAATTGATGATTTTAACTTTGAAGTAGTGAATTATCCTTCCCCTGACAGTAATATTTAAAAAAAAACTATTGCTCTGTCCCACACCAGGGCCTGCAGTCAGTCATAGGCTGTCCTGAGCGCTTGGCCAGAAATTGGCAGCATTTACTCAATTGTCACAAACTGGACATATTCTTTTGAAACATTGACTCATAGTTGACAACTAAATAAAACTTGATTTTTTGGAGACTTTCATAGTGAGGAGTAGATGTCATCATGGGGTTTAATTTATATTTCTTGTACAGGATGTCCATTGACACACTACTTGTTAGGGATTCCCCAGATTTATACAGGTGTCTAGCTGTAACTGTTTATTTTATAATCACTGGGAATGAATATATAAGCCCAGTTTCTTTCTACTTCAGTTATACACTGGCAGGTGGTTTAACTTAGGTGAGCTCTCCAGCTAGAAAGGGTACATGCTAGTTCAGGGGTAAGTCAAATTATTCTTATCTGAACTTGTTCTATACAAATTTAGTAACTATGTTTGGTTTCATATGTATTTTTTCATTCATATTGAAGCTGTGCATTTATGAGCAAAACCTCACCTTTTTAGCCAAGTCATCATTTTTAATATGTATTCATTAATATGTGGGTTGTCTTTGCTGAATATTTAGCATAGACAAGGAGCCGTTACTCAGAGAGACATGTCTGGGTTCAGGCTCCGAAACATGTTGTGAGTAGTTACCCGCTGAGGACCCTTTAACATATTCATGATATTTGGGCTAATGGAGCCTAGGTCAAAATTCTAACAGGAACGTAAGCAATATGTACAATAGTACTTCTATATTTATATAGTTTAGACAGGTTCAGGTTAGCTTGTGGAGTGTATAGAGTTTGGACTGCGGAATAGGGTAACGTCAACCTGGAAGTGGTTCCAGTCATAAAGACTCAAGTATAATTAGTTATTGGTATCAGAGGCAAACTTTCAGTATATAATGGCCTTATCCAGATGGTTCACTTGTTCAAATGATGTGAAACAAGGTGGGGATACTGTCGCCACAGCTGTTCAACATCCATATGGACGATCTTAGCTCCGCCTAATTGAAAACGGTGTTGGTTGGAACATAAATAATATATGGGTAAACCATGTTATGTGTGCTGACGACGTAACTCTCCTCTGTCCGTCTGCAAAAGGTCTGCAGTTACTGTTTGATATATGTGTGGATTATGTTTCACAACATGATATACAATTATACAGATAAGTCTTGCTGTATGTTTTTTATTGTAAGAGTTTAAACTAATGACAGTTGCCTCATTGTCTCTGGGATAGAGGCCAATCCAATTTAAGGAAACTCAAAGGATTCTTGGAGTTTTTGTCTGTAGCTCTAGCTCTGACAACACAGCAGCAGATTTCTTGGGTTCGCGGTTTATATCACTTTTTTGTTTCCAAATGATTTAAAACATGGAAACATGTTGGGTACTTACTACATTAAATATGGTCTGTATATACATCAGCATAATTAATACTATTAATATTCATGTGTTCCAGGTTTGATCTAACTGAGCACTTTATGCATGGATTTTGGAAATTTTCTTGCTTTATAGCTACGATGTCTGGTTGAATTTGGCCAGCCTTGCATCTATCTATCTGGTTACAAAACAGGGATATCTTATAGGCACAACTTCAAAGAGGAAATCAACTCTTTCACCACAATAAGTGACTCTAGCCACACTTATTTAAGTCACTGTAGCCACGAGTACTATTCAAATGCTTGATGCAAAGAGCTTTCATTCAAGTACCAGCAAGCCCAGAAGTTAGGTAGTAGTGTCAGTTGAAATGTTGTCCAGGATAACAGCATTCCTCTGCACACTTTGCATGCATTGCTCACAATCTGCACTCAGCAAAGCTCGTGATTCAGTCCACAGTTTACAGCTGAAGGAGTTAATAGAATGCAGGTCACTCCATATCGTTGCTTCTTTATGGAGAGGTAGGAGAGGTAGTTCATATGTTCACACTTGCTGCTGAGACCTGCAGACAGTCATATCACCTTTATATATATATATATATATATATATATATATATATATATATATATATATATATATATATATATATATATATATATATATATGTATACATATATGTATGTATATATATATGTATATATATATATATATGTATGTATGTATGTATGTATGTATGTGTGTGTGTGTGTGTGTGTGTGTGTGTGTGTGTGTGTGTGTGTGTGTCTTTTTGTCCAGAACCACTTCCTATTAGTCATTACCCTATTCCGCCGTCGGAACTCTTTATTCTCCATAAGCTAACCTGTCACTGTCTGTTACATATATATATATATATATATATATGAATGAATGAATGAATGAATGAATAACGAAAGAAAGAAGAAAGTATTTGAGGGAAAACAATAAGTCTGTGTTGGCACACCGAGTTAACAATGGCGTGTAAAACCTTCAAATGAAATTGTTGATCCTGCATGATGGGCAAAACCACCTGTGCAGTGTATAAAATGGTTCGATGCGCTCGAAATTAGAGGGCTCTGTATCACTTCAAATGTACTCGTGTATTTGTTTTTTGTTAATTAATTAATTTCAACTGGATCACCCTTTAGTACATCGAGATGTCATTAATGGGGAGGGGTGTGTGTGTCCAGAACATGGAATGACACACAAAATGTATATTTCAAAACACATGGCAAAACAAAAACAGAGTTACCAAATTACCAAAGAGGCTGTACACATGGTTCAGATATGTACTACACATACAAAAATCAAAATAGTTGAAGTCACCATAAATACAAAGCAAAAAACAAGATGGTTTACTACACTATTGTCTTGATACAGTATGTGGTGTTATATATATATATATATATATATATATATATATATATATATATATATATATATATATATACATAAATTCAGTATTACCTGCTGTATGCAACCACTGCCGTAAGCAGCCGCTTTACTTTTTGTGGTCACTAGCCTGGGACCTATGAGTCAATTTCTTTGTAAAATTTACCTGTGGTGACAGGTCACCTGCTGTATGTGGCCACTTTTTCTTGGCTGAAGGGGTGGCCACATACAGCAGGTACCATTGTGTGTATATATATATATATATATATATATATATATATATATATATATATATATATATATATATATATATGCCATATGATCCGTAATTGTATCTCGCTCCCTACTTGTAGAGCACCCCCACCCTTGCAAACAAATTTGGTCTCAAATACAAAATAATTTTTGCGTTGCTTTACATTTTTGTTATGACGTGCATTGCCTTGAACCTGCCTGTCTGAATAGTGATTTGTTTGCATACGCAATCCCTACTTGTACCCAGCGCACATGCAGATCTATTATTGTTGAAAGTGCAAAGGAAAGACACGATCTAGAATTCTGTCTTAACGCTTCCAAACGCTCAATTACATACTTTCAATGGTGCATACCAAGTGTAAAAAATTATGGGATGTACCTAACTATGGCGTTTATAAGAATCTCTCTCTCTCTCTCTCTCTCTCTCTCTCTCTCTCTCTCTCTCTCTCTCTCTCTCTCTCTCTCTCTCTCTCTCTCTCTCTCTCTCTCTCTCTCTCTCTCTCTCTCTCTCTCTCTCTCTCTCTCTCTCCCCCCGGCCACCTTCAAGTTGCTTAACACTGCCTGTGACATTTGCTTTGTCACACCTAATCAATGCTTCGCCAAATATGAGGGGGTCCTGAGTCACCCTCAAAATCACTACTGAAGACGCCAATGCAAGAGCTCAAACGGACATTCCCGTGACTTAAAGTATATACATATTTGTTACCGTTAAAGGTTTGCCAAATTCCTGTGGGTTCGTTTGCCCGTGGTGATGCTCATTTTAATAAAAGGATTGATAATAGATAGATAGATAGATAGATAGATAGATAGATAGATAGATAGATAGATAGATGGATGGATGGATGGATGGATGGATGGATGGATGGATGGATGGATGGATGGAGGGAGGGAGGGAGGGAGGGAGGGATGGAGGGAGGGAGGGGGTAGGGAAGGGGAGAGAGAGAGAGAGAGAGAGAGAGAGAGAGAGAGAGACATACCATCACATTGTAAATAAGAGTCTCTGGGAAGCAGACCATGATATATCCCTTAAAGGCCTAAAGCGCCATAAGATTTATTTTTTAAATCAATTAGTGACTTTGTTTGCCACTCGTTTTGGGATGCCCCTTTTGTTATTTTGGAACTTCCTATTCACCACCACTGACAGCCCATCTGCCCATTATGGCTCACTTGGGTGTAGACAAGGGAATTAGAACAGAAGTTTTCTTCACTTTGCTCTGTAAAATTGTAATCCAACTTTAGCAGTCTGTTTCAACCATGATGAGCAACCTTCGCTAAAAAATTGAGATCAAAATGCTACATGCACATTTGACGAAACAGCCCTTGAAAGTATTCAGATATGTCCGTTGTTTACCTGCAGTACACTGTCCTTGGTCACTGGTCAGAGAGCTTTAAAGTGTTGGTGATTAAAATATAAATTATTTTAATACCGACTACCACTACCTCCTGTAAAATAGCCTTGTTTTTTTACTTAAACGCCTGATTTTGGTTGAGTTTGGTGTCATATTTTGAATTTAAGATATGATTTTCTCCAACACAGCATGTGCCTATATCATAGCTGTTGCATAATAATATGCATGACCTAAATTCTCAATGTAATATGTAAATGTTCAATCCTGGTGATTGTTTCTTACTTGGATTGATTAATGATTGCCAATTGGGTTTGGAACTTTATCTTGTTTTGGAAGTAACCTGTGGAACCTGTAAACTTTGGTCCTGCATTTTACAAGCCAGACCTGCTTTCAGGATACCACTGCACATGTGACATTACGTAACACTCGCTCCAGAGTATCTGTTATGTGCCTAGACCTGTCTCCCTGGTCATTTTGTTCCCTGCTTACTCACCATTTTAACACCCTCTCTACCTGTCCCCAATCTGTATGTTTAAAACTTTTTTTATGATGACGGAATTCGTACTATAAAGGCCATTAAACTACTTTTGATAATTATTACCTGCGCAATATTTTATTTATATCTCCTGTACTTTTGACTTTTGGCCATGGAACCTGTCCAAGTCCCAACAGTAGTAAACGACCATTACGTGTTAATATCATATTCGATAATCAGTCCAAGTCGAAAATCGTCCAAATCTTGACAAGTCCATCAACATGAACATTACCAGATGTAACAGCAAGTCTTGAATATCCACCAACAATTATACATCATTCATTGAATATCAAAATATGATAAGATAGCATAAAGATAGAAGCGAACAACACTTTTCAACAATGCTAGTGAAACTGCACCGAAAATCCGAGCAAAGAAAAACCATCCATGATCAAAATCCCTCAGTCAACAAACAAGCAAGCTCGAAATCCAGAAGTTCAAAGTGGACTTACCAACAATTTTCTGACATTTTCAAATATCAGTGAAGGAATAATTATGAAATGCGCTATGCAGGAAAACATCTCTGTCCAGACTTGAGACAGGTAATGAAAAAGGTTAGATAGTTTAAATCGTTTTATTATCAGGGTTTGAAATTAGCGGGTGTCCAGCTTGCCTGCTAAATAGACTATTGTTCCGCGTGTCTGACTGCTGTGGAGCGCGCACACAGTAACGATAGCGTAACTTAGTCCGTCTTGGCAGGCAAGTGTCTACAGGTACCCCGGGCAACTTTCATTCGTGTCTGGCAACTTTATTTCCATAGCTGGTTGTCCGTGGGCCATCTTTCTGTCTTCAGCAGAACATATCGTTTCCAACAATAGTGGGAACATTAGATACAGTTAATAAAATTGTGTGTGTGTGTGTGTGTGTGTGTGTGTGTGTGTGTGTGTGTGTGTGTGTGTGTGTAAATATAGTGGTGACAAATATAACCCTTTTTCATCTATATTTGCAACATTTTGAATATCGGTGTCTTTTAACAAGCTAACTAGTAACTACCATTCTCATGTGATGGGAAACTGGCAACTTTCTGGAGGCCTGGACAACTTGTAAAAATGCTGTGGTTGCCCAGGAGAAACTTGAAAAAATATTTCTACCCCTGAATATATAGTTGCAACTCTCAACTTCAAGAAATATCCTGCGTCATACAAGCATTGTATAAAATATCAGCTACAATTGTTAGGTTAACATATTTACTACATCATTTATATAACACCTCAAATCCACCGGATATCTATGTAATAAATTTTCATTTTTACCAAGGAACTTCAAAAAACTATTGCATTAATTTCATTTATGAATATCACTGTTTCGCAAGTGTCTGAAATAGAACTCAATGACGGGAATTAAAGATGTCAATCTCTGTGCATATTCTCGCAAAAGCAATACACTTTGACACAAAGACACCATAAACTGGCCCAAGACGAATATTACTATCCATGTGAGGGTTATTTACTAGGTTAAATTCAAAATCATGACGTTTGTCATATTATTAAAACTTTAAGTCACTTTTATCATTATGCATCATTATGTCTAGAAATGAATAAAAACGAACATTCAATACCATTTTAACATGCAAAGGACGATACTAAAACATTTTTCGCTCAGGGTGTTTCTAAAAAAAATTATGTACGTTTTGATTTCTGGCCAAAAGGATAGTTATGAAAAATATCGGCTTTTTTATTGTTTGATTTTTATATATTTTGAACAAGAAATTTGAAGCCCACTGACTACCTAAGCACCCCCCCCCCCCCATGATCTAAACTTTCGATTTCACACATTTACAATGATATTCAAGACAACATTTACAGCAAAAGTGCCTGTGCCAGCCAACATCCTGGTAAGTTGTACTTCATCTGTCATGAGTACAGTGCCATCAGTGTATAACAGTGCCGGTGTTAACATATGTAATTACCCCCCCCCGCCCCCCCCCCGCCCCCCGCCCCATATTCCTTATTTAACATTGTGACTAGGTCACTCATTGCTGTCGTAAAAAAGCGAAAGAGAGAGCATGTAACTCTATTAAACGCCAGTCATTACATCAAAAAAGGCGTTTCAATTAAACCAGAAATTATATTCTCTAATCTAGTACAGATAACACATTTTAAACAGCATGCAAACTTGTATTCCAAGGTCCCATAAATTATCAAAAAGACGATCTCTACATATAGTATCAAAAGCTTGTGATATGTCAAAACGGGGCGGGGGACAAACAAGTCTATTGCAGACGTCTTTTCCCTCACCACAAATAACTTTTAATGTAAAAGTGTGGTGTTCAAGTTTGCGGCAGTGGTGTCCTCTACTTCGGTAAGGTTATGTGTACTTGTATTTCCGTCCAATGCAAATTGCAACAACTGTCATTTCAAGCAAGACTGCTGTAAGAGCCCAAACAAAGTACATGGTCAGGACTGTCCATTTGGTGCCCATGTCTTCATTCCACTTGACTGGGTCTGGGCCTGAAAAAGGATGGCCTAGCGTAAAGGCAATGACAAAGAACCAGGCCGCCATTCCTTGTAAGCAGAAACAGCGGAATAATGCACGCAACACGCTTGCCCTGTTGGCCATTTCCAAAAGTAGAGCTACGATGTTCAATTTTACAATATACAGTAACAGCATATGGACCACATATTTTACAGAGGTCGTGCTGTGGGAGTGATAGGCAAATGTCATACCCCATATGCCTAAGCAAAGACACATCACAGCATAGTCCAACCCTGCTGGTATGGGCCAATTCCTGTGCATCGCTAGGTCTACAGCTCCAGCTAAACCAAAGGTCAGAAACATTGTTACGTGCTGGTTCACCATAGAATCAGGGAGAACTGTTTCTCTGTACTGACTTGCGTAAAAGCCACCAAGCATAAGTGCTGTTCCCAGTAAACATGTGAAGATTTTGAACCAAGCTTCTATGTGAATATTCTTCCATCTTTGTGCTGATGATGAGGAGGGGAATGTCAATGAAGATTGAAAACAATTTGTTCCAGGTTGAAGGGACTGAAAGTAACGTTGCAAAATTTGGACAGTCCACCAAAACGCAAGAACAAAGAGAAGAATTCCAGGTGCCAAGTGTCCCAAGAACTTGTCTTGTGCTCTCTCAGGTTCAGTCCAATTATAGCGTTGGTGATGTTTTCCTGTATAATTCATAGGCTCAAAATGAGGCGCATATGTACTTGGGGACATATCGACTGCTGTCTCAATTCACTCTATGGAACCACACCATTGACAAACGACAAATAAACCACAATATTGTCGTTGTACACCTTGACCAGCACAAACTAAATTTGGTTTGTTGGGTGCATCTTGCGTCTCTCCGCCAATGTATATGTTCACTGCGTTTCTGACCAATGATGATAAATATGCTACGGTGTTTACTCACTTAACGGACATTTCTTTCATCAAACGACACACGAATATATTGCTTTAGGCTGGTGTTATGTTGTCGGGTTCTGGAAACCAAAACTGTGCTCGAAATATACCAAATGAATGAAATAATAGCCTACATTATTTGAATATTTGTTGAACCTGTCGTGGACTTCCTTAATAGTTACCTGTCAAACCGCTTCCAACGCACCACTCTTTGCGGTCAAACTTCCACTTGGCTCCCAGTGGAAGCTGGCGTACCACAAGGCTCCATACTTGGACCTCTATTGTTCCTGGTTTTCATTAATGACATTACTGACGACATAGCCTGTGAAATCAAGCTTTTCGCTGACGACACCAGTGTATTGGAAATTGTACACAATCCTACTATTTCTGCTGAAAGACTTAACAGGGACCTTCATAAGATCTACTCCTGGGGCAAACTTTGGCGCGTCACCTTCAACGCGATCAAATCAATAGCTGTTCTCTTCTCTTCTAAAGTTAACAAACCCACTCACCCACCCCTTATCCTGGGAAATACACCCATACCTGAAGCAATTGAACACACACACCTTGGCATTACACTTTCTGAAAAGCTTTCCTGGTACTCCCATGTCACACGCATCACCAATAAATCCAGTCAACGTCTGGCCCTGTTAAGGCGTCTCAAATTTAAACTATCCCGCAACGCCCTTACCCGTATATACATTACCATGATCCGTCCCATACTCGAATACGGATGTGTCCTCTTTGACAACTGCACGGAAGGTTTATCAGTATCTCTTGAAGCCGTTCAGTATGAAGCAGCCCGTATCTGTACCGGTGCCTTGAACCCCCCCCCCCCCCCGTCATTTGCTTCTAACTGAACTCGGTTGGCAAAGTCCTTCCACTAGACGCAAATATTACAAACTGGTCCTCTTTTATAAGATGATCCATAAAATGACCCCTAGTTACCTTTCAGACCTAGTACCTCGCAACTTCGGACTTACCTCTAAAATTAGCCTGCGTAACAGGCTCAACATTAGACAGGTTAAATTTAAAACTAAACGATATGGGGACTCCTTTCTTCCATCTAGTATTCTCCTTTGGAACAACTTACCACTCGATATCAGAGAGTCTGCGTCACTTGATATCTTCAAATCTAAATTAAAGTCGACCTTATTATCTGTTGACCCCATACCCTCCAACTTTTCATACGGTAAGCGCTTTCCAAACATCTGTCACACTCAGTTGCGCCTTGGTTTTTCTCAGCTTAACTCCCATCTCCACAAATTAAACATAGTCCAATCACCTGCCTGCTCTTGCTCCAACCAAAATGAAGACATTTATCACTTTTTCCTGACCTGTCCCAAATTCTTAGTGCTTAGGCAAACTTTACTGGTTACAGTGTGTCACATCCTAGCACCTGGTGCACATCCAAATCTCTTAGTTCACTTAGATAGTGACATACTCATACAATACTTCAAAGAAGGCAACTCAGAACTCAGTGATGATGTTAATTTCCAAATATTTGGAACTGTGCAGACCTACATCGTGAACACGAGACGCTTTGAATTTTAAGCCATTTCTAGTGTATTATATTGATATTTCAGATTTTTTTCAGCTGTCAACGTTTGCGATTTGTTCTCGATTCAATTGTACCGAATATTTATGTCAAACCACATGCCAATTCATAGATTGTATGTCCTGTGTGTATTGTAAATTCTTTGTGCGTCATCTTGTTGTGGAGAGCCTCCAGATTAGTTCTTTGTAACTATTTAGGCAATCCATGTGAAATAAATATGTTTAAAATAAAATTAAAATAAAAAAATAGGTTCGTATGAATACGCCTGCAAAATTGAAAATGATACTCATTTGGAATAGCACCAAACATGGTATAATTTGTAGGAAAACACAGAAAATGAGAAAGAAACATGACAATAATCCACGATCCTTTTTATTGTAATTTTGCACAGATACAAGCATAAATTTGTTAATATTTAAATGACTTGAGATATGTTTCAAATTATTCTGGACAAGGTATCAAATTGCAATTATTTTTAAGATGAGAATGTGTTAATTTTTTTTTATCTTTCTTTCTGATTGTGACGGAGTAGATTGAATCGGTCCTACTGGTGGACTTGCGGTCATCCTGGATTGTCTCTTTGCACGCTTGTAATAGAAGTTCAAGCGCACCTGTCATCCATCGTATTTATCCACGTTGTAAAGTAATTGGCCAGTGCAATATCTGCGACGATATTTCATTCCTGTGCATAAGAATACCACAGCCATTGACAACACAACCGCTACCAAAGTCCACCCAAAGAAAAGAGTAAGAAGTGACCATTTCGCATTAACATCCTCACCCCAGTGTCGTGGCTTACTATGGAGGATGCCAATCACAATAAACCAGGCACCTGCAAGCTGAATGCTGCAAGCTCGGATTAAGGCAAGCAACACATTCCTTCGGAACTTCATCTCCAAAACAAGTGCTATGATGCTGGATAGCACTGCATATCTCAACAATGTGTGAACCATGTATCTCGCCTCCGTGATATCATGAGAGTGAGCACTGAAGGTAATGCTCCAAATTGCTAAGCATAAACCCATTGCAGCATAATCCGATCCCTGTGGCACTGGCATCTGTCTATGGATCATATAATCTAGAATTCCTGAGACACCTAAACCAACGAACATTGTGGCATGTTGACCCGTGATAGAATCAGGCATTTTGAACTGGCCGTCTCGAATATTGTTCCAAAGAAGTAACACTGTGATCCCACATACAGAAACAAAAGTTTTGAAACAAGCTTCTACGTGTATCCGTCCCAAAAGCTTTGTCGTGCATATAAGAGGACAAACCTGAAACGACAGTGATGAACTGAAAATTTTTCTTGAAGACGACAAAGAATTGAAGTAGCGTTGAAAAATGCAAATTGTCCACCACAGAGATAGAGCTAACAGTATAGTCCCTGGAATTAAGTGACCTAAGAGTTGTTCATGAGGCTTGTCTGTGGTCTCATTGTGATGGTCATGAAATCGATGTTGGTAGGGATGATGACTTCCCGTGCTGTCAAGGTTCATGTTCCTTTTTCTTTTTCAAATATCTGAAACGACTCCAAGTTTTCTGTACAACACACATATGTATGGTCACAGAGAGCGGAATATACACCCTGCCTGTGATAACATCATGCAAAGCAACGGTCTCGTCGTCCACAATGCATGTATGCTGTGTGGTGAAAATTGATGTAATTAAAGTATTGTACAAAGCAAATATGACGTTGCCTTGAAGTAAACCCCTCCTGAAGATATCTTTCCCGTCATCAACAAGACTCACCAGGAAGTTTACTTGGTCCAGACCGTCTTTCAGCTCCGCCTCGACAGCAATTATATAAATACATTTGCCTTGAAAACTAGCCGTGGCCTCTGTTTGTGCTACTTAATTTTTTCTATACCATTATTGTTATCTATCTATCTATCTATCTATCTATCTATCTATCTATCTATCTATCTATCTATCTATCTATCTATCTATCTATCTATCTATCTATCTATCTATCTATCTATCTATCTATTTGTCTGTCTGTCTATCCATCTATCTACCCACCCATCTACCCACCCATCTATCTATCTATCTATCTATCTATCTATCTATCTATCTATCTATCTATCTATCTATCTATCTATCTACCCATCTATCTATCTATCTATCCATCTATCTATCTATCTATCTATCTATCTATCTATCTATCTATCTACAGGCGCATCCAATGAACCGCAAACAAAAGTTGTAGAATTATAATTTATGCTAATTATGGGCACTTAAAAAGTTAAAATATTGAATCTCTTCTTAACTGTTAAAGGGAGAAGTACCATATACACTTTGAAAGTTTCTACAGGTTTCTGCCACACGCATATCCAATTGATCACATCCAAAAGTGGCAGGATTTTAATTTATGCGAATTAGGAGAATACACAAAAATTTAATCGTGACCAACCTCACAACCGTTGCAGATAGAGGTGTCCTTCCAACTTCAATTGATAGGTTGGTGACATAGCTGCATCCAATGAACAATGAATTCAAGTTCTGCCAGTTTGAATTATGTAAGTACACAAAATTTAAATCTTATATAACTTCCGAACTACTATTGATAGAGGAACCACTCCCTACTTCAATTTATAAGTTTGTGACACAGCTTAATTGTTAATGTCTCTTTCAAACAGTTCACTAAAGGTTATTGTTGCAGGAGTTAAATAAATACTGAATAGGCCATCTTTAAAAGCTTTCCAGGCACACAGACTAATTTGCTGACAAGCAAATCAAATTTCTCTAGTTATTTTGCATGTCTTCAAGTAAGCAATGCACATAGTTGCTGTGTACATTTATAATTTTAGTTGCTCGTATTGCTTCAACAAACGACAAGTTACATTAATGCCTCAGAGAAACGGAAACATTAATATTTTAGAATTCCTTGACAAAACATATTGTCATTTCAATTTTAAAACCCCTTCAATGTGACTGGATTGAATTCGGACAATGATTGTGCAAAATATGCATTTTTGTGCCTGGTATATCCAGTACAAAGTGGGTGCAAGATTAGTACATGTCGCTATATGGTACCATTCTTGGAATCGTTCCCACAAGGATGTTTAGTCCTTTCGTAAAATATTGGCGCAAATAAATGAAATTCCAACGGAAAATGTTGTACATATCTACCTCCTTCGACTTTGTGGACAAACCCAAACACATTTGTTGATGTCCGTCTCCGAAGGCACCCCCCCCCCCCAATTATATTTGTAAATACATAAGTCAGAAAAACCTTTCATTTTAGTTTTCAAACAATACAAATTTTGTTCCTTTACAGCTGCATTTAAAATTAGCTAGGTGTACCAGATAGTACAAAAATCTTGAAAATTAACTACTCAGTGTTACTTATCATTCATTAAAAATAAATTTCCTGTCTTTCTCAAATTTTTTCTGTCTCTCTCTCTCTCTCTCAAACAAACAAATAAACAAACAAATTCAATTAAATCAAATATTGCTTGTATTTTACCGCAAAAAAAACCCCGATCGATGGAAGTTTACGTTCGTGTAGAACCTAGTCTTTGGAGTACCCTTGGGATATACTTTAATCGGTGGGTTCTGCTGTATTGAACACGCTCCTTGTTCCAAGTGTGTAATACGAAACACAAAACTTCCATTTGTTCATGTTATCCTCAGTTGTTGTAACTCCAAACTGCACACGACAAGCTTCCAAGCTGATGTGGGGACTGTCATGCAATAAGTATACAGGGTTTGGGCGTTTTTTGTGCATCTGATGCTCAGACAATGGACTGTTACACTTTTTAAATAATCAGAATCTTGCGTTACAAAAATGTTACTACAGACTTTTAAGAGGACATGTCCGAGAAGTCCACTGGTTCCGAAAACTGTGATCTTAAGGATATGGAAACAACCATTGTCTCACCACGATGCACCAATTTCTGAATGGTGCAAATTTATGGCGAGAAATAGAAACACATAGAAAATACCTAATGTTAAATTATTTAAAAATAATTCAAACTAATCAACTGTAATTTTGTATTTGAGGACTTGTGAAATATGCACTGACATGGAGAATTAACAGAATGAAGAAAAAACGCCTACTTAATAGAAAAAGCTGTGGAAATTTGCTTGTAGATCAAGAAATGTGTATATACATATAATCTCGTGATTCAAAAATGATTTTTTTTCCAACCAAATATTAAACTTTTACGTGTATTTTTCATAGTTTTGATGTATATCTGTAGACAAAAGATCTCCGGCTTATTTTGGTCAGATACATTATTTCATATTTGCATGAATGTATTTGTATGTGGATGGTTCAATAAAGGATTGAAAAGATGTACATACTCTTTACCTGGCAGAATGTGACTTGTATCAGGTACATTTTTCCTGAGGAGACGTTGGCACGACTTAAAGGGCCAGCCTCAAGCACTTCAGTTGGCTCAGCGTGTTTTCTAAGCGAAACATTATTAAAACCCCGAGGCATCTCGATCCACCAACCTCGAACTATCAAGTACGACCGCATTACACTGAGATGATGAAATTTACATTTACATTCGTAAGGCCTTTTAGACTTCTTTACCTTGATGACTACAAGAGCAGCTGTCGTGAACAAAATCAGTTTTAGTAATTAGGTTTGGCCAGTCATCATTGTATTTAACAACAAATGATTCTCTGACATGCCGGGTCAGTTTGGTGGCCATTTGTTCCCAGGAACACTACTAATTCTTTTCTCACAGTGGTGGACACTCAGAATATTATGTCGACATTTTCAAGCATATACCAAGCGGGGACAACCCTTTAAATCCACCCTAACGTTTTCGTGCCCATGGTTGTGCGGAAGATTTAAGCACTGGGAGATAGAGGGATTACTTAAAACGACCTTAGGATTCTTTGGCGTTCTAGAAGAAATAAGTGCTGGCTGGCAAGGCACCCAGAAGGGTGCCTTACTACCCATTTGGACAGGCAGTGCTCAACATGCTACCATATATTTCTTTTATGGACTTTCAGGAGTCGTGGATCTACTCTATTTCTTCAAAGTACGACTACCTAAGAACTTGAACTATGTAGCCATGGCCTTAGCAGTAGGGGTACAGGGTTTGTTGTTTTCTTTTCATACCCATGGCAGGGATGAAATTAACATTCTGCTACACAAGTTTTTGTTGTATTTAGTGATAGCTAGTGCATCTGCACTGGCAATGGAAGCAGTGAACAGTGACAGTGTTTTGGCAGCACTTTTTCGAGCCTTCTGTTTCCAGACACAGGGACTCTGGTTGTACACTGCAGCATTTATCCTTGATAGTCCCATCAAAGGTGCTAAAAAATGGGACCCGGATGATCACGCGAATATTAGAACTATAACGATGATGTTTGCCTGGATCCTGGCGTTTGTGGTAATACACATGATAATTTTGGGGTCAGTGATAGCAACTATATATCGACGCCGATTTGGGGCCGATTGGTCCAAACAATTGATCCGCTATTCACATCTAGATCCAAATATGATTCATAATTGAATGATGTGCATCAAAATGGTGCATCCAGGAGCACACCACGGCATTTGTGTTACGATCGGTGCTACTATTTTTGCTTGGTCTTTGATAGAAAAACAACTACAAATTTTATTCTGAGGATAGTAAAACAGTATTCCTTTGCAAATTTGAACAGACATTACTGATTATACCAACATGAATATATCTTTTATCATCAATGCACCGACTCTGGTCTCACTGTTTCAAAACAGCTGAAGAAATTTTGCCATCGTGGACCTGTCGTCTTGATTGGTTCCTGTCATATATTTTGCATCTAAATCTGTTATTTGCAGTCACATGAATATGATTCTGGTCTTCAAATATATGATCACCAGCACATACATTGCGATCCATAGCTTTCATGACCACAGTTATATCCGGTGAAAGCAAGAGTTGTCTAAATTTAAGCAGATTTATCCAAATCTTAATAATTAGAAATTGGAATCAGTCAAGCGTGGTACTATCAAACTGTTAAGGATTCTCTTGGGATTGGAGCATGCTATCACCAACCAAAACTATTGACTGCCTTGTATATTCACCCAGTAAAAGATATCATAAAAAGAGATTGTATAACTTCTTGCACTTGTGCTTAATGATACACTTTTTAAAATGACATAAATTTTGTCACCTTGTGAGACTTTCTTGCCTGCGAACACTATTTGGTGTACGACACATAAAATTATAGTAAAAACGAAGGACTGACCTTTTTAGGTGTATTTCATGGAAATCATGAGATATAGGTCCAGTCCATGATTTGGAGATATATCTTGAACACTGCATACGGAGACTTTCAATTTTGAGACATATTAATCATTGTATAGTAAATTTGAAACACATTTAGCGATTTTACATGATGCGTCTGTTCTGCCGTGACAGAGGACCAAAGTGTAGATTGGCCCACATTGTGATGTTGGTGGAAAAATAAACCTGACTTCTGTATTTTGGGTGCCGATGTCTTCCAGGGACACCCTTTTAAAAAGAATCCCTGGTACGCTTCACTTTTGACGTCTTCAATGTTTCAGTGAGTCTGTCTGTCAAGAAAATTAGAGAAATAGAACTCGAGGAATTGCTGTGACGAGCTAATTTTTTGTATTTTGAGAAATCAGGGTTCAAAGATCCTTCATGTCCTTTGGTCGACTTTATTTTACAATGGAATTTGTTTGTATTGACTGAGTAGGATGTTTATAGCCAGGTGGTGAGTCCTAGATGTATTTGTTTATAATGCAAATTGCCATTTTTATGCCTGTTAAAATTTTGAAATGCCTTATTAACGCAACTTGAGACATCTCCGTGTCAGCGTTAGTACCAAACCAAACTTGAAGCCGCTTGTGGTTTCAGCGCTGACGTCACATTGGACACCAAGCATTGATCACCTGGTGGTCACCACTGGCTGGAACCATGCCCTGTTCAGATTGTAAACTATCCTTAGGAACGGTTTGTCTCTTAATGTCCAGCAGCTACAGAGGGAAACACGTGGCTCTGGAAACTGTCAAATCCAGGCTGCAAGCCCTTAAATTTGACACTGTAAGCCTAAACTTTCAGAGGGCTATGCAAAAAGACAATCAGACTTACCAGGGGATTTCCTATAACATTTTATAGGTAAGATAAAGCAGTATATGATGGTAATATTGGTAGTGATGTTAAAGTCTCCAAAACATATGTAGGACAGAGTATAGCTGTTCCTGGAGCACTGTTTGTAAACAAATACATGCTGACTGTCGATTTGTTAAATCTAATTTATATTTTTGAATATTTTGGCACTTTACAACTTGGACAGTGTTTATAAATTTCAACAATGGCAAAATAGTATATCACCAATGCCACAAAAATCTGTCCAAAATGAATTTAAAAACAAAAAATAGGTTTCCTATAATTTCCGGACTATCTATCCTCATTGTACATTTGCGAACTTACCTGCCCCACCCTTTTTTATTCTAGATTATGAAAACTGAAAATACAAACGTCTTTAAAAAAGGGACGGTAAGATTATTTACTGCTGTATGGTCATAAAGAAAATATGGGGTTAACTTGTGGGTTTCAATACGGGTTTTGTTACATAGTCACTGCACTTCGAGTGCAAACCAAATGTTACAAATACAATTATAAGGATGTAATATTGCAAGTTACATGTCAGCCAAAAGGATCTTCATTTCTGTATTCAATGTTGGAATCAATGGACATGCAAAATTACAGGTTTTTCCATTTAAGGCAAAAATTGAATCCAACAAAAAATGGACGCAAAGAAATTCATGGAACAACAAGAGGTCTATTTTTTTGTGCTTGGGGTGGGATTGTGATAGGCAAGCATAATGCCCAGAGACGCGTTGCAGCACAGTCCAACCATTACGATGATAATAGCAAAAAATGTCCATTTACGAATGCCTTGAAGTAATAAAACACAACTTGGGGCATTCACCAAAGTAAGAGCATAAAAAGAAATGTCCTGGCAATGTTTCTTGTGCTCTTGTACTGCAGACGGAGTTGTTGTTTTGAGTTCATGAGCTCCAAATGCCCAGTAGCCTTCATGCATCGCAACACACAATCATGTAGAAATTAATTCTGTCATGGCCGTGGACCAGCATCACCAGTAATGTCTATTTCATTTTATGTAAAAACATATATGTCCAACGCAGCGGACTATTCTTCTAATAGCATATAATACCAGTCCTATCTTATGGAAGGGGAGGCATACTTGAAATTGCTTTAAAAATGCAGATTTTCTAAAATAACTTCCATATTTGGTAAGATGCGCCGGTGATCTCCATGATGCCAAGTAGTTTGACATACACATGTTTAGTTTTATGAGGAGGTTTTACCCAGAAATTGTCCAGACTTAGTAGCAATTAACTTTATTTTTAACGAGGTTTCGGCAATGGCCATTGGCTTATACGAGGCCCTTTCCTCAAGTACATACAATGCCATTAAATATTATTAAATACGCAGTATTCGACAATGGAAAAAGAAAAAGAATGGTAATAATAATAATAATAATAATAATAATAATAATAATAATAATAATAATAATAATAATAATAATGATAATGATGATGATGATGATGATGATGATGATGATGATGATGATGATGATGATGATGAGGATGATAATAATAATAATTTAAACTTTATAGTTAAACAGAAGAAGAAGAACATGGCAATATGATAGAGCAGGCATATATAATTGGTTTAAATTATGTAGAAACCAGCCAAACAAGTAACTAGTTTGGTTTAATTAGGCATCTGAAATTAATCGTCTTCGTCTCTACAAGAATTAACATCCCACTCTTTACAGAATCTTTTTGTTTGAAAAGTAAATTTCATTGAAGCATCCAATATTTTGCAGTTACAATCAAAAGACAAATGATGGTGACCAAACAAACAAAGGGACATGTTATCATTATCAGATAAATTATTGAAATATTAAGATGACTCGTTTCGAGAGCTGGAAAGATTCTGGCCAAGAAAATGTTTTTGGGAATTGCGTACAATGACACTACAAATGAAAATGATGTGTAGTTTCAGAATGATGTCCACAATGACATATTTGCGAGTCTATCAAACGACGAGTATATAGTTTAAAGTTTAACGTACATTTTGCTAAACGACCTAGAATCACGAACGTTCAGTGGAAGAGAGTTCCAAATTGAGATTGTAAACGGGATAAAGTTGAAAGAGAAAATATTAATTCGAGTTCTGGGCAAAAGCCTAACATTTATGATGTGTACATTGTAGTTGCGACGACCATTTTCATGAGGCAGAAGATGGCTCAAGTAAGCCGGACATAAGCTTTTCACCATTTTGAAGTAAAGTGCGAACTTGAAGTATTTCTTCTTGTCTGATAAGCTCAGCCACCCCACACATTTTAAAACTTTAACACGACTAGATGTATTCATAGCTCCTGATACAGCAAGTGCAGCTCGGTATTGAACTGATTGGAGCATATCACTGCTTCTGACTGAACAACTCTCTTTGTTATCGGAGACACATGTTCCAAAATCGGCCGATTATTTCAGGGGTAAATAGTTCAAGAACACGACATGGAAGCGTACATGTAACAGTACATTTCCTTAATCTCCCAAGCTTTGCTGGTGCTTTATCAAAAATTGATAAAATATGTTTATCCCAAGACAAATTATGGGTAAGAATGACATTTAGGTGTTTATGCTCTTTTGCGGTCTTCATGTTTAACTTGTTTAGAAACGACCGTATCTTCAGTTTTTCCAGGGTTAAAATCCACTTTCCATTTTACTCCCCAATCCTGAATGGTTAACAGATACTTATTTAGAGTTAATACAGTTTGATCAGGAGATTCAACAATTTCCAGTAGCGATGTGTCATCAGCAAAAATATAAGCTTTGCAAGAAAGGAGGTTGTCAACTGTCAACTAAATCGTTAATAAGATCAAGAACAATAACCGTTCGAGGACACTACCTGGGGAGGGGGGGGGGGGGACACCCTACTGAATAGTCACCCAATCTGAAGCAACTCCATCTAGCACAATTCTCTGTTTTCTATTTGTTAAATATGAACGAATCCAGGCAAGCAGTGGATCGCAAATACCAGTTTGGTTCAGTTTAACAAGCAAGCCCCGATACCAAACCCTTTCGAAAGCTTTAGATAGGTCCAAAAATACCATACGCACATCTTTACGTTTATATCAAGCTTCGCTACGAACATGCACAATGTTGATGAGTTGGTTGACTGGGCCTTTTCTTAAAACCGCAATTGCAAGGAGTCAGAAGATTTTTTGAAGTGAGGAAATTATGCATTCTTTGAAACACAATAATTTCAAACACTGTAGCTGATGAACATAAATGATAGACATGACAGTAGTTCTTCGGCAAGAAATCTTCGTCTTTTTATAGAGACCAACCACATTAGCTCCTGTCCAAATAGTAGGAAATGTGGCCTTTTCCAGTGAAAAATTGAACAATTTTGTGAAAACACCAGCTATGTATGGAGTAAGTAACGTAATACTTTATTCGGAGGGTTATCCGGCCCACCCGTTTTAGAAATTGTAAGTTTAGACAGAATTTTTAATGTTTCATTTCATTTCATTAATAATAATATGATTAAGTTTTTCGTCGGTTTTGCCTTCCAGAATAGGTGTCGGTTCATTTACGTCATCATTAACACATTGAGATGAGAAAAAAATCATTTAGATTTATCAACGGAGTCAAAGCGGATCAAGCCATCAACAATAAGAGGAGGAATGGGTTTATTTGAACGCCAACCACAAGCAATTGAACATTGAAATGAATCTAAAAAACCGCGTAACATATTTACGTCTTACCCAAGTGGTCTGTAAAAAGTTGCAACAAAAACCTTGAATTTGTTGAGAGTGAGCTGAATCAGAGTGACTTAATAAATGGATTACATAGATCATTTTTGTCCACACCTCCACCGCACCTGTTTCTGGCATGTCTAACAGGCGGATTAAAACCTGAGATATGGAAATCACCATTAAGTACAGGTGCATCCAACTTTCATTTAGGCCAATTATATTCACATTATGATGAATACATATACTTTCAATTTTATCTAGCTTGTTATTAGCTGTACGACTGTTGACATTAACATGAAGTACATTTAAAAATTCAAGTTAGGACCTGGATAATTGGGTGAATGTTACCACATAAGCTTGAAGGTTATCAGTTATAAATATAATTATGGTTAGATGTAAACACATGGAATACACAAATATGTTCCAGCTACCAATGGGAGCAAAGTTACGAATAAACATACACGAAGTATGTCCGAGATATATCGTTAGGAGTTGCAAAGAATTGGAAATACAGTAACCCGATAAAGCATAATTATTCACAAGGCAAGAAATAACTAGGAAAGATGATTTGCTGCATAGCAAATCAGTGTGTGTGTCTTCAAAGCATATTGGTATGGCAATGTACAACTATTCCATAACACTGGAGTAGAAGTTGGAATGGCATCTCTATCTATTATAGTGTTGAAGATATTCAAGATTGAAAATTTCAAATACTGCTAATTAGCATAATTTAAATTGCTACAACTTTTGTTTTCGATTCATTACATGCACAAAGGTCAACAACCCCCTAGTGGAAGTTGAAATGACATCTCTATCTATAATAGTTTTGAAGATTTTCAAGTTTTAAAATTTCCAATGCTGCTAATTAGCACAATTTAAATGGCTGCAACTTTTGCTTTAGATTCATTAGATGCACAATGGTCAACAACTCCCTAGTAGAAGTTAAAATGGCATCTTTTGAAGATATTCAAGATTTAAAATTTCAAATGCCCCTAATTTGCATGATTTTAAACATCTTCATTCCTCTGTATAAAACCGTCAAACTCCCTGTATGGAGGTACAATCATGCCCAGTTCGGAGTTTCTATGTATAATAGTGTCCGAGAAAAGTGTCGGACAAATTTGCTGGTAAAGAAGAAAGAAGAAAGAAGAAAGAAGAAAGAAAGAAAGAAAGAACTCGAGGAAAAACAGAAAAGTGTGTGTTGACACACACACTTTAACAATAAGAGTTGTAATCGACAGTACCATCGTTTCGACAACAATAATCTGGCATTGTTTTGCAGTGACATCAACTTTTTTTGGGGGTGGTGGGGAGGGGGTCTACCTGTTAACCAATACCTGATCTTGGCACGAGTCCCCTACATTTTAAATGATGCCTGCTGGAAAGTGAATTAGACATTAAATTACAGGAATGAATACAAAACTAGTACAATTTATGAACAAAAGTTCGTGTCATGCTGTCTGTCCAATATCTGACAGGTTTATGCGTTGGATTGAAAGTAGAAACATGTGAATAAAAAGTACAACTAGGAAAGATGATTTGCTGCATAGCAAATCATTGTTTGTGTCTTCAAAGCATATTGGTATGGCAATGTACAACTATTCCATAACACAGGGGTAGAAGTTGGAATGGCGTTTCTATCTTTTATTGCTTTGAAGTTATTGAAGATTTAAAATTTCCAATGGTGCTATTTAGCATAATTTAAATTGCTACAACTTTTATTTTTAATTCATTAGGTGCGCAATGGTCAACAACCCCCTACAAGAAGTTGGAAGGACATCTCTATATATTATAGTGTTAAAGATATTCAAGAGTGAAAATTTCAAATACTGCTAATTAGCATAACTTAAATTGCTACAACTTTTATTCTAGATTCATTACATGCGCAATGGTCAACAACTCCCTAGTAAAAGTTGAAATGACATCTCTATCTATAATAATTTTGAAGATATTCAAGTTTTAAAATTTCAAATGCTGCTAATTAGCATAATTTAAATTGTTACAACTTTGTTTTAAATTCATAAGATGCGCACTGGTCAATAACCCCTAGTAGAAGTTGGAATGACATCTCTATCTATTATACTTTTGAAGATATTCAAGATTTAAAATGTCAAATACCCATAATTTGCATAATTTTAAACATTTTCATTCCTCTGTATAAAACTGTCAAACTCAGTGTATGGAGGTACAATCATGCCAAATTTGGGATTTCTATGTATAATAGTGTCCGAGAAAAGTGTCGGACAAATTTGCTGGTAAAGAAGAAAGAAGAAAGAAGAAAGAAGAAAGAAGAAAGAAGAAAGAAGAAAGAAGAAAGAAGAAAGAAAAAAGAAAGAAAGAATATCGAGGAAAAACAGAAAAGTGACACACACACTTTAATGAAATTTGTCAGTACCATGTGACCATGTCAAAATGAACAAGGTCACGCTGAATGGTGTACCGAGAAAGATACAAATATACAAGAACAAAGTGGAAACTAGAAAAGAAGATTTCCTTCAAAGCAAATCTGTCTGTGTGCCTTCAAAAGTTGTTAATATTAAATGGTACAACTTTTATCCTTTAGTACTTCACATCACATTAAGCTTATGGCTGGATGCAAATTTCAAAGTCCAAATGCCCTTGACCTTTGACCTGAACAGTTCACATGTAAAGTATACAGCGTTACAATACCCACAATTTAAGCCCAACAAGAACCAAATCGGATTAAATTGACCAAGTTATGACAAGATGAAACTTTCAAAGGGCCAAATAACCTTGACCTTTGCCCTTTTGAGGTGACATGTTCTTAAAAAAACGCACAGTGTTGCAATACCTACAATTTGAGTCCAACATGATTAGAATTGGATGGAAATTGGCCAGGTTATGACCGGATGAAACTTTCAAAGGTCCAAATGACCTTGACCTTTGACCATTAGAGGTCACACGTAAGTTTAAAAAATGTGCAGTGTACAAGAGCTACAATTTGAGCCCAACATGATCAAAATTGGATAAAAATTAACCAAGTTATGGCTAACCACCACCAATGACCTCTGACATTGAAATGACGTTTGACCTTGAGATGACCTCTACCTGAAGTGGACCTTGACCTCAAAAATGACATTTTGGCTTAAAATTGACCTTTGACCTTGACATGACCTTGACATTTGAGATGATCTTTACCTTGCTATGATCGAACTCCTATACACTCGGAACCACATCTACTATAGTACATAAGATATTGAAGATTAAAACTTTAATTAGCCTTCATATGCATAATTTTGAAAAGCATGACCTCCCATTATAAATCCATAGAAGTATAATTGTGCCACGTTTCGAGTTTCTACGTGTAATACTTTTCAAATGAAATGTTGGACCAATTTACCTGGAAAGAAAGAAAGAAAGAAAGAAAGAAAGAAAGAAAGAAAGAAAGAAAGAAAGAAAGAAAGAAAGAAAGAAAGAACAGTATGATTGTGTTGGCACACAAACATAATGATAGAATGCATGAGCAGGGATCTTGAGCATTTCCTGGACTGTGTAATTGTATATAAATAATGTAGCCCAAAATGTTTTCTTTAAGAGCCACTGAACTGACTGGTGTCCAGAAAGAAAGCATTAACTTATAATTAAATTACCAAACAGATATAGCTATTCAATCAATGCAGCCAATGTTTATATGACAAAATTAACTCATTCAGTGATGGACCCAAAGGATATGCTCTTTGCTAATTCTTTCAAATTTGCATTGCTGATACAATGTGTGAAACAAATAAAAAAGGTCAGAATATCACAAATCATGAGCAGATATTATATTCTATTATGATTGTCAGAAATTTTAAATCAGAACCCCCTCATTTAAAAGATAAGAATACTCAGTATATCCCTTTCATACAAATTTTACTGACAGTAAATGAAGACTTCTGTCCTGAATGAGTCAAGGGATGCCGCATTTTCAAAGGGTCATTTTGATGTCGCATCTTGTAAAATATATACCAGGATTATGGCTTGTTTGCAGTTTAATTGAGATGTGACACCCCTGTAAAAATGCCCCACAGGTCTTACGATGTTGATAAAGGCTCTGGATTATGAGTGAAATCTATTGGGGGTAATGAAATACACATAAACTTAAGGAGGAAAGGGTAGGGTTTATTTTGATGTGGTTATACTTGCCAGGACTTTGGAATAAGCTGGCCATTTGATACCAATCATTCACTGTCACTGGTCATGTGTGTTTGGTGGGGTGGCAGACACATAGCAGGGCCAGCTCCACAGTAAAATGGTGTCCCTTAAGCAGGATTATTTTGTAAAAAATCCAATTATTTGATGCTACAAAGGTGAAAATAAAACCCATGTAAATGTCTACAGCAGCACCAATGTGGACCTGTTTACAAACACCACTAATTATAGCAGCCGGGTTGAGTGGCAGGGCAAAGAGGTCAGTGATAGGCTGTTTGGCCCACAAGCACTGTGGTCACAACTAATGAGACGGCCCCAGAGCTCAAGTTAGGTGGAATGGACTGTATATAAGATATTGAAGGTTTAAAAGTTTAATTAGCCCTCATTGACATAATTTTGAAAAGCATGACCTCTCATTATTAAAAGGCCAGACTTAATCTATAGAAGTATAATTGTGACAAGTTTGGAGTTCTGCTTTTCAAATGAAATGTCGGACAAATTTGCCTGTAAAGAAAGAAAGAAAGAAAGAAGAAAGAAGAAAGAAGAAAGAAGAAAGAAGAAAGAAGAAAGAAAGAAAGAAATAAAGAATTCCTAGAAAAACAGTGTGTCTGTGTTGGCACACAGACATAAAAAAGCAACGTCAAAATGCATAGGAGCAGAACATAAGGCTACCTGTGTGCTCGTTTTAAATTAGAACACCACACCAGAGATTTGAGTTGTGAAAGCCCAGAAGTCACTTTATAGTGACTACTGGGTTTTCACAACTCAATATAGAATCAAACATATCAACTGTATAAGTGTATATTGGATATGCGCACCACAGATGGCATTTCCACACACACACACACGCACGCACGCACGCACATACATACATACATACATACATACATGCATGCATACATATATATATATATATATATATATATATATATATATATATATATATATGAATATATATACATGTGCAAATAAACTCATATGCTAACACATACACATACGCATATATGCACATATATGTATGTTGGGAAAAAGAAAGGTCAGATTTGACACAAAATGTAACAAACATGAAGAAAAATAAATGAGTACGACTGAAAAAAACATTAACTTCCATGCCAGTCACAGACTGAGAGAGTACTAAGCATATGTTTTTCTTCGATGGGAAAGTCCGACCGTTGGTTAGATGACAAGCCCCTTGGGTACAAATTAAATACACGCCACTCCCATCTCAGCCACTATTGCCGAACTTTTCGAGGGCCCTCTCGCGGCGAATTTCAATGGTTTTTAAGTTAGGGTTGTTTGGTGCAGGTCGAAACTTTACAAACACTTTGCCATCGTAAGTCCACGTGTTCATAAACCTGTTTTGTTTTTTCAGTTGCCGTGCCAAGTAAGCCAGCCTAATTCGTCTCTTTGTCAAGTCTTCGTTTACGAAGATCTCTGATCCTTTCAGTTGACTTCTGGATTTTCAGAACTTGCAAACCCTCGTTCACTGGAATCAGTGTAGCACACTTACTAAGACAATGTCCCTTGCATTTTATAGTGCACAGGTCCCACTTGGTACACGTGTTACTTGGGGCAAAATAAAAAAAAATCCAAAGAGACACTGTCTCTATATTGAGACTCATCTAATTAGCATACATTATGCTAATTAGCACATGAAAGAAAGAAGTACATAACTTGTTAACAAGAGAGCGGAAGGAAACGTGCAAGTAGTCGTAACTGGGTACTTTGTCTTTGAGGGACAGGAATCCATTTTGGTGGTTATTTTGACAATTGATGGACATTTTGACCTTCAAAACTAATATGGCCGCTGGATATTTTCTTTTCCTCAGGAACAGTGCGCCACTTTAGACATATATGAGCTTAAAAAAAAGTGTATAATACAACAACTCCTGCCACTTATGGGGGTGGGAGACTCAGATCTGGCATTGCATTGGTGACAGAATGTCATTGATAGTAGTCACAGACCTGAAATTAGCATCTACTATGCTAATTAGCACCTGAAAGAATTTAGAACATAAGTTATTAGCTTTGGTATAGAAGGAAATGTGTGAATAGTGGCAACTAGCCACTTTAAGAGTCGGGAATCCATTTTTGTCTTAATTTGACAATTGACAGCTATTTTGACTCTTAAAAACCAAGTCCAAGATGACCACTGTGCATTTTTCTTCATTTATCATGCATTACTAATAATAATATATGCTTTATTTCTTTAACGAGGTATTCATATTTATCTGTATTAACTGCAGACGTGCTCTAGTCCCCTGGGTTGTCAGGCAACAGAACTATGCCTCCATCATGATAAGGACACTTCTACTTGTTATGTTACTTAACCATAAAAAATGACACCTTTTCTACAAAACAAGTGAAATTTACTGAATATGTTTAGCGTCTTATATGTTTTAAAACCCAGTGAATGACTTTTCTTCAGCATTTTGCATTCTCAAGTTGCTAGTTTTATCATAGAAGCTCGTTTAGCACTGCCTAGAACATGGATCTGCCCTCCTTGGTGTCAGATTCCTTGCTGCAGCCTAGCTGGCAGCACAGGATCCCAGTTGATATGAATACCTCCTATTGAAAAAGTAGTAAGAGTCTAATGTTAATTTGGCTGCTCAGAGTGCACTGTTTTAGACATGTATAAGCTAGAAACATGTATTATGCAACAATTTGTACTAATTTGGGGGCAGGGAACCCAGTTCAGGTATTGCATTGGTGATAAATATTTTTCATAGTGCAAGGCAAAAAAAAATCTGCACCTTACGCATATAGAACCTGCATGATGGCATGGAACTGCTGGGATGCATAATTTCCTTGAAACTTATATCTGGAGCTGTATGTGCAATAGGGAGTGATTTGTGGTTTAAAAGTCACAGAGAAGCTTGATGAAATAAATTATGAATACTGATTACATGTCACACAACTATCTTTCACAACATAAATGAGACGTGGAACGGCTGATATAATATTATATTAAACACAAATCAGTGACAAACACAGTTTATTTTTCCGTGAATACGCTGGAAAATAATGAAATTAAAATTGGCACTGGCATTGTATGATAATTTAGATTGAGCTTCATATATAGTATATATTAAATTTGAGGTCAGCTATATCCTGTTTGCATAGCCTCACAGTCCTGTTACGGCACTTCACATCGCGGTCCTGTTACATCATATATGGAATTAATGCTTGGGGTCTGGAGATCATGAAACCGCGTGATGACATGTTTAAATGTTGGTGCATCTCGCACAGGAAGCCTTTTCCTAAGATGGCCACTAATATATTGGTTGACATAAAGTCAGAAAGAACTGTCGCAGGATAGCGAATTAGGCATCTCTTAGTAGGATTTTGGACGAAACGAATCTACTGAGTATTTTAAAGTCAAGGAAAATTTTTGCGATTCAAGATTATGATTGGTAAAATTATCTTTTTAATCCCCCCAAATGGTTATGAAAATGCCTGTTGTCATATTTTTATTCGTACCAAACATATATTCCGGGAAATAACAAGCGTCGAATGGTATGTGTCTATTAGCATCCTCGGCCAAGGGCCTTATAAAATTAATCTCTAGAATCTGGAGATTCTGAACCCATACAATCACTTTTTATAAAGTTAGTGCGTTTCACAAAAGATGCCATTTCCAAGATAGCTTTCTGTAAAGCAATAATTGGCATTAAAGAAAAATTATAGGTTGAAACACATCGGTGATTAATTTTGACAAAATGATACCACTGAGATGTCATCATGCGCGATATTAATCCCTGGGTTTTTCAAATCATGAAACCACGTGATCATATGTTTCAATGTTGGTACATGTCCCACAGGAAGCCATTTCCAAATTGCATTCCAAATAACTATTAAGTGGCATAAAGTCAACAGAAAGGGTCGCAAGAGAACAAATATTTTTTTGACATATTTCTGGAAAATATCAATTCAAAATGATACATTTGGAAGTTGGCTAGGTGATATTTTTTATCATTCAAAATTATAAATGATATTATTATCTGTATCACCCATCAATTTATTCCAGAAAGCGACAGTTTGTCTATTTCATATCTATGCGAAATATTTTATTTTGCAGAATACCAGAAATTACTATATATATTATGAAATAAATCTTTAGGGTCTGGAATTCCCGAAATGATGTGACGACATGTTTTTTTTTTTTTACAAACAAACCATTTGCAAGATTGAGGTCAATACACTTATAACTGAAATACATAAAAAGCGAAAGGTCACAGGATAGCACTTTTGAAAAATATTTATAAATTTATAAAACTTTAATGTCTGTCCAATAATTTGGTCTAGAACACTGTTGTATTTATATCTGTATCCACGTAAACATTTTATTTGAGTATGACAATTATTATTAGATGTATACTAGGAGGTTGCACTGCTTTACCTTTGAATGTGGATATAACTCAAGTCACTTTGACTTCAGTTGCCCTTGGCATACCTCCTTGGCCCTCATTCCATGCATACGTTGATGTCACTTTGCCATGTCCTGTTTCAAAGGTATCATTCAATTCTATTATCATGGCCAATCCATCAGATCCCCAAACAATTTATACAACTTTGATGCGCCTGAAAGAATCCATGAACATGCTTGGGCAGATACATGTTCCTGTTTTCTTTGATAGGGGCTTGTTGATAAAAGCACTTGAAATCACATGGGCGCACCCCCATGAGTTGGCTGGTGTTAGTCACTGTGAGGGTGACATGCACTTCCTTATGTCTGTTATCTCTGCCATAGGCTATCTTTATGGTGATGCTGGACTGAGGCAGCTGTTACATGAGTCAGGTGTTTTTGCTGCTGGTAGTGTGCACAGGATTCTGGCAGGAAAGGACTTTGATAGACCTCTCTATGCCCTAAAGTTGGTTGATAAGGCATTGAACAAGCGATTACTCTGCCATTTCAAAATGTGGAGTGAGTCAAGTGGCAGTAGGAAACAACCGAAGTTGAATGTTTACTGCAAGAGCTTGATAAGGCTATCTCTAATAGTGCAGGCAGGGATTTGTCAGAAGTACAATTGAAAAAGTTGACCACACATATAGGGTAAACTTTGGAACCTTGGAGCCCACAGATTTTGGGTATGAGAACATGACAGATGGGACACGTGTGTCCCCAAAACTTATGAGCCAGCCACCTGCACCACCAGAACTGCTAAATGATTTGGTGTGGATTGTAAACCCAATTGGTGTGGCTCAGAGTGCAGTTGTCTTGCAAATGACCAGCCATGTACAGCAGCATGCTTTTGTTAGGCAGCGTGCAATAGTGATTCATGCAAATCTTCTGTCTGTGCCAATCCATTCACACTTGAATCACAGTCCATTAGTGACTCTGATGATGAACAGGATGTCTCTCAAGATCATGGTCATTCCAAATTTACCATAAACTGAACCAAAAAGGCACACATCATCACAAATGGATGAAACAAGATTTTTATCAAAATTCAGATGCATGAGCAGGAATTCGATTTGAGGTACTACTAGCTTCTGTAAGTTCTTGCCTCCAGTCAAGTGATGCTTTCCTTCTGGTCATACTCTGGTGATCGTGACCATCTTGATGATGTTGATAGCTATTTCATGCAGGTTTACCTTCATCAAATTGGATTTTGACATTGGTTATTTGATTGCTCACGATTTTTGATCAAGGGTGGTTCTTGTTTATGCGCAACTTAGGCACAGTGTCTGTTACAAGTAATCCGCCATCTTGAAAAATTATATTTGTTTCCTTCACAATAATGATACTATATCTATTGATCTCATTCACCCCCAAAACATGGGATTTGATGCCTTTTTTTAGCTTTCTGTGTCAAATAGTGTTGGGGATATTGCATTTTTAGTCTAGGATATCCACCATCTTAGAAAATGGCTTCTGGCGATGTTCGCACGAACGGCAGACGATGTCATCAGGCGAATTCATGTTCCTGACATCCAAATAAACAATTATAGGTATGATGACAACTGTTCATTTTCCGGTCTCAGTGCCCCCCCCCCCCCCATGTTCCCTCCTTGCTGCTCTACTATGAGAATTTAAACTTTTGTCAATTATTTTCGAGGTCGTTAAAAGACCAATTTTCTGAACTTGGGATCCTTTATTACTGTACTCCATATCGCTAAAATATTGATCTAAATATTCATTTAAGTAATTTAAAAAAAAAGTGCAGAGCTCATCAAAATCGGGATGCAAAGTTTATACTTTGCGGATAGGACTTAACCTGGACGCCCTGCCAATGTCTCAAAGTCGCTGCATTTCTTTCTTTGAAAATTCAAAACAAACATTCAACAAGGCTCAAAACAAATGGAATCACATCGCCACTTGCGACATATAAATTGAGTTAGTTGCCATTTGCCAAAAATGAGTAATCCCTCGCCACACAGAGCTAATCAACTTTTATCCTTCAAATTTATTTTTTTCTGGACAATTTTGAGTAGTCAAATGCTGCTGTGTTCCAATATAGAGGAAGTAACTTGACATTGGGACCTTCGTTTTCTCTTTTGATCTTTCAAAATCTGAGAGTCCCACTAGATTTCCTTGCTTCATGCAATTTGTGAATATACCCTGGATAGAAACAGCAGTTGATCCCATGTACTTTCAGAAAAAACATCAGCGCTCCAAAGACAAAGGGGCCAGTAGCACCGGCAGTGCCGAGAAAGGTGAAAAAAATCCACAGAACTAGAATAGAAACGAACATCAGATGTCCATGATGAATGGGTAGATATGGCAATGGACACCTTCGACGTTTTTATCGAAAGGATCATCAGGAGCGTCATCTTGAATCTCTGGTCTCTCCACCCCTGCTGAAATTATCAGTATTTCCCCTTAAAATTGAGCCTCCAATTTGAGGAACCTGGATTGTTTGTTGAAATATGTGTCCTTAGTAGCATTCGCTTGAGAAAAACTAATTTTTTTTCTAAGTGTCTGCTACTTCGTGAGAAAATAGTATATTTATTTCTCCCCTAATTAGCTGTTACTAATATTGCTGGGAGGTGCCTGGGCTCTTTCAGCGCATGCATGTTTACAGTTTTTCCTTTTCGTTTTGTTATTGATTGTGCCTTTCTGTTAGGGTATCCTCGGGTATTTGTCTCTGCACTAGGAAAACAGCAGTCAGATGATTAGCCAGCTGGGAAACAGCGGGGCCTGAATTTGATTGACAATGCTTACTGACGTAGAGTTCGTGGCAGAAAGCTCAGCGAAAATATAGATCAGTTCAAACGTTAATCCCCGCTCCGGCAGTTTTCAGGTCTTGCCTATCTTTCTGGGTTTCAAGCAGTACTGCGCTGGTCATAGGTCGAACAAGTTAGTGAGATATTTTTAGGTGGTGGTGGTGGTGGTGGTGGTGGTGTGTGTGTGTGTGTGTGTGTGTGTGTGTGTGTGTGTGTGTGTTATTCTGTGGATTCATGAAATTGTAGAATAACTTGTACCACTTATTTTGGCCAGTTAGGATCCACATAGTTCCGGGACAAGAATGCGCCTTTTCTCTCGCCTATTTGTTCCTGGCTCAGTTGCAATTCTTTTGGTTCTTTTTATCTAAATAGGATGGTAGCTTAATTTTTTTATAGGGACAGAATCCATGGTCCCCCACATTCCGAGTCTATATCAGTTCAGATGGGATATTATTTTTGGTAGGGAACAACATGGATAATATTATTGAGATAAGTGTTCTAGAGGTTGGCACACCCATTTCTCTCGCTCTAAGACTTCACGTGTAAATATGCATATAAATGAATTGTTGTCTTGGCAGGCAAGGTTGATTTATTGCTGAGATTATATGGTAAATCCTTGTGTTTGATTCTCAAGAATATGAGGGGATCAAGTATACAATTGTTAATTCTGACAGTTGGGGTTATGGTGTATGAAGGAAGAAAATAAGAAAAAAAAAAACATGTTGTTTTTCACTTCATTTGAAAAGTATTACACGTAGAAACTCCAAACTTGGCACAATTATACCTCTACAGATGAAGTCTCGCCTTTTTATAATCAGAGGTCATGCTTTTCAAAATTGTGCAAATGAGGGCAAATTAAAGTTTTAAATCTTCAATATCTTATATATTATAGTAGATGTGGTTCCGAGTGTATTGAAGTTCGATCATAACAAGGCAAAGGTCATCTCATATGTCAAGGTCAAAGGTCAGTTTTACGTCAAAATGTCATTTTAAATGCCAAGAACCACTTCAGGTAGGGGTCATCTCAAGGTCAAAGGTCATTTCAATGTCACCCAGCCATAAGCTTAATAGAATGTGAAGTACCAAAGCACAAAAGTTGTACCATTTAATATTTGCAACTTTTGAAGGCACACAGATTTGCTTAGAAGGAAATCTTCTTTTCTAGTCTCCATTTGTAATTATAGACGGATTTCAAATCCCGTTTTATGATGCCGTTATTTTTTTTTTACATTTGTGACCATCCTGCTTGGTACAGATTTGCGAACTTGCTTCCCCCTCGTGAAGACCAAATGTTGGGTTATAATCACTGACATTGCAATATCGACGAGGTCCCAACAGCATGACAAGTATTTTGACAGTGAAATACCAAAAAATGACATGCATTAATACGCACACACACACACACGCACAGAGAGAGAGAGAGAGAGAGAGAGAGAGAGGGGGAGAGAGAGAGAGAGAGAAGTTAAAACAAACAAACAAACAAACAAACAAACAAAATAAACAAAAAGCTTGCTTGCAATTTCAATTTAGAAGGTCAACACAAAGGAAATTAATGGCGCCCATTCTATCAAATCATACTGAAAGGAGGCAGCCCCTGCTTCAAGATTTTGCCTTCTTGTTTCAGTGGAGAAATATCTTGTTTTAGGACAATGGGCTTGCAATCGAGCCGGCTTCTTAAAACAAAGAATACAGACTTTGTATCTCTCTTTTTTTTCTTTTCTTTTTCCTTTTCAATATTGGAGTAATAGCCACTTTAAAAAAAATCTGTACCAGCAGCTAGCACATGACTTGTTTCCTGAGTCATTTGGTGTGTATGAGCAAGCAATGTTTACGTACCGATCCAAGCTATGCATTGCCCCAGGCAAAATGGCTTGGTCAGCATCTCTGTCAACATCATAACAAATAAGCCCTGAAGTTATATCCCTTGATCTCTCAATTCTGGCGAACCCAAGTTAGACTGAAATGTAAAAGTGGAGCCTCCTTGATCATAAACAAAACTCTGGAGTTCTACGGTGTTAAATAAATTATCACGAAGCACCAAACGCACTTTAGTGCATACTCCGGTGGTATCACACCCAAATGGGCAACAAGTATTGACAATGTGTGTGGTGGCAAAACGATGAACACATGGCATCTTGTTTGGCCATGGAAAATTACTGTTCACGAATTGGCCTGGCGTAATAGTCATACTTCGCTGTTTGACAAAGCTCGAACACTTAATGTGAAAGAAATTAAAATTTAGGAGAATAATCAAGCTTTGTTATTCGTCTCTGGAGTAATCAAGTAACGGCTCTCTGAGATGGGAAGTCAGTTTGGTGTTTACATGTTCCCAGGGACAATTTTGATACTCTTCTCAGAGTGGTGGACATTTAGAATATTATGTCGACATTTCCAGACATTTACCAAGCGGGGACAACCCTTCAAATCCACTGCCACGTTTTCATGCCCATGGTTGTACGGTCGATTTAACAAATGGGAGGTGGAAGGATTAATCAAAGTAATCATTGGATTTATTGGAACCTTTCGTGAACTAGGTACTGGCTGGCAAGGCACACAAGAGAAAACATCATTGCCCTCTTGGATAGGTAGTGCACAACGTGCTACCGTGTTTTTCTTTTACGGACTCTCAGGACTTGTCGATCTGTTGTACCTTTGCAAGGTACGACTGCCAAAAAACTTGAACTACGCCGCACTTGCCTTAGCAGGACTTGTTCAGGGTTTGCTTTCATTCCAGACTCACGGCAGCGATGAAATAAACATTCTGATACATAAATTTATGCTGTATTTGGTGATGGCTAGCGTATCTGCAGTAATTATAGAGGCCATTTGTAAAGAGAGCGTTTTGGCAGCACTTTTTCGAGCATTCTGCTTCCAGACACAGGGACTGTGGTTTTACACTGCAGCATTCATTCTGGAGAGTCCCTTTGAAGGTGCAGAAAAATGGGACCCAGAAGACCACGGATATATTAGAGTCATAACATTGATATTATCCTGGATCCTGCTGGGTGGTGTGATATACATGTTAATCTTGGGGTCCATGATGGCAACATATTATCGACGCAGGTGTGGGGCCGACTGGTCTAGAACCTTGAACTACAGTGTCACAGGTACAAAGAAATTAATTCGAAACTGAGTGGTTCGCATCAAAATGATGTTTTCCAGGAACGTAATTCACTTTTTGGATGATGATCGGGGCTTGCTGGGGGTGATCGTGCTGCATGCATGAGAATAAAACCACTTGGCAAATAAAGAAAAGATTAAACGTCAAGAATTCTGGCTTTATATGTCATCAGTATATTTTCCTAACTTTGTTGTATTGAAGCTAAAGATGCTTTACTTTTATTTTGCAAAACAGGGTCTACCGAAGATTTGATCAGTTGACTTAAGCAATAGACCAACATTCTGTTTTACCAACTGAAGATCATGTGTTCTGAAAGGAAAGTATTTCATCTGCAAGATTTCTTAAATCATTAGCAGATGTATTTCACGAGAATACGTCTGCTAATGATTTAGCAGAGTATGTGAGTCACGTGACTGGTGGCCTCAGTGTCAAACCAGAACCTATAAGGAAACGCCACAGTGGGTATTACTCATCAGAGGAAATCAGCATCTGAAAGATCAACTTTTGAACCCAGATATCTAGCCAGTGGGCTGTTTGTTTAAAGGGTATTATGAGAAGTGAAACTTCTACATGTTTTGCATCCAAAACTTAGTACTGTAGATGAATATGTTTTATTTATTGATATTGTTGTAGTTTGCAGATATATAGATTAATCGGGTATTTCCTTTCTTTTCTACTATTATAAACATGGTTAGAATTACTTCCTACAATTGTCAAGGTCTGCAAAGTTCAATAGGAGAAATTAAATCACTTTGCGAAGTAAACGATATTATTGCGTTACAGGAAACTTGGCTTTTCAATGATTTATGCACTCTCAAAAATATTCTTGAAGATTTTACTGGATTCGGTCTCTCATCCATGGATGCAAGTAAAGGACTAATAATTGGTAGACCTTTTGAAGGAATAGCCTTTTTGTTCAGGAAATCTTTACAAAGTGTTTGTGAAATATGTACATTTGATGATAGTCGTTCATTAGGTTTTAAAATATCTATTGGAAATGATTCTATGCTCATTGTGAATAGTTACATGCCATACTGTTGCCATGATAACTTTGATAATTTTCTATCGTACCTTGGAAAATGTGGTGTTATTTTGCAGGAAGCACATAATAATAAAATATGCATAATTGGAGACTTTAATGCGGATTTGAGATCTTTATTTGGTAGAGAGCTCATGAGTTTTTGTAATGATGAACATCTAGTTGTAGCTGATGTTGAATTTCCAGGAAAAGATTGTGATTCTTATACCTATCTTAGTCATTGTCATCTTGGCTTAATCATATTGTGTGTACCAGGCAAATATTTGATGCAATTGACAAAATTTAAGTTGGTATTGACATAATATCTTCCGACCATCTTCCTTTACATGTAAATATTAAATTTGATATATCTTGCATTAGGTCATGTATAACTGATCAACAAGGTCACACTAAGGAGCGTGTCAACTGGAATAAAGCTTCCAATATTGGTATAAATGAGTACAAAGCCATATGTGATGAACGATTGAGTAGAATTGAATTATCACTTGAAATGATTGTAGATACCCTAATTGTTTTGATCAAACCCATAGAAATGAAATCGACAACTCCTATGGACATCTTGTTTCAACTATGGTTAACTCTGGAAAGGAAGCTATTGGAGTCTCGAAATATAATGGTTATAAGGTTGTCCCTGGTTTGAATGATACTGTTTCTGAACAACATAAAAATGCAAGAGATGACTTCCTCATGTGGTGTAGTAATGACAAACCCAAACATGGGCCTCTATATAATGCAATGTATAGCCCCCGGTTAAAATTTAAATATGCTCTAAGGGAATGTAAAGAAGACCAACACAGATCTGATTCTCTCGCCAGGGATCTGAATACAAAAGAGTTTCGTGGATTCTGGAATAGGATCTCAAATATTAATAATAACAAGGTAAGCTTGCCAGATGTCATTGGGGAAGCCTGTGGAAAGAAACAAATCACAAATGAATGGAAAAATCATTATGAGAATTTCTTAAATAAATCTAATGATTCATTATCAGGTACATTCTTTGATAAGAAATATGTTGGTAATTATGAAAATCATAATATAAATGTACATGAGGTAGAGGAAGCGATTAAAAGCTTAAAACTAGGTAAAGCCAGCGTGTTAGACGGATTAACAGCTGAGCATTTAAGGTATGCTGGAAAAAAAAGACTTTACGTTTTACTCTCATTGTGTCTGACTATGATGATGTCACATAGTTATGTGCCTGAGAATTTTATGCAAACAATATGAGCGTCACTCATAAAGAATAAAGCTGGAAACTTACAAGACAAGAATAACTATAGACCTATTGCACCAGTCAGGTGTATATCAAAATTTATGGAGAAGATAATCCTCACTAAGTGTCTTGATAAATAACATACAGGTAACAATTAATTTGGGTTTAAGGGTAACCACTCCACTGATTTGTGTATTTGTACCTTGGAGCAATTATTATATAAGTACACCAAACAGGGAGGTCCTGAGTTTATATGTTTCCTCTAAAGCATATGATCGACTAAGACATGTACCTTTATTTAATATTTTATTACAAAGAGGTGTCCCGACATTTGTTGTTCGACTGTTGGCTTACTGGTATAGTTCACAAACGATGTGCATTTAATGGGGTAACACATTTTCGGAATGTTTCTCAGTTTCAAATGGTGTACGCCAAGGTGGAGTCTTATCTCCATCATTGTTCAATGTTTATATAGAGCTTATAAGTAATAAGTTGAATAAAGTTACGTCAGTCAGCTGTGTTACTGGTAAAAATATTGTAAATAACTTAGTCTATGCAGATGACATGTGTCTCATTGCTTCCTCTGCGAAAGGATGACAAAAACTTATTAATGTATGTTTTGAAGAAGCTTACAAACTAGATTTAAAGTATATTATGAAAAAGACTGTTTGTATGTGTTTTCAGCCGAAGTCATGGAAACTTGGAAGTATTACCGAGCTGATACTATGATAGCCATAAGATTGATTATGTACGAAGTTACAAATACTTAGGCTGTTATATTTTTAATGATCTACTGATGATGATGATGTCCAAAAACAAATACGGTCTATGTACAGTAGAGCAAATATTTTGGTAAGAAAGTTTGATAAATGCAGCAGAGAGGTTAAGGTACAGTTGTTCAAAACATATTTAGTAATTTCATATTGTAGTCAATTGTGGAATAAAGTTAGCACCAGTCAGATGCAAAAGGTTAAAGTCGCATACAATAATTAATTAAGAATTTTCTTTTTTTCTTCCACTTATAGGAAGTATAAGTCAAATGTTTGTTAATCTTGGTATTCCTAGTTATGGTGAGCTTATGCGCAGAGAAATGTATGGCTTTTGGAAAAGACTTGAAAGTAGCACCAATCATATCATTCAAAGTTTTACTGGTCAATGGTTTAATGTTATGGGCCTGTTCACCTACGACAGGTGGGAAGTGCTTTGTTTGTGTGACTATGTTATGCAAATGTCCTTTTTATAAATGCTGAAATTGCCCTGATTGTATTATTATTTTCTCTCCTTTCTATACTATACTGATATTTCCTATGGACTGTTGTGTCTGAAATAAAATCTTGAATTGAAAAATTGAATTGAAAACAGCCATTTTGTAACAGTTTCTCTGAGCCTGCTGCTTTCAGTAACGGATATTCAATTATATATTTAGACATCCGAGATAGAACAATTTGTTCAAGAGGCTACTGAACCTGGAAAATGCAATAAGACAAGGATGAAACTGTTGTTGACTGGCCAAGACTCTACACTGGATAAATTGAGCGCCTGAAATAAATGACAATGGTGAGACCAATTTCCATTGCCCAATAATAAACTAACTGTATCACTACTTTTCATTTTGTATGTAGTTTGTTACATTCATCATAAGTAATACTAGTAGTAGCGTGATGTCCTTTATTGTACCACTGGCCTTATTCCTATCAAAATTAAAACACAAAAAAAAATCCATAAATAGCTGGGGTGTCTGGATGACATGCTGAAAACTTGATCAATCATCACATAACTTCGAAATTTCAATAATCAGGAAGCCAGAGTAGGGCCACCTAGTGAACTATCTAGTTGAGACAGAGTAAAGGCACGTTTATGGTAGTTGTGCTGTCCAGTAAAGAAAACAGCGTTTCATATAAAAAAAAAAAAAAAAAAAAAAAAAAAACTGTTTGTGTTACAAAAAAAACCCAGGGTTCGTTATAACACTCTGGAATTTGTACATGAAACCCTGGGTTTTGTTACAATCGTAACAAAACCAGAGATATGTAAGCAAAACTCTAGGCTTTGTGCTTGCAATGTTCAGTTGTTAACAAAACCTAGGGTTTTGTCAATGTTTTCATCAAGACTTTCAAGATGCATCTGTCATTTCATTTATTACTTATCAACCAAAACCCTTTGTGTTTTTTTTTGTTTTTTTGTTTTTGTTTTGTTTTTTTTTAAATTTTTTTTTGTATTTTTTGTTTTTGTTTTTGTTTTTTTTTTGTTTTTGTTTTTTTACCATCACTGGCATGCTATTTCTAGTTAAAGTTCCATAAACTTTCATTAAAGTTCACAGCTTTATGCACATTCCTTTCTGTGGAAAATCTTTTTTTGGCGGTCCCGGACTCTAAAGAGACCTAGATATCTGATACCTCTTAAATAATTGGGAGTATACCTGGTCGATTTGATTGAAACCTAGATTTTCAAGATGGCGTCTCCAAATTCAGATTGCAGACAACGGGAAGAAGCCACAGGTATCGATCCAGTGACAACTTCGCGCAAATCCTTGTTGGATACAGGGCAGAGGCTGGACTCACAGAACCACTGTATCGGCAGCCTGGGATGACCATTGCATTGCTATGGTTGTCCCTTCTAGTCAGATATGTTTGTACTTGGGAACAAACATGCAAGTACTGTGAGGACTGAGAAGACAAATGGCTGCCCTATGAGCAGGCATGGAAAAAGATTGATAGAGTGAGACAGCAGGCCATAGCTGCCAAACAGCCAGCTTTAGAATCGGACAGCGATGAGTCGTCCCCAGTGATACCATAATAGAAGTGAAGATTAACCCATGTGGCTCACTTGCAGACTCAAGTGGCTGCTGTCTCTGCACCGATCCCCCCCCCCCCCCCGAGTAAGGAGACGAGGCAGCAGTCACAAGCAGAGCAAGAGATGTCCTTCAGAAGGTCACGAGCACCCAGTTCAACCAAAGATGACCATCATGCCTCTAGTCACTGATTTGCGAGTTGCCCTTGCCTTTGAGTCTATGGCTCAGAGTACTCAGTTGCAAGCTGATATGTTGCGTGCACTGATCATTCCCTCTCAGGCTGCTTCCTCAGCGTCCCCTTGAAGAAGTCAGTCAAGCACAGACTGAAGCTTTCAAGATCTTGGTCCTCCAGGTCAGAGTACTCGGAGCAGAAATTGCTCAAGTTGATGTGGCTGGATTGGAAACCTATGGGTTCCCTTCCAGGCATTCCAGAACCTTAGTCAGTCCGAGCCCTCAAACCATAAGTCTGAGTGATCTGGACCACCTAAGCTCCCAGTTCCCAGTTCCGAGGGCATGGATCAGAAGTCCAGCAAACCTGCGGTGGCCCGGCCCCTGAGTGAGCAGCAGGCAATTCTGTTGATTCCTGCTTTCCAGTTGGGTGCCCTGCCTCCCTCTTTAGAGAGGCAAAGGGAGCTCCAGCTTCACAAGGAACAGTGCTTGTGGTCAAAGAGTGTCTTCTTCCACTGTTGCTGCCACTGCCCCCAAGTGTGAGCAGATTCTGATGGCAGAGCAGCTTGCTGCTTCAGCCTTGAGTCAGCTCTCTTGTGGCTTCAAGGCTAGGGAGCTCCCTAAACTCCTTTGGGACCCCTCCTGCCTGCAGATTTCTCAGTCTGCGGCAGCTGTGGCCTCCAAGCCAAGCCTCCCAGAGATCCAGCAGGCACCCTTAAGCCAGCAGACTTCTAAGTCGGGGCCACTGTGTCCCATGCTACTGGTCTCCCAGAAGCCCCTGTCTCCAGCCCAACATGGGCTGAGCAGATGGACATGGTGCTTTAGGCTTGACTTCCCAGAAAATCGTTGCTGCACCTGCACCTGGTGTGGTGACAGAACCGTTCCTGTCACAAGTGGCCGCCCCATCACCTGCAAACAATGCATTGTTCGACAAGGCTTCAGGCCTCAATGCTCCCCTTGTGCAGTCCTGAAGCTTCACACCCCAATACAGAGGGCGATAAGCTTTTGCTCTCAGACACGTCCATCAGCAGATCCCAGCCGAGGTCCGGGCACAAACCCTCACTCCAAGGCTGCTTTGAGCCGCTGAGCTCTATGGGGACTGTGGGGCCTGCAGAACAGCCTCCCCTTCCCATGGACACCACTCCACCTCTGCCACAGGGCCTTGAACACCTCAAACCCTCATTCAGAGCCAGTTGGGAGACTAAGCTGTGGTCATCCCAGAGGATAGGCACAGGGCACTTGCATTGTCTTGCTGGGGCTTGTCCCTGGAGGATATGCATCACAAGACCCCTATCCCTTTCTCGCCCTTTGTTGCTGAGTTTTACAACCCACTCACAACTAAGACTCTTGGCACATATATTCCCACAGAGCTGCCAATGTCTAGCTACCTGAGGCAAGAGTTGACCCCTCCTATAGCCAGACGCACAGAGGCAAAGGTATTCTGCACCAGAGCAGATCCCTTCCCATTCACTGTGTGCGAATTTGGATTGGGAGGAGTTTGATGTTCAGCAGCTGAAGTCAATCACTACATCTGCCGAGGCCTTCAAGCAACTAGAAGAAGATGCCATGGGATCCATCCTACCAACGTCATTTTCCAATGTCTCATTGGCCACCTTGAGGTCTCCTGGATGACCTCAAGGGCTCTATGCATATCACAGAGGCTGAGCAGGATAAGCTAGACCAGGCATCACTTCTTGCCACTTTCTTGTCACAAACAGGCGATCACCAGGTGTGCACCGCCTGTACATTGGAGGCCTTTGTTGCAGAGAGATGCCTACCTCCAGGGTCAGAAGCTGCCTGACCCAATATTTTGCACAGCCCAAACAGGGCTACTCTTCTCAGGAACTTTGTTCGAAGGAGAGATGGTTGTAGTTGTTCACCAGCCGCAGGTCCTTCAGAACCACTCCATTGATCAAACACTCACCAAGGCGTTGATCAACTCTGTTAGGTAACTCTCTACCTTGGTAGCCTCAGCCCCAGAAGTGTGGCACTCAGACCATGCCTACTCATCCTTCAGCTCATACACCTCGATGACTCAAGGCCCTAGGAAGAGCTGGCAGCAATCCGAGAAGGGGAAGCACTTCAGGAAAGCCAAGAAGTCAGGCAAATCTCACGGTTCATGACTCTGGCATGCTGAACTGTCATGTATCAGGATCCACCTCCACCATGCCTTCAGACTCTGCGCAGCACTTAGTTGGCAGCTGCCTGTCTGCCTTTCACCTGTAATGGGAGTCGATCACAGACAATTTGATTGTCCTAAACATCCTGAAACATGGCTATTTGGTAAAAAGAGGCCTCCATTAAGCCACAAACCAAAGTGGTTCACATCGCCTGCAGTTGAACACAAAGAATCGGTGCTCCTAGAGGCAGTCTAAAGGTTTCAGAGCAAGCACCCCATAGAGCCCGTGGAGAATGGCGATTCTCTTGGCTTCTACAAGCCACTCTTCTTTGTCCCCAAGCAAGATGGCCGTTGGTGCCTGGTGATAGATGTATCCATGCTAAACCCTTTCTTGGTAGTCCCGTCTTGCCAGATGGAAAACCCCAGTCTGTGGTAGCAGCCCTGCACCCCATGGAGTGGATGTTGTTCCTGGATCTCAAGGACATGTTCTTCCATGTGCCAATCTCAGAGACTGTACGGCAATTTTTCTGGTTCACATTCCCAGGCCAAGTTTACCTGTTCAGGGCGCTTCTGTTTGGCCTTGCAGACAGTTGCTATTTACCTCCACCACTCTGCCATTCACCATTCATGTGTGCCTGGACAATTGGCTTATCTGGGAGCTTCAGCACCTAGATCCGCCAACCACCCCGCTTCCTTTCTCACAGCTGACCTCTCATCAAAAGAGGCAGGATGATAACGGGACCATGCACAATGGCAGGCACCACCGGATCCATAGGAACTGAGAGAGCACCACAGGACCGTCAGGTTTTGCAATCAAGCGAGTGAACATAACTTGATTTCTTGGGCATTTGACCCAGACACATAGGTTTTGGCAATTGTGGTTGAGAACTAAGTATACTTACTAATATGGAAATATTTCATGTATTAACCAACACATACCCAAATTGAAAAATTTGCTAACAATTAGAGATCCACTCTACCATTATATAGTGAACAAGCTTGCTTACAGCCTCCACAACCTACATTTCCATCAAGTTTCAGCACAATCTGATGTACAGCTTTGGATAAGATGTCGCAAAGAGCTTTAACACACAAAAAGTGATGAAAAGAATACAAATAATTGAAGCGTCACCTCTTAAACAAATTACAGTTTGGGGCTCTGCAGAAGTGTCCCTTTGCAATTATGAAGCAATTGATTTGGCCATTTCACTTTATTATAGATGATTTGCTCATCCTAAATATCCCAAGACATGGCTACTTGTGCCATTCACCTAAGACAGGCCTCAGTTAAGCCATGAGCCCAACTGGTTCATGCTGCCGACAGTGGAACCCAAAGCATTGGCATTCCTAAAGGCCATTCAGAAGCTTCAGAGCAAATGTGCAACAGAGCCAGTCAAGAACCCTGGTTCCCCTGCTTCCACAATCTACTCCTCCTTGCCCCAAACTAGGATGGAAGCTGATGCCTAGTGATAGACCTGTCAATGTTGAACTGGCAGTCCGGTCCTTTAGGATGGAGACCCTCCAGCCTGAGGAAGCAGCCCTGTGGCCCATGGGATGGACGATGTCCCTATCTCATGGACATGTTCTTTCATGTGCCAGATACTTCCATGAAGTCTCTGTGGTTCGCATTCTTGGAACAAATATACCAGTTCAGGGCACTAACTTTTGGCCTGGTTCCTCTGGTGTTCACCTGGTTCATGCAGACAGTTGCTGCTTACCTCCACCAGACTGCAGTACAATTCATATGTACCTGGACAACTGGCTTATCCAGATGCTTTGGCACATGGATTACAAATGTCATACACTAACCATTCTGGAACTTTGCCAACTCTTGGGTCTGATTGTGAACCAAAACAAGTCCAGTCTTCAGCTGCAGCAGACTTTCATCTTTCTTTGCATCCAGATCAGCCTGGCTGCCTATATTTGTCATTCCTTGGAGGAGAGGCTGGAAAAACTTCAGTGCCTGCTCAGAGCCTTTCTCACTTGCACAGTTCTCTCGGCACAACATGGCAAGCCATATTGGGTTCCCTGTCTTCAACAGACTCACAAGGTCCTATTGGGTCTTCTTCACCATGGTCTCTTGCAGTATGCACTGTGGGACAGATGGCTAATGGACCAGGGCTATCACACCCCTTTGCCAGTCCTCCCCGAGGACCATCTGCACCTTTGGTGGTGGGCCATTTGGGAAACCATGTCAGGACAGGGGCTGGCTTCTTTTCAGGCCCAGCTTACCACCTACATGGACTCTTCTCGCTCTGGGTCAGAAGCTCAAATGGAGCGCTGGACTGTGCCAGGCCTTAGGCCTGCGCACTTTGCCTCACACCACATGAACTGGTTGGAACTGGAGGCAATACACTTGGCACTCCTCCACTCCCAGGACTTGGTGGAGCACAAACACGTCCTGCTTGTGTGCAGCAACAAAACTGCAATTGCCTACCTCAACCGACAAGGCAGACTGTGCTCCAACAGTCTGATAGAACTGGCCGAATGCATCACTCGATTGTGCTCCGAACAAAATGTCCGCACACACGCATGCAACACATGTTCTGGGACATCTAAATGTCCTGGTCGACCAACTCTCAAGAAGAAGTCAACAGGTAAGCACAGAATGGTCACTCCACCTGTGGGTCTTTGAAGCCATGTGGGCCAGATGGAGAACTTAACATGGATCTGTTCACAACAAGCTAAAATGCAAAACTACCAGTTCATGTCTTGCCAGTCCCAGACCCCCAGGCCCTAGCAGTGGAAGCTCTAGCCCTGGACTGGAGTTACCTTTGGGCCTATGCCTTTTCACCTTCGCAGATCTCCCTGAGGGTGCTGCGGAAGGTTCAGTCACATGACTAAAATTTGATCCTGGTCGCCCCTGGTGACTGAGGACAGATTGATACACCTCTTGGAATTAAGAGTCGAGCTCCTGCTGCTTTTACCAGAGACGCCTACCTGGGTTTCAGAGAAATAGTATTCTTTTCTGTCGTTTTCAGTATTTTCACTCTTTTTCAGTAACAGCTATCAGTATAACTTGGAGACAAACAAAAACGTTTTGAACATCTTTTTTATTGATAAAATTATTCATTATTAAAATTAGTCTTCTAAAAAGTACTTTTTAACTTTGTGTATTTAAAAGTATTTAAAACAAATTTTAGGGAAACCAGCGAAGACACCACCATGAAGAGAGGCAGCTTTAAACACCATCCACACAAAGTCATATTATTTTAATGTCACTGTCCAGGCAACAGTCTTTCAACATCAAACATCATAGTGCTTCAAATGCTTTACATAGCAACTTTTCAGTGTTTTTAATTCCTTCTTTGAGTACTGCCTTTGACCTGTTTTTCACCGGTGTCGTTATTCCCATCTGTAGAAATGGTGAACGGCCCACGTCTCATTTGTTCCAGAAGACTTGCTTTTGAAAAAGATGCCACCTCGTGTACCATGGCTGTGGCCTTGGATCGGCCACAAGCGAAAGATTTCGCTATTAGTATTACGGAATCTTGAAACACAGTTTTGAATATTGACGTTATTTTATCCATTGTGGACATTGGCAGGTTCATTTCGACACACATATCGACAAAAGATATTTCCGCTAATGTTATATTATATTTCAGCTCTTCAGTTCTGCATAAATTCTCGTTTGTAGCCCTTAAATAATGCGACATATTAGATTTCAACGAGTCTTTTTCAAGTTTTGCATAGTCCTGGTGTTTTTTCGACCGCACGTGGCGTCGGCAGTCATCTTTTCCACCATGTGCGATGCTGATATCGCTCCTACAAAGTTTGCAAAATGCGTAGGTTTTTCCCTTGTTACTTGACACCAAGCACGGCCATTCATAAGAGTATCTTTTAAGAAGCTTTGAACGCGTGTCTTCGCTGGTTTTTGCATAAAATCTGCTGTAGAAACCCCTTCACGGCTTCGTTTAACCATGGCATGTCAGCTGAAACGTGTGGGTTCTTCCCGCGGCGGAAGTTCCGAAGGAACCTAATGCGCATGCCCAGTAAATGGCCTGGCAACAAAAGGGAGTATTTGATTTTGCACCGCTTTTTTTTTTCCGTAGCAATAATTTTTTTCCGTAACATCGTATTTTTAGCAAAAAATCGTACGAAATACGGACAAATCGTAAAAGTAGGCATCTCTGCATGGCCAAAACTTCTGGTGCAACCAAGCATAAGCATGTTCCACAGGAACCCCAAGTGCTCAACCTCCACGCTTGGTGGTTGTTGCACAGCACATCCATGACAGAGGTTTCTGGGAATCCGAAGCAGACAAAACTGCCAGAAGCAGGCTTCGATCCTCTGCTCCGACTGTTTACTTGGTTCATTGGAAGGTGTTTTCAGACTAGTGCATGGTCAGAGAATTCACCCTTGGTCTTCACACATTGCAGACATTGTCGACGTCCGGGTTTATCAGAGGGAAGTCCTTGGCAAGAGCTTAAGGATGTTAGATGGATGTCGATTAGCCATATCAACCTTTGCAAACATCCTTGTCATTCTCACTGAAAGCGATCCTTACCTGCCAGCGCTCATCGCATATTTCTACAATGATAGACCAGCAGCTAGGCAGGTCCTACCATTAGTCTTTAACAGTCATGTTGAAGAAGTGGAGGAGCCCCCATGGTTAGACCTCAAGTACTGGACCTGGGTTTTGTTTTAACACTGAATTCTGGGGCCTGAAGAAGCCAGATCCACACTCCAGCACGACTTAATCCAATGGTTGCCTGACCACTCCCAGGTGGCAGTGAGGCCTCACTTGGGCTTCCTTGCAAATAACCAACTGGCTTGAGATCTAGCTATGGCCTTCATGGGTTTTACCCTCGGCGCCATGGATATGGCCCTTTCAGTGGAGGAAATAGCCTTGTGTCCCATGACAGTGCTGCGTTTGTGCATGTACTTTTCACACAAGGAGGGTTTCAGAGGTCAAATGTCCACCCTTTTTTTACCCCTTAACCCTCATAAGGAGCAAGTTTTGCAGAAAACATGCTTTTTTGTGGATTAAGCTGATGATCCTTAAGGCCTACGAGACCCCTCTGCAGAGGCCCAGTGCCTTAGAGCTTGTCTCAGCCAAAGCTCACGAGGTGCAAGTATTTAATGCCTCCTGGTGTCCCCTGAGAAATATTGTGGTTGTCCATACCCTGCTGGCCTGCCACTGGCGATCCTTTAGGACTTTCACCAAGCACTACTTATGTGACTTGATAGTGCTACAGAAAGGCATGTACGCCTTTGCAGGTGTCACAGGCTCCCTTTGCACCGGATCCCAATACTTGTCCATTAGGCTTCCAAGTCCCATCAGGGTAGCCACCTTGTTCCAGTTTATGGCACCCTTGTGTTTCAGAACTTGATGTAGTTGATAGATCGGCACACTTCTTAGTGGGCCTCTTTTGTTAAATTGACCTAATCTCAGACTTGTATCGGGCAGTTGTCCCTCCCGTCCAGGCTCAGAGCCTGTTGGCCCAGGTGATTGCTGCCCTATGGAACCATATACCAGCCCTCCCAAGCGCCCACCAGTTTCACGACTAGGTCCTGTCAAATCTTTAGGTCTAAAGGAGCAGAAACAGACAGCATCTAATCACATGGCGAACAGCTATCATGTTGGAGGGTGAGTTCCAGGGGACCCAGTGCAGTCCCATGCTAGCTGGCAAGGAGGGTTTCCAGGCTTCGGCTGGATTCTGCTGTTGGGGGCCTGAAGTCCACATATCTGTCAGGTTTTCCCCTCAGATGTGGCCTCTTCACACAGACCAATGGTTCCTGCCCCCCTCTCCCCCCAGGTGTCTGTCCCAGCGTTCTTAATGTGCTCAGTATTCCAAAATCGTTACATCCTCCATCTTTGCGCCTGTATATTGGCAAATGGTGGTTGTTGCACGACTAATATGTGAATTTTTTTTAGTAATTTCAGCATTAGTAAGTATACTGAGCTCTCAACCACCAGAGAAGCCCATGTAACCTGCCTAATTTCTCACAGCTGAAGTCAACTGACCACTGGTCAACTTTGAAGAATAGTTATCCTGGATAAAAAATAGTGAAGATAGAAAGGCGCTCACTAGATTAAAGTGTAGCTGTCACTACCTAGGGATTGAAACAGGCTGCTACACAAGCTCAGTTACCCCTGGGGAAGACAGAATACATCAGCTCTGTAATCAGAACACAGTAGAAACTGAAATTCACTTCCTCCTTCAATGTCTGTTTTACAATACAGAAAGAGAGAAATTCACCAAACATGTCAGCAACCTGTGCCCCAATTTTAAAAATCTTAATATTAAAGACAAATTCATTTCTACCTTGTAAACTGAAGGGGAGATCATAAAAGAAACAGCCAAGTTTTGCAAAATACCCCTCGATAAGAGAAACCCAGCTTTGGCTGGCCTATTGCACCTCGGTTGCAGGGTATTGACCTTTGTAGACCTGAATGGACTATGCATTAACTGGATGCTGTTACACAATATGGATTTCCATATGCATACTTTAGTGGATACTAGTGCTCAATGTGAAATGGACCGTGAAATTTACACTTTCTTGAACTGTAGTCTCCTAGCTTTTTTTCCTTGTCATTGTTTATATCAATTTTATAGTCCTCTTTCAACAAATGGTGCCATTAATAGATTCATGCAATTCTCAAGGGCTGAATTAACTCCAAGTAGCCACAGACTTTGTATCATGAACGACTGTTTTATTTATTGCATGCTGTTGCACCTCAACTCATTCTAATTTACCTTTTTTGCCACCAGATGGCACCTACCTTTGTTCTCTAGTCCTTAGTTGTTCTAGTTGCCCCTGCTAGAGGGTGTATTTGTATGCATTGGCCCAGTTCGGGCATGAATTGCAATATAGATTATTCTTCTTCAAAAGAGGAACGACGGTTGGGGAGCATGCATACCAGCAGTCACCACTGGATCAATAGGAAGATGAGATGGTGCCACAGGACCATCAGGTTTTTTGAACAATCAAGTGAGTGAACTCAACTTTACTTTCTTGGGCGTTGGGCCCAGACACAGTGGTCGAGGCAATGGTGGTCAAGAGGTAAGTATACTTACTAATACTGAAATTACTAATAATTTAACATTTTAGTCTTATGCGGAAATTTATGTATAAACTGGAAACATTAAAACAGTTCATACTTCTAGCACTTCGATGTCAAATTTTGGAGACAAAATCCATTGAACTATCATTAATACCTGAAAAACAATTTACTCAAGTGTATTTGTATATTGTATACTGAATCACAGTATTTAGAAAAAGTTTCTCTAGACAGCAGGTAAACATAATGCAACCTCAAAGGATAACGGTTAAGTGGCACATTTTGATGCACCTGGAATGAATCTTTAAGGATTCCCATGTAATTTAGAAATCCAATAGATCTTATGCACCGTTGCCATTTTGAATAAATTAGCGCCATGTTGGGAAATTGCATTCTGGGATTAATTGTAGTACGCTGCTGAGATCAGTCTTAGGGCTGCATTGATATTAGATAGCTCGCCGTGATAAGCTTCACTCGTTGTTTAGCGAGTTTTTTCACTAATATGGTCGGACAAATGTAACATATATTTGGTTTCTGAAGGTGTAGTATAGAAACTATCTTGTCTCCAAAAACAATGTGGAAAATTTAAGTCTTTAAGGGGGAAAAATAAGTTAAAAAGTTAAGGATGTCCTTGAGGCTTGAGCAAATATCATCAATTCACAGTGGTGTTTTTTGTTTGCTTGCATCCCTACTTTCTCATTTTTTTCTTTCGCTTGTGGGTAGTTTTTTATTTTCCCCTTCTTTTTCTCCTTTTTTCCGGGTTAACTGTTGCGTTTCGATCGTACTTTAAGAAGTGTGATTTTCTTTGACGCGGAGGCCTGCCTTTCAATGAGAAATAATCCCTGGGCAAAATGAACATAAAAATGCAACAGAGAGACCGCATCCATCTGGTTGAGCGCGGGTTTCAATGATCTTTCAATGAGGGGAAACCGCAAACTCGTGGACACATCGAACATAGCCGAATGTCATTTTTGGTGCGCTTACTGTCAAACAAAAGGCACAATAATACTAACGACAACTTGCACAAACTTCAACAGTTTCTCTTCAAATCAAGAACGTACACTTGCGTTACGACATCCCTTTGGTAATCAAAAGGTTTGAAAGACATATACAAACGAACAAGCGTACGTGCAAGACACATTTTGCTTCTGCAAACACTATATATTTTTGTTTGTTTGTGTGTGTGTGTGTGTGTGTGTGTGTGTGTGTGTGTGTGTGTGTGTGTTTCTCTTGGTTTAAACTTATTTTATTTCTCAAAATACATGTGCAAGTGGGGAGCAGGCACCGCCTATACGAGCCCATCCCTTGTGCGGATATCGATGCAACTTTGTACATTTAAGCATGTTGCACATCTTTGCAATGTACATGTGTATTATTTCAATAATTCTTTTAATTTCACGCAATTACCCTAAAAATACCGACTTAAAATGGGAAAACAGCGTGTTAGCGATATGGAATTTGGCTCCTAAGTCTTCAAAGTGTGCTTTATGAAACCATTAGTACGTGTTAAGTACTTGGCCTTTCTTTGTGTTAACGATGTTTGCATAAAATTAATCACCCGGTGCTTAAGCTATGAAAGAGTTTACGAGATTAGCACAAGTACTGGTTGCTTTAAGAAAAACTACTTGTGAAAACAACACGCCAAGAAACAACACACGGGTTGTTAGTTGCGGAGTGCATGGTAAAAATATCTGTAGTTTTGAACGTTAAAATGAATATTTTTTTCGGTTATGATTAAGAAAACTCACCTCATAGGTTTAAACATATGTAACTATACAGGATTGTGCAACATTTTTTTAGATGACTAATAACATGGGTTGTCGAGCTGAATATGGCAAAGGTGGAAGAGCAGAATCTCAGCTTATCAATCTGATTAATTTCTGCTACAGATGAACAAATCCCTGTTTTCATGTATGACATTGCGTAATGAAAGTTGAACATTTCCTATTTTCATATCGGATTATTCCGAAATCAAAGTTTGTAGAAGAATACCTTAGTTTTGAAACAACTTTGCTCGAAAAACAACCTGTATTTATCTTTGAAAAATCAGCAATAAAGGAAGGAAAATTTGTTATTTTAGGGAGAGCATAATCTTTCTTTCTTTCTTTCTTCTTTCTTTCTTCTTTCTTTACTTTTACTTTCTTTCGTTCTTTCGCTCATTTAACTACTAACCTATCTATCTATCTATCTATCAATTCTTTTATCATTGGCCATAGTGTTTACACGTTGGTTGCAAAACACACAATACGATTTGGTTCCTAAAGGAATATGGTTCAGATTACAGGGTTACCCAGTTGGAATGGATATATTTAAACTAAACTGTATAGACTGATCGCAATGTGCAAATGTCATCATTCAAAGTTACATGGCAAACGTTGTATGACGAGGTCATGGGCACGAATTTACACAATTTTCAGTCCTTTCCAGGACAGGAATTCTTCTTATCCATTGTTTTCCCAGTTTTTATTTGTTGGCAAGGGATAAAATTTACGTTGTTTGCCGCAGGAATAAGTTGAAAAGCACACAGCCAAATAACAAATTAAACTTCTAATGGCTACATGTGTAATTTCATAGTCGACACAGGTATCACCATAACGGCTCGCATACTACAAATAAGTCCACAATGCACTGCGCGTCAAAAAATTTGGCGCATGCGCTGTGTCGCGAGCATAAGATCTATTAGCATCATCATTACGTAATACATAAACATGGTGACCTTGAACTTCTGAAGAGTTAATCATAAAAAGTGCTGTTTTAAAAACTTCCATGTAATATTTTTATGTACAAGTCTAAAATTATTACCAACCTTTATCAAGATTTGGTATCACAGATCTTGATCTTGTTGGGAGATTTTCAAAACCAGTGCTAGTTTCCAGTAGTTCAAGATTATCAGTAAAATTACTTTTCATTTGGGCTTTGTGTGTGTACAGTTTATTTTACTGCTCTTTCAATATTTAATAACTGACCCTTAAATTCAGTAAATTCGGGGGGGGGGGGGTGTTTTTTTTTTTTTTTTGTTTGTTTGTTGTTGTTGTTGTTTTGTTTGTTTGTCCATTTTGAGCATTTATCAACAACTATCACTGTAAACATGGTTACAGACAAGTTTGGGACAAACAGTAGATATTGTTCCTTTTTTCATCAACATTTTCAGTGATATAATTTGTATAATGCTTACTAAAATTCTGCGATTCCTGTAAAAACACAAGACTTTTGAGGACAACCATTTATCTCACACAGAAATCCAAAGATGATCTTTGGCTGTCACCTGCATTTCAATGTATGAAAATGAAACTTTCCAAATAGCTTTCCAAGATGCAGTGATAGCTGTAACATAAAACTCTGGGCCTCAGAGATGACCTAGTTTTATAAACATACATGTATGTGGTTTGCTTGTTCTACTGTATATTCAGGATTATGAACAGGCAACTGTATGCATCCCTTGATTACAATGATATGGGCAGTACAAATACCATCAGAGTCTTCTCATAGGACAGAGAACCCAGTTGAAGAAGTCTTGTGTAACTTACTTTGGAGCCTGATCATCATGAAGCCCATAGCCTTCAGTGGTGTTACCCAAGAGCAAGCCAACCCTTCAGGGAGGCCAGCTCTGGATTTAACCCTTTCCCCCTCAAACCGGCCAAAACCGGCTGGTGGTCAAATGTCGTCTGCTTCAGTGTTTTCAACTAATTTCAACAATTATGAAAAACAATTTGACGGAGAAATGTACAGGAGACTTATCAGGATCACATGCCCCAGGTCAACAGCTTTCCTTGATATGGGTTTGGCACTTAGTGCCCAACCCATGCCAAGGAAAGCTGTTGACTCAGTCTTAATTCAAGGGGGAAAGGCTTTATGGACATTCAAACTATAAGTGAGCTAAAATCTTGAAAACCATATGGCTCCACCTATGTAAAGGTTGTCTTGTTTCTGGAATCTCAACATAACATTTATTAATCACAGACAGTGAGATAGCAGGCTGACCTTTCCTCCCAAAGAAATCAGCTGTTTCCATGACTGAGATAAGCCTCAGATGGAACTCCTTCCGTACACTGCAATCAAGAGAAAACATGTTAATGCAAATTATGAGGTTTTCCTCTGGTGATTTGGAATACCAAACATAGCAAACACTTGTCTCCAACATGCCATGCAACAACCTCCCAACAGAAGCATCCAGCAGTTTTGAGTTTCTGTAAAATTGGCTTGTTCTTGGTTGAACAAGTAGCATCTTTCGCATGTGTTGGTAGTCTGGAGACAAATCTTCGTTATCCATCAGAGTGAGAATGCACTTCTACCTAAAAGTCTTCCAAAGAACTGTTCTCCATAAAGTATCTGTCAACATGATGGACAGTAACAATTACTTGACCCATTCTCCCAGACATTGATGAGTGTAAAGGAAATTCAAAGGAGGTAAAGGAATGCTGTTTATTAATGTTAGGGTTCTAGTATCAAGAGTTACTCCTTCAGACCAAGTCTGCATGTTCAGGAAGCTTCAGCAAGGCACTATGAAGGAGAAGCCATCACTACACTGGCCACAATTCCCATGTTGCATACAGGTCTATGTGTGTACAAAGAATGCCCCTACAGCTGGATGTGGCACCACACGTCTTGCTCATCATGGGTATGCTATGACCCCACAGAGAGGTTCCTTGTATCCTCCACCTGGTCTGATGGAGCTGACCTCATTGCCAAACACCTCATTCTGAGTTTGCAATTCAGTCTAGTGACAGCATGATCCAGGCAATTATTCAACAGCTTTACTGGTCACTGGGGAAAGCTGTTAACTGTCTGCGGTGGGTTAGAAGGGTAATAATAGGAAAACATTGCAAATGCCTCATATTAAGTATAGGTGTTGCAATATACACTGCATACTTCGAAATCACATGAAATTCAACCTACATTCACATTTTCCCCAGTTAATCTAAATCTTTCAAGTCATTGGTACAACAAAAATCTGGAAGGTACACGCATATTGTGAAAATTCATATCAATGCTGAGGGAATGAAACCACTTGCTATCTGACAACCATGTAGATAGTCATAAATTTATTGCAACATTTTTAGATCACATTCTTTTCATGCACAAATGTGTACACCCACAAAACAAAAGCAGCATGGGTCTTCTAAGCCTGTGCATTAGCAATAAATAACAAGGAGACCACATGAAGATATTTCACACTTTAATGATGCACTGGATGCAATATATATGGCCCATCCACTTAAATTGGCTTACCTGTAGCTTAGATAAAGTAGCTTGGTTTAACTGCTTGAAAATGTCACTCACCCTTTCTTGCATTCATCCAACTGCAAGGTATCCTTGAAATAAACCCCACAAATCACTTTAGCGCCTCTTGTGAGAGCCATTCATCCACTGGCACAAGCACAGGAAGAGCATGGTTGCTCTGTACATCTGGCATAACTTAGCATACACCCCATTCCCCATCCATGAAGCAACATGATTCAGTCTATTACCTCAATGTCATAAATCATTTACTTTCAATATAATCACTCAATACTAGTTATTCTCCACTGAGAACCTGTTGCTTCAAAATGAAAGTAATTCATTCTAAGGAAGCATCTGTATAAAATATAAAGTCATATAACAGATTTATCATCATATATTATGGAGCTCGATACACATGCTGTGCCGACTAGAAAACAAAATGGCATTTCAGTTGCTTACAGAATCGAGTTTGGAAAATGTTCAACTTCTTTAACCCTCTGGGCCCTAAGAGCCGATATATCGGCTCCAAATACATTGAGTTACAAAACGCATAGTGTCCAGAGGGTTAAAGGACCTTGCTGACATACATACTGTTACAGAGTCTTATGATTTAATCATAAACAACATGGCTGGATCTACAATGTTTCTTTACCAATCAAGCAGCAGAGTCAGTTGGCTGTTACAGTTCAAAAACAAAACCTCTGCATTTAAATATCACAATAAAAAGACTGGTATTTTCAAATTTACATAAAGCATCAGTCATCTCCAGAATAAATTAATTGTCCCTTCAAATGATTCCTGTCATTTTTATCTTAGGGTTAATATTTCAAACAATTTATCAATACAATTCAAAGTATAAAAATATCCATCACATGGACTGGTGGCCAAAACTCAACTTCCATCAGATCAATGACAGTAGTCTACTCAGGTCTGAAATTGCAAGTAATTTAATTTTGTATTGATACCAGTTCATACCTTAAATCTCTTCTATAAGTTTTGTTTGCTAACATTCACCAAAATACAATTGATTTTATGATCCCTCCCCACTCCTTAAGTCAGAAACATGGTAGACACTATTTTATGGGTCATAGGCACTACAAAGGGATAATACAGTTTTATAATTTTGGACTCTTGTTTTGTTCTCAATGGCTAGATCAAGTCTCTAGTTGTTCTTACATCTGTTTTGACATTTCTGTGTGCTGTTTTTTTTTTCTTCTTGCATCAGTGCCAATACAAGACAACACTTGTGTTGGTTTTGTACTTAAACACATAGAAACATTGCAGTATGGTGTTGCCTTTCCAAGTTGGAAGGTTGTGAATTAAATTCAAACATACTTGCATTGTTGACCACCTGCTCTCAAAGTGTGGAGTAATATCCCAAAACTTTGTGAAGAGTTGGGAGCACATGGCTGTGACATACAGCTTTTGTGGAATAGCCCAGGGTCAACATACACCAGTTTGTAACTTTGGTACTGGCTAAGAATTCAGCCCTACATGTCAATACAATATAAACTCAAATTTGGGTTTGTTTTTCTTTTGGAATTATGAATGATGAGCCTCAGATCTGGCTAAGAAAATTCAATGTTTCTGTTCACTTTCACTTCACACAATCCAGCCAGTTTGTCTGGTTTTAAATACTCAGGTCCCAGAAATCTGTCTGGCTGCAGATTCCTCAGCTGAATAAGAAACTCAAGTCCAGTGTATTTACAGTCATGTGTTGTGCAAATGCACCAATGTTTGCTGATGATTACAACACAAATCTGGCTTCTTTTGTGTTGCTTTCCTGTCACTGTTTTGGGTAGTCAAGTTACCCCAAGGCCCACACTGTGCCATGGCATGGCTTCATCTGGAATCCCAATGTACATACAATGTCTCTGCATGGTGGTCTGTCCGGTACCATGGTTACTGTAATACCAGACCGATCTGAAATATGCAGTAAAGCAGGCATTATGTAGACAAAATCCAGCTTATGCTCAGAAAATGGACACACATTACACAAATTTGCATCAGCTCAAATTAAAAAAGAGTAACTACTTTTCTCATTTTATTTTATTTATTTTTTAAAATTTTTATTGTTTTACATTATGTACTTGATAGTGAAAAAACCTAACTTACTTGGTGAGGGGCCATAGCTGGGCAGCGCCAGTTATACAAATAGTATTGTAGATTACCATCACCGATACCAAACTTCAGTTTCTCCAAGAACTCTTTGTTGTCCATCAAATCCAAAGCATTGAAGACATCAAAGCCCATCTGGAAACAGACAGACATCAAATGTTGTGCATGTGTACACATACCTCCATGTAGCCCCAGCAAAATGTAACATGAGTTGTGTAATGTTAAATGTTCTATCAGTGCATAATTCATCCAATCCTTCATCCTTCACTGTACATGTATTTCACCCTTTCCTGCTCAAATCACCTGCATGTACATGTATACGTGTATTGTCACCAGCCCCAATGCTTACACTTTCATCAACAGAAAGCATGTAGTAGAGACCTATAGACAAGATATGATGACATGCCCTACATCAGCAGCTTTTGTTGGCATTGGTTGGATGCATAAACCCATGCCAACGAAGGCTGTTAGCTCAGGCTTATTCTAAACAGGAAAGGGATACCACATATCCATTGAAATGTATTTTACCTTTCTGTTGTTCCAAACTGGGTTTGATTATCCACGTGTGAATAATATACTGCATTCATATCAAGACCATTTTGTCAACCTTTTGATTAAAATCAATCATTCAGAGCATTTGGGAAGGCTGGATTACCTGCAACAATAGGATTGTGTGAATAAGCCATCCTCTGCTGGCCTTGATATATTCAGCCCAAAATTAGCCACAACCTAAGTAAGTATCAATCCTCCAATAATAAAGAAAAGCAACAAACATACTTGCATATCTCAGCTATATGTGTTTGTATTTCTTTTATCACATTGCCATAATGTACCTTAATTTTGAGGACCTTAACCCTCCATGCATCTAGCACTAGCAGCAGCTAATTTGAATGAGTGGCTCTTAATTCTACTGTGCCCAACTTCAGTCTGCAGGAGACACTTGAGGGTCTAGCTAAGGGGGCAACCTGTACATTTGTGCTTATACTATTTTGTATATAATAAGTACTGCCATGATAGCTGTGCTGAGGTCACCAATGCAGTTCCAACACAGGACCAACCTATACCATACATTAGGTCATACTATTCAACATCAACCCTAAGTATACTAAATTATTTATAAATTACCCTGAAACCTTCACAATTAGGTCAAAAACAAAGTGACTCACAAACAATCCCAACTTGGGTCTAATAAACATATAACCCTTCATGTTTCATCAAGTTTTAAGTTCTTCAGGACTTAACACATGGAGATGAAAAGCGACCATGTGACCTTGAGAATGAGATTACGGTGATCAATATCAATCTCAACCTTGGTCTCACCCATATACATAGTACTTAATTGTTTCATGTTGTTTAATTCTGTCTTTTGTGGGGAAACAAAATTAACATATTATTACGTAATTCAGTGACCTTTGTAATTTCAGAAATTCTGTCCTGCCATTCTGGAGGTGAAACTTATCTTAACACACAAAATTTAAAATAAAAAACAATGTACATATCCCCATGCACATTTTTCACAAGAATGCCCTAGTTTCTTTTCTAGGAAGGTGATGTACTTTGTTACCTGTATGTTTGATACAGTGTATTTGTCCCTGAAAGTAGGCTGTACATGTAAATAAGGCTCACATAATTGGTTAGGCCTGCTTTGATAAGAACTGTCAAACCTACATGGGTTAAAAAGGGGTTAAAAGCAAAAAGATACTTTGTAATTTGCAGTGTTACATTTTGACAAATGGAATTTGCCAGCCACTTCAAAGGAATATGACAGCAAAATGTGTTTATCTTAATGTGATTCAAGTTCATAAATGCTAAATTTTGTGGAAAATATTCATATTCCTTGGCAACTTGCCTCATTGGGTGATGCTTAAAAATAAAATTCAAGGACTTTTCCAGGACCTTTGTCCAAAATTCTGGATTTTCAAGGTTTTCAAGGCCTTGAAAATGAATGTAGCAGATTCAAGTACTTTCAAGCACTTCAAGGACCTGTGCGAACCCTGGCTATAATCTAACTTTTTACAGGGTATAATGGTTCATGTAAACATAGACAGAAGAACCCTGACATAAATTTTGGCACCAGTTCTCAGCACTTACATTTTTGGCGACGATGAGGGCATCTTGCATAAGGTCATACCAGGGAGTCTTGGTGCTAACATTGTAGAAGGAATAGGCTGCCTTGAGGGTCTTGTGGACCGGGTGATGCATCACTGTGGAGGGCAGGGTGTAGAAGCTCACAAAATCTGTTATCTCACCCCCATACTGCAACACAAAAGTTTGATTATTATATTTGAAAAAGGAGTACCGTGGTGGTGTTTGGTGAACTACTACTATGGGTATACCTTTAAATCAACACAATATTTCCTTCCAGATTATGTGATCAGTGTTAGTTATTTCCCAACTCAAATACTTCAACAGAGAATGGCTGGAAGAAATAGATTATCATTTTTCACACAGTTATCAAATTTGGGGCTATCACACCATCAAAATCTAGACATTGTAAACATACTACTTCTAAGTGAAGTATGTAGTTGATCTCTCCTCTGAAGGACCACTTGGACAAAAAAAATCCCACCTTCTGACTTAAAACAAACTAGAAGAGACTGATTTTCCAACAGAAAATCAAATGTCTCCGGTGGAACACTTACGTCTCTGAATAACCTATAGGTGATAACAAATTACAAATGACCAAGTTTGCTTGAAAATTACAATCCTATTTTAGCTCTCACCCAGATACATTACTCTATCAATTTTCATCAAGTTCTTCAAGACTTATTGCAGAGAAACCAATTTCACGTAAATGACCCTGTGACCTTGAAAATTAGGTCAAGGTCACCCAAATACAATCTCAACCTTGGTCTTACCTTGATACATAATCCTACCACGTTTCATCAAATTCCATCCTGTACTCCATGACTTATCCAACGGAAACCAATTTCACATAAGTGACCCTGTGACCTTGAGAATTCGCTCAAGGTCATCCAAATACAATCCCAACCTAGGACTTGCCAAGATACATAATCCTACCAAGTTTCATCAAATTCCATCAAGTTCTTCATGACTTATCAAACGGAAACCAATTTCACATAAGTGACCCTGTGACCTTTAAAATTAGGTCAAGGTCACCCAAATACGATCCCAACCTAGGTCTTGCCTAGATACATAATCCTACCAAGTTTCATCAAATTCCATTATGATCTTCATGACTTATCGCACGGAAACCAATTTCACATAAGTGACCCTGTGACCTTGAAAATTAGGTCAAGGTCACCCAAATACAATCCCAACCTAGGTCTTGCCTAGATACATAATCCTACCAAGTTTCATCAAATTCTGTCAAGTCCTTCAAGACTTATCGCACGGAAACCAAGTGTTGAAGAACCTGAACAACAACAACAACAAGAAGCAGAAGAAACGGGCACTAAACCAATATGTCCCCCGGCTTCCACCAGGAGACATAATGTTTATGTAGCTCCAGGTGTTTTTTCTTTCGTGTGTTTTTATCCTTCCTGTTAACAGTAAGTAATCTATACTGATACTGCCACTGATAGTCCACATTTTAGAATGGTCTCTCTTGGGACAAGGTCGTCAAAATTACCCCAAATCTGTAGATCTCCAAATACGGTAGTTGATACCACCTTTTTTATTATAATTTACTTAAACACTTACAAATTTCAAAAAGGTGTATTTTAGTGTGTTATGCGTTAAAGTAACTCAATGATATTAGCTATCCTTACCTCAACTACATAGCTATCAACAATTCCTTTTCTTGGTAGAAACCAATGTCGGAATTCATCTATTGAAAACCTTGGTGCCAGATCATATCTGTTTAAGTACTGCAAACAAAAACAGAAAATGTTCAGTAAAGTTGCTTTCTGGGTGTTCATTATACACATATTTGATAAATATAATGATGAAGTAAACATGGATATCATTTGGAACTGATCCCTCGTCAGGCAGATGCATAAGTAGGCAACCCTGTATTTAAGTAAATGTACCTGACAGCCAATTATTAAAGTGAATACTTTTTTTTTTTTTTAAAACAATTTAAATGAAGTTCTTAAGACAATTCATATCACACTCATCCATGGTTTCAAGGATCATCCATTGTAGTAAAGCAAAAATCTAAATCATTATGTAAAAAGAAATGAATTAAATTCCAATAAGCCAACTCACAATCTCGTCCAATCGTGGACAGATTTGGGTCACAGGTCATTCAACACTCGAAAACCAGCATTAAACAGTTCTATTCTTCTATTCTATCCACCTTTTTGTAATGCACAATGGGCCAGAAGCAGGGCTTAAGTTGACTTACCGAAGACACCAGGTTAAACACTTCATTGACATCACTTGGAGAGAAAGCTCGGAACCCTGGTAACCGAGGAGACTGCAACATACCAAGAACATGTCAACAGACTTAGCCAAGTATGGATGGTACCAAGTATATGGTACATTTGAAACAGAAAGTTCAGTCATTTACTTCCATAGGCCAAAGTGGTCCTGTGACCTTTGGATTAGTATCAAGGTACATCACCACTAGCTTTGAAGTGAATCTGGCTCACAGTTTTGGAGAAGTTGAAAATGTGAATTACCATTGCAATCCCCCAAAAATCTTATCACTGGAGTGTGACCATCTGAATGCAATTTATAGACCCATCCAAGGCATATCCCCAATCAGTTTGGAGTAAATCTTGCTGACAGTTTAGCAGAAGCTGAAAATGTGAATTACCATTGTAATCCCCATTGACTTGCATACTGATGAACAGTAATGTATACATTGACTGACAAGTACCCAAACTGAAAAAAATCAAGGATCCGCAGCAACATCAAAAAGGGAACAAGTCTGTTTGAACCTCCACAAATTATATTTGAATGAAGTTTCAAAACAATCTGTGACACGGTTTTGAAGAAAAAGTCAAAAACAGGAGAGAAAAAAAATGAAAAATTCGTTAAAAACAGAAGGGAAAAAATTGTAGCACTTCCTGTTGAACCAATTAATGTTGAGGGATCCCCAGAAGTGTTCCCGTGCAGTTTTCAGCAATTGGCTCAATGGTTTTGGAGAAAAAAAAGAGTACTAGATTCCTAAAGAAAAAAGCACCCCCCCCCCCGCAAAAAAAAAAATCATAACTCTTTTTTAGGAATCTCTGTAGCACAACCATTTGAAACAGCTTGGTAAAGACTCATCCAAGGTACATCCTCACTAAATGTGGAGTGGATCTGACAGATGAATTTGGCGAAAAAGTTGCAACTGTAATTGTGGACAGATGACAGACAATGGATGAAAACCAATTTTATAACCTTGGCTGACTGATAAGATAAGTCAGTCAAGCTAAAAACATTTTTTCATGTTGGAATTTGTTGAAAATAGGTCTAATTTTGCATTGAAAAATCCCAAGGTGGTCACTCCTGTCAAGCCGACTAGTATGTTAATGTGAAGTGACATCAAACGTACTGGAAAAAAAAATGTTTTGTTGTTGATGGACACATCCAGTTAAAGAGTGCAGATGGTATTCCTGGGTACATGAAACAAACCCTTTCACATTTTGCAGCAATAACTCAACTGTTTAATGTTAGGGGAAACTCTAAACCCGACAATTATACTATATACACATTTTGTTCCTTTGATAAAATTAAAGTTCCACAAGTAGGTTGATAGAATTCCAGGTCTACATCCAGGGCAAACCCTATTGGTTCTTGGGCTCCTCACTAGAGGTCACCTTGTTCATTGGTGGCACACTGAATTACCACACAAGGGAGTTTGTCAACAACCTATGAAGTAAGAGTAGCCTTTGTTTCAGCAAAATGCACCAATTTTAAATAGTTTCAACTATGTGACAAATTACTCTGAAGAATGTTCTCAAACTGGTGTCATAATTTTCAAACTTGCATCAACTCTGTTGCACATTATTACAAATTTACCACATTTTTTTCTTCTGTGATGAAAATGCAGCAGTTTCCAAAATTTAAAGCATGTTTCTTTTTCAATTTGCAAAAATGTGTACATAAAGCTAAAGTCACAATCCAAAAACCAAAATAACCTAACTGAGGAGGACAGTTGGATGACAGAGTCTTGCAACCTCACCTAGATTGGATGAACAGATCTGGTAACATGACTGAACTTCTCAAAACCCAAAGTCAACCCAAGACAACATGGGCAGAAAAGCTTACCTCTGGAAGCTTGTAAAGTTTGAGAGTCCGCTGCATGGTCATATTTCTACTCAGGTGGGAGAACTTTACTTCTATCAGCTTCCTAGGGTTGAGGGAACGATGCCAATACCTGTAATAGTAAGCAAGCAATTAAAACATTTACATTGTTGACAGGGTCACTCTGACCATTAGCCAATAAGTCAAATGGTAATCTTTCTTGAATATGGCTACTGAAATGTGTACACATCTAAAATATTTCAAAATGAAATGGCCTAGGTTAACAAGTGTACAACTTGTGTATTGGGATCCTGCTTATACACTTCTTTAACATTATCAAAGGCGTGTAACTGCAAATTCACAACCCTTTTCAATCCAGTCTTTGTAAGAGCAGATGGAGTCTGTGCTCTATCACAATCCATCATCAAAATGTTGAGTGATCATCCATAGTGATGATGTTTAGTCTTGTCATCTTTAAATCATTGTGTATGTAGCTGAATCCACCAAGTTTCATTATTGGAAGCTTTAGAAATGAACAGGTCACTGACCTACATGTGCCAACTGGTTTAGGCAAAACCACTCCTGCTGTATACACAGCCTGGAAGATACCCTCCATGTGCACTCGTCGCGTTATCTCGCGAATTAACACCGGTGCCACTCGCTTGGACCTCAGCTTCTTGTGTACACAAAGGAAGTTAATCTCCACCATCAGCTGTGAACTGTACATGACAAAATATACATCACAAAATTAAAATGTCACTGATTTTAATGAAGTGCTGGTATGAAAAATCTGTAGTTTCTTACAAAAACTGACAATGTAACGAGTACTACAGAACTATACAGTAACTAAAATACATCTCCTCACATTTTATTTACAAAGTAAAGTTGGGTCAACAGGACTACAGGGATGAAAGCTCTAAGGACATCTTTTCATGGGAAGCCATAAAAAGTTACAGAATAGTTGTAACACCTCCTTCACCCCAATCAGTAATAGGAGATGGGCATCTTGCTTGGTAAGTTTTATGTAAATTTTCCAGTCAAAAGGCTCACAAAACTTTTGCCTACATCATCTTTGCCCAACAATGTACATTGATGTATAATAAATTGTACACACTAACATTGCAAGTCATGTCCTTCCACATTTTAGCACTTTTTCACATAATACCAGCCAAATGCATGAAAAAGGGACATGATAATATTATGCGAGCAGTCGTTTCTTAATAGCTAACAACATTTAAACACATAAACAAAACAAAAACACAGGCTTGGTTTTTCAACCTCTTGCTGATGTGTTGAATGCCCCGTCTTGGCATGACAATGAACTTACTGGTCATAAATTTTTATATTGGCGGGGACCGCACTAATGAAGCCTATCAGCTTGCCACTCTTGGTTACTCGCACACCACAGTGCCAAACCTTGATCCACCCAGGAGGCTGCAGAGCCCTGTGTGAATGCAAAAACCAACTCAGCCACAACTATCCAATACCCATTTCACATACAGAGTGATAATCGTTTTATTTTGAAATCACGTTAATTTCTGCATGCAGCTGCTTGAAAATGAAACTGTACATATATAATACATGTACTATGCCAGATACTGTGAACAATTATATATAATGTAATTATTGCGCACCACAACCAAATATTTCTCAGAAAATAATAAATCATCAGTAAATGAAAAGAGTGTTTCAGTTCTTTATTTGATGGAAGTGGATTTTGTTGCTTAGTAAGCTTTGAGACATAAGTAATTAGCAAATTGGTAGAAAGTGAAAAGAGCGTTTCAGTCATTTATATGATGGAAATGGATTTTGTTGTTTAGTAAGCTTTGAGACATAAGTAATTTGTATATTGGTAGAAAATCTTGAAACAGGGGGAAAAAACACCCTTTCTGAAGAGTTCAAACAATATGAATGAACAATTTCTTCTGCAAACACCAAAGATAGCTGATGCTGAGAAAAAACTCATCATTTTAGTCTCAAACTGATGGGACTCTCAGAGGAGTTATAATGGTAGACACATTTTACTCACCACTGAAGGAATTCTGGAGAGTAGTCAAACCTAAACATGTTGTCATCATCTTCTACATAGTTCTCATTTAGCAGGGTGTACAGCTCCTTTAGCTGAAAACCAATACATTTCATAAATACAAAGTTTGTCTTCTGAAACACAGCATTTCCTTGGCTCATAATCTCTTTCAAGGTTTTTCTCACCTTTCTGATTATTTACGCAGGGATGATAAAATGTAAAATCATATTTTTTTAGGGAACAGTGCATCTACACTTTCCTGGGCCCCGACACAGGGCAAGGGCCACCTAACCCTCGGATGTCCCTTCCGGTCCATGCAACATAAATATTTCGCACCAAACCAGGTCAAAATCAGAGGACAGACATACTATTGTATTATGTCATAGTGCTGCTGAAACGTTAACACAAACCCAAGTGTAATGTAGCCAGAAGAGCACGTTACTTGGGTATCAACAGTTTTTCAACGGTTCATGACGAGATACACACAGTATCAAAACCGGTCGAACCTGCATTTGCCATTGAACGGCTACTTGCCTAGTCTTGCTCATGCAAAATTATTTTTGCCTACTCAATACTAAAATAATATACATTTGGGAGATGTAAGTAAAAAGATGATGAACATATTTGATTCCTGCTATAAACTGAAGAATCTTGCAAGGGAAATTTGACATCTAATTACTTTTGGTTCATCAGATAGGGATTAAATGGTTAAAATGGTTATTTAAAGTTTGTTTTTTTGTTTTTGTCTTTTTTTTTGCCTTACCACAAGTGGGTTGCCAATATCAAGGGTGTCCCAGTGGAAGCCAGGGGGTAAGCTGTAGGGCTCCTGCCGAACTTCTTCACGTGGTTTGCTTGGTTCTATTGCTTCATTGCATTCTATTTTCTCATCTGTAAAGGGATTCTTTCACTTAATACATGTTAAGAATTTTTTGGTCTTTATCCATATACAATAGGTGTAACTCCCATGTCCCACATCATCTTTCCATAAAAACATTGAAATTTATGTAAAACCATACAGTTCATACATGAGAAACTTTCAAATTTAAAATTCATTGTAGAACTTTCTGAAAAAAGTGGTTTCACTTCAATTTTTCCATGAGAAAGCTTCAATTTATTAACAAAAATTGAACACTAGAAACAGAATAACTTTATACACACACCCCACATTCAAAGTCAACAAGGACCTACTAAAACAAGTATCCATTTACATAATTGTTCTTGGCCAACTATCTAAATCAATTGAAGCAAGCTGTTTGTATTTGTATTTTTTCCCTATAAGCCAGTGGCTCTTCAAGAAAATAAAAGTCCAGATATTCTAGTGTAGGATTAATCAAAGAAAGTTACAGTACAAGAATCTAAATTATTATAAAGTAACCCACTCACACATCATCAGTTTTTGTGACAATTGTAATTAAGGTGCATCCTGCTGCAAACTTACTAAGTTTTGGTACAGGCTGAGTGTCCCAGAATTCATAGCGCTTTCTCTGTGCCTCTTCCATGCTCTTGGGTGCAGCTCCCTGCTGCAGACTAATCAGTTCCATGGCTTTCTGGATCTGCTGCAGCTTGCCTATGGGTAATGGCTGTCAACAACACACAAATATAGCAATGATGAATCAGATAATATATCATTGTCTATTTACTTTTTTTTTTCCAATTTTAAAACTAGGTCTTGCATTATGCAATTGTACAAGAAAAAGGGTGGGGCTAAATTGGACTGAATGTTTTGCAATGGTATGAAAAGGGACATTTTTTGCCACAATTCACATTGATACTTTGGTGTAATTTTTTTTTTTTGGGGGGTGGGGGGATGAAGCACTTGTGGGGGGGGGGGGGGGGTCAGTGGGAGGCTAGCAGGATCTGTGGGATCAATAGGTAGCTGGGTAGGATGTGTAGGGGGAGGGGTATAGCGTTCAGGGTAGTATGGAAGGATTTTGGCGGCATGAGGGAGTTGTTCACCAGGGATGGGTTGCACCCCAGTCAGGCAGGAGGAAATAGGTTAGGGCAGGTTTATAGTAGGTGGGTGCAGTAGCAGGGAAATTAGAAATCCCAGAATCTACCAGGCACTCTCTTGGGCAAAGTGTTGGAAGCAGGAACAAATAAAGTGCAAGGATGATGAGCAATAGAAAAACAAAGACCATGAAAATAGGATATGTTAATTGCAGACCATATAAAAACGAAGTGGCAGAGATAGGAGATCTAACAGCGAGTGAGGGAATAGACATTGTAGCCCTAGCAGAAACGCATATCAGAAAGGAAGAGGTTAGTATAGTAACATGCCCAGTAGGGTATGAGCTGATAGGTAGAGGGACAGAAAAAGGACAAAGAAAAGGAGGAGTAGGGTCTTCGATTAAGAAGGTGGTAACGTGGCACAAGATATGGCAAGGTTCATGGGAAGAAGACAACACAGTGAAAAATGAGATGCGGTGGACAGAAATAGAGTAAAATGGAAATAAGTTAGCAGTAGGTGTGGTGTATGTGGGTCATGAGGGGTTACCCAATGAATGGAATGACCACATATATGATAGGATGAGAATGATGATTAGTGCCATTCAGCAGCAGGGGTACCAGATTATGATAGCTGAGGATTTTAATGGGCACATAGGAAATGAAATGAGTGGAATAGAGGGAGGGGATATTGGAATCAGTGGAAATGGAACCAAGTTACTGAATTTCACAAGGGAATTTGGTCTGAGGATAGTCAATAGGGATGTACAATGCAAAGGAAAGTGGACATGCACCTCTGGTGAAAGGCAAACAATAATTGTTTATATTTTACTGAACAATGGGGTATTTCAGATGCCAAAAAGATGTGAAATAGATGATGAAGGGAGATAAGATATAGGCAGTGACCATAACTGGATGATAGTCACCATTAACGTGCAGTATCAAAGGAGAAAACGAGGGGGAACTAAATGGGTGTGGAAAATTAAGGAGGAAACAGACTGGGCAGGGTATCAAGAAAGTTTAAAGTTGAATTGCAGGAATGGAAGAATAGATGGGAGGATGAAGGAGAAGTACAGGAAATTAATGGGGACCTGACCAGAAGGATTCTTAAAGTAGCACAGGAAAAGATAGGCAGAAAGAAAGTCCCAGTTGAAAACCTAGGGTACAGAATAGACCCAGAGTTGAAAGGAGCCATAGAAAGAAAGAGGGTTAAAAATAGAGCATGGGGATTAGCCAGGAAAAACAGGTACTCTAAAGGGATTATAGAAGAAGCTAAGAGACAGTGTATGCAATGTATAAGGAATGTAGCAGAGATGAAAGCAGAGAAGAGGGCCAGTGATAATGATCAAATGACAAGGAAAATAATGGAGAGTGGGGGAGAAGGGTCAGTCGTCTTTTGGAAACAGGTTAATTGGTGAAAACAAAAATAAAGCACAGGAAATCACAGGCAGAGGGAAAAGGACAGATAACAAGAAATACAGGAAGCTTTAAGGGAGCATTGGAAAGAAGCCAATAACCCACAGTGGGGTCAGGGAACAGTACCAGTAGGTCAAGCAGAGTACACACCGGATCAATGGAATCCAGAGATGTGTTGTAGAATCATAAGTATAGAAGTTAAAATGGCAGTTGAAGAGATGCGGTTACGCAAAGCTCCAGGGCCAGATGATATCTTGACAGAATTCATAAAGAGAGGGCCAGGAGAAACTGAAGATAGTTTAAAGTTGCTTTTCAATAGGGTCATTGAGAAAAGACAAGTATGGAATAGACTTTGGATTTCATATATTCCAAATAAGGGCCCAGGAGGCCAATTGGACCAGTGTAGGGGAATTGTGATTTCATCAAATGTGGGTAAAATATTAAGTAGGATAATGTACCTGAGACTAAGTAGAATAGTTGAATAGCTTGGTCTTCTGGGGGGAAATTCAGAATGGATTCAGACCAGGTGGAAGGGTCGGTGACCACATCTTCACATTGACCCAGGTGTTAGAACTGGCAAGACAAAAACGGTAGAAAGTCTTCATAGGTTTCTTAGATGTGAGGAAAGCTTATGACAGGGTATGGAGAGATGCTCTATGGGAAAAACTAAGTGGACTAGGATTTGGGGGAAATTTTCTAGAAATTATGAAAGTGCTGTATAAATATGTAGACTGTATACTTTCATTAGGAAAGGCAGAAGTAGAGAATGCACATCTGGATATAGGCCTAAAGCAGGGATGTGTGCTGTTCCCAAATTTGTTCACCCTGTACATTAAAGAGTTGGGGGATCAGTTGATGGAGTGTGATAAGGGAATAAGGGTAGGTGATCTAAAAATTCCAGATCTATTTTTTGCAGATGATATAGTACTCATGGCAGAGACCCAGAAAGAACTACAAGATATGCTGAACATAGCACGGGAGTATGGGAGTAAATGGAGGTTGGAATTTAGTAAAGATAAGAGTAAAGTCATGACTCTTGGGAAGAAACCAGATGGGGAAAAAAAATGGAGAACTGGACAGTTCCAAATTCCAAAAGGTAGAGAACAGTTGATTGAAATTGGGGAGGTTGACAAGTATGAATACCTAGGAATTAAGATAAAAACGTGTAAAGGTATGTTTAGGTATCAGGTGGAGAAGATTAAGTAGAAAGTGAATCGTACAAAGGGAATGATAAAAGCTACAGCACTGAACAGTTTCAACAGAGCGTACACAGCAAATATTATGGGATACAGTTGCAATACCAGGAATGATACATGGCTTAGATGTGATCTCAGTAATTGAGGGAGATATCCATGGAATGGAGAAAGCAGTCCTAGGTGAGTAAGGAAGGAATAAAATCATAGATAGGATTGCCAAAGCTAACTTAGAGTACTGGGGGTATAGATCTACAAGCAGTAAGTGCAGACAGGTGGTGCAGGAAAGTTTACAATGAGGTAGTCAAGGAAAAATCAAGATGGGTCAAAGACATAGACAAGTTAGCCGAGAGATATAAATTAAAAGGATATGATGAGGTAGATGATTGGAAGGTATATATAGGTAAGACTGTTACAGAGGGTTGGAAAGCTGACCGGAAGAGAAAAGTCAGGGAAAAAGTACATTGAACCAATACAAGGCATTAAAAAGCCACAGAAGAAATGTGTGTTGGGATGGAGGGAAGGGATCCAAGCTTCTTTTTCAAAGTAGGGCAGGAGTAATCAATCTAGAAAAGAGAAAACATGAGTGGACAACAGGTAGTAATGGAAAGTGTAAGATGTGTAGACAAGAGGTAGATGAGACAGTGGATCATTGGCTGTTGTGGTGCAATGCATGTACAGAGATAAGGGAAGACTTTTTCAGAAAGTGGCACAGGGAAGATTACAATAGGGTAGGGCAGTTTCTTAAGTTTCCAGAAACCTCCACAACACGGCGCAAGTCCTCGCTTTCATCCAGGTACTCGCCTGCGGGTGAACGTTGGTCTCGGCGGATTTGCAAACACTGTGATAACATTGTACGTATCGGCAATTAAAGTGCCAAAAATATTCCTTTTCACGTATATATCTGCTAATAAATTTTACACACACGAAAGATAAGATTGTAGCAAAGCATGAATGCATTTGTTCTTATGTTGTGTTAAAAAAGTGAAAAATCCATTTGAACTGTGGTGACTGGGAACCGCATTCTGCTTGTTACATTCCTGCATAGTGCCACTCGACTATGTGAATGGTCGAAAGAAATGCAATAATAAAGAATATTCTTCGACAGTTATTAAGATAATGCAATGATCACATATAACAAATTATCGACAAAGCACATAATATGGACTCAACAGCATGAGGATTTCGTAAGACTCCTGTTGCAAGGATTTAATGTGACCTGGTTCATCGCGGGCGATAATGGAGGATCGAGTAGGATTAAACAACATTGGTCATCACGTTTTAAGATTACAGTGTTGCCAACCTGCCAAACTTAAAATCCGGGAGATAGAAAGTAAAATTAAGGGAGATTGATAAATTTATGTGAAATATAGAGGTGAAATATTGATGAATTTCCGCGAGGTGACTCAAAATTGTCAAAAATCCACACTTTTTCAAGAATTATAAAATTCCGGGAGTCTCCCAGGTAATTCGGGAGGGTTGGCAACACTTAAAGAAGTCGATTGTATTTTATTTGCAGGGTGTGTTGTCATTGTGTCAAAAATAGACAAGTAGACAACCTCATCAGAATATGTTATTGTAGATGAATTCCCAAGTTTTACAGTGTTACTGTATGTGTGTGTGTGGGGGGGGGGGTGTCGGCAGGTAGCGCTAAAAGTTAAATTAAAATTAAAATCAAATGTGATTAACTCCACAACATGTATTGGGTTGATTCCTTGATTGCATTACTTTCTACAAAAAGTATTTATTAATGATAACATTATCATGATTATCAGTTACACTTGGTTATTTCATTCGCCAAGAAAAACGCTCAGTTTGCACCATGCGTTAACACATCATAGTATGCGACGCTACTCAGGTGGACCCGCTACTGAATACCCAGATGAAAGCTGTCCGCAGCGCCACATGGTGGTCAATGAGAGAACGCAGAGTTATTGCTCTACCATATTACAAGGGTTTTGAAGAGGTTCGGTGTTTAGAAGAAGAGGAACATGCCTTTATCATCTATCTGATTGCAGAAGTTTAGTACATGTACACACGTCACTAGTCCTCACTAGTCTAAGAATGGTGTGTTACTCATTTGTTGTCTATCTCTCCACATAGGGATACCACTCCTCCCACAAAAAATACTACATGTAGTACCATGTTAAAAAAAAAAAAAAAAAAAAAAAAAAAAGAGCCCCATGGGCCTTATGCTCTGTCACACTATCATCACCAAAAAAATAATTTCTTGAAATGTATTCCCTCCACAGCCTTCAAAAATTAATCATGGTCGTCCATCTCGTGCAGTATCTGTATTCCCTTCTTATTGTTTATTTAGCCAGAAGAATTTCAAAGTTTGAATGAAAAATAAAAAGGTTGACTCCATTACAAATTGAAAAATTGTATGTTAACTTTGCCAACGGCTGTGTTAACACAAGGCATGTGACACTAATGACAATGACAAACTACAATTTCCCACTTCTGTACTTTTCAAAAATATATCCTTTGTTGGACTTATTCTCAGTTTATTGTGTTTTATGGCCAATTTTATGGACACCTCTGCTAAGCAGAAGCATATCCTTTACACACAGAAGTGTCCCAATTTAATTTCAAAGCATTTGGCTGAGAAATTTCAGAGAATAAGAATTTTGAAGAATTTGTCAAAAATGGACCAAAAAAATCATTAATGAAAATTTAAAAATCATTGGAGCATGATCATGTGTACAAAGCTGGTAGAGACAAAAGGTACATTTGCACCAAATTTCATATGAATCTAGCTGATGGTTTTGGAGAAGAAGTCAAGAATGTGAATTGTTGACAGATGCATGCCAATGCCGCTACTCACAAGTCAGCTGTGGTATTTTTTTTTCAAATGAGATCGTGTTTTAAATGGAAAATCATAGAATACAAGTCTATACATGTACATGTAGCTACATGAACACATAAGTGTTATGTAACAATCATAGACCTTGCCTTTCTCATCTATAAATGGGAACATACAGCCCTCTGACCATTCCTTGTAAGTTAGACATGAAGTGAAAATAGAAACACATTCCTTCTGCATCTGGTCTTTGTGTGGACTATTTGCCTAGTTCAGTATTTTTTCTTCTACAACTTGTTGCTTTGTTTTTGTTCAATAATGATGTTACCTCTACTGGTTCTGTGGTGTCTTGTTCCCCATCAGCATCTGCACTCTCTCCAGTTTGTTCATCAATCACTGGTCCCGTCTGGTTGCTGCGAACAGTTTCTGCATTTGTAATCTGACTATCAGAATCCCCACTTGATTTTTCCATGTCTTTTGGCTTTCGCTTCTTCTTTTTGCTTTTCTTGCGAGCTCCTGCATCAACACTGCAACACCAACAAATCTGAGGTCAAGGGAAGCTAGGTATATCGGTAGCAGTACATGTCTGACAGGTAAATTTGTGAACACAGAAATGATCCTGAAATTCAATTTAACAAAAATCAATGTATAAGATACAAAAAGTAAAAAGAATAAAAGTAGAAATGGCGACATCAACTCAAATATCCATCACACATCAGCAATACCATGAATGAATTAGTTTTAACAGGGATGTTAAATCATACTAACTGCATCAGTAGCACATTTTGTGATGCCTTGGATCTTTTGTGTATATATTGTGCGTCTTTCTGTATCTGGGGAACCCAATTTATTAGTCTTTGTTGCACCACAGAGGTAGAAAGGGATGGAGGAACAACTGGAGAATTCCTCAAGTCACATCTTAATCGCCACCACTGATAAAGATTGGGTTATCACACCTTGCTAGCCTGTGATGCTTAGTGGAATACACAGAGCTGAGGCATACAGCAGAACAGCTGGTGACCTACTTTGGCCCACAATCAACTAGCACATCGCGGAAGCTTCCATTACAACCTATGATAAAATGCCTGCACTGAGATGCGAAAGTTGCATATCATATTTTCATGATTAAAATTTGACTTCCCGACACTCACCAACACACAACTTTACTCCGTATCTTTATTTTATGTGATTCAAAGAACCCACGTCAAGTTTTGAGGACAACAACATAGTGAAAATTAGACTTTTGATCGCTAAAAACTGTAAGATAAATGCGTTTTCTCACAGTTATTGAAAGTACACAATTTCAGCAAAATCGACATAATTTGTGTAAAATCCATCTGATTTTTTCCACTCAAACACTGTTAGAAAGGTTTCGTAAAGAGAAAGAAGGATGCGTAAACACCATGCACATGGGATCATTTTCTTTACCTCTACTAATGAAGAGCTACTCTTGATGAAAATAAAACCAGTGCAAAGCATGCTGGATTTTCGGTCAAGCTTCGACCACTAAAGCGGTGACACACATTGACATCGGAGGGCTGACTTATCAGGCAGCATGCCTTTGAAGTTCAAAGGCACTTAATGGGATAGTGGCTGGTAAAACTTGTGTGTATTCCACAGTTGTTCCTCCACCCTTTCTACCTCCATGGTTGCACAATAGGGCCTCCCAGTATGAATAAATATACATTTAAATCAAATCAATAGCTATGATGTACACTCTATGCTCATTCCTCCTCATGAACATAAAGTCATGCTGCAAAAATGTACTCAGTTAAGTGGTGTCAAAAACTACATGGGTGTTTGTCCCCACAGATATTATCAAATTATCACTTTGTCATGCATGGTGTAACACGACCACTGTCTGGTATGAATACACCATTGCGGCCAATCAGGTGCAGGTTACTGCACTAAAAAGTTCTTGGTTGTCTTGTGCTGAAACCTTTAGGGGCCATTAACCTGTAGTTAACCCACTGTTTCAGCTAGACTATTACATGAATTTATCCATATTTTTTCCATGATGAGTTTTATAAACAGAAGGCAAATCACATATTCATACACAGTGACGTAATGCTGGCATGCCGTGCTTGGAGCATGTGTTTCCTGGCTATGACAGGTAAACACTGGCATAACTTTTGATTCTATCTATAGACTAACCTGTAGTTAACCCACTGTTTCAGCTAGACTATTACATGAATTTATCCATATTTTTTCCATGATGAGTTTTATAAACAGAAGGCAAATCACATATTCATACACAGTGACGTAATGCTGGCATGCCGTGCTTGGAGCATGTGTTTCCTGGCTATGACAGGTAAACACTGGCATAACTTTTGATTCTATCTATAGACTCACCTTTTTTATCTTGAATGTTTTCAATGAAAGGTGTCTGCACAACACCAACTACCTACTTTATTTTAACAAGAGGGCTGTGTGAACAGCTCATGCTCAGCTGACCTAGACATTCATCACACTTGCAGCTCTGTGAACTCGGGAAAGGATCAAGGTAACCCATGTTCTGAGTAAGTCTGACCTTTGCAGAAGAACACTAACATGTGCAACATCAAGGTTCAAGTAATTCTCAAGTTATAGTGAAGAGTAAAATTCATGTATGTTGCACTGTGACCCCAGAAACCAGGTCAAGGTCATTCATGTACTGTCAAGCAATGACCCTCATAAAGAAACATTAACATGTGCAGCATCAGGGTGCTAACTCAAAACATATCTCAAGTTACTAAGTAAACAGTAAATTTCGTGTCAGTTGTCCTGTGAATTAGCATTAGAATGCCCATTCACTTACATAGTAATCAACAGAAAAGCTGCATTGACCGATAAGTTCCACAAGAACATATCCATCACATTTCAGCTTAATCTGAGCGAAGGTTCTGAGAGCAAGTGAAAAATAGCAAACCATACAAAAAATTCATTAAAAAAAAAAAAAAAAAAAAAAAAAAAAAAAAGAAAAAATTTGCAGCACCACCTGGTGAACAAATTGGGAATAAGGTGTCCCTGGGAGTGTCTATGTACGATATCAAAGCAATTGGGTGAGCGGCTTCAGAGGAGAAGAGTTTTTATGGTTTGCTCCCAAAAAAGAACAAAAAAATTCATAAAAAATCCCAAAAATCAAGAGCGTGACCATTTGATCAAACTTGGTAGACATCCACCCAAGGCAAATCCCCACCAAGTTTGAAGTAAATCTGGCCAAAATTATGTAAGTTATAACCATTACAAGAAATTCCCATGTTAAACTTTCCTAATCAAACTTTGTGAAGATTTTTGAAAAAAAAAATAATTAAAAAATCCAAAAATCATTGGAACATGACCATTGGAACAAAACTGGTAGAAACCTACCCAAGGTACATTGCCATCAAGTTTGAAGTTAATCTGGATGACGGTTTTGGAGAAGAAGTTGAAAATGTGAATTAGCATTAGAATGCCTATTGACTTCCATAGTAATCAATAGGGAAAGCCGCATTGACCGATAAATACCTGAATTGAAAAAATCGTTAAAAACCAGGAATCTGCAGAATTCCCACATAGTGAACAACTTTGTTTGACCCTTACACAAGGAACATATCCACCATGTTTCAGCTTAATCTGGGTGACGTTTCTGGAGAAGAAGTTGAAAATAGCTAGAACACACAAAAATTCATAAAAAATTAGAAAAAAAATTCAACACCACCTGGTGAACAAATTAAGAACTACGAGTGCCAGGGAGTGTTCCTGTGTGATATCAAAGCAATTGGGTAAGTGGTTTCAGAGAAGAAGACTTTTTCAAGATTTGCCCCCAAAAAATCACAAAAAATCCAAAAACCACTGGACCGTGACCATTTGAACAAACAACTTGGTAGACATCCACCCAAGGCACCCCCCCCCCCCCCAACAAGTTTGAAGTGGATCTGGCCGACGGTTTTTGAGAAGAAGTCGAAAATGTGAATTGTGGACAGACGGATGACGGACCCTCACAAAAGCTCAGCTGACTGACAAGTCAGCTGAGCTAAAAAGTGACACAACAAAAGTTATACACCTATATGCTAATATGAGAATATACAGTAAATATAATGGTGGTTTCATCCCTGAAGGAAAACTGATGCTGACAGATGAAATTCAAAAATTTCACCTTCATGTCAAATTGATTTGCTCTAAATGTTGATTTACCATTCATATTTGTCAGATCAAACCATTTGAGATGGCTATCTTTATTTGTTTATGTAAAATAAAACAACTAAACTGTGTCAATGGTTTACAATAGGGTACATTGCTGGATTTTCATGTATTGATCAAAACAACAATGATATTTGCATATTTTTGGAAAAAACTGAAGGAACAGTGACTTTTAAATTGATACTGGGCCAGCGCTAGGAATTTTTACCCCTTAGCCAATTTGGCTAAAACTACAAATTTCTCTATGCCAAATGGAATCTTCTTTAGCCAAATTTTAGTCCAACAAATCTGACACATGTAAAGTCAAAATGCACCCGCCCTCCTAAAAGACCTTCAAAATATTTTGTCAAACACACGACCATACATACTTACATTGTTAAAATAAGTAAATTTTCTTTTCTTTTCTTTTCTTCGTTTACATTTTTTTTCTAAAATAAAGTTTTAAGTTATGAAACTTGGACATATGATAAGGTTAGTGACCAAGACCTGTCAGAACTTAATTATATTATGATTTTAATTTATAATCCTAGTTTTGAAAAAATTGCACTTTTTGAGCCAACTTTATGAAAATTTTTTCAGATAATGGTTATGATACTTTAATTATCATCAGTAATTAAATCAACAGAAAGATATTTAAATCACTGCTGGTATATTTATCCTAGCTAAATTTAGAGATAAAATATAAAAATGAAACATTAATTTTCAAGATAACTTTTAATAATTTTCTTTTGGAAGAAACGTATCAGCTCATTCCAGAATAGTTTTTTCTTTTCTTTTTAAAATAACTGGAGTTAACAGTGGTAAATAATGCTTGTAGTAAAGAGTTATTAACATATGAACAAAGTTAAAACATTAGATATAAAAAAGTAAAAAAACATGTTTATTGCATTATGTTCACCTTGACAACAGACAAAATACTGTGTAGGTGTTCTAAACCATTAAACAGGCCTGTCAATGGGTAAGCCTAATATCTATTGAGAATCTGCAGATATTATCCAGTTTTATAAATCTTGGCTGCTTGAATCAATATTATTACTTCCTTTAAGTCAATGTTAACAGAAATAAACTTCAAGTTTCAAACTTATTAAAAAAAACAAAAACAAACAAATGCTTGTTAATTAAAAATCGGTAAAAGATGAAAATACATGTAACAAATTTTGCTGCCCATATCTAAAGGAACACAAGCGTTTTTCATTTTCGTCAATAGATGGCAGGACTACTACACATGTGCCAATGTCAAGGTCAATCAAAAAGAGCATGGCACCCCCAAATTTTTCATTTATTTATTCTAATGAATTTCTTCACTACAAGGCATTTATGAATCATGACAACTCTGTCTGTGGTCATTAGTGAAGAGATACAATGTTTTGACAAGGAATCCTATAATATGAAGACCTTAACTGGGAGCTGGAAGTCACGATATGACCTTGATCAAGTATGTATTTTGGACAGCTTGTTTACGCGTGCTGAGTCAAAAAGCCATCTTGAGATTGACAGAGAAGAACATCCATTCATTTATGCCTGATCAAAGCAAATCGACGTAATATGTTATGTCTCTGAATGTATTTTCTATTTCTCTGAAGTCCACTTTGCAGTTGAATCAAGTTTTCCCGTTATTTCAATAATGCACGTCCGTTTTTTTTTTACCAGATTATCCCAGAACAAAACCTACCCTGGAAAATTTTATGTTCGCCAAATTGGCGAACTTAATTTGGAATTTTCTTTCGCCAGATCAACTAATCAACTATTTTTTTGCCAGTGGCGATTGGCGAATGGCTAGCGCGAACCCAGAAAACCTCTTCAGTTATTGTGCCGAAACCAAAGTTAACCCAGGTACCACTGTGACCTTGGAAATTAGGTCAAGGTCACCCATCTTCAAACTTTGTCTAGCCTTTGACTAGAATGATACACCTGTACAGTATCAAAGTCCTAGCTCAAAAACTTCTTGAGTTATTGCGCGGAAACCACAGTCTACCGACCGACCAACATGCAAAGATACATGCCCCACCTTCTTCAAAGGGAGGCATAATAATAATATAGTTATGTTGATTGTAATGAACTTTGGCTGCTAAATTTCAACATTTTGTATGTCAATATTACAGAGACAAATTTGTAAATCAGCACCACACTGCTGCATTCAGCTGTTGCTGCCTGGTTGTTTAGATTGTTCTTAGATTTGTGCTGTTTAACCATTAAAATGGAGAACACAATAGTGGTTCCTTTGTCAAATGTGTTGTGTCATGTTTCCCCATATTGCTATTTTGTGCTGCATTTACAAACTCAATTTTTCCATGAGCATCCCAACTCTTAAACGTACATTTCTGCCATCTGGTGTGTAGTGCTCCAAACTGCCATCCAAAGCCTTCTACAATTTCTGTATTAAATGCTACAGTCATCATGGCTCCATGTAAACTGTAAATGGCAGGCTGATATAATTTGAGACCAGATTTATTTTGGGCAACCACAAAAGATGATTGCCGGTTTTATTTTAACAATCAGATGATGTCATTATTATTCCAGCTCACATCGCACTTTACAGTCCTTCCTCTTGACAAACAAAAATCAGTAAAAAAACACCTCTCATTATGGATTTCTCTTTTTCACACTACATTTATCAATTAACGTAAGACTAATTTGACGGATCTGCAAGTTCCCGAACCTGGGACCCTGCAGGCTACACAAAATTATGATGTCATTTCTGTGTGTGATCATTACTGAGCCGACAGAACTGCCATCGTTGTCAACGAAAAGCATCAATTAACTACACGCCTACAAGGCTACAGTATGGGAGACATCGACACCATTAATCGAACCTTTGACCTGGCGTCTCATCGTCTTCTGCGTCCGCATCCATAGCGTTAGGATCATGGTCTAAATCTGAACTGGCCTCGTGCAAACTGTCAGCATCCGCCATGCTTGCTGCTGCTTGATGCACTGGTTCCGCACAGAATGAAGAGTCAAATTTTCATTGGTAGTTTTTTGTGTAGGCGTTCAAAAAAGTATAAATAGAAATGCTAAATAATACAGGTGCAAGATACAACCTGCTTATCGAACATATTCATCGTACACTGCGAAATTGTGAGCCCATATTTTTTGCAAATGTTCTGCCGAACCGTGTAACCTGGTTCCCGGCTCCACCATCAGTGAAAAGAAAAGGCTGCAGTACAAGTGCAAGATGATTTTTTTTTTTAATCTTATTTTATTTATTTATTTATTTATTTATTTATTTATTTATTTATTTATTTATTTATTTCATGACAGGAAACAGTCCATCCAGGGTGGATAATTGAGTCTCAAAGTGACAGACAACTGTAATAATGTAAGGCATAAACTCATAAACTCATAGAAATTGGCTTTTTAATCATTATCATCAAGATTATCACCTCCGATTTGATCACTTTCCAATGTTTGTCGATATCTTCAGTTCGTTTATAAATTATATCGTCGAGACACGGTTATAATAATGTATTGTCTATTGCACTTTTAGTTTTATGACTGGTACCTAATCAAATTAAATAAACCCAAACAAACTCGTTTGTATTCAGCAGTAGTTTTGCAAATTAAATGCAATCATCCAAGTAATAGATGTGGTTTTATTTTGCTCATATCTGATGTATGTTGGCTATATAAGCTCTAGAAGCTTGTGTTGTATGTGTTTTAAATGTCTATAATAAAGAAAACTTATAAATCAATCAATCTATCTATCTATCTATCTATCTATCTATCTATCTATCTATCTATCTATCTATCTATCTATCTATCTATCTATCTATCTGTCCGTCCGTCCGTCCGTCCGTCCGTCCGTCCGTCCATCCATCCATCCATCCATCTATAGGAAATTGGAATGTCAACCAACTTTCTGAAAAAGTAAATAAAAATAAGCAAGTAAATAAACAAATGAAATAATAAATAACTAAAGGACTGTGACAGTCCTTAAGCTTTATGAAATTTTTGTCTGATTTGGGTCAACATTAAGATTGTCAACACAATCTTTTTGTAGATGAACTTTTATTGTATTATTTTCTGTATGCAGATGATATGTACGTTTTGTCAGATACCTAAGCAGGTTTACAGACTTAGTTTATGTGTTTGTTTTAATACTGTAAAAATTGCATCTTGTTGTTTATTTGTCAAATCTTAAAATCATTGGAGCGTGAAAATTTGAAGAAAAAAAATGGTACAGACCCATCCAAGGTACATTTCCAACAAGATTGAAGTGAATCAGGTTGAAGGTTTTGGAGAATAAGTATAAAAAATGTGAATTTGTCAATTGATTCAAATGTCCACTGCCTTCTATGCATTAACAGACTGGCAGGTGCTCAATTTACAGAGAGAGAGAGAGAGAGAGAGAGAGAGAGAGAGAGAGAGAGAGAGAGAGAGAGAGAGACAGAGAGAGACAGAGAGAGAGAGAGAGAGAGAGAGAGACAGACAGACAGAGAGAGAGAGAGAGAGAGAGAGAGAGAGAGAGAGAGAGAGAGAGAGAGAGAGAGAGAGAGAGAGAGAGAGAGAGAGAGAGAGAGAGAGTTTTGTCTTGGGTGGATTATGGGCAGCTGTTCAGCTTATGAGCAATTGGATGGAGAAGGCCAATAAACCACGTTTTCCTTAAATTCAACGCGCTACCTAGCGGGTTTCAGATTTTTTTTTTTATTAATACAGATAAATACATTATAAATCATAGTTACATACAAAGTAAATCAAATATCAGATAGTAGACAATGACAGAAATCTGTTTTCTAAGCATAAGTTTACATTTCAGTACATATTTGTTAAAGATTCTCACAGTCAGACTTATTAGTAGTCTACTTGTTACAGATTTAAATAACTCATACAGTGGAGAGAACCACAGTCAGCTTAAATAACTGAAATTTTTATTAATATCATATCAAACCTATTCAGCCACTGTCTATTTGGAAATGACAGTTCACAAATTTTACGGTGCATTAACAAAGACTCTTTATTTACTAGTAGAAGGTTTACTTGGTTAAAATTACCATTACCTGAGTTGTACTATTTAATTCTTTCAACAAAGATACTTCTTGCGACAACTGATAAAATGAAATTCCTAAACCTTGTTGTGTCGCAGTTCCATGAAGACCCAAGTACAATATGTTTCCATTCAATATTAAATAAAAGTGTTTCAGAGAACAAACTCCATACCCTTTGTATTCTTTGACATGAAAAAAGATGTTCAGTTGATTCTTCATAACCACAGTAGCTACAGAACCTAGATATTTTTGTGTTCCATTTACACAGTATATTACCACTGAAGATCATGCCATTTAATAATTTGTAATTAAATTCTGCTAGTTTTTACAATACTTTTTAAAAAATATAATTTTCTGTTGGTATATATTAGTCCAGTTAATCTCAAGATTGGCTAACTCATATTCTACTTTCCACTTATGTTGAAATGAAGGCTTTTTAATTTCTTCTGAACTAGTATGTCATAAAAATAGCGAGATTTTTTGTCTTTAATATAACAAAGAACATTATCATGAGAGAACAAAAAATGTCTCTGTGGAATATTAATATAACAAGCTTTCTTCGTATCAAAGTTTTTGACAGCATTTCCAATGATCTTTTTAATAAGTAAGAACTCACATAACCAGTTGTGTTTGGTTGTGAGTTTGTTTACAATAACTTGTGGAGTTAACCACTCACCTTTATTATCAAAAAGATCTTTTACATACACAAAACCACTTTTGATCCAATTACTAAAATATAGGCATTTACCCTTATTCATGAAACATTCATTTAGCCAGATTACTTGTGAAAAAAATTATCATCTGGTAATTTAAGAACATTTGTTGTATTTTTACATTTGTTAAATTCTTGGAAGATCTCTAGATAGAAATTGTTAATTTTAAGATTATCATTTAACTTTCTAACATTCCTGTAGTAGCTATGGAACAATACATGTATATCCAATCCTACTAACTCCATCTGATCCTCAAAAATAGCTTTCCAATGTCCGTCTTGGAACAGTAATCTGTTGATCCATGCACATTTGAATGATGCAATTTTACTTTCAATATCAACCATATTTAGTCCACCTTCACTGGTAAATCCAATTAAGGTGTCCCTTTTTATTCTGTCTCTTTTATTCCATATGAAGTTGAAAAGACATCGTTTAACCTTTTTAACCACCTCTTCAGGTACTGAAAGAATACTAAAAGCATATGTTAGCTGTGATAAAGCTAATGTCTTAAGTATTAATATTTTCCCAAATAATGTTAACTTTCTGTTTTTCCAGTCTTTTAGCAGTAGTTCCATTTTATTTATTCTGTTTAATCAGTTCTTTTCATGACATCCTTTGTTGTCATGCCCAATGTATATACCTAAGCATTTGATAGCTTTATTAGTGAAATGGATACCATTCATCCCAGTGAGATTTCCTTTAAGAGATCCTAATAGAATCCCTTCAGTCTTTTCTAAGTTTAGTTTAGTCCCAGCAACATCACAAATTCTTTTATCATGTCTGATACATGTGGAATAGCATCCACATCATTTAATAGAATTGTAGAGTCATCAGCATACTGTGAGATCTTGATTTCTCTTTTGTAAATTTTATAGTCTTTTACGTTATCATCATTTCTTATATTTATTGCCATTATTTCTACTACCATAATAAACAAGAGCGCTGAAATAGGGCATCCTTCTCGAATACCTCTATTAAGATTGATTTCTCTAGATAACCATCCATTGTTCTTAGTTACTAGTTTAGGATCCTTGCACAAGATTTTAATCCATTTTATAAAGTCCTGTCCAAAGTTAAATTTCTCTAAAACTTTTGTCATGAATTCCCAATTAACCGTGTCAAATGCTTTTCGAAAATCTAAGCATAACATGACACCTTTCTTTTTGTACAACTCTGAGTAATCCATAACATCTTGTATTAATCTTGCGTTGCATCCAATGAAACGCTTTTTTATATATGCTGTTTGATCAGTATGGATGATATTTGGTATAAGCTTCTGTAGCCTTCTAGACAAAGCAAAGGCAATTATCTTATAATCATAGTTCATTAGACTTATTGGTCTTTAATTCTTTAATAAAACTCTATCAACTTTTTTGAAAATAAGAGCTAATACAGTTTTTATTGAGGAATCAGGCAGTTCATCTTCAATGAAAACTTCCCTTAGCATATGCATAAAAAGAGATTGAAGCACATGCCAGTATTTCTTATAGAAGTCTGGTGTCAGACCATCTAACCCTGGTGCTTTATTCTTTTTAAGTTCATGAATCACTGTTGATATTTCATCTTCAGAAACATCAGTATCGCACAGTTGTTTCTCATTTTCAGACAAAATTTTAGAAAACGAGAAAAGAGTAGGAGAATCGGCAACACTCTCTAATTTAGCCACAAAAGGGGTATGATAGATCTGGATCCAAGTGGATGCAGGGGGTCTTGTGGAAAAGTCCAAAGGTAGAAGATATAGCTAACAAGAACCAACAATTCTATCACAAGTACTGAAATAAACTCTGACACCTAGAAATATATTTGTGCATATGGCTCCTTGCATTCCCGACTAGTTTCGGTGACTAATTCACCTTCTTCAGGGGAAGGAGTGTATTTTTATTAAGATAGGGTAAGTATATTCACAATTGAGGAGTTACAATGTTGTTGGTAATTTATTATTGGATGTGACGTCATAATACTCTTACTATGGGGGTCAGTGAGTGCACAAGTCCGTGCTAATTTTACGTCGTTCATTCCCGTGTTTTGCATTCACAACAAAATGTTCTCATCTGTTTCAATAAAGATTGTTTATTAAAAATTCAGTGCTTCGTTGTTATGCTTTATAAATCTAATCAGATGTTCCACTAGATAATGATTCTTGGTTTCAGAAGTATATGTAAAATATGTACGTCCCGTTATATCAATCATGTGTTGAAGTAGAATGTCCGTGAATCACTTTTGATGAAGTATTGTAAGAGATTTTTATGTATCGACAGTTTATGTTCATAAAGTGTGAAAACTTTATGGTACATGTTTTTAAAAGTAAAATTAAAAGTTAATCTGTTTTGAAGAATTAAAGTTCGCGAGACCATGTATCATGTATTCTCAGTTTTTGAATCATCTCGTTTAAGCTTTTCCTACTTTTGTCCCTTGACCCTACATCAGGGCTACGATCCATATCTCTTAAACAACAATTCAAATCATCTGCAATTATAATATTTTCATCATTTGTTGTAAATTCTCTAGTCCATTTTGTTAACCGATCAAAGAACTCCTTTCCGTGTGTGTTTTTTTTTAATCATTTGGGGCATAGGCATTAACCAACGTTAATGTTTCTTCACCCAATTCGAAATTTACAAGTAGCCTCCTACCATCATTGCTCTTATGAACATTCAAAATTTTAACGTCTATTTTTTGTGACAAAAGAATGCTGACACCTCTGCTATGGCTGGAATCTGTAGTTGCATGAATAACGTGACCCTTCCATCCAGCATCAAAATATGGTTTCAGTTTTTCCGTACAATAGGTCTCTTGTAGGAAAATTATATCTAAATTACAGTTTTCGATCCATGAAATTTTTTTTTCTGCGTTTATGATGGTTATTAAGACCTCTTACATTCAATGTCATATTCGACAATTCAGATTTTGTCATCATGGTCTAAATATACAGAAGCAATGTACAACAAATAGCAAAGAAAAAACAAAGATGTGCATTATAAAGTCTTATACCACATTCATCACATATGGTTTTAAACTTTAGTTAAAGCAGAAAAGTGCATAACAAAGTGTATATCAAAGTCTTTTACCACATTTATCACATATAGTTTTCTAACTTTATGACAAAGGCACAGTGATGTCATAACCGAGTAGGTCCTGTAGTCATTGTAAAGAAAACATCAATCAATGAACACAGAAAAAACAAAGACAAAACCATACACTTTCTTGGGCACATGAAACATCCATAAAACGGTTTACTTAGGGACACATTCACAGCCACTTGTAACATCCATGATATGGTAACTTCTGAAGGCACACAATCACAACGATATGGCCACTCATTATGAGTCAATCTCCCCATATTCTGTTTTGCTCTCAGAGTTTTGTTTTTTATTATCCTTACACTATGATGGCAGAAGCATGGGGACATTTTTGTCCGTACAACACAGGAAAGAGAAAAAAAAAACAAAAAAAACAAAAAACAAAAAAACAAAAAACAAAAAAACAAAAAAACAAAAAAAACAAAAAAACAAAAAACAAAAACAAAACACAAAAACAAAAACAAAACACACACACACACACACACACACACACACACACACACACAAACACATCCATGATGTGCTAACTTCTGATTGGATACTGTCACAGAGATATGGAAACCCATTATGAGTCAATCTCACCAGATTCTGTACCCCTCTCAGAGTCTTGTTTTTCACCGTCCTTATTCTGGGATCGCAGATGCATAGAAACACTTTTTGTCCGTTCTCTTCTGTTTTTCACCTTTTTGCATCTGTCTTTGATTTTTGTTCTAAGTCTTTGTAATAAGAGACCAAGCTAATTCCTCCCCGGCCATAGCTCAGGCTTTGTATGCTGGGCATTTATTTTGTTCAAACCAGAAGCCCAGTAGAGGTCAAAGGTACCCTCTGTAAGCACACACTGGTCACTTTCTATGAGTTTCTGTTCAAACTCTGGAACTTGTTCAGCTTTTGCTTCCAGTATTTCATACATGATTTCTTCATCATCCTCACACCATTTTGTAGGGGGTTTCAGAAATGTACAAATTACCAAAATCAGCAGTTGACCTACACTGCAGGTAAATTTACAAATTAAGAAACTTGACTCCTGTGTCCTAACCCAGTGGCCAGAAAAAGCAATGTACGTGGCTGCTCACGGCAGTGGTTGCATACCCCGGGCTGCATACAACAAGTACCACTGTATATATGCATATATGCATATATATATATATATATATATATATATATATATATATATATATATATATATATATATATATATATATGCATATATGCATATATATATATGCATATATACAGTGGTACTTGTTGTATGCATATATATATATATGCATATATATATATATATATATATATATGTACATGTATGTGTGTGTGTGTGTGTGTGTGTGTGTGTGTGTGTGCGCGCGCGCCACCTGTACCAACAAATTAAGATCCAGAAGTGTCCCCATGCAATTCTGAAGCAATTGGCAGAGTTTTGACGGTTTTGCCACTTTTAAATCATAAAATCCAAAAATTCGAAATTATTATAGCATGACCATTTGAAGAAACATGGTAGAGACCACGATAGACACCCACCCAAGGTAGGTCTGTTTACCCATCAACTTTGAAGTGGACCTGACTGACGGTTTTTGGAGTAGTTGAAACTGTGAAATGTGAACAGATCAACGATCAACAGTCCTATAAGCCCAGCTGACTTAAGAATTGCTGAGATGTATTGAACTCGAAACAGATTAATAACAGATTAATAATCAGAGAAGTCTTAATTTGACCCAAAGCCGACTTTTGGTGCTCTCTATAAAGAAAAAAAAAAAGAAAAGAAAAGAAAAGAAAAGAAACCACTGTATATCAACTGCTGGTATTCAAAGGTTAACACGTTTCGTGTTTATGAGCAAGACTTCTGACAAACAGGTAAACTCTGTGATACGTGAGAATGACTACAAAACACTGAGAACCTTTTTTCTTGTTAATGAACCATTGTTTGGACCAGACCGATATTGCGCTTAAGTATCCATTTAAGGTCATTTGACAGAATTCTGGAGTACATTGATTGCCAGGTTGGATACAAAAAAAAGTGAACGTGTCGTCAGTGTACCTGCAAGATTTGACTCAATGATGTTTGCTTTGAGAAACTTGAAAATCAGAAGCGTTATATTTTGCATTCATTGGATCTATCTTTGAATATGGAGATATCCTGTTTGATAACTGTTACTGCAACCTGCGCTGAAAAAAAAAGAAAAATAGACCAAACTGAGTCCACCTATAACCCGCTGCTACCAGTACAGTTGTAGGTACACCATAAACTAGGAAAGATGATTTGCTGCGTAGCAAATCAATGTGTGTGTCTTCAAAGCATATTGGTATGGCAATGTACAGCTATTCCATAACACAGGAGTAGAAGTTGGAATGACATCTCTATCTATCATAGCTTTGAAGTTATTCAAGATTTAAAATTTCTAATATTGCTATTAGCATAATTTAAATTGCTACAACTTTTATCTTTAATTCATTAGATAGGTGCGCAATGGTCAACAACCCCCTACATCTCTATCTATTATAATGTTGAAGATATTCAGGATGGAAAATTTCGAATACTGCTAATTAGCATAATTTAAATTGCCACAACTGTTGTTTTAGATTCATTAGATGCGCAATGGTCAACAACCCCCTAGTACAAGTTGAAAAGATATCTCTGTCTATAATAGTTTTGAAGATATTCAAGTTTTAAAATTTCAAATGCTGCTAATTAGCATAATTTAAATTGCTACAACTTTTGTTTTAAATTCATTAGATGCGCACTGGTCAATAACCCCCTAGTAGAAGTTGGAATGACATCTCTATCTATTATACTTTTGAAGATATTCAAGATTTAAAATTTCAAGTGCCCCTAATTTGCATAATTATAAACATCTTCTTTCCTCTGTCTAAAAAGGTCCAACTCCTTGTATGGAGGTACAATCATGCCCAGTTTGGAGTTTCTATGTATAATAGTGTCCAAGAAAAGTGTCGGACAAATTCACTGGTAAAGATGAAAGAAAGAAAGAAAGAAAGAAAGAAAGAAAGAAAGAAAGAAAGAATTTCAGGAAAAAACAGAAAAGTGTGTGTTGACACACACATATTAAGTAAGTAAGTAAGTAGCCTTTATTTCGAACTCAAGGTCCATATAGAAACGTATACAGTTACAAATATAACATAGAACTAGGAAAGATGATTTGCTGCATTGCAAATCAGTGTGTGTGTCTTCAAAGCATTTTGGCATGGCAATGTACAACAGTGCCATAACACAGGAGTATAAGTTGGAATGGCATCTCTATCTATTATAGCTTTGAAGTTATTCAAGATTTAAAATTCCTATTGGTGCTATTTAGCATAATTTAAATTGCTACAACTTTTATCTTTAATTCATTGGGTGCACATTGGTCAACAACCCCCTAGTACAAGTTGAAATGATATCTCTATCTATAATAATTTTGAAGATATTCAAGTTTAAAATTTCAAATGCTGCTAATTAGCATAATTTAAATTGCTACAACTTTTGTTTTAAATTCATTAGATGCGCACTGGTCAATAACCCCCTAGTAGAAGTTGGAATGACATCTCTATCTATTATACTTTTGAAGATATCCGAGATTTAAAATTTCAAATGCCCCTAATTTGCATAATTTTAAATGTCATCATTCCTCTGTATAAAACGGTCAAACTCCTTGTATGGAGGTACAATCATGCCAAGTTTGGAGTTTCTATGTATAATAGTGTCCAAGAAAAGTGTCGGACAAATTTGCTGGTAAAGAAGAAAGAAAGAAAGAAAGAAAGAAAGAAAGAAAGAAAGAAAGAAAGAAAGAAAGAAAGAAAGAAAGAAAGAAAGAACTCGAGGAAAAACAGAAAAGTGTGTGTTGACACACACACTTTAACTAAAAGGAACTAAAAATGAAAAGGCAGGACTTTAAATATCAGTATCAGCAGGTCATTACATCCGCAACTGAGCCTTGGCTTGGGGCCCAAGGCTCTGATAAGGAACAGATAACAAAGTGATCTACTTGTCTGCTACGTATACATCAGGGACGTGCTATTCGACTGAATAGCACGTCGCTGCATATATTTGGTGTGAAAAACGAATAGTCACTGTTGTAGCAGCAATTCAGACTTAAGTCCCATCTGCTTCACAATTGTACTGATAATCACCAATTATGATTGTTTGCAGTTTCTTTTTATTATGTTGAACATATGCATACCTTTTACCACATTAGTTAATGAATTAATTATTGTTCAAGTCTTCGTGGTTTTTAGGTCCATATTGTCATCAATTACTTTACTTACATGTAACCAAGATTCTCAGTTAATAAGTTAGTACCAATAAAATAATTATTTAGCTATATTTATATATTATTGTGTCATATCATTACCTTTATATTAAGGCCCTATATTTTTTCATTCTGCAATGTGTCAGTCTTGTGATAGTGAGTATATATCTAATTATTCCATATGGGCCTGTGACTCGTCTGCCCGTTCCACTGGCAGTAATGAAATTTTGCTTTCTAACGATAGGTTGGGGAACCAGGCTGCCGTAATACGCATGCGTGGTAGTCTTGGCAACATCAGTGTTGTCATTCTGAAAGCAGCTGGCGCGGATTGAACTTTTTAAACATTATTTGACCACCTGTATATCTATTTTGTGAGATAAATCGACGATGCAACACGGGCAGCAGAAGAGCCAACAGACCTTAGTCCCCACAAAGGGCAAACAAATTGCAAAGAATGCCGAAGAAATACATAAGGTCGTAAAATCACATTGTGAGTATCTTGACTTATTTGTCAACAACAGCAATGTCAGCATGGGCAAAGCCAAAGGTAGCCAGTAGAGTATGCGGGATGAAGGCAAGGCCTGTAGCTCCCGGTCTGTATTGTGTGTCTGTTGATCACGATTCAATTGCACTGATAATGATGAAAAAGTTAACCTAGCACTATGTACATTAAGTGTACCCTGTGCTTATCCAAGTTCCTTTGAAAAGCACCGAGAATTTGCACTGGGTAACAGGTTTACCATAATTATCTGGCAGTGGCACAGGATGCAGGGCACTTCGTCTTCGGTACCAAACCATTTCGGGACCACAAAGCCATATTGGGACGAAACAACTTCGGTGCCTAACCAGATCGGGACTAAGTCAAGTTGGTACCAAGTTATTTCGTGACCATGTTATATCGGTACTAATTACGTTTATAACTTTCATCCTATTTCACCCACGTTGACATGGTGAATTAGGATACTAATTTGATAACGTTTCCAACAAGATTATAGATCATTTTGCCAATAAAGGATTGTATTGATAAAACTATCAGGTTGTTCAGGTGGATTTTTATATTCTCAAACTTTATTCCCATCCCAAAAAACTGTTCGATGATCCATTGGCAGGCTTTGATTTCAGCCTCCTATAGTATAGTTCTATAGCCGTATAGGACTATCCTAGGCTATATTTCATAAATTACTTTGCACCAAAAATGTATCATGTACACACTAAATATGTGTGCATTCACTTACCTGATTGAATAAAAACTCATGTCCTCATACAATATGGAATATTCATGGTAGGTATTTAAACAATTGGGAAAAGGGGCTCTACCAATCCTGTGTTGTGTTTGGTCCTCTGAAAAAAAAAAAAATGGTTCCGAAATGCATTGGTTATGAAGTGTCTTGGTTCTGAAGTGACTTGGTCTGTCTGGTACCAAAATGTCTGCACTCCATGGCACAGAGTTCTAGTCATTTTAGTCCGACATGAAAAAAAAAACAGTGTTGGTGAAGAACTTTCACAGCATGAGGTTTAAATAGTTAAAACCTGTGACCCCTTATTGTAGACTCCTCTCTGCAGTGAAAAAAAAAATCTAGTTTGTAATGCTGATATTTATTGGTATACAAGGTTAGATTATGTTTCCTCTGTTTTCTATTTTACTAAGATGGGATATTCAATCTGTGAAGCCTCTCTTCGTAATGTAAATGTGATATTACATGGATCATACGGGTGTCTCTTCTTTGGACCCTCTGTTATTCTTTTTCATCTAAAATAAAATGAGGTCCCCATATTGGATTTCTGTATTCCAATGCAGTTTTACTAAACACTTGTACAATAGTTGTAGGGTTACACAGTCAGGATTTTTGAATGATTTGTTAATTTAATTGAACAATTCACAGGCCTGTTAAATTGCAGTGATTACAGTCGTACATAAGGTCTCCGACAAGTTTTATGATGGGTGACTTTGACCTAATTTCCAAGGTGACAGCGTCATTTTAGTGGATTTCAGAGCCATTTGAGTGAATTTGGTTTTGATGCAATAACTTGAAAAGTTTTTTTTATATAGGGCTTTCATATTGCACATGCTTATAGTCCTGCATAATGTCTCAGACGAGTTTGCAGATGGGTGGCCTTGACACAATTCCTAAGGTCACAGAGCCATTTTAGTCGATTTGGTTTTCAGGTAATAAGTTGGAAAATTTTTGACAAAGGCCTTTTACATTGCACACGCTTATAGTCCTGCATAAAGTATAAAATGATTACAAAGATGAGTGACCTTGACCCAATTTCAAAGGGCACTGAGCTATTTTAGTGAATTTGGTTTTCCTGGAATAACTTTTTGACATAGACCTTTCATATTTACATGCTGAGAGTCCTGCATAATGTCTCCAATCAGTTTGAAGTTGGATGACCTTGACACAATTCCCAAGGTCACAGAGCCATTTTAGTTAATTTGTTTTCAGGCGATAAATTGAGAAGTTTTTGACATAGGCCTTTCATGTTGCACATGCATATTATAAAGTCCTTTATACAGTCTCAAATGAGTTTTAAGATGGATGACCTTGACCAAATTCCCAAGGGCACAGAGCTATTTTTTGTTCATTTGGTTTTCACACGATCAGTTGAAAAGTTTTTTACACAGACCTTTTATATTTTTTAGTCTTGCATAAACTCTCTGACAAGCTTTAAGATGAATGACCTGGAATCAAATCCCAAGGTCACAGAGCCATTTTAGCAAATTTGGTTTTTACACTATAAGTTGAAAAGTCTTCAACATAGACCTTTGTTATTTTATTGCACATGGTTTTAATCCTGTATAAGGTCTGAGACAAGTGCAAAGGTGGATCACCTTGACCCAAATCCCAAGGTCACAGAGCGAGGGCAGGGGGGCATAGATCTGGCAATCTCTGATTGCATTTTAATTTCGGAAATATTTGTTTTGTAAGGTTAAAAATTATGACATTCAGGAATGACTTGTACAGAAAAGTTGCTGCCAGTCAGTTAGGTGGTACTGGGTTTTACAGATTATCAATTTGCTGGGAGATCTCTGGTTGTTCAGAGATTGCTAGTCAAACTGTGAATGCTAGGATGGGGAGGATGACCTATAGTTCTGTAAATATTAAAGTCATGGATGCAGGCAGCATTTTTCATCTTGGTGCTTTTGGTGGGTGTGAAAAGGAAAGTTTATAAATCTACATTGACAGCATTCCTTTTGCATATGAAGTTTTGTCAGTTGTCTGGGAAACTTCCACTATTTGTTTTGATTTTTTAAACTTTTCTGTTGGATTTTTGTCAATTTGGGATGCATCCCCTTTCCAAATATTGTGAAAAGGGACACTGACAATCATGAATTGCACTTCAGCTTTAGCCAAATTGTGTAAAATTGAAGCATGCATAAACAGTTATTGATATGATATCCATGTACATCCCATTGTCTTTTTAGAAAATTTATACCCTAATTGTTAACCAACTGATCACATAATCTTGCATACACATGTATATAAAACCAAATATGAAGTGTATAATCTGTGTTTTTCAGTCAACAGACATGAAATAGAGGGACTTCTAAAGATTTACACACAAGTGACACAGAGGAGATTAGACCGAACCAAGTTTAAAGAAATGCTACAGAACTATTTCCAAATGACAGATGACCTTCTAATGGACAGAGGTAAATCCAAACTACACATGTGTGACACAAGATACAAGTGCAATGCTCTTTTGTGAAAGACATAGTGAAATGTATCTGATCTGTAACACTGTATCTGAAGGGGGAAAAGCAAGCTGCATGGTTGTCTAATGCCAGCAGACTCCATTGGTTCTCCTTGGGATGGGTAGATTTTACTGTATATTATGCATTTAAATTTGTAACAGTTGATTAATCAGCTGCTTTTATCTGTTGAAGAAAATCCCATAACTGTTTTCAATTGTAAAATCTATACAGTAACTTGTACTCTGCAAGACTAGCTTTGTTGTTAATGAAAAGTTGTCCTATGTGGCAGGTGGTCTCTTATTACAGCAAAAAATTACACAATTTGCATAAGACTTTAGTGCCTTTAAGGGGTTTTCTTAATTAAGAAGCCATACAATCTGTCACAAGAACTGGTTTTTGTAACAAGTGCCACTGCAATCTGTAAGGCCAAGTAAATAGCTTTTCTATGTTTGTTTGGAGCATTGGACACTTAGATCCTGCTGAGGAAAGTTGTTCACAAAGGGTATGTATTTCAGTGGGTCTTATATAATTTGTAATCAAAGCATCACTACTCACCAGTAAAATACAAAGGTAAGAAGAGTAATGGTACACATTAGGAAATGAATAGTTGCTCAGACACTGGATTGAAGGGGAAACTGAATTTTTTTCCTCTGGACTTTCTTGCTAGTTGCACTTAAACACTAAATTGTGTTCCTACCAACACTATGATCCTAACTTAATGGTGTACATGTATTGTGTTATATTCCCTTTATGCAGTATTCAAGGCATTTGACAAAGACAATGACAGTCTTGTAAACATGGAGGAATGGGTCAAAGGAATGTCTGTTTTTCTGCGAGGAGACCGCGAAGAGAAAATAAGATGTAAGTTTACAGTTATGACTCGAGAGCTTTTCTTTCAAGAAGTATGCTGGTCGGATCTTTTTGTCAGCACCAGAAATATGACTGAGTCAACAGCTTTTCCAGGTGCAGAATGGGTGCTCAGCACCTGACTGCTGCCAAGGAAGGTGGTTGATAGTAAGCTTGTTCTTCTTCTATGTCATGTCTTCAACTTTCATTCAGTGGGTTTCTATTGATAAAAACATTTAGGCAAACACTTTGAAGCATACAGTAGTTGACATCAGGATTGTAAATTGTGCAATTTGAATGGGAAAGACTTAAAATGTTATGAATTTTCATCAGGACATCAGCACATTGCTCATACTTTGGACACAATGCTTCTATCTCTGCTGTAAGTAGTTCTTAAGTTTTTCGTATAATGTGGACATGCTCAAGTAGTAAATATATTTGCATGTTGTAGTTATCTCTCAGTTAATCATAGTATCAACATATATTTTCCTGACAGCAGCTTTCCATACATGAAAAAATTTCAGACAAACAACAAACCAATTAAATTTGTCTGGGAAAATTTACCTCTATTGGAATGTTTTATATATATACATGTTGTCAATAAATTTATAGATATTGGAGTTGCAATATTTCTCATTTGCTTTTTTCATTGCTCAACATGTTCAATATGCAATTTCAGTTATCTTTGATGTGTATGATCTCAATGGTGATGGAGTTATTACAAGAGAAGAAATGTTCTCATTTCTGAAAGAAGCATTTATAAAAGTAAGTAAGCATGTTAAATGTTGTGTCGTTTGAACAGTACCACATTATTTTTTTACAGGTAATGAATACTGTTTTCTCACAATGACTGAAAGTTACCCAACCACTATTCTTGGATATTGTACAGATGACTCATGCATTAGTGTAAACTTAGTGGTGTTATTAATTTTTTTGTGTGTGTAAAAATGTATTTCCATGAAAGTGTAAGATATCTTTTCATAGAAAGATAATGACCAACTTCTCAATACCTCTACTTCAGTTTTTGAACAAGACAGCAACAACAAAAATTCCAACATGAGTGTGATTCTGAGCATGTAGGAAAAGACTTTGTGCATTAATATATTAAGATTACAGAGTATGGCAGCGATGTTAACTCTAGTCTTAGTTTTCCAAGTAGTCAGGTAGAATTAAATGGAATGACACAATCAAATTGGCTTTAAAGAGCTAAAATTGTTCATAGGGAACAGGAGATGTTATTTCATACCAATCACGTCCCTTGTGTAAAATATATAACATCTTTTTTTTTCTTTTCTTTCTTTTAATTTCAAAATCATTCACAGCAGGTAGGTAGAAATTCATCTATGATCTTTCTGTGCTTGGGTAGGTATATCATTATGCATGCATACAGCTAGTGGTTTTACCAACAGAATATGAAGAAAAGCACATTTCCCTGAGCCAGGTGATCTGAACATCAAAAGCATGAGTACAGTCTATGGGTGTGCACAGTTCCTTATGGTGGTGGCATGGAAGCTTCTACTGAGTGCATATGCTCAGCTTTGAGAGTTGCTCATCTCTTTGTTTCTGGAGGCGTGCCTATTCTAAGTATTTTTCAATTGTCTTAAATAATATGAAATAAAAAACCAATTGCTTAGTTAGGTTTGATGAAACACTTATTTTCTTCTATGTATTTTGGTCATAAAAGTTAAGTTTTAATTTTATAGTTTTTTTAAATTAGACATTTGGCAAACCTGTTTTTTGTTTGTTTGTTTTTTTGTGTGCTTTTTTCACCTGTCACCTTCAGCCTGAAAGTGGAAAAAAAGAAACAAAAGAGTGTCACTAGCAATCTAGAACCTCTGAGTAAAAGTTAACTTGATATTCTGCAAGTCTGTACATAATTGTTTGGATAAAACTTTTCATGTGTGCAAAACTGCATGAAGCATCATGAAATCTGATGAAACGTTCATGTGAGAAGACCTTGTTCATTTCAAACCAGAGATCTGAATGCATCAAAATCATAGTTGTTGTATGCTTCATTTTGAGACATTTTAAATGTTCAGATCACAAGAAATCTGAAGTGTATGGTTTTACTTCGATCTTTAAAGAAAATAAAGGTACTGTGACAACAACCCTTTCCCCCTTAAACCAGACATAACTGGCTGTTGGTCAAATGTCTGCTTTAGTGTTTTCAACTAATTTCAACAGTGATAAAAGATAATTTGACAGAGAATTATAGATCAGAGCTATCATGATCACATGCCCCAATCAACAACTTTCCTTGGTATGGGTAGGGCACATAGTGCTCAACCCATGCCAAGCAAAGTTGTTGACTCAGTCTTAATTCAAGGGGGAAAGGGCCAATTGAGCAAACTAGTTCTCCTGGCTGATGAAGTGGACCTTCCATGTTGCCACCGTTGTATGGTCTTGACTGTTAATTTTGAATAAATAAAAAAGGCCTTTGTTGTACATGTATATCTTTATATTCAGTCTAGATGGATGTTTCAAACTGTACAGTCTTGATTATCTTCCATGTATAAAACATGTATATTTCTTGTAGGACAATTGATTGTGTGACTTCACTTTCCTGTCTCTCTTGTTTTTTCAAACTGTAAAAGCTGGGCCCATGACAGTGTGCCAAAAAAAAAAAAATGAATTAATAAATGAATAAATATATATGAAAAGAAAAAAATAATTCACAGGAAGTCATAAAGATATTTTAATAAATGTACATGATGTTCATCTAAAGTTATTTAAAGTACATCAAATTCAAAAGTCACAAAATTCATAGCAATTTCACTCAAATATCAGTAATTATGCCCCCCCCCCCCCCCCCCCCGAGGAAGGGCATAATCGCTTTTCACGTCGGTCTGCTGTTTGTGTCCAAGCTATAATTCCCTTGTCCTTCAACTTAGATTAATGCAACTTTTTACACAGGTGCGTCTGGACAAAAGGGTGTGTCATGTGCCAAAAGTAGGTCACCAGGTCAAGTATCTGGGTCACAGTGACATATCCTTGTAAAATCATGTGGGCTGTAATTCCTTTACTGTTTAACTTTGTTTCATGAAACTTCACATATATATATATCGTGACCTAAAGGTGTGTCATGAAACAAAATTAGTTCAAATATCTGGGTCATGGTGATACAATCATGTAAAACTACACAACACTTGATATCTGGGATGTAATTCTGTTGTTCTTCAAGTTAGATTAATGAAACTTTACACACAGGTGCATCTGGACACAAGGGTGTGTCATGTACCAAAAGTAGGTCACTAGGTCAAGTATCTGGGTCAGAGTGACATATCCTTGCAAAATCATGTCCAGGCAATAATTTCTTTACTATTAAACTTAGTTTCACGAAACTTCACACACACACACACACACACACACACACACACACACACACTTTGACTTAAATGTGTGTCATGAAACAAAGCTTGATCACTAGGTCAAGTATCTGGGTCACAGTGATACATTTATGTAAAACTACATTACACTGTCTGGGCTGTAATTCAGTTATCTTTTAACTTAGAATCATGAGACTTTACACGCATGTGTATCAGGACACAAGGATGTGTCATGCATATCCTAGACATTAGCTGGTATAAGTTTGCTTCTTTTGCCCTCTGAGGGCATTTTGTATTATTTCACAGTTCTTTTGTGACTGTTAGCCCCCAGTGGGCAGAACTGGTTAAATAAAGAACTTGAACTTGCATAAAAGTAGGTCACTATGCCAAGTATCTGGGTCACAATAATAGCCTATTTTTATGGACTACAGTCATTCCAAAGTGGGACCTGTGATTAGCAAGGTTATAAAATGAGGTGAGGGGGTCATGGATCCAGCAATCTTTGATTGCATTTTCATTTTAATCACTTTTACCCTTTTCCCTCATAGTTGATTCAAAGCAGATGTGATCAAATGACTAAGATAATGAAGTTTAATGACCCCCACAAAAAACAACACACAAAAAAACAAACAAAAAATGCCATAAGACATGGTCTAGTAGTAACACACTGCAGAACCTTTAATTAATTTAGCCTTGTACAGCCTATGTCAAAATTCTACAGAACATGTGCAATATGGACAATAGTACTTCCACATTTATATAGGTTAGACAGTGACAGGTTAGCTTAAGCAGGGTAAGCAGTTCAGACTACTGAATATGGTAATGAATACCAGGAAGTGGTTCGGGACGAAAATACACAAATTACAATAACTTACCAGATGCTAAATGTCTGCCTCAATGCTCTTACTGAAGGTAATTTCCAACCAGGTTTGAACAATTTTGTTCATTCACACACACACACACACACACACACACACACACACACACACACACACACACACACACACACACACACACACACACAATATATATATATATATATATATATATATATATATATATATATATATATATATATATATATATATATATATATATATATATATATATATATATACATGTATCATCTATCAGTTATCCAAATCTAGTAGTTCCAGTCCCAATACAATATGATTAAAACTAAGAAAATGTTTTTACTGCTAACATGGTAGTCAATGGACCATTTACACATTTGAATTGTGATTACAGACCACAGGTATTTGCACCAGAATCTCAAGTTAATGTGGATATTTCTCTAAAACTAAATATCTGATTTGGATAAAACAAAAACTTATTTATTTTTAAAATTCGTTAGAGCATCAGGAATTTTATAAGAAATGAAAATTTTTCTAAATGTGTGTTAAAAGTGAAGAGTCTGCCAAACTTGATAAATTTTGACAAAACCAGCCATTTTGCAAATTTGTATCACCATTGTAGAAACAGATCCAGTTATGAAAAATCCCTGATAGATTTTGTAGATACATGCATTGAGATCATAATAGCACAAATTTGAGTATTTTATATTGATAATTTGTCAGAAAATATCCAAAATTTCACCAAAAAAGTATTTTTTTTAACCCAAAATGCTTGTGTTTATAAACCTTTGAATATAGAGTTCCATCTTTAGTGCTGACAGATTCAGCAAAGCCTTGTCGTCAATTGAGTATGTAGGTTTATTATGCTGGAATGCATATTTCTGTGATATTTGGCTTAGAAGTGAAGTCACTTTGCCAGGTTGGACATTACCTTAATCATGTTCAACATTAAAAAAAAAAAACTGTTGACTATTAAAAAAGTATTTCAATAAAACTCATATTAGCATGCCCTAGGCCTTTGGCTGTCTTGGCAATGTTTATGTCCAATAAACAGCAAAGCTACAGACTCAGTCTGAGGTCAAGGGGGAACAGGTAACTGGCAATATACCCAGGAATAATAACATGGAGTTTCAAAATGTATTTCTTTGCATGTTCAAAGTTTGGCATGCAGCGGATAGCAGATTTTTTTTTTCTTTCTTTTTTCTTTTTTTTTTACAATCACAGAAAACACATCCAGGAATGACATGGAAAATATGCTCATAAATGTACTAGAAAGCAAGGGACTGAAGAAAGTTCTAATCAAGTGCATCAGGTTCATAATGGTCATGTGGTAATTTGGCGAATGTGATTTTGAATATAAAATTAATGCAGTTTCACTATTAAAACATTCCTCAAGAAATTCTCATTCAATATAATGGACATTCATGGGTGATGGTGATTTTCAGGGAATTGTTGTACATTGGAATTGCATGATGTGGAATGGGTATTGTTTATGCAGTGCAAACTGAGACACTTCTCCTTGTACAGATATGCAACTGTCTTCCAATTATCTTTTCTATGAATTATTCTCCCACGAGTGCAGACAACTTCATGGACAGCATTGCTTTGAATTCATAGGAGGCCACACAGGCTGCCAAACAACAAGTTCTTTGATCTACACCTTCTTTGAGAACCTTTAATATTTTGACATTTACACCAATAGGTTTGCTGGACTTTGCGATACATTGATTAGCATTGTCCAGGCAGATTCTAAATGGTTTGATGCAGATAGTGATCCTGACACAGTAAGGATTAGATGAGATAATCTCAGCAGGGTAAGGATAAGAAACGATGGTTTCAGATACTGTAGTATAAGGGTAAGAAAGCATCTTCATAAGGTAAGAAACATGATCCAGATAGGATAATGGTAAAAAAGGGATCTCAGGAGGACATGGGCAAGAAAATATTTCCTTAGCATGAAAAGGATGATCTCAACAGGTTAATGGTAAAAAAGTTAATATCTAATAACATGATCTTGTAACAATGCAAGATAAGGGTAAGAAACTATGATCTTGCAGGAATAGAGGTAAAAGAAATGACAGTGTCTTCAAGATAAGGTAGCAGGATCCTGGGAAGATATAGGTAAGAACAGATGATGTCAGCAGAATTATTAAGGTTAAACATTACAAGGAGCTGTAGCTGATCATATTGACTAAAAAACTTTTGTTGACATTGAAACTAGGTGAGCCAGTAAACTTAACCATCTGTCACTTAGCTGAAAATGCTAAATGCACATATTCACTGGACCAAAGAATATACATGTAGTTTAATGGGAGTAGTCCCATATGATTCCCATAATCAATATAGCTGTTGGTCTAGTGAGAAATACTATATGGCACTGCTCCAGAATCAAAGCCTGATTTTTTACAAGCATTAAGGGAATACCATTATTATTATTATTATTATTATTATTTTTTTTTTTTTTTTTTTTTTTTTTTGGTTTTGACCAGGGAACAGGTGGGTCTTGAACCAGCAACTGGCTACATGTATATATGTGTGTCCCAAATTGGGAAATACACATTAGAGGTATCCACTTGATCATATTCCCATTTTCCAAAATAGAATAGTTAAATGGGAGTAATTATGTGTGTTCAATGCCTTTATCAACATGGGTTGTTCAGTCCAGTGCAAAGAACTGTAATACAATACAGTCATCAAATTCCAGAAGCTCTGAGCATTTAAAATACATGTACACATACATTGGAGTTGATGTAGTTTTATTACATGACTCTGTGACTTGATTTGAACAGTTACTTGACTGAAAATGTCATGAAATATTATGACGTTCCAGGTAGTATTTGAAAAACAAATATCCAATTACTCTAAGTTTTACTGGTTAATAAATTATGCATTTTTTTTTTAGAACTTTGGGGTGGGTTTGCGTTTTTGTTTTGTTTTTTTTTGTAATAAAAGCTTAATTGTTTTTAAATAAGCTGGATGTGTCAGGCAAAAAAAAAAAAAAACAAACAAAACAAAACAAAACAAAAAAAAAAACAAAAACAAAAAACAAAAACAAAAACAAAAACAAAAACAAAACAATCAAACAAAAAAAGGAGTTTGCAGACTCAGTGTTTTTACCAGACACTGGTTATGCTACCTCAAGAAACCTACACACACACACACACACTCATGTGTGTCTCAGCATAAGTCTAATTAATTGATATATAGGTTCTAGTATGTCAGGCTATGAGGGATCTTGCAAGGCTTAATCCTTGTTCTGCTATGACACTGAGTGTAAACTTGTAAACTGTGTTGTGCTGAGGTACTCAGAATGCCTGAACTCTTTTCCTGATCATGGAAAGAAAAGTATAGTTGATCTGGCTGTGATGTATTCTTTCACTCTATGGAAACATTTTCATCATAGTCTCTGTCCAGGAGGTATGTTGAAGGTTATGTTACACTGTAAGTACATGGATAACACTTTCTGTTGAGCTGAGCTGGTTTGGCTGGACAACTTTGTGGCCAAATCAGTCTTCCAATATAAAACAATGTTTTACCCCCACCCTTGCAGGACTAGTGTTTGCCATTATCCAAATAGCCACTGGCTAAAAAACATAATTTGGCTCACAAATGTTTGTAACTGTTGGCCAATTTAAATGTAAGAATTTCTTTAAATTTTGGTAAGAGTACCAGTGTTAAGGAATATTGGTTTCCCCAGGAACAAATATTTGGCAAATATTGGTTCCCCCAAGGGAAGCGAATATTCGTTCCTACCCACGAACATTTGTTCTCCCTGTGGGGGGAACCAATATTCAGCGAATATTTGTTTCTACCCATTAACATTTGTTTCGACCTGTTTTCACCATATGTATCTCCACCTATGTGGATGAGGAATCAATATTCATTAAATATTGTCCTCATGCTTTAAGCACCTAATTGTTCATACTATTCACATATAAGTATTATTTTTATAAAGAGATCCCTTATCATAATATTATCTTCTGCAAATACATGGTCACCATGATTTTTATAAATGAAGTTTACTTTCTGTACTTTTTTCCCATTTCTATTCTTTTGAGCATCAAATTTCACTGTGGTGTTATTTAACTTCTTTTATAACATTTTGTGTGAGAAAAAACAACTGTCACATCTCACCCATGTACCTTATGTGGGTGGGGAACAAATACTCTGCGAATATTTGGTCCCAGTGTTTTAAGTTACTCTAGATTCTGTAATTTAAATTCTTAATTGTTACATTCTAATTTCATTAAGCAAGAAGGGGAAGTGATATTCACAAATATATATGGTCCCTATGTTATGCTGTTTTAATATTTAGCTTAGTTTCTGTATTTCTTTCCCCTTTTGCTTCATTTGAACATGGAATTTTGAAACAACTCACAACATGAATAAAATATGTGTAAAACATAGTTTAATACGTTTTATGTAGATGTCATTGTGCAGAAGAAATCAAGTTGAAAACTAGAATGGATAGATTTGCAAGTAAATCTGTCTGGATGCCAATTGGAGCTTGTTCTGAAACCCCCTCTGATACTGTTTTGTGACATCATCAATCATGCGTCATCAGGTACAATCTGCTGAATAGTAATAGTAGAGTAACCAGGCCACAGGTGTATTGCCAATCGCTGCAATGTGATTGGGTAATACAACTGCCATTGTTTTTTTCAGTCAATAGCTGAATAAGATTTTTTTTTCATTATTTTTTTTACCCATAACTTAAATAATTTATAACATATCAATAAATCCATACCAGGTGCACAATTTCAGGTATGGGTCTCATAGTGCATAAAGCATAAAATTTCAATGCTGTAACTTGTATAATGACTGAGAAAACTGCATCACAAAATATGGCGGAAATTAAGGTATTAAGAAATAAAGAAAGAGTAAAGAACTCCTACAAAAACAATATGTC